>OY720636.1:95712284-96912284 GCA_963169105.1 Ceriagrion tenellum
TACCGCGCCCAATCCCCAAGCTGTCACATGTTTCCGCCGAGGGGAAAGTTTTAAATATATTTCTTGTGTCATTTCCAATACTGCATGGACGGTAGGTTTCATGGCATATATACGAGCGCTCAAATGATATTTGGTCTTAAAATTCGTTTTAGGCTTGATGGGAAAATTATTAAAATGTGCACTAAGTAACCCATAATAATCGCTCTACCCTCCTTGAAAACGTCTTAATCCGTCAGCCGCCTCCAACAGCAACATAACCTCCGACCAGTTGGATTGAAATTCTAAGTGGCATGATTTGAAGTAAAAGGTACGGAGAGCTAAAATGAGATTAATCATTTGAAAAATAACAAATTTCTGATCAAACGTTGAAGAAGACTGTAAAATTGTGATTTCTGGCAAGATGGTTCAATAACTCATTGTTGATTTTTTGGAATAGCATTCCACCAACTCATCTAAATACATAATGAACAACGTATCTTTCATTGTGACTTTCAAAGTTGACGATTAAATCAAGATTTTCCCCCCCTGCCTTAGTGAGCGCAACAGTGCGCGGATCCAGCTAAATAAGACGCATGCCTAGTTATTCAGAATGGGTTTGCGCAATATGTGGGACGAGCACGCTTATCCTCCTCCGTGCTCTTCGAGTTTCAGTGAAGAATAAGGAGAAGAAACGAGAGGAAGTGCAGGGAAGCTCGCACGGGCCCTAAGACTTCCACCAGCGGACGTCGGCGGCGCTGTGGGCGACGGCGGCAGGAAGCCCTCGCGAAGCAATACTCCCTCATAGCCTCCCCTCTCTTCCACAGCCTTTCCCGAAAACGCCGTCCTCCGCCCCCACCACCAAAACACCTCCTCCCACTCCACCTTCCTGAAGAACACGGAACGCTTCCCATCCCTATCCAGCAGCCCACAGCACGCGAGGATCCGGAGGGTGAGCGTTGGGAGGGGGGAGGAGGAAGGATTTTTCAGAAGGGGTTGGGGTCTTGAACGACCGTGGCACGGCGAAGGGGAAAGGGCACAAGTAGGGGAGGGTCGGCGGTGGAGGGGAAGGGCCGCCCTCCCCTCCTCCGGCTCTCCACCGCTGCCCAATCACGACCGCCGCCTCAGTCAGCCACGGAGAGCGCTACGGATAGCATCGTGCTGCCCGGGAGCTACGGATCTCGACGCCCGAACTTGTCAACCCCCTCTCGACTTAGTGCCAACTTTTGCGTGCGACGTTTTTTTCAAAACGCGCGCCGCTGGAGGAAAACTTTTTCCGGGTACTTCGCCGTCCCCTTTGCGAGAAGAAGACATCCCCCCCTCCTGGACTTTACTGTGGTGTTACGTCGTGCTGGTAAATTTTTTTTCCAGCGCCACGCGATACAAAAAAAAGTGTGCGAGGATTTTTTTCTTCGGAATCCCACCGCGGGAGGAAGGACGTGTTGTGTAGTTTTGAAGGGAAAAATAATATTGCAGTAAAAAAATATTTTTCTTCCCCGGACGCATACGATCAAGAAGTGGTGCCCATTTTCTTCCCTCCCGTTCAATGAGATTGCAACAGTAGTCCTAGGAGGGAAACACGTTCGTGAAAGGGAGGGGGAAGAATGTAGAAAAAATATAAGGGTTTCACCCAAGGCGCATGCGTGTCCGCAGTGCTTTGTCCCTTATTTTACAGGCGCCGGGTGCCCACCTCCTCTTTTTCAAGTTTTGGCGCCCCTTTCCCCCATCTCAACCACCCTCGGCAACCAAAACCTACCCCTAACGTTTAACAACACCATTTTTGCCGATGGATAAGGAAGGCCCGCTGACGCCAACCACCCTCGCATCCGACGGTGTGACGACGCATGGATGGTGACGTGAAATGGAAAAAGTGTTGACCGGCCGAGACCCAGAGGCTGGTTTTGTGACGGTTGTTCGTGGGTGCATGTGGACGTCTTCGTCAAGATCGCTTCCTAACTTGTACACCAGAGCGGTCGGTCCTCTTCCTGTGTTTCGTAAAGCAGAACACTCCCAATGACCACCGAGCGAAGATCCTCAGAGACTACGGACTGTGAACCCGTTAAAATCTCTGGCTTTCGGTTGAAGTGATATTTCGGGGTGCAATAATCAGTTGGACTTTTTTGACGACTCCGACTCATCCCGTGTGAATTCTCAGTCCCTTTCGAGTTTGTGTTGCCCGCTGGAACACTTATTGAAGAAATTGAACGCGTGTTGTGTTTAGTGTTCATTCTCCGTCCGATTTCGTTTCATCTTAATTTAATGAGTTGTCTCCTGTTCCGATTGGATACCAACCAAAGTGACTCGAGTCGGATTACCATTTTATAGACTTTCGTTCCCTGTAGTGAGTTTCTCAGATCGTATCGCTCCCATCCGGTGGTTAACCGTCGTTCAATAAGGGAAACTTCCTGGAAAATTTATTTAACATTCTGGTCCGTGAAGGGTGGAGGCTCCGTATCTTGAGATACATTTTCCGTCTGCCCTCTGTGGTTTTCATTCAATAAGAAAATAATATATACCCGTATCCAAACATCTCTTTCATTTTTGTTTAGTGGGAGAATTTATTCAGTCAAAAAGTATTCAACTTCCCTCTACTCCCACGGTAAGGAATTGATTGGCGATTGGTCCGGGATTAAGAGGGCTCCGCACAAGGGGTATTATGGGACATTAACTCCATCAAGAAATAACACGTATTTCACCAGACGGTCTCCGCATCAATTCCATAGCCGAAAGTACACTTGGTCACGGAATCCAATCACTTTTACGAACGAACCTTTCGTTAACTTCGAAAAGAGAGAAAGAGAGGGGCTATTGGGGAGGAGGTCTGTTTGGAAAACAAAATCTCGCCTTTTGGTGCTTTGTGGAGTATCCACCCAAAAAGAATCGTTTATCGATCACGCGATACGGGAAAGGGAGCCAAACAGGGACAGACAGAAAGGAGGAAAGCGTTAAAAGAGAGAAAGAGTGGGTGAGAGGTGAAGGAAGAAAAAGAGATCAACACTCTTTAGTGTCATTAATTGATCGATTGATACCTTGGCAACGGCCTTGCCTACCTCGGAGGCGAGATCAAAAGGTGGAGCAACGGCAGGCGCTCTCTAAGCTTGGGAAATTGCCTCTGAGTGGTGTCGAGCCCGGATACCGCAAGACTTTGGCTTCTCCATCGCTAAAGGCGAAACGTTTTTCCCCTTCGCGATTCTGCAGTGAGGTGACAATTAAAAACCGCCGAATAATCACACAAGTATCATCGTCTCTCTTTTCAGACGCTATATTAGCTCAAAACTAAGTACCGTGCTCCGCACCTTTCGAGTTGTCTCTGTTCTCACACCAAAATAATTTCTGTTGGTGGAAAAAGGTTCATTTGGTTGGAACTTGGAGTACGTTTTAGGTAGATGTTTGTGGCATCCATCGTATAAGTTGCAAAAGGATACCGTACCCAACCTCCTGATTAGTCAGAAGACAGTTGATTCCTGTTCTTTCTGGTCATACCTGTTCGCAACCTACCCAATCGTTGGAAGATCTGGCTTGTGACCTCCATTTCAGGGTGTGGAAGTGAGTGAAAGATCGTGGAGTGTGAGTTCACGAGAAATGCTTCCATGACCCCCCGGGACATCGACACTCATGAGGGAGGCTCCGGCGGTCGGACCTTGGGCGCCGCTTAAGGGAGGAGCGGCGAGTAGATCGCGTCCGCGGAGGCAGGGCCGTGTCAGGGGCGGCAGGAAGAGGAGGCCCAGGGTCGGCAGGCGGACCGAGTCACCGGAGAACAGTAGGGTGGCGGTAGTGATTTCGTACGGGCAGAAGCTCGAGGGTGCGAAATCTTAGCGATTAAAATATAAGCCCCATTTTACCACCGTATAAAATAAGTTAAAACTTCTGGGGTCTTCGATGCGTTATTTCTACTCTTAAGAAAGACCTTCATCAGTCACGCATTATACCAAAGATACGAAAAATATAAAAATTTTCCGCGGAAAGTGAACGAGTGTGTGCTTTAGTGATTAATCTGTCAACTCTTCGAGACTCTTGTAAGCGGGGGTTTAGCCGGATAATTCTCTCGCTACGAGTTTTAAGAAGCGTCTTCCTTGATTACTTCCACATCAACGAAAGGCGTCCATTTGCAGGGGAAATAAAAGGAAAAGCTACGACGACTGAAATCCTTTCTCTCGTGTAGTACCATCACGCAACCTAACATCAGCCTGCTTATCTCATAACCACCATCTTCATATGGATGACTCGTAAAATTAAAATAAAGTATAACAGGTACGAGAGAGATAAAACCGTCTCCGCGTTTCTCCCCCTCCCTCACGTCCCCGAACGCAGTGCACAAAAGTGGATTATCTTTCGCGTGGATCGTGTTGTGTGACAGCAATCGGCTCGACCCTCAAATTGAAGGGAAAATCGCACCGCCTTGACCTTACGCGATCTCTTCCGTCTCCTTTTTCCGCACGCCTAACGTCTCCATAAAGGCTCTCCTAGGGGTGTGGAAGAAGTAGAAGGCAAGGGTCGTGAGCTGCGGAGAAAGAGTGGGACCCTCAAGAGAAAAAAATTGCGTGTGCTTCGTGCTGAAACAACCGAGGAAATCGTTATTTTTTTTTATTTCTCCCCGAGACCCATACGCACGCAATGGCGGTTCAACGCGAGTCTGGGCCCCGTTGGTCCACGGCCATCTCCGCCTCACGTCGCCTCCTTCTGGTGCTCCTGTTGCAGCTGTGCCTCGCGGGCGCCCGCCTCGGGTCGACGCTGGGAGGCGCCGCGGGCGCCTGTCCGACGGTCTGCGCTTGCAAATGGAAGGGCGGAAAGAGGACCGTTGAGTGTCCCGAGAGGGGACTCTTCACCATTCCGGACAACGTGGACCCTGAGACACAGGTGAGGCCCCTGACTGTGGGAACATATTTTTAAGGATTTTCTCTGTGGACATTAACTTGACTAGGGGTCGGTAGTCAACCTAAGTACATGGAGATGTAGACAGAGATCGGATAGGTTGCGACAGTTAAATCACCTGGAGTTCTGGTAGCGACTTTTTTAAAGAACTGGTAACACTTTATTATTGCTCATCAGTAGTGCGTGTTGTCCCGTTGATTTTGCTCGAAGTGGATGAAGCTTTGGGTGTGTATAGCGGCTTCCATCGCCATGTATATAACAGCGCTCATTTGAATTGATGACGGTTGCTGGAATATATCCCAAATGAAAACTGAGCGCAAGATTGACGCGGCGTACGGAGGTGGATTCTCTGCTTCCTAGCGTTATTAATGCTACCGAATTCGGGATTACTAAAGAAAGCCGCGATATCTAGCTAGATAATAAAATAATACGACGAAAAGTTAAACTATTCCAAAAAATCGGGCAGACTTTGCATCTCAGAACTGTGGAATTTCCGAAGATATTGCTGAAATCAGATACTGTGGAAATACCTTTCGACTTGCTTTGGTACAATTTATAGAGAAGCTTAGCGACTGCTTAAGTCATCTCAGACAACTATATCAAAACGGTATGGTGCAGTAAGGAATTAATGGAGACAAGTAATTTGAGCGGAAATTGGGAGAAAAACCCTTTGGGCTACTCCGTGGATTAGAGCCCGGAGCCCTCAGTTTAGCGTCCCGTTCAAGGTATGCAGGATGGCTTAAGACGTGCTGCGGAATTACCTGGCGATATTGAGCTGAATTTAAGCATTTATGCGGGAAATGTAGTACAATTTTTCAAAGAATTATTTTTTCGTAGTACTCCGGCACTACCGAAGAAACCGTCGGTAACTTAAGGTTGTGAGATAATTCCAATTCACCGCCGTGCACCCGAGTTATAACGAGTGGCCACTTACAACTGATGTAATTAAAATCCGAGAAATCTTTACTCAACTGATATAATTGAAACAATGCATAAATTTTTAAGTGAGGGTCCGAGTTATTAACGCGCGATGATAGGAAGGAGGAAGGTGAATAGAAATCCAAAATGAGCTCAGGCTGATCCTGAGGATATACGCCAGGGCCTGTTCAACGTAATCACTTACATGACTGAAGAATTGTGGTGCTCAGACAGTTGAAGTACTGTTTTAAACTAAGGAAAAAGACTCCTAATCTCCGGTTGTTGGAACCGCGCCCCTAAGAGGGAAAATCCATACTTTAAAAATACAGCAACCACATGTTACTTAAATATTGAAGTTGCTCCTATGCTACATTAAAGCAAGATATTGTCTAAAGCTGAGGGCGACCCTAAAGACATGACTACAGGGTATCAATGGCACGGAAAAACATACATCGACCGTGAGAAATCTAATCGCGCCATCAGAAATCCGTCGGGATGTGCCTTAGGTATTGAAAGTTAGGATTATTTCTACCAAAGCAAATAGGTTTGCCTGGTATTCGCAAGTTAAAAAACAATACAGTTTTCATTAAATCACTCCTCTACTTCCTTCTCTTGCTCACTCCTTACAGCGCTACAATAAATATCATTCTACCCCTCATTTGTTAGTTCCGATGAGGACGACATTTGAGCCCTGGTTTTTTTTCGGCATGGAAGTGAAGAACACAGTCCCGCGGGCACACGATTCCGATGCCTGCAGAGGCCCTCTGCCCCCGCAGTAAGAATTACTACTCATCGCCCGGCCTCGCGACCCATCACCGCCCGCCCGTTCCTCCTCCTGTTTTGTCTGCGGTCGCGACATTCCGACACGCGTCCTTAAACAACATTGCATGCGCCCGTGGAATGTCATTCGAGGGACGGAAATGCTTTATCTCCCGTTTTCTCTGCCGTGCCGGAAGATTTGCATCCATTATCTCTCCCGGCCCTTCATTATTCAGCAATTCACTTCGGGCCGCCGCGACGTTCCAGCCGGCGGAGAGGAAATAAAACATGGAATTACCATTTTTGTCGGATGAGATAATCGAGCTAGGCAGTCCGATATATCCTGGCCAATTTCCATGTCAACCTTTACTCGATAGAACGGGAGCTATTTATGAAATTACGTACTTTGGCCAAGGACGATTCGGGTTCGGGGAATGGGGGGCGTAAGCCAAAGCTGAGCAACTACACCACTAGTCCTCCATCGGGCCTGCATTTTTATAAAATCAGCACAAATAGGACAAAAAAATAGAGCTCAGAAACCTACATGTTTGAAACCGTGGTTTAATTTCCTTACGGTCCGTTATTTTTCCGAATCTCGACCCTCTTTTTGGCGATAAATACTCTTTAAGCTATGAATCATTCCAAGCTCATCCAACATCGTTGCTTGTTGGCCGGATCCATCGCAGGATAAGTGTATTAATATCACTCTATCACTAAGATAGGATGCTTGGGGGCAGGGTGTTTATAATACACTGCCTTAAGGTTAGATTTAGGATTTTTGCTCACATTCCATCGAGCAGGAGAGGTAAAAAGTATGATTACTCTTAACTACGCTCACTAATGCATCATGTAATTTCTGGATTCTGTCTTTTATTAAGATACTGGAGGCCACTCGGGCTCGGAGACAAACTACCCGACGACCAATTATAGAGAAAAGCATCTTTTCATAGGCATGGATAAATACGCGAGACATCATCTCACTCATCATATTAAACCGCGAATATTGAATATTTTTATTCGTATTCCCACTGAATGCATGCTTGGTCGCACTTAATTTAATGCCGTAATGACCAGTCGAACTCATATTTTTTTACAAAAGCCCTATCCAAGCGAAATAAATACAGAAATATTAAACAATTTCTCAGTTTTTTATTTAAAGTAACTCTATTTATTACACTGCAGTGTTGAATAAGGACATTAACCTCCGAACTGTTCAGTTAATTTCACCCGAGCCAACACACATTCCAGTTCGTCTGCATTACCCCGAAAGCATTCAAAGCATTTGGCTGCGTCGACGACGCGTCTGCACGATTAATAATAAATAACAAGCATAATGGGTTTTCATTATACTCTCAAAGCTGCAGTTTTGCAACCCGTAGAATTTTTAAATAGTTAAATTCTCATTCGGTCTCTTTGCGAGAGATATTTTTAGCGTGAAATTATTATGCTCCCCCCTACTCCGGGGTGATGGCTCCCAGCAAATAAATGTTAATGTGGCGTTTCAAATCGCTACGCAGTGTACGTTTTCAATGGAGAATGTAGATCAACAACCGCTGTCTACGGACGTAGATCCTATTAATTTTCAAAGTCGTTTCAACGAAACGCCTTCCTTGATTTCATGCAGTAAAATTATGTACCGAGTAATTCATGGAGCACTCCATAGGACTAGTGTTCTATGGAAGTCATGAGCAGTGATCCAATTTGTTATAGACATGTTGTTTGAAAGGAATGATTCATCACATCTCCGCAATGTTATTTATAATCCGTAGTAAGGAAACTACTGACTGAAACGCGTACTCTCGAATCACATGGGCTCCTGGCGTAGTTGTGTTATGAACATCTATGCGTTTAACTTTTCCTAAAATAGGAGTTGCTAATCTTGAGTTGTCAGTATGAATATTTTAAGACGAGCTAAATGTTAATTGGAGCGAGTTTGTATTGGCCCCAAGATTTGGCAAATTTTACTCGCGGACATTGCGAAGAATTTCCCTCTTATCTTTGACGTGAGCTGGCTGGTTCCACGTATCGTAGCTCCATTGACGGACGACTGAGACCAATTATGTCGGTCAGGATGGGTGACTGAGTAGGGGAAGATGATTTTGGGAGTGTAGGAAGGGTGGAGAGAAACCTGGAATCGGCATTTCCCTTCTGATTACCAAAGGCTGCATGAGGTTCGCTCTAAGCGTGACGCTCAACCGGGGGGCGAGTGTTATTCCAGGGATTCTCTCCACGAAGCGCTCAAGTTGGGATCGGGATTCCGATGAAAAATGTCCACCACTGAACGGGATTCGAACTCCAGCTCCTAGGATGGAAAACCTACACACTCCCTGACCCTTTAAACTCCAACAACTCACGCCTGCAACGACAGAAACCAGAGCCTCACCCAATTTTCAAATGGATGGTCATCGGTGTGCGTAATTCGACCAAAAAAGGAATGACATATGTTTTTAGGTCGGTATTCATTCGCGATCGATTTCGCTCGGAAATTTTCGCTTTTTCCCTGGAGAACCTCCACTCAGGCACCGCGGTCCCGCAAGGACGGCAGCGTGTATCGGTCGTCGCCGGCGTCCCAGAGGTCGTTTGGCGGCGAGTGATCGACCCTCCCACCGGTGATTGAAGGCTAACAGAAATCCCTGTCAACGGAGAGGGGGGGGGAGGTTTCTACCGAGCTCTTGCGTATGTTAACACGCTCACTTGCTTCATGACGCTCCCGGTGGCGGAACTATCCGCAGCAGTGACTTTACTATTGGTACTGTGGACGGCATTTCGGTGACGTTGCTGTATTACATTTCTGAATTGCAGTAGAACAACATCTCCTTTAGACAGTGGTGGAAGAAGCCAGACTTTCAGGCTGATTCCCGATAGCTACAGACATTTCCAATTTTAATGATTTCTCGTATTTTTCTCCTTTGACTTTAGTAATCTTTACCCATGCATTTCAATGCTGGTGTCTGAATTCTCATTGCTCATTTCGAGCTTTAGCTATTATGCATCTATCCAGAGATCTTGGTCTCGCGTTTGAAGTTAATTGGATGTGAATGATCGTGCTGACTTCTGCTGCGTTAAAGAATCTAGTAGCTATAATTTTCTCATTGAGCCTTCCACAGTATTTCTTCTTCTGATGATTTTGCCCGTAACCTCGTTACCAAAGAACCTGGAGATTCTTTAAGCAAAACCGTAGGTTTTTCTTCGATATCCATTAATCCTTGGATCAGAAATAATTCCCGGGAAAATTTGGAATTTTGGCTCAAATTTGGCGTATGGTTGCTTTAATAAGTATTATTTTTATGAATAAGGTCAGAAGAGAGAATTGAAAAAGTCCTCTTTTTTGAAAGACGACTTAATTTACTTTATTTATCGTCCTCTTGGCTGAAATGAAGGGAGTTTTAAAGGCTTTATTAGGCGCATCCCTCCACCTCAATCTTTGTGATTTTAGTTACATGCTAAGACTAGATCACTGTAAATATTTTCATAATTTTTTTGTCTGTGTCTGAATCGTTCATTTTATGTCTTTCACTCATCGGCCGCCATTACGGGCGATTGGTCCTACAAGGAGAAAACAGTGACTAGTAGCAGGCCAGAAACTGCAAGCTGTAGCAATAATTTCCGTACATACTTGAGTAAAAGCGTTATTCCGTAAGAACCGGCGGCCCGGACGAGATCCCCGGTGTCCATGCGGAGCAGGCGCGCAATCTGGCAGCCAGCGGCCGGTCGGGTAGATTTTGCCGTAGCAGACCCAGCGTAGATTGTAAGTGCACCGAGTCTTACGTCCTCCGGCGCCGGAGACGGCTCCGGCACCACCCGATACTGCTGACTAGCGTGTAAGCGGCCCGACAGGGTATCTGGAGAGAATAGCATTGGAATGCATCCTCCGACCCTTAGTGCGACAAGCAGCAATTGCCTTGAAGAGACGGGATGTCAGCCTGCACTCAAACCTCATTTATTAGTTGAATGTCTCTGTAGTCTACATCGACAACCTACCCTATGAGCTGCTGTAAAGGCGTGGGGCAGGGGTTCTAGGACTCCAGGGACGAGGAAGGGAATGAATTAAGCCAAGAGAATACGATAAGGGAGAGTACAGTTGTGAAATATATTTTGTCTGGGTATTTCAGTGTCGTGCTTTAATTTTGTTGTCGCTATTACACATTGGTGCGTGGGGAGAAGGAGTCTCTCTACACATTAAAATACCGCCACTGTTATATTTTGTCGAATCCGTCAATAGTAAAGATGTGTTATGGCTCAGGGCATTATATACTACATGTTCAACTACAGGTCTGGATGAAAGCTTTACTGTCGTTGAAGAAAGTTCAATGAGAATCCGCTCCATGCCCTTGTCTTTAAATTGCACAGGGAATGGTTACAAAGGGTGAAGAAAGATCGAAGGCTTTCCCGGCGTATGGTATCGAGGAAGTCAATGCGGGTTTTCCACCGGGTCAGGTTGTCCATGTCTGCCGACGTTTCGATGACCGAGTTGCTCATCGTCTTCAGGGCATGACACTTACAATGCCCTGAAGACGATGAGCAACTCGGTCATCGAAACGTCGGCAGACATGGACAACCTGACCCGGTGGAAAACCCGCATTGACTTCCTCGTTACAAAGGGTGATTCTTGAGTATAAACCTCGAAAAAATTCTTTAAATTTACAGCTTTGGATTCGTAAATGAATCCGTACAAGAAGAAAACACAAATGTCGGTAAATGCCGTAATATTCGGTGCGTAATCAAAAAACTGGAGTACCGTGTGAAAATTTGATCTCAATCCATTCGACTGAGTTTTACAAAATTAGTGCACTGGTTTTGCGCATCCATTATTTTCAGGAGAATTTCTTGAAAGTCAACATTGATTATTTGGTCACTGTAAGTCGTGAATTTTCCCCCTCTTATAAAATCTGTTCCTGCGCCTTTCATAATATTATAGGAGACTTTTTCATCTATTGAGAACCCGTGATTTTAAACAGCCATTCAGGAAAAACATTTCGAATCTGTGAGAATTATTTGCAGAGAATTCAATCGAGTTGTTTGTTTTTTAATCTGACGAGAATCTAATTCAGTGGTCAAATTGGGGTAAAATAACGGCAAACATAATTTTGTATAAGATACAGCTTTGTTTAAATCGTCATTCTACGCTGTAAGTGAAATATTAAAATAGGAATTTGATTTCATTGTTCATTAATGGTAATTTAAGTTGTATTTGAATGTAAGTATGCTTCTTTCAGGTGTGTCTTACGTGATTATATCCATTGTGTGAACCAAACTTTGTGCTCTTCATTAGTTAGTTTCTTTTTCGTCCGCTTTTACCCAGCTAGGGTATCATTTGTGACCAAGTATCTTCTGGCCAACCGGAATATACGTCATCGAAGTGGAACCTGTCGCAGATATATCTTAATCGCGAAAATTTTTTAGTGAAAATGTTTGTTTCTGCATCTGAAATTGCGGTTGAAGTTAAAGGTTATTGCTAATATCTCCCTGAATATTTTAAAATTCATGGGTATATGGGTTCTTGGGCAGTCCTCCAAATTATTAGACGAATTTTTTTCTCACAAGCGCCTACGACTGGTTCCCTCACGTACGCAGACGTACTTCGGAAGTGTTTCGTTTAATGGTAAAGGAACATCCAAATCAGGCGTATCCAAAATGTGCGAACACTGCGATTTCTCGCTCGGAAGCAAAATTTTAGTTGGAGCACCGCGTTCGCTCCCGGTGACATTGGCGGCACCTTTGTGTTTTAGTGCAACGCCTTGTGCCAAACCATACGGCTGCCTCTGCAACGCTCCCCTTCCCACCCGCTCTCTCGCCGATCCCCTCACTATGGTTGACTATGAACCTCCGTCCCCCCTTCCCTTCCTTCGCCCGTCTCTCCTCTTCCCACGTCCTCAGAATCCCTTTGAGGAGTAGCTCCTCGTGAATTCTTACTCAGAGACGCCCTGCGGCGGCGGCCACGAAACTTGAAAGGGCGCCCGCACTTGCCTCTCGCAAACAGCCACGGTGATCTTTAATATTAAAACTGCATCGCCGGCAACTTTGGGGAGCGGACATTCTTTTCGGACAGCTGGCAATCAAAACTTACTCAGATTTCGAAACGATATGAAACTATGATCCCCGAATACGTATTTTAGCCTTTCATCAAGACACTGTCACATTTTTCGTACTTCGATCGAATTTTTTGTGAATTAAATCATTCCGGGATTAAAAAAAAATCAAGGGTTCCGAGTTGCTTATCTCTTCACCTCCTCACCAACCTTCCACCGCACGTCATCCTTCCGTTCATTGTATAAGTGAGAGAGTGACTGCTCCTTGTTTTAGCTGTCTCATGAAGCTGATGTGAAAACGATGAAACCGCGAAAGAAAAAATACATCGAGTATCAAACTCAAATTTAATATTTCCCTGAACTATGCACAATTTCCACTAATTTTTCTAGAGAATGATTAATTTTATTCATTCCAGGATTTTAAATGTTCTCGGCGTGTGATGATGGTGAATTTGTCACTGTTTTTCCACAGAGTCTGAAGCTCTGCTATCGCCGTACCGTTGACTCTCAAGTCTTTGAGATGTTGATTAACCGCGTGAGAAATGTTTTCAATTTGCAATGATGCAGATGAAGGAACAGTTGGCATATTGTCAAAACTTGTCTTTGCACTTTCGCTAACTTATCTCTGCTTGAAGAGAACCATCTGGTGTGGTACGGCAATATTTATGTTAGCAAGGCAATGGTGTTACTAAAATGTTTCTGGCGAAGCTAAGCAATGTTTTGGATTGTAGTGGGTAGTTGCGTATAAATTACGAGCAATATACAAAAAAGGTTGAAATTTGTACAAAGTACTCCTCTGTTTGAAAAAAAAAAAACGCCGACAAAATGCCTTTGAGCTACTTTTCAACACAAATTATATATAAATGGATCCTTATCCATAAATGAATTTTAGAGTTTCCTCCGAAAAACGGGATCTATTTATTTTATACTTTGGGCAACAGTCTAACCCGTGAGTCGTAACATTAGCATCGGTTAAGCAAAAAATATTAAAGTAATTGCAGCCCATTAGTGGAGCCATTTTTGTATTAAAACAAATGGTTTTCCCATTAACGTATAGATAAACTCGGATTTCCCATTACACAGTCAGTAGATTTTGCTAATAGGTTAAAATGTCCAGGTCTTCAATCATTCTCGGTCCCGCAATATTTGTCCCATTTGCTTCCTGCTTTCTTAATGCCGAGATGTTAAAACCCCTTTTACGTTGAAATACCAAGTTTATAGACTTTGAAGTATCGCGTATATCATTAAAATTCGTGGTAGAGGCCTTCGCCATTATGTCATGAAGGACGTTCACCGCTCTGTTTAAGACATTTGGCCTAGCATGCGAAACGCCATGATATAAATCGTTTTGGACTCCACGGTCACGCGACAGCATACAAATGAGAAGGGATTGATGTTGTCAAGCACTTTCCCTCCCGTCGAGCCCGAATTTCGGAAGATACGGCAATTATAAAGATATGTTGGCGATCGCAACCAGGATAATGGCGTTTTTTTTATCCATCTTTTCAAATTTCTCTTCATTTTACGCTGCTTTCATTGCGTATGAAAAAAATGTGTGTATGTTTTAGCAACGCAGTCTAACTTTTATGCATGAAACGCGCTGCTCTGTTGATACAGACCAGCTGTTAATATAAATTTCATGCGGCCATTTGTTACTTGAAGAAAAATGCTTCAAAAGCATTATACTGTTACTGATGTGTACATCAAAAGACCGCAAAGAACTGTACTTCTTTCGGTTTCTCGAGTAATACGCTGGACTTAAAGAGATATAGAATGCATTTTCTCGAAAAAATCGCTATGTGTAGCAAAATACATGGAAGTTCCTAAAACTCCTAATTTTGAAAGAGCTAGTACAGATTAAACTAAGACAAAATGTGTTTTCATTGGCCAATTCTTAATAAAAAACACACAGGATCACTGATGCAAGATTTTGTGGCAGCTATTGGAGAGGTAATATAAGCGACAAATCATTGTAAGGTTAACAGTCATTATATGTAATGTTCAACAGTAATTATGTACTAAGGTTGAAAGTATAAATTATCTTGGTTCAGAACCGAAAATTCTTGCTGTGTGGGTTGGAAAACTCATATGTTTTCTCTACTCTTAGAAGAAAGTCGGGAGTGGATTTTTCAAAAGATGCACGTAATTTTATTGGAGAAAAGTCACATGGTATCGACGGAACGTACCATTTCATAGCAACGCGAATTCAAATGATTAATTACGGTTGTTAAATAGTGGTGAATTTCAAATCACTCCACTGGGCAGGCGAAAAGTGATAACAGTGAGAAATATGGAGCAACGCTTTTTCATGCTATCATTATTTCAAAGATACGTATTGTCATCGTAAGGCGTTTACGTAATTATTCACGTTTTGAGGAAATATGCCGTTCACGCAACGGCTCTTTTTCAGCTTTGGGTCATTTCGATGTTAATTTGCGGCTGTAGCTCCCCCCTCTCCCCTCCAAACAGCGCCCCCACCCGCGTCAAGCCATACCCATCTCACTCGCCCTCTCCGCGGGATATGCTATTTGCTTCTCCCGACCGAAACTCAAAAGCGATGAAAAGAAGTCGTAAATTTGCCGGCTTCTCTGAAAAGCCGAATATTTGCTCGCATCAAAGTTGCCCCCGGGGAAATTAAACAAGCCAAGTTTTTTTTCCAGGAAGGAGATAGAGAGAGTGTAAATAATAGCGAGTGTTTATTCTCTTCCACTCGCACGCCGCCATTCGATACGGTCTATTGCGCTTTGGGCCGAGACACGTTCTGTTGCATCCTCCACTGGCTTCTTTGGGAATGTAAAACGGATTGTCTCCCAAGAACACCCAAAGGAAGCCAAAGCGAGACGTATCGCAGCCCGTAATTCATCAGCTGCTCCATTCTTAACCAACAATTTCTCACTTATTCCTCGTAAACAAAGAGCTTTGTCGCGAAGTAACGACTATTACAATGCCTCTTTCACCTAGAAATCATATCTACAGTTTTTCGACAAGACTCATGCTACAAAATCGTGATTTCTTGCTTAAAAACACTCTACTTAATTTCGTGAGATCAGTTTAGAAATTAAACTTTAAGTTCTGAGTTTTTGAGCGTATTTCATTATGAAGCGTATTTGAAATAAATATCAATAATTATCACAAGCGAAATCCTCTTATTGCATGCCACTCATTATTGCGTGTTCAATCAACTAATCATCAACATCATATCTACATCAACTAATGTTTATGATTTTACAACATAACCATTTTCCCGATGTAATATAATTTTCCATATGCTTTGTATATACGATGAACGGTTTCTGCTTCCGCTTATCTTAAACGGCTCTTTGCTACACACAATTAAAAAATTGACGTCAATCTCAGTTCCGTCTCCGAAGGATAATTGGATCGCCCTCAATATGAAACTTAATTTGGTACTCACGCAATGATCTCCTTCATGAAGAACGTAAATCTCCCTTTCCTCTGGGCACATTCAATTGATGACAGCTACCGTTGAATCTTGCTCACTGATAACTGAAATAAATGAAAATTGGAAGTAAGAAATTACTTATGCGCTCCCAGTTAATCTCAGAAGTTCTTAATGCTCAGCTAATAAAGTTAAATAGTTCAGAGGTATTGCAGATAAAATGGTAGTTGTAGAGATAAATGGTCAAATTTTTCCATGTTCAGAACAACTCGGTTTATTGAACTTGTAATCTTAAATTGCCCTCACCGAATATTTTCATCGCAGGACAAATGAGTTGAAAATTGACGAACAATATACTCATAAACTCTAATTGCAAAACTAAGATTCATAGAAAACCTTGTTGTTCACATAGTTGAAACCAGCGATTAAAAAATAAACAACAATATTTGCAGTCTTATGTTGGTGAATTGTTTCTTTTATAAAGACATTTTTCAAAATCTCCCTGTATTCCAGTGCACTGATGAATCTTACACCAAATAACTTTGAATAACAATTTGAGAAATATTCTCAATTTATTCGTTCATCACGTACCGGTGAAGAGTTTTTACGCAGTGTTATCATCTCGTTTTTGGGTACATTTGTGAAAACCAAGTATCACAGTCGTGAATTTATTTTCCTTCATTTGCCTTTTTATTTGTAATCTACTCTGAACTCATGACACATCGGAGAGATATTCCCAGCCTTCGGGAGCAGCGTTATTGGAGCATGAACACGGCAAACATATTTCACTCATCGCTGTCCGTCGAGACAGGTCTGCAGCGAAACGAGCAATTCCCATTCATCCACTCCCACTGATTATCTCCCTCACTCTTTCTCCCCCTTTCTGAAATTCCGTTGCATTCCACGTGGCTTTCCTCTCTTATTAGGAGCCTGAAGCTGGCGTGACACGGACACGCAATATTTAAATACAATCAATCGAGATGAGTACCTTCTGTGCGAGTGCTCTCTGCTTTTGAAATCCTATTTCCAGAGAGGAAGGGATGCGAAAAGCCCCCTGGCGGCCGTGCGCCCAAATACGGACGGAGGGTTGAATAAAGGGTACGCCGGGGTGGTTGAGGGTGTTGAGTGAGTAGGTGCTCAAATCTGTAAATTTTCAAATGATTTAGTGAGATTGAAGTAAACGGGCATCGTATGGAAGGCAAAAAGAAGGAAATTGGCAATGGCGAAAAAAAAAGCTTTCTGTAACGGAATGGAGTAGCTGACACGGTCATTGGGTGAAGATAACCCCAAAGAAAAGCTGCATGCTTCGTTAAAAACTGCTACATATACTGTTTCACAACTTACAGAGGGATTAAGGTGGGAACCCCTAGAGACTCGGGGGCTACACGCTAGGCTTAGCTTATATGAGATATTCAGACTTGGGAGTGCTTCAGAGTGACACAGAACATTATCATGACGTCTCACTACATCTCTAAGTCTGACAAAAGCGATAAAATAAGAGAGGTACATCGACGAACAGATAGGTATTAAAACTCGTTCTTTCCGAGCACAATAAGCTACCAGGCTAAAAACTGAGCTCCACGAAATGTACTCCCATAATATTCGTCACCATTTCACTTTCCATAACCTTACATCTTTACTCGGTTGGTGACCTGACACCCCCTACCTCACGCCCATGCGGCGGCTCGCAGGGTAGTATGTAGATGAAGATATCAAGGAGGGGACGGCGAGGACTCTATTGTGGAGTGTAGCCTTGTGCTAGGAGATGTGTGGACTCTGAGATAAGAAGGCGAGAATAGTCTGAAAGCGTTCGAGTTGAGGGTGTCCAGGGGGGTGGAGAAGGTGCGCTAGAGGGAAAAACTAGGAAGTGCGTGATATTATGTTTAAGTGAAGGGACTTCTGGATGAGATTGGGAAAGGTGGTATGGTTGGTTATTGGAGGAGGTAATGAGGAACCATTAGTTCCAAATTCTACAGAGGAAGAATCATTCGCATTGCCAGGACTCCTTCCCGGATCCCTCGATTTTCCACCACCTCTTAGCCTCTATGCCTCCGAAGCGTGGATTTTTGTATTCTCAAATGAAATAAGGTGATCCAGACTGCCCGATGTACAATCTAACAAGCAATTCAATGCGAACGCTGGGCGCCCCAGTCCGCGAGGTTGAAGTCAAACACAAGGGGTGTTCGCTCATTTTGACAATTTTTTAGAATACCAGGAATCTTGCTCTTAAGTGCACTTGTGGGTGACTACGTAACGATTCTGCCGTTTCTAACACCGGTATCCTTACCATTTAAACAAAATGAGGCTTGAGACTGTGTTAGAGGGGAGGGTGTTGGGTAATAATAATATTAATAATAAGTCGTCTATATTGGGGCGAGATTGAGACTAAGGCAGTCCCTTCTTCCATCTAACCATTAGTCAGATAAATACATGAAATAAGTGTGAAGAAAGATGTATAGATTTGTCGGAAAAACGTAAGGAAGTAAGGTGAAATCCTTGGCGAAAAAAACCCACTTCAGAAAAACACCCACACATGAAGGGGAGTGTGAAAAACCTGCGAAAACCTACAGACAGATTGAGAAAGTGTAACACCAACAAAAAAAACAATGCATGAAATAAGTATGAATGATAATAATAATTAAAAGGGTAATTAACACAAAACTGCAAAGCTAAAAATAATAAATAAGTTTGCCTTCCTTCGTTCCGCGGGTCTCAGGTCCGAAACAGAGGGTTTCGTTCTCGCGTGCCAGGATGGTGTCATCAACACTCTCGTGTACCGCCGAATTATATTCAAGGCGGAGGTGGCGGACACGAAATGCAGAGCGTGCCGAGCCAAGCCGGAGACTTAGAGTCACCTTCTCTCCTGCTGCAGTTATTACGCGCAGTCAGAGTATTTAGCTCGGCACAACGCAGCTCTGCGGGTGCTGTATTTCCACCTCCGACGTCATTACGGCATCGACGAAGTACATGTGCTGCCCTATGCCCCTAGAGATTTTGAGTCCGTCGTGGAGAACGACAAAATAAAAATCTGGTGGAATTACTCATTCCCCACCACCAGGCAGTTGGAGGCGAACAAGTCTGACATGGTTCTCCTCGACCACCTATCGCGTTCCATGTTCGTAATTGAGTTTTCGGCTCCGGCCGATACGAACTTGGACGCGAAAGAGGCGGAAAAACGGACGAAATATCAAGACCTGCTGTTCGAACTTCGGCAGATGCACCCGGGACACTCTGTAAAACTAGTAGCCCTAGTCATAGGTGTGCTCGGTGGAATTAAGGGCTCGCTGATACAGAGCATCAAGTGTATTCCTGCTTGCGTGGCACAGGCGGAATCACTTGCAGCCCGCATGCAGAAGGTCGTCCTCTTGGGGTCGCTCCGTCTGCTTCGTGCGCACGACCCGAACTGACCACTGAACTGAACTCGAACTGATCACCGCGTAGCCACTGATCCGATGGGTTTCGGAAATGGCTACGAACTCACACCTCGGGCACTCTCGAGTTCTCGGCCATTATGACGGCAACGAAACCCGATGTTTGCCGGGGACTCGGAGGGGAAAGTTACAGAAGTAACAGAAAAAAACTAAATAAGTAATAAGAGAATAAAAATAAATAAGTAACAGGAAAGTAAAAATAATTACAAAACATATAAATGATACAAATAAAATACAAATCAATAATTAAATGAAATAAATAAACTCAAGAAAATGAAATAAATATGAATAAATAATATTAAGTAAATCATACACAGTAAATCGACTGTTAAAAAGTGAGTCTCAATAAACGAAATAAAATAAGAAAAGTTACAGATATTTAACAAAAAAAGTTAAATCAACATAAAATTATATTTAAAACAAATTAAAAAAGAAATTGAGTTTATGAAAATACATATTCTTAATAGGAAATGAGGCAAGCAAACAAACACGTCAATAATATATGACTAAAACTAATGAATAAAATAAAAGAGTAATTGTGGAAGGAGAGTGAAGTGCCAATATGGTAGAACATTAGATTCTGAAGTGTCTTACTGTTGTGCTTTTAGGATTGTCTTATGTAACGTCCTTTTAAAAGGTGAGCCTGGAAGGGGAAGAGAGAGAATAGGTTTTATGGACGGAATGAAGAGGTACAGCACGTTAGCCGAGATGAAGAAAGAAATCTAATTAGTAGTTTGGGTCCTGATCATTTAAAAGCTAGGGGATTTTTATTCACTACCATCTGCCACTTCTTTGATCGGTGTACTACCACATATAGATGCTGTCATTGAGTAAATCAATCAATCTTTAGTCTTTCAATCGTTAGATTATTTGACTGCAGTCGTCAATTCTACCCGATCCTCGGCTAACTCTCTCACGTCCTTTCATCTCGTAGTTTGTTGGCGTAGGCGTCGAAGGGCGAAGCTATTGTCCACTATACTGTTTCGGTCAGCCTATGTATTTGTCCCTCAGTTTTTTGTGCGGGAATTTCTCTTCCATTTCATATTTTTCAAACTCATTGCGTTAAAGTTTGGCCAATCCATTTGGAATTTATCCTCCTAATATTGATTCACATTGTTTCATTCTCCTGTACAGTTGAGTATTCGTTTCCGTTGCTATTTCTACATGTGCGCCGTACACTGGTATCCAAAACTTCCGGGGAAATCGAAGGTAATCTAAGGAATTTATCGACCCATTTTTCCTGTATGTGTGAATTTCCTCGACTCAGTGAGCGGTGATACACACACAAAAAAATTAACACAACATTTGATTGGATTTAAGGGTAGTCAATTGGGAAAATACTTGGATGAAATATCCGTTCCCTCATGTAGTTACTGTCTAATGCCAGGAACAAAATTTTATAGCGGGCTGAAACCGATTTGATCGCTGTAAACGGAGGTTCGGAAGCATTGATTTATGCAAAGAAGCAATTTATCACACACACACACACACATATATATATATATATATATATATATATATATATATATATATATATATATATATATATATATATATATATATATATATATATATATATATATATATATATATATATATATATATATATATATGTGTGTGTGTGTGTGTGTGCAACGACCA
Organism: Ceriagrion tenellum; assembly: GCA_963169105.1. NCBI lineage: Eukaryota > Metazoa > Arthropoda > Insecta > Odonata > Coenagrionidae > Ceriagrion > Ceriagrion tenellum. Next base: position 95,733,311 of record OY720636.1, read on the forward strand.
ATCACAAACTCTAATTTCGAGTGGGTAGTTGATAGTTCCCTCTTCAGGAGGGCAAAATGATCGGCTTCGGAAACGAGCTCCGATAATAGTCCCAATCGCAGTGTTTTTAAATAAAATTATACGCTCCTCGCTCCCGCTTTAAGCCAAGCAATGACTACTTAGTGGCGTTCGTTATTTATATTGATAACGCCGAGCGTATTTTTGGCACCCAATTTTTTTTTCTGGCGTGGAGTGGAGCGATGTTATCGGAACTAATGTGAACGGAGTTTGACTGGAAATTTTAATAAAAGGCTTTCGGACAGGTTGCCTGTTTTATCTGATAACTAACGTGGCAGTTAGATTCAAATTACGTGTTATAATTCAGTAGGAGTGGGAAGAATTGTGAAAAAAAGTACGGTGTTGTTACGGTCTTGAAATTAGTACCTATACGGATTGAACGAAATTAACTTTAATGATGTATTTTCCAATACCGCCCTCAATGGGAAGCTGATCTATATTTTTTTGGAAATACTTAAAAGAAAAAAAAGAGCACATTCTTATAATTGCTGACAAATTTATTTTTTCTGTTTCATCAATTTTATTCATGTCTGCAGAAGAGAGACCAATACTGAACACAGAATTTGATAGAGTAGGGTATGGTGGGAAAAGTAAGTGTAGGCCGAGAGATTTGTAGGTGAAAGAAGAGAAGAAATCTCTCAGGAAAGAATGTTATGTATACGTAGGGAAATAGAGCGTGTTAGAAGCAATTTATTTCATCACAAAGGCGATGTAAGCGAGAAATTAGAACCGGTACCCTCGTGGTTACTCCACAATTAAATTTTCCAACAGTTTGAAGTACTTCTAATGGCCAGTAGCCAGTACATTTAGTTATGGAATCAATAGTTATTAGATCCATAAAATTATAGATCTCATAAAAATATTCGGGTTGCAGGGAAACATCTACTAGTTATACAACTTATTTACCAATACTTCATAGAATGGAATATTCTATCTAATCTTCTACCGCCGGACAAAATTTATGAAAGTTTAGCCAATAAATAATTGATAATGCACATAATAATTAGCCGGTAAGAGTATATTAGCTGGTCATTTGTCTCAGAACGACTCTTTTTTCTAGTAACTAAGTGTCCAAGTAGTTCATTCCGCATTCGCCATCTTGGTTACTTGATGGAATTGATTTGCCGCATGATTGGCGCAGTATCACTCATTACAATCGACCGTTGTTACCCTATATTATATGGCAAACAACGAAATGTTTTTACCAAACTTCTAATAACTAAATAATAATGTTTAAAACACCTCCAAAATACCACAGAAAAAAGTTTGGACGTATTTATAGCGAACTTCTCGATTTCTAGACGATTGACCCCATGTTTATTAGAAGGAGTGAATATAAAATTAAGCGTTTGAGTAGATAGGGGTAGCCAAGTTCGAAATACCGCTATACTGCTTCAATCAATCGAATGAGAGTGAAATCTGTATTAAGCGACCGCAGACGGTTCCGCTGCAAAATGGTCGTAAAGAGGTCGTTTGACAGGGGTTCATTTTCTAGGAGTGAATACTATGCAAATGATTGGACGACTTATTTCAAAGAAATGGAAAAACTCTCGAAGCGATGGTTTTCTTCAAACCTATACAAATGGGGTTTATTCCGTATAATTTCGTTACTCCTGGAAAATTACAATGCATATCATTTCGATGTACAGTCACTTCATAAAGTATCGTGACACTTTATGCTAGCGGTTTGTATAGGTCGGCTTTCGAAGCTGGAAGTACGTTGGCTATCCAGAGCCATCTCTGTTGACTATGAGCATTTCCAGGGACATAGCCACCAGAGATAGTTCAGGATAGCCAACTTATTTCGAGCTACGACATCCGACCTATACGAACCGCTAGCGTAGTAGGATACTTTATGAAGTGACTGTACATGTAGAGTGAAACTTGGATTAAGTGATGACCGACGGTTCCGCTGAAAAATGGACGTTGAGAGGAGTGGTCGCTTGATAGGAGTGGTCGTTAAGAGCGGTGTAAACGTATAAATTTTCTAATTTTTGATAAAGCGATATATTTATCTAAATGCACAATGTATTTCATACCGGATAAAATTGTTGAGAACTATTAGCAGTCTTCAACAATCTAACCCGGTGTGCAACCCGCGAAATCTGTGCCAAATTATCCCTCAGCGTGACGGGAGTGAATGCATGTATGAATATCAAATTTCCACTGCGTTAATGCCATGTGGAAAATTTACAATCGGTGCGCGAAATCGAATAATGTCACTGTTACTAGCATTTTACTCCTTCACAATTGATACCTACGCCCTTTAATTTATTCGCCCAGTTTCGTGCGTCGAATCTCGCATCCTCGGTAATCTTTAACGTAGTTTTTAGTGGATTTTCGTATGAATTTCCACCAGAGATTCAGTGCACGTAGCTTGCAGAATACGGTTAACAGCTCAGTCATCATATACTAAGCTTCTGGAGCGAAGAGGATACCCACCCGTTTGAAAAATGATTTCTGTGCTTACTTCATTTAGTAATGAGCGGTAGAATCATCAGAATGAACTACAATTCACGGGTGTTCACTATTTCTAGCAAGTCGCGAAAATTTAAGCATCGTCGACTTTGCTAAAGAGAGGTAAGCGTACCCTCCTCAAATCATTTTCTGCCGACAGAACATCTTTACACATGGATGAGATACTTCAAATGGATTCTTTCTTATTCCTTCCTCCGAGAATTAATCCGCACCTTCGGTGATTAAAAAGTACTTTAACGGCACTCTCGTGGATCGGTAATTTTCTTTCAACGAGAGAGAGAGAGAGAGAGGAACGTTAATTTTCAAGCCGAACATAACGATAGCGGCTACGTGACTTCCCGAAGTTTTCTTCGCCCCCCCGTTCAAATATTTCAGTCCCCCATTCCTAAGTCCTTTGCTTTTTTCCTCTTTTTTCACTCGATAGGACTAAACCACGCTTCCAAGGTAGTAGTAGTCGGATTTCATTCCGTCTCTTGCCACCTACTTTCAGCGCCCCTTTAGTTGGGCCGAGGGAATTAGCATTCGCTTCCTGTAAAGCCCGCACGTAGTTCTCGGTAAAACTGACGATCTGTCCGCGCTCTACGCTGGATTTGAGCCTGCTGCCCGGGGCATTTTGGAGAATCCATTTGCGACGACCGTGTCTAGAGATGTTCTTTACATCTCTTTGGTCCTCGTCGAGTGGTAAGGATGTGTAGGTTAGGCTTCGGTGAAAAGGGAGGGAGAAACAGAGTGGCTTCTCTCTGCCTCTTATCCATTGGTTGCACAGGTTAGCTACGTGGGAAGGCGACCGAAAACCGGCGTAATTTGATGAATCCCATCTTCCGGTACAGCTGGTTGTGTCAAGGATTCTGCGAAAACAGTTTCTCCTTCGTTACAGAGGGGGTCTTTAGGTCGAATGGGGGCTACTTTAATTTTCGCTTGCATATAATAGCAGGACTAGAGTCAGCATAAGTATTATTTAAGTATTTCTACCGTTTTGATTGGTTCAGGCATTGAAAAGCTTTCCCCATATCGTGGCATGCCAATTCCTCAGCTATATGTCGAAGTTTACCGAGTTACTAAGCTGTCCAACGCCTTGTTTTATTGAAATAATTCGTGACATTCACAGCTGGTGAGTTGCTTGTTTTAGAAAGAAATTTTTAATCATTTATTTAGAAGACGTTAATCGGTCAGGCAAGTAGGCCATTGACCGCGTGGTAAAAGCAATAGCGAGAGTATAATTTGATATGTATTATTAATAATTAAATATGTAATATTTTATTTAGAGTATGTTCAAACCAGCTTGACATCTGATATTTAAATATTTTTACTCTACGAATAAGGGTTCAAGAGTTCCTATTAGGATCATAATATTCACAAATAACAAAATTTATTTATAAGTACTTATTTATGCGTCTCCAATAGTGACACATTTTGAATTACCTCCCTCAGTCATTTTTCCTAGTGCTGTCGAGAACTTGTGATCTTGATACAATTTGTGTCCACGCACGGATTTAAGTAAAAGCTGTATACGCATGCCACATTATTGATTTATTCTTCTAAGCCCGAGTGTTCCCCGTCCAATATCCTCAAGCATTTTATTTACACTTCTTCGGAAATCGATGGTCAGGTGGTTATTTGCGAAAATCGTTCGGCAACTTCTGCTATTCGAGGCACGGAGGGTTGATGGGTAGGTTTTTGAGTGTGTATTTACCTGGGTAATGGATGAAGTTACGAGTTAAGCCCGAAGGTGGTAACATAAATTTGCTCTTAAAGAAAGGTGCCGTGGGATCCGCAGTTTAACCTCCAATCCGACGGTCGGGGTACTTCGTAAGTAGACGCTGCAATTCTTAATAGGTTTTTGCCTTTTGTCAGTATTTAATGCCCATTGCGTTCTCATAGATCTGTATGAGATGTACTATATTGCATATAAACTGATTATTAAAGATAGTTATAGTTTTTACGGAGTTGAGCTGTTACCCCAAAGTCCAACTCCTGCTTGGAGGGTTCTTGTATCTATTTCCTATGCGTGATATCTACTATGGAGGTAGGAGTTTGGGCTTCCCGTATACAGGGTTCGAGCTCAAATACTGACATTGGCCGAGATTTCCATTTGAATATGTATCTCTCCTTGGGTGTCTTGCTAAATTCATTTAAATACTCCGTTTTTAAACCACTTGGTGCCTTTCGTTCAGAGTGAACTAATGCTGTTACAGAGCACCTCCCCACTCTTCCTACTTCCCAAAAAGGCACCGGGCACCGAACCGTTATCAGTGCTGGCTTCCTCTGGCCTTCAAAGATCGGGCTACAAACATAAAAACAGTCGATGGGTAGTCTCACCTTGGGCATTTCATTAATAACATTCACTAATTCAACGTTTTTCATTTAAACTCACAGTGGGTCTCACCTTGGGTATTTCATTCCCTGGGTACTCATTATGTCCGGATAGCCGATCTGCCAATTGAGCAGGAACCTGATGGGAGACAAGTAACTCCATACGGAAATACGTTAAGTTCTCTTTGCGTGTAGAGAGTGGGATGCCGCTGAAAAAGTTCAGCACTGCTTCGATTAGACCCCGGGTATTCGGGCACCTCCCCGCAGTACTCAAGGAGGGGAGGCCAGTAGTCCAAATACCACACTAACCCGGTGCCTTTCGAGGAAGTGGGAAGAGTGGGGAGGTAATTTGTATCAGTATTAGTTCACTCTGAGAGAAAGGCACTAAGTGGTCCGATAAACTGAGTTTTTAAGTGACTTAAACAAGACACCCAAGTAGAGATCCAGATTCAAATGAGAAATCTCTTCAAATGCCGGTACTCGAGCCTGGAGCATGTGCATGGAAGGCCCGTACTCCGACCAACGGAGTGGTTATCACGCGAATGAAAGTGATACAAGAAGTGCCCTTTATAGTATCATAGTATAGTATAGAAACATCCTAGAGAATGCGATTCCTTCGAGAATTTATCGCTACACGATAATTTGAACTTAGATCCTCGAAATACGAAGAAAGTATTCAAGCAATCACACCAACTAGACCCTCTCATACAAATGATGTAGTTAGAAATAGACGTAGTTAGCAGGTAGACCATCTAGGAGCCTCATTTGCCAGGGCCACATGCAGCCGAGGTATTGAGCCCTCGCAAAAAAAAACAAATTTATTTCCTTAGGTTGTCCGATCTTGACCTTCGAACGAAATCGACGACGCTGACCTAGCGCAGCAAGATTATCAGCGCACAAGGATACTGGAAAGGAAAGAGAATTTGACCGGTCGCGACAGTTTTCCCCGCCCCGGGCAAATTACCTGCCGGCCGCTTAATCACTGCGCGATAACGGACCTCTGATTCCCGCCCACTCGAAGCGAACTCCAATGACACACTCGGGCGAAATGGAAAAATAAATTGAGATTGCACGCACGCCAATATGCACCCTCTTTGTTTGAAGAATTTTTTCTTCACGCGGGAATGGCATGAAAATTCATTTATAAAATCGGATAGAAGCGTTCGATCTTAATTAAAAACGTATCGAGGCTTTAAATTAAGGCTGGTTAAAAAATAGAGCTGTGATCGTGATTTAGGGAGGAAAGTTTACATTTCCCACGAAAAATAAGTGTCCACATTTTCCGGTCATAATTTGTGTTCAAATTTACATTTTACTCAAACATCACAAAACATTCACTTATTCAACGTTTCTCATTTAACTCATTTGCTGCACTCGGTGATTTCTCCATATCATTAATAAAAAAGGAGTTTGAATTAAGAATTTAAAAAATAGTATCTAATAATAACAATTTCATCTTCTCGTAAAACCCTTTTGATTGCAAAGTGAAGAAATAACACGATAGATACGTTAATGTTGAATGCATTTGCGCAGTAACTATAAAAACATTTGATTTTGTATTCAAATATTCGGAATTGCCTAGGAAAATATAATCAATTAAAACTTATTATCACTGTAATCTAAAATTATCCTTTTTCAATTAAATTTAGCGTATCAGGAGATATTCTGTGAACATGGGGTATAGATGCCATGATCTCACAATAAAAATTTCTGTTCACTTTCCACAGAATGTTATTTAGCCGACCAAGGTTCCGACATGGACTATGACAATGACATAGAACTTGAAAATGACTTGTCGAAACCTTGGTTGATTTAATAAAATTCTGTGGAAAGTGAGTAAAAACTTTTATTGTGAGGTCATGGCTTCCATTTTCAAACTTACAGAACAATTAGAGATTTCTATCGTCAAACGGAAGGTTACAAGTTGGAAAGGTACCGTGAAAAAGGTTTCATTAAATGTGTCTATTTATTTAAAGTTTTGTATACAGATTAATTTATTATATAGATTTACTAACATAATATATAGATACATTACTGGGATACATTCTTATGTAAGTAGAATCGTTTCCGCTTACTACGTTATATGTTATAAGAAAATCTATTGCTGCTTTTAATACCAATGCATATATTCTTTTCAGGATATCAATTATTTATATCAAATTACAATACAAGGATCCTAAATAAGTTCTGTCTAATGAATCGGTAATTTAGTCAACGAACTTATCTGACACCTTATACAACCTATTGCTTCGGTCGACCTTCAGATTGAATTTTATGGACAATATGGCGGAGGCGATATATTTTTGTTTAAGACATTGAATAGTAGTCCCGAAATTGAATAGTAATCATTTGAATTGGAATATAAATCTGCAGAATTTAAATACCATATGAGCCTATACTTATTGTCCTATGAAAAGTGATATTCTTTTTAAATATATAATTACAATATGCGACAATTTATATTTTCTACACGTATCTCTTCTTTAACTTTGATACATAACCTTTTAAACCACCAGCTGATTATCGTCAAGTTCACGTGATTGTAAGCTCGTATGAAGAGAATTTATCCAACTTTAAACCTTCATATGAGTTTACAGCCTCAGATTGTATGGTACGTACACATCTCATTGGGTGTTTCAAGGAGAGAAGTTAAAGCTTTATGTTTCGGTGTCTGTTATAACCTATAAACTATAACCCATTTCGCTCCATGATCAAAGCATGACCAAAATGATTGGGGGCAGCTATTTCTCGTTTTTGAACGAACCTTGTGTGATCCAGCATATAATCATAGCGAAAGTGGTTTGTAACCAAAGTTTCATTTATTTATACAATATTTTTTTCCAAGATGAATTTTTCATATTTCCTCGACCGCCGTGAGTCGAGATTTTTGGAGAAATTTGCCAGATGACGGAACAGTGATTTGGAGCGTATGGTACAGGAGATAAAGCTGACAAGCATGTCACGATAAGAGGACATTCATTCGATGCCTCTGATTTACGTGACAAAACTGAAGGGAGAGAAAGGAAGAGAAAGGCTCCTTTTTTCTGAGCGAGTGAGTTCGAACGATAAAGCCGCCCCGAAGATTTAAAAATTGACGGGCAGCTGCACGAGATATGTGCAAAATGTTTTTCTCCTGCCATTACTTTCACATTCGTCGGCACGTGAAACAAGCATTCGATGACATGTTATGGAGTGGCTTCGATTTTTTAATTGAAATCTTGCCTTTCATTGAACATGCCATCGACTTCATGATTCAAAAACGCCAGAGCTTGTTTTATGACGGAGTTAAACCTTCCCAGTGTGATACGGAGGTGATTTTGAGCGAATAATATCAGTTTAAAGCTTCTCAGCATTATCTTCAGTCATTACGACGAAATAATTAGGTACTCAAAATTAAACACTAATTAGACGGATTCATCAGTCCTAATTCATTCGTTCAACTAAGAACAATAATAAAATAATAACAACTCATAAAGGAGTTGAAATGCTTGAATACACATAGAATAATAAACTTTAGCTCCTTCAGATTCGAATTTATGCATAATTTCTCCCAGGTAGCGCAGAAAATATAATTTTACATCAAAGCTCTGGTGAAGCGGAAATCGATTCTTAGTTATTTTGCGTCAAACACGTGTAAAAGCTTTAGAACCACAAGGATCCCGAAACGCGTAGGATATTTTTTCGGGATATAGAGGATCTAAAAGCTATAAAATATGAAATTTCATTTAAACGAAATACCATATCAAGCGACAGAAAATGGAGCTGATAAGTAAAAGTTTATCAAAAATATTTTTGAATTATAAGAAACTAGATCGTCCTACTATTCTTCATTCTTGATTCATATACAGTGGCATACATAGATACATATAAACATGGCATACTGTTCATTTTTCTGCTAGAAGTTTTGTAGTCTTAGCAGTTTAAATGACTGACTAAATGATAAGTAAAAGTTTATCAAAAATATTTTTGAATTGTAAGAAACTAGATCTTCCTACTATTCTTCATTCTTGATTCATATACAGTGGTATACATAGATACATATAAACATGGCATACTGTTCATTTTTCTGCTAGAAGTTTTGTAGTCTTAGCAGTTTAAATGACTACAGGTAAAAAATTGTGATTTTTGGACTTCAATCATAATCATTTCTATTGCTCGGGAATTTGTGCAGAAAACGATTAACTCTAAAAATTTAGAATTTAAGTGAAGAAGCTTCCCATAGAATTTTACGCGGTTTCCCTTACCATCATCTTTGAATTCAATTTCTTTGGTTTCATGATGACTTAGGTGACTGAGGAATCTTCCAATTTTCAAAGCTTTGTTATTTTGCACTAGAATATTTTTAATGTACTTAGTTCTCACGTATCACTTATGCTTTTTTCCAGAAGTTATTACAATTGCCTACTTCATTACAGATACAAAGATTTTATAGTTTAAAACGCTGAGCTTTATACCAAATCCAGAAGAAGTTCAAGCACGCAGTTCAATTTTTCAAAGGAAACGGGAATAGCTTGTGCCCTGGAATTCCTGCAGGCAATCACGGCTGTTCCAAATTTCTTCTGAACGCGTCTAATGAAGCGAGTTGTTTGATTCGCTGGGGCTCTTACATCCACGATGCGAATCAGGAGGAACGCGTGGAGCCGTCATTGCAATATTTTCTTCTAAGTCTTGCTGGTCGTTCCCTTCGTTTTTCCTTTGTTTTTCGAAGAGAGGAAGAAGGCGCGAAACAACGGATCCCGTACTGAAACACAGCGCGCGCCCTCAGTTTTTATCGCAAAATTGGAGTAGGAATTCCACAGGGACCCTTTGTGGCACCACTCTTCTTTCAATATTTCTTTTTTCATCTTCTCGCATATTTTTCTTCGCACAGAGAATTCGCGATTGTGCGCATTTTGCACGCTCAACGACGCACGCGATGTAACCCACTCAGCAGTACAGCAGTATACACACAGCCGTGCACTGAAGGCCCGGTTGGTCTGCGTGAAAATATGTTTCCCCCCGAATGCCGCAGATGCGAGTGCCTCCACAAAAGGGAGGAGATGGAGGAGGAAAGGAAAAATAAAAAAAAATGAGAGCGAATAAAAAGAGGGAAAGGATAAAAAAAATATGACAAAGGAAACGCACACGTCCACAAAGATACGGAGAGAGGCTTACATTTTATTTTTATTATTTTTTTACTTGTTGCGTCATCTCTTGCGAGGATGACTTAGAGATGCGATTCCGGTGCAAGCGATAGATTTTCTCCTCGCACACTAAGCTCAATCCCTTCTCTTCCCTATGATATCATCGATATAGACCTCCCTCCCCCGTCGAATCCTTTGGTATGCATATCGGCCGAGCGATCCAAAGAGAAGAAAGCGCGGCTTACTTCCTTTTCCCACGGGGGAAAAAGACTCGGAACCGCTAAAATGAAGGAGTGTACCCGTGGGGGGAATGAGACACGGGGGGTAAAGGCTCTCGGTTTTTGAAAAATAAAAACGACTGTTTGACGTGAAGTTAAAGAGAGGGAGGGGAGGAGGATAAGAACCGAAAGTAGGCGGAGGGAATGTGGGGAAAGGGGTGTGTGGGAGGCTCTTAACCTAAATGAAACCGACGGAAGAGACCCCCCCCCCCGCTTCTTTCACGTTGGAGAAGGGGTGGCATCAGGGCGGGTGGCGTGAGGAACCTCGAGCAGGAGAGGGGGATTCGAGGGAAAGATTCGAATACTGACGTACATCTCCTGGTTTCCAACGTAATGTAATGGAAGATTTACGGCCTCGAAAAACCTCCCCCTTGTGCCTACCACCGCATCCTTCTCCCGGTCATTGTTGGCGCACTTCCTCATAATGGGGACCATCCTCCGCGCTGCCTCGAAGCTCTTCCTCCACTCCCCCTACTTCCCCACCCCGCCCACACACAACAATGAATTCCACACATCTCCTCCGACAGAAACTCTTGAAAGGGTACTTTTTCCCTCCCCTCTCTCTCTTCCTCCGTCCTGGAAGGAGGACCGAGGGACGTGTGGAATCCACTGTGAGAGGGTCTCCTCTCCGGTATATGTATGTGGGAGAGACACACCGTGGAGTTTTGTGGAAGTGGGGAACGAAGTAGGATTGTTGGGGTTTGGGGAAAAGGGACGCGGATTGGCGGAAACTCTCTCGGACTGTGGCCTCTCATTCGCCTATAGAGTTCACCCCCTCTTTGCAACCCCCCACCCCACTGATTTTTCTTATTCCGCGCACAAACAGTCGAGAGCATCGAGCCGATGGATCCAACCCGCCAAAGAGCACAGAAGTCGTTCGTGAGTTCGTTTCCCAGTGATCCCTTTTTTGGGGGGGGGGGGGGGCTTTCAAAGGGGGGGAGACCTCGTGAAAGTTTCTTCCTTGCACACATCCTCAAAAAAAACCCCTCCCTCTCTACCTTCATGACGTCTCTCCTCTCTCTCTCCTCCTCCTCCTCCTCTTCCTCCCCGTCTTCCTCCTCCCCCGCACACGGAAACGGATTCAGCGAGCGCGCGCCCCCGGGAGAAAGGGAGACGAGAGAGAGAGAGAGATGAGGTTGTAGTTTAGGGGGTTCGTAGCAGTGAGGGAGCCGAGTGGAAAGGGTTTTTGCGAGGGGTACGCAACTTCTAAAACAAGTGTACACCGCATTTCCATTTCAGCCATTTCTATCCATTTCTAACCATTTTCATCGATTTCTGTCCATTTCCGACAATTTCTATCCATTTCTATCCATTGCTATCCATTTCTAACCATTTCGTTGCATTTCTTCCATTTCTGACCATTTATATCCTTTTCAAACATTTTTAGCTCATATTTGTCCATTTTTAACCATTTCCAGCCCATTCCTGACCATTCCTGTACATTTCCGACCATTTCGTTGAATTATTTCCATTTCTGTCCATTTCTAACCATTTTTGTCCATTTCTATCCATCTCTGTTCATTTCTATTCATTTTTATCCATTTCTAACCATTTCTGTCCATTTCTAACCATTTCTGTCCATTTCTATCCATTTCTAACCATTTCTGTCAATTTTCAACCAGTTCTCTCCATTTCTATCAATTTCCAACCATTTCTGTCCATTTCTATCCATTTGTGTCCATTTCGCGACCATTTCTCAATAAGCGTACACCATTTCTCAGAGTGGCATACCCCTCGGGTTTTTGTCTCTCTCTCGCCTCTCTCCGCGTCCTCCTCCGGTTATTTTTCCTCGGAGGCATTCCTTTGTTGAGCCAGCTGGTTTGTGGGGTGGAATGGAGCCAGTCACTCCTCTTTGGGGGGTGGAGCCGGAGGAGAAGGCTAAGAGAGAGAGGGGGGAACGGCGTGTATGTGAAGTCCCTCAGGGTGTTTCCTAGAGATCTGGGTCTCTCTTCCCCTTTTGGCCGAGTGCGTGCTCCATTTGGAAGCTCAACCATGTGGACCGCCGGATGCTTAATAGAGCTAGCGATCTGGTTCGGAGCACTTACCATCCCATGGGTTCGATCGAATTTGGGTGAAACTCTGCAATCTTCCGGGTAATAATAAATTTCATTAGATAAAGGGAATACTCTCTAGGTGTAAGTGAGATACCACTCATAATAGAACTAAACGAAATTATCCTAATTCTTTTGAGTTCCATTGGCCAAACCAGGAGCAAAATATGGTTCTGGATATTATGTTTTTACTAGTGTCTATAATGAGAAAGTCGAGCAACGGCGAAGGGTTATGTTTGAGGGACATGAGCACGGTATGAAATGGCCCAATAATGGTGATGTGAATTGGGGATAAGTTAAGAAATGTGTTGTTTTCATAACAATCTGCCAACTTTGCTCCATTTGGGTGGAAAGTTTTTCTGGATTTCTTTGCTTCTGCAATTTTATTTAAGTTTGTCAATTAAAATTGGGTGGCCTGCTTTGGCATTACTTCATAAAGAGAGTCGAACAGTTATTGTGTTTGAAATACCAACAACAATGTATAAAACATGTAATTATTTAAAAATACATATTTTTCTGATGAAATTAAGAAGGATATTTACATTTTTTCAATGATGCCAAAACATCAAACCCTTATTGCTCTATTGTTTGAGAGAAACTTGTCAAAAGATTTCCATTAGAGCGTATCACGTCTAAGAGTTCAAGAGAGATAGAGAGCGATGTAGAAAAATCGGCAAGTGTCGTAGCTTAGATGGTGTCGAAAATGTAACTATGCTTTTCCTGTGTTTTTATTTAATTATTTAGAAAAATCATTTCGTTACCCCACAAAATTTTTTGTATAGTAAAAAAAAACACGATCAACTTGTGGAATAAATAAATTGAGAAAAATATTACGACATTTCAAGCGGTTAATTAAGTCAGTTGAGACCATGATTTATATTACACTTTAGGGAAAATTACTCACGCATAAGTAAGGGAAATAGTTCGCCGTCAACAGTATCGCCAGTCAGTTTTCAGCAAAATGTTGGGCAAATTAAAGTTCATTGCACACCGAACGCTTACACTGTTGTGCCATGTGAATTTGATAAACAGTGAAATTGTTGAATACTAAAGAACCGACAGTGTGGTTAAATATACCTTTTCAGAAGTTATATTTTCGTGAACTAACAACTGATTATCGAAGGGATGAGTTGTCAATTTTTATGAACAAATTCATTACCTTTTGGGGGAGCATAATCAATGATGAAGTAATTATTCTATTAATATTCATGCCGGTAAAATGTAAGAAAAACATCGCCTCTGAATGAGATGCACGGTATTTATATCATTAGAATGAAAAAGAATAAATGCCATGATATCAATTATCATTATCTTCCTGTTGCGATTCAAATTCCAGTGTTGCTTATTCCTTAGCTGATGGAATTTTCTGTGGTCTGAATACTAAATAACTCTGAAACCAGAAGGCCTACATAGTTATTTCTTAGTTTTTAAGAGAGTTACTAGCGCAATGTAAATTAGCTTCCACGCCGTCGTGTTTTTTGGTCGTATGTTTAAAACATATGACCGATTTCTTAACTCAATATGACTAAAAAAAAAGTGACGACCCAGAGAACGAAGTGCGAACACCGTTTTTCGAGCCGGGAGATGCACGAGCCAAATGAAGTCCTTTCGCGGTAATTATGTGGTCGTTTGATCACGGAACTGAATGCGAATGCAAATTAAAGAAGTTCGCCGTTGCCTTATTTTTTCCGCTCCCCAACTTTTCTCAATCCGCGAGTGCCCTCCGAGGTGTCATCCCCACGTAGTGCCGCGGGCGATGCGCATCCTTGCGGCAAATTGAAGGGGAAACGGGAGATGGGGCCGTGAATAAATACTTTCCTGGGTGGTCGCGGTCTTCCATGCTTCTCATTTTCTTCCTATTCTTGGCACGGAGAGCCTTCTCCCCCACACCCCTCCAAAAACCCCGAGAAGTGTTTGTTTTGATGGGAAGTTTTCATGGCGATCTCTCTTTCTCTCTCACTCTCCGGTTTCTTTCCGTCTCTGGGAAATCGTTTCTATTCTGTGGAGGTCTGGAAACTTCTGAAGTGCTCTCACCAAACATGCCCTGTCAGGTTCACGAACATAACTCGGACTGAAACGTTATTCTTTTATCTTTTCCAAGCTAGCCAATGAAACATTGTGGTGCAAGATACTGCAGGAGTCTCCTGCCAATTTCGTCATATGTAAACACAGGGTTTTCATTTCTAGAGAGTTTCCTGAAAGCTGTTTGTGGAAATAGGAATTTGAAAGTGTTGTTAGGCACTAAGGAAGAATATATTTTCTAAGTTAAGCCGACATTTTTTCATTAAATTTATTTGTTATAATCCCTTAAACAGCACCAATGCCTTTTACATAAACTTTACTATTAAATTACTCAACTACAGCCAGTTTTTGGCATTAAGATTAAACGCAATATAAAGTTGTAAGTGATGACATATGCAGGAATTAATGATTGCCTGGATAAATTATGATCTAAGGTACTAAAACAGCTCATCCTAAATTACTTTTTTGGCTGAAAAATTCTTCCCTTTCTTAATTTTTCGTTCACAATTTAATAAATATTATCTATCATGCCCTGATGACCATGGACGACTAGTTCATTGAAACGTCGGCCAAGATGGAGAGTTTGACCCGGCAGAAAGCCCGAGTAACCTTTAACGATTACCTATCAGCATGATCTTTCATACCTTCCATGGTTTGTGACTCAACTATGTGGAAGTTGATTTTCACGAATGAAAAACTAACTTGTTTTTTTCCACTGATTTATTTTCTTAGTGCAACATGTTTCGATACCACAGTGTCATCATCAGGCATCTGATGCTGTTGTTGTACGAAGAAAATAAATCAGTGGGAGAAAACTGAGTTATTTTTCATTTGTGATTCTCTTTCATCTTTTCGAAATATTGTAATTTGCATGCGAAAGAACAATCAATTATCAAAAGTGTGCTGAAAAAATATTTTAGTGAGCTAACGAGAGTTTCCCTACCATTAGCTAAATTTATCCCCTTCCTGATGAGCAAACTTACGGAAATAAATCTTGTGTGACGACTGTCATTAATGACTCTCATTCCCCTCTTTTTGAAAACTTTAACATTGTTTTCGGCTTTGTGCCAATTAAGGAAAAAAATAATACTTTCGTGCTTCTAAACGCCTTGGAATTAATAAAAAAACAACCTTTCTGTATTATCAATGAAAGTTTGTGATACAGCGTAATCAGATTGTTTTTGCTGAAATACATGTAGAGGAGAGGATGGCTTACGATAACGTCACACAATTGAGATGCTAGTTTCCACATATGATTTTTTAATTCAAAACTGATGCATTTTACCAAAGGAAATATTACATCCTGCGGTTTACGCATGTACTTAGGGTTACATATTTGATTTCTCTGGAATCTGTGATTGTGTCCACCACTTAAATAAGAGTGGTAAAATTAATGCATGGACATCCTTTGGGGAGGTGAATTCGGATCGTGGGAGACAGTTTTGAAGCATGGAGAGTGATCGTCGGGAATACTTTGGTTAGAGGAACCGAAACAACGCAGGCATGAGATACAGTGGAAGAAAGAGGGAAAGATCGGTCTGGGCTACGTGGAACTTCCTCGTAATGTGCGAGTATAAACAATGGTGCGCATTAACTCACGGGCAACCCGCTGCCGTCGATTCAGAGTCCTGGATCATTAAAAACAATGCATTGTTTAAAGGCTTGTCGGCGCAAAAGTACGTATGTACTTATCTCAAAATGTACGTACCTCAATCATTGCCACGCTAATAATTATGTGCTCATTCCCAGAAACTTCGTAAAGGTGTCAAAAAGCAAACATCGATGTGGTCATAGAAATGGGGTCATGATTACCGATTTTTGAGGCAAATTCCTAGTTCTGCGATTGAGAATAAATTGTGGAAAAATACCAAGTGTTCTTTGCATCTGGAGCCACGATTCCCCGTGAGGAAAACCAACACAACACTTCTTTCTGCAGCTTATTATCCCTCTGTTCCCCTTGCCCCTGTCTATGGTGCGGAGACGAGAATGAAAGCGGGAAAGAATTTGAGAGCAGTTCGAGAAGGCGACACGGGGATAAGAAAGACGGCATCGCTATTTGTAGCTAGAGGGGGACGGGTGGTTCCCCATTGTCTGCCCGCGGAGAGAGCCCATGGTTGGGGAAGCGGAGTGCGACTGGAGGAATTTTTTCTTTCTCCCTCGGGAGGGAATTGGAGGAGACAGCACTCTCACCCCTTCTGGTGCGCCTCACACCGCGAACCGTCTGAGGGCGTGCGTTCAGCGGCGCGTGATGGCACGGGCGGGGAAGGGGACGGAACCCAGACGTAGTCCGTCTATCCGTCCGCCAAAGGCATCCCCTTCCCCACCTTTTGGAGACGGGCCAGGTCTCGAACACACGACGTGAAGGGAGGAGGTGGTGGCACTTTTTTTCATCCTTTCATTTTGGGGTGGTTCGCGTAAAAGTAGGAGCCGGTACGTGTTTTTTTCCTCCTTTATTGGGGGGGTTGGGTTTGAGGGTTGTTGGAGGATAAGGTTCGAGGGGGTTTGCATGCTGGAGAGACAGGGAGGGATTTAAGGGTTCTGAGAGAGCTATGCCCTTCAGGGTGTCGTCGCCCCCTCTCATTCCAACCCTTTTTTCCCTGTGGCGCCTCAACAATCCGACACCCCTGCAACGTATCTTCCCCCAGGGTGTTTTCTGGAAATGGGGCGGAGTATGCGGTGAGGGTTGGTTTCTGAGAGATACAGCGTTGTTAAATTGAATCCTACTCGGCGTTGTAAATTCCAGAATATCTTTTTAATTAACCTGCCCAACCGGTTTTTTCCTGTAGGGCATCATGTGGTACAATTTTTGTACCTGATGATGCCCTAATGGATGAATTCTGGAATTATTTAAAAGATTTTTTGGAATTTTCAAAATTATTTCTATACATTTTTATCGATACTACTATGCATCATATACGGATTGGAAATTTTTAGTAAATTCAACATAGTGACGTATCAAGTTGACAGTCTAGATCTCAATGATGCGGAAAATTTTATCACTGCACCTATTGAGAAAATATCAGTGTCTCTGTTTCGCCTTTCAATTGTATTCTAATGATGTATCTGCGTCTGTTTGAAGACTGTTGGTGCTCTCGATTTAGTTTAATAGATCTCTACGCAGTGGGCTACCACCATATATGGTGAATATCCTCTCCGACGCGAGCCGAAGGATATAAGAACAAAATACGCATTTGCGCATAGCAATTGTCTACGGCGTAAGTGTGCAAGAGACAGACTGTGCATGTGGAAATTGCTTTTTTTTTTAGTGTTTCACACGGTCCTCTGGCGATCGCCAGTTTCAGTTGAAAATTGCTAAATCCTATGTCCATGCGTAAATATAAAGCCTGCTTTATCCGATGCAACATATCGATAGATGTGGGGCGCGACGCCATGTGAAATAGCTCGACGCATGCTATCGTCAAAATTTGGAATGCATTTAAAAATGCGAATTCCGACAGATGGGGGCGATTGCTAGGGAGATACCCGATACGATATGCACGATAATTCGGCGGGAATGTGAATCCATGAGATGATTGTTGCCGTAAAAAAGCGATGTCCAACGTGAGTGGTACCATGCAATTAGCATTACGATGCAAACCTGCGTGAACTCGACGCATGTGCACGTAGAACAGAGAGTATTATACCTACAGCATAGAGAGCAAGCTAAATGAGATGCTTCAAAGAAAAGAAGTTTTAAGAAATGATAGATTGTCTCTCGATAGAGCAAAATGTGAGCTACCCATACTAGGTTTTATTGGGTAACTTTTTGGATCCGCTTTGAAAAGTTATTTCAGTGTAGTCAGGATTTCGGGACTTTGGCAGGTATAGCATTGGAAATTTATCGGTAGAATGTTCCATTAAAACACTGTTGGGGCATTTAACTAGACTGAGCACATCTATTGGTTTATAACCGGCAAACTATCGGGAAGAAAGTTAAACAATACATTTATAACCCACAGATCATTGTTGCTACGGAAAGGGCAAGGTTTAAATCTTTATCACTAATAAATAAATAATGACAATACCAACTAAGTTTAAATCCACTGAGTTTTTTTTTTTTTGGTACAACTAGTTGCAACGGTACTGCATCATTTTCAGGTACCTGAAGATGTATCTGTACCTGAAGATGATGCAGTAGCGTTGAAACTGGTCACACCAATAAAAAACTCTTTTGTATAATAAACTCCAATAAAAAACATATTTGGTATTATCTTTATTCATTCAATAATAGACTTCCACAAGGTTACATCTGAAAGGATTGAAGTCATCATCACTAATTTTTATCGTACGGATTTTATATATATATATATATATATATATATATATATATATATATATATATATATATATATATATATATATATATATTGGTGATTGTGTTTGTAAATTTTATGTGTTCCTATCCACTTTCTTTCTACCTTTCTGTATAAATATTTATGTGATTATATATATATATATATATATATATATATATATATATATATATACCTCTCCTCCCAGTATAAATAGCCTGTTAGTGACTAGCGGAGCGGAATCTGCTCTGTATCATGAATAGCGATGCGATTACGAAACTGCATTTTTTACCCTATAAGTCGATTTGATCGGCGAGGTCAGTTCTCCAGCAGGGAAGCCCAACGGTGTTTGGTATCGTCATGGCACAGTAGCGTAACCTTTCTTTCCTTTCTCCCTGTCATCTAGACATGTATAGAAATGTTATACCAGGAAAAATCATAGTTTGGGTTTGATATGAGGCGCACTCATGTGACTAGCCGTGTCGAGCCTAAGTCTCCGACGCTTTGGACTATCCTGCCATCTGTATTGTGTGATGTAATCCAGAACTAATTATAAGCAATACCAGGAGACATTATGAAGATGAAAAATGTTGAATTTTCTTCGTCTTCACAATGCGAATTGTATTCAATCTTTGGCCCTCATCGGTAATCCTTCCCGTCCATTTCTACTTTTTCTCATTTTTGTATGAGTCTACTTACTCCAAAAATTAATATGAACTGCTTATCTCCGTTTCATAAATATTTAATAAATAGTGGTATTACTAGACACTTGGTGAAAATTTCTGGTGCTCTTGATGAAACGGCTCTAATTTATTAGCCTCTGACACTTATTTCGTTGCCTGACCAAGGTTTCAGTGCACTCGTGGGATTATCGAGGTGGTATCAATTTGGTTGATAATGTATTCGTTGAAACTTCTGTCGGTAAATAAAACTATGCGTGAATATAGAAAAAAGCATTAATTGTGCTTCACGATCATATCTTCTTCTATGAGTTGGTGATGTTAGCTCTACAGTTTTTATGGTCCAAAGCTGGTGTGGTAGTGAGACACTCAAACTCGGTAGCAGCATTACCCTAGTCACATGATATACTGGAAAAGAGGATTAATAGTGAAACTACCACTTTGAATGATCCCAACTTTTTTATGCCGAGCGTTCATCATTACAAAGTGGTTCAACCATTCGTAACGTCTCAGTTCCCCAAAGTTACTTCGCCAGCTATCACTTTTTATGCAAGAGAATAGTGGGGGGGAGAAGAAAATAGGGAGGCTAGTAGTGGGAGGCTCCTGGCTCCGGCCTCCTCTCACCTTCCCCTTTAGGCTCGCCGTCCAAGAGCCTCGCGGTCGTAAAGTAGGAATTCCGCCGGAGGATGGTGCGAAGGGGGGTTAGGTTGGGGGGACGGGGGGGGGGGGCGAGGGGGAGGTGAGCGGAAGTTGGCGATGGGAGGAAGGGGTTAGAATTTATGTTAGATTCCGGGCCCGCCCTGAAGAATTAAAGGGGGTTGGATTGGAGGAGAGTGGAGCAGGGATCCTGCTTTTTCGGGGGCAGGATGAAGGAAGCTGGTTGAAGAGGGACGTGGAAGTCAAGCGGATTGGGGGGGGGAGGTGAAAGGGGGGATGGGCGGGTGGGAGGTAGGAGTTTGGGGAAGGTGTCGGAGAGGGGATGGGGTGTATGGGTTTTGGTTATGCCGGAGCCTCTCGCATCGGTCCCGTATTGTTCGGAGGCGCGTCGACGTTTAAAGTATTAATGGTCCATGGACCCAGTCGCGCCCGGAAGGAATAATGGCGCTACCGAAAATTCCCCCCCCCCCCCCCCCCCCCCGAACCCACTCCCCGCACATTTTCCCAGCTACGATTTATGCCTTGGTAAATAGTGATTTAACTTTAAACTAGTGATTAAAGCCTAATTGCATTGTGACAAAATCAATTAGCATCCATAATACCACTACCCCCTTCCCCTAACTTCCCCTCTTCCCCGCGGGGCATTTTGTGACTGTTTACCGCCACGGGGTGTGCCAATGTTTTTCTCGATAATTTGGTTAAGGGCTATTTCCACGAGACAGCCTTATTCTCGTTCGGGAGATATACGAGGGGTGGAAAGCGAAGCGGAGGGCATTAATTCGACGGGCTTTGCCGCGCTATGATTTCGCTCGCAGTAAATACCCCGCTCGTTTGTCGTAATTTTAGCCTCGCAAACATTTTAGGCAACAAATAAGCCCCAAGTTTTTAGTCGGCCGTTTAATAGAAGAAAATAAAGCCAGGCATTCAGACCAGTATACTGCATGCTTGTTTTTTTGCAATGCAGAACTCCCCTTGAAAAAAAAATGAAGAGCTTTTTAGGCGTATTTATAATTTCAAAGCGTGTTTGCTTGAATTTACACTCCTATAGGGTAAATATGTGTGCCAAGCCTTTCAAGGCAGGATTTAAAGTATAAATTCTCATTTCAAGAGTTGGATTACGGGTGGAGTAATTAGCCCGTGCATGAATATGACGGGGAAACATTTTCAGGCTGGTTGAGAGTTAAGTGTATTCAGTTTAGGATGGCCTTTGAAAGCAGTAGTGTAAATTGTTTGTGCTAAATTTCAGAAAGGATGTTTTAATAAGACTGAATAAAAAATAGGGTTTTGATTAATTTCGGATGTATATTATGTTCAGGGAGGTTACTCAGTAATTGTATGTGATAAGTGGAATACTGAAGTAATTAGTACACAGTTCCAGCCAAAGAATTATTTCGCAAAACCTATTTAGTTGGAAATGACTAAAGTCACAAGAAAAATAACAGGGCATGTGATTTCGCTGCGTTGGCAGTAATTTTTTTAATAAGAAAACTGTGAAAAGAAAGATACTTGCAACTTTAGCTAGGGGGTGACTTCTTCATGAAACATATCCGAATTCGAATGAAGATTGAATATAACTGATGCAGCACCCTCCAATTTTACACATTCATTTGCTCTCAGTATGCATTTCTGTTCAAATTCACTCGCGGCAGAGCATGCAACAATTTTGTTTTCATATTTCTAAAAACGTTTTTAATTTTCCTTCAATAGTGTAACGTGCGGTAATTTACACATTTCGTCACGCACTGTGGTTCACGAGCCACAATAATGGAAAATCACTTAAAGAATATGCTTATAGGTTCTAAAAGAACAAAAATTATATTTCAATTTCAGGATAAATTCTAGACTTTTAAAAATAAGAACGTTTATGTCATCCCTCTTTAAACCTGCACATTCACTCTCACGGTTATTCATCATTTTAAACGCTTCATCATGTTCCTCTCCCTCGACGCGTTCGCACAATCTTTCAACGTCGTTCTAGTGTGACAGCGACCATTTTTAGGCGGGGAAAAAGTTTACGGACGAAAGAAAAAAAAGAGATCAGTCAGATCTAAATGCAAATTTCCCCGGCCCGGTGGATCGGGGCAACCTTGAGCGGGAGAATGCACTAAATCGTGGTGAAAACTCAGCGCCTGGCAACAACAACCCCTTACGCACCGCTGGGTGGGAAAGGTTACAACCCATACACCCCCCCGATTACGACGGTCGAAGGGCAGTAGGCACAACGGGCGGGGGGGGGGGGTTTGGAAACAGGGGACCTCGACGACACCCTCTATACTCACCCGGGGTACGTCGTCACACCGTTCGGGTCTGCGGATAGTGGGTGAGCATAGGATGGGGTTTCACACAGGATACACGAGGGGGTGGGGCACCGGGGGCGGCCGACAGCCCCGTGGGACGGGCGGCGGACCGAGGGGGCGTAGTGGAGTAGGTGGAGGCAGGCGGAAGGCGTTCGCTGGACCGGAACGGTTCAGCGCCTCTCATCTCCATTGTTGTTCCTCGATCGCCATGGAAACGCCTGTGCTTTATCGTGGCTGTCGTCCGTGGGGCGGGAGGGGGTGGGGGCCGGTGCCATTGGAAAGAATAGTGGGGATTTGTGGGAGGGTGGAGGCCTTCCCAGCAGACTGGGGAAGTTGGGGGGGGAGGGAGGTGGGGTTTAAACCTTTGGCATAGCTGCCAAACGCCATTTGCTACGCAGTCTTATTTTTTTTACTTTTACACGCGCTGAGCTATTTTCTACCGTAGTGTCGTTTGGTATTTGACGATCGCCTGTTGGTGGTTATTTATTTTTAGTCCGTCGCATTGTTTTCGGAGGGGTCGTATAATAAAAAAAGCAAAGCAGTAAAACGGGACTGGTTCTTCAATTTTATTAGTTATTTTTTTTTGTACATAATCCGCCTCTGTTTTTTCTCCCCGGCGGAGACAGAAGCGATGGCCGTGGAAGTGTTTCTACGATGTTAACAGAGCCTTTTAACTTTTACGTCCCATTAGGCTGCATTGAAACCTCCCTCGCCCATTGATGACGGGCATCAAAAGTCCTGTCTTAAGAAAACAGACAGCGAGTAAATGGAGGAGGAAAAAGAAAGGATTTTTTAATACAATTTTATGGTTCTATTACGCAGTCTTGATCTTGATTTCCTCTCTGTGTTTCTTCCACGGACGTCGATAGTATTTCGGATTCGTTTTGCTAGCGGCGATGCGTCAATCAATCAGCCCTTTGTCTTTCAAATCTCCGTTAGTGTTTGAGGCTACGATGCAATTTTACGACATTGCATCGTTACTGTGAATGGTCTCCATTCGAAATACCCTCGGCGCACATTTAGCGTGACTTTTAATGTGATAGCGTCCATAAAAGATCGATAACTGTGAGTTTCTCGGTCCTTTGGTCTTCAGTTATTTATCCTCCTGTGTCAAGATTTCACGCTGCGATTGATAAAAATATGTTAAATATATTTTTAAATTTTCAGAACTATCCTCGCGCACCGCTGGTAATGCGAAGGAATCTTGGGATATCTGGTATACATTTTTCTTTCCCACTCGGTCAATAATTGACTCATTAATTATTTCATTTAGTTTATATATGTCGTTCTTTTTCTGCTATTTGTGTGCAGAATTAAGAAGAAATTAGTTGTTAACCTGCATTACAGGAAGGGAAACAAAATCGGAAACGGAACGAAACGTGAAACAGAGATAATGGAAAGAGAAAAGAATAAATATTGGGTCGATAAACATGGAAACTTCATATAAAATATGTATGTATTTTTTATATTTTATAATCACCGAAGCACCCGCTTATGCAGCACCCTCTTACGGTGGCATATTCTACTACAAAAATATACATGGGTGTCTCATAATGGTGGAGTAATCTTAATTTATGGCGTTTTAAACCTTATAATTAACCTACCTAATTCTTATTCGTTTCTGTTATTATGATGTGATTTACTCCTTCTATTATGGTTGCGTAAGAAGAGTTCACAATGCTTAGATGCTAATGTTCCTGCATAGCTTACGAGTGCGCCGAGGAAAGAATGTCTTAATCTTCTTAGTATAGAATAATAAAAACATTATAATTGCCACGAGTGCAATTAGTCTAAAATACGCCTCGCTCTCCACTGGGTAACCCATTCGTTATAAAAAAGGGTAATCCTGCGGTTCCGCTTCTAAAATTTATCCGGTTTAATTTTCAAGTGGGGAACATGAAGGATTTCTTCAATCGATCAAGGAGCTATTTAACAGTTTAAAGAGTGACGTAAGTCATTCCGCAGACGTTACACTGGAGCCCAGCTTCCTCCTTCCTCCCCGCCATTCCCCCCCCCCGACCGATCCACCGCCGCTCTCTTGCCGACTCCTCACTGCCGTCGGGAGGAGGTCCTCCGACGAATCTGTGGGGAAATTATTTCTCCGGCGAATGCTGCGCTGACGATTTTTTTTTCTTTTTACTTTAATGCCGGTGCGCCTCTCCCTCTCATTCCCTCCATCTCGCTCTCTGACTGCAAGGAGTGAGTCCTTTCCGCCATCCCTTTAATTAGTCGCGCTGATTAACGACGTCGCTTGATTTGCAGTGCCGCACTTGGCTCTCTCGATTGCTCAAGGGAGAGATGGCGAGGACGGCGGGGGGGGGGGGGGGGGAATAGAAACTCCGTCAGGGTTTTGTGGAGGGAAGGAAGTAGTCGGGAAGATCGGGCGCAGTAAAAATAGGATAGAAGTGGCATTATAGATATTGCGATATACGCGTTGTAGATATCGTATCTATAATGCAGACTATTTGATTTATCGATTTGCGACATTAAATAATCTGGATCGTTGGGAACACGCATAAAAAGTATATGCAGCACAGCATTGAAGAAAATAGGTTTTGTTAAGAGTATAATAGGAAGGTCCTCGGATGAAAATCTAAAAGAGAGATGCTGCTTCATTCTGGTTAGTCCACACCTCTAATACGCCGTTAGCATTTGGGACCCCGTTCATAAAGATTTAACAAAAAAATTAATAAAATACAAAGAAATGCAGCACGCTTCGTCAAAAGCTGCTAAAAGTGAACATATAGTGTCTCACAACTTTTAGAGGGATTGAGGTGGGAAGCCCTGGAGACTCGGAGGCTACACGCTAGGCTTAGGTTGCTTGAGAAATTCTGATCTGGTGTATTTCAGAGCGACATAGACAATATTATTATGACTCCTCACTACATCTCTAGGTCTGACAGATGCGATAAAATAAGAGAGATACACTTCCAAACAGATAGATGCAAGAACTAGTTCTTTCCGAGCATAATAAGCGACCACAATTAAAACTGAGCTCCACTAAATACAATTCCTATAATACACGTCACCATTTCACCTCCCTTAACCTTACATGGCTGGTGGACTAACACTCCCACGCCACACGCCATTGCGGCAGCTCGCAGGGTAGTATGTAGATGTGGATATGCAATACACAGCATCCTGTTCAATGCACTGCTATAACTTAGATTACTTCATCATAGTCATCTGGTGTTTTGCGTGCTGGCATGTCCCGTACAACACTGCTGTCTCCATCCGCTTCTGTCCCGAGCTTCCTTCTTTGCTTCATCATAGTTGCTGTTCTTCACCTGATCCACCAATTTAATTCTTCTCCTTCCTCTCTTTTTCTTTCCTTCAATTGAACCCTCAAGTGCCACAGTTATTTTACTTTTCCCTCTCATCACATGGCCCAACCAGTTTCCTTTCCTTTCCTTTGATTAATTGCGGATCCTAATTGTAAGCGGAATATGTACGACATGATTAGTCTAAATAAAATTCTGCATACGACATCATGAGATAAGCCATAATTAGGGTCATTCGAAGCCAAATTTAGGTCTGCAGCCGAAAAATGAGTTATTTTGACAATATCAACCACGGAAGTAAGGAGATAAGTTTGTACGGCAGAGTAAGACGAGTGTAATTTAGTTATTTATTTATTCGTCATTACCCTGAATACAGCGCATTAGGCCAATTTAGATCCGGTGAATAACAAAAACAACTTACGAACACTAATTTCCATGCCCTGAGTGATGATTCTTCCACCCATGTGGGATTCGAACCCGTGACCCTCTGCTTAGCAGCTTACACCGTCGTCACCGGGGCTGGCGAACGGTATCGCATTAATTGCGGTGTAATTCCGAGCCAATGCGATATGAGATGAAATGCGAGGTATTGCGTCATTTACTTGCATGCGATCAGTGATGCAAGATAACTCCGGCGGTCCAAAGTTTACATCGATACTAGAAGCGATATTGACTATCGAAAATTGCTCACACTGGGAATCAAGGGTGGATGGAAAGGAAAGATTCTGATCCGTATGCAGTTTAAAGCTTCCTTTGCAACGCATCCCTCATTACTCCTCTGCGCCCCCCTTACCTCCTCTAACTATATGGAGGGAAGCGGGAGCAATGAGGGCATTATAACGATTATGGAATCACGCTCCCTTAATCAGAAAAGAGGAGGGAAGTGAATTGAAAAGTTCCCGAGTCATGAAATTACTACACAGTTCCCGAAAGGCTGAGAGAAAGACCTTTAATTCCTCCCCGTCTTAATTCCGCGGGAATCAAAGTGAATGGAAATATCCAGCCGAGGCAAATTGACCAGACGCTCGGCGCGTGAAATCGGTTGATTAAGCACGGTGCGCTCTCCCAAAGGGGAAGGCGAAATGAACGACTCGTTTACGGGGGCCCTTGTATCGTCTTATCACCGCGCCTCGAACTGCAAATTTCGCATCAATCCCAACACTTTTGCGCCCTAAGCAGGATTGCCACATTACTAGAAAATCCACTCTGATGAATCCTGCACCTGACGCGCAGTGAAGACAGGAAAAACCTGTTTGTAATAATGTTTGATATGATTATCCCCCGTGGTGTTGCCAATTAAATCGTCCGATAGGGAGGGAATTTCAATAGTTCCAGCGTTAGTTTTGTAAACGTTTCCATAATGCTCGGGAATTAACAAAACTCGGTAAGTTTTACGTAGAATATTTATTGAACGACCGGTTTCGTCAAATAGTCGACGTCAGCTGATCAGGAGAACACCCGATGATGTCGTCTATTCGACGATACCAGTCGTCCAATAAATATTCTACGTTGCACTATCTAAGTTTTGTTTATTTCTAAGGATTAGGGAGGCAATTATTATGTTTTCTGTGACATTAGATGATACCATACAAATTTTTGTTAATTTCTGAGCATTAGGGAGGGAATTATTATGTTTTCTTTGACATTGCATGATACCTCAAATATAATGATTTTGAAACCGTATGACAAAAATATAATATATGATGTGATATTTCCATTTTTAGCCCATTTTTTTGTTTTTCGCCATTATATAAATTCAATCGTTGGATTGAGAGGGAATTATAATGTTTTCTGTGACATTAGATGATACCTCAAAAATTATATTTTTGCAACCATGAGACAAAGATATAATAATGCGTGATATTTCTATTTTTTAACCTTTTTTGTGTACTTGATCGTTATATATTACTTAAAGTTACCTGCTACACTATCTCCGTGAACAATGTTGTCACAAAATTTAAAATACTTGAAGGGAATAAAAGCCAAAACAGGATGAAAATTTAAGACAGTGGGAAGCTTTTTAGGGTTAATTTAACATTGCTTCTTGCGAATTTCAGCCTAGATTATTATTCTCGAGCTGTACAGTTATATCAAAGTTAGTGTAATATCCACCATTTAAACATAAAGGTTTACAATAACCGACATACCCAATGCCTAATTTATTCACCTACTATAATGTAATAAATACTGGCAAGAGTACAGTACGTGTACCAAATACTCTATTGAAAGTGTTAAAAAATAACTTCTTAAGACAAGCAAACCATAGAATTACGTATTTCTCCATTTTCGATCACGCCCGTGGAATACTGGTATGAACCGAGTGCACCGGCGTGGAATTTCGCCCGGGGCGCCGAAGGGACTGAAATGAGATAGCTTGCGGTGAATCAAGATTGGGGTAGTGCCCCTCCCCCTTGCCCGACTCGCTCCGCTTCTGGCGAGTGAAGTTGCCTCGGGAGTACAAGCGGTCTAGAGAATTACCATTTTCAATTATCCCTCTCGATTAATTGCCATAAAATACCTTACGGTTATTATCTAGTGTACCTCCTATGAAATCCAACAATGGGCCCACGGTCCTCGTCGTGTGGTTGAATTGCGCTGCAGCCCAATTTCTCCATTATAATTCAAGTCAGATGAATTTGCAGTTTTGAGACCACGGTGCATAGATTTAGATTGATATCACGGAAATCGGTGGTTTGCCGTGACCACTCCATGTACGATACGGTCAATTATGGAGCTCACGAGGTGAATGATAAAGTATTTAGGACAGCAAACACTTTTATTAATTAAAATTCTTGGGTTTTTCGGATCACTGATGAAAGCATCTTCTCCATAATACCAACTTCGTCGTTGAAAGAACTATAGTGGTACTATTTAAAATCCTATCATGTACACATTGGCAGTGTATTCTCGTTTCGTGCAACTTTACGCTGGCCTCAAAATTGCTGTGTCGTTACATCATCTATTAATGTGCATATTTTCATACAAAATTATATTCTCCTTTTTATTATTCCTTTTAATATTTCTGCTGTCAATTATTATTTACACGTCTTCAATCATATTTTCATTTGATAATTATCGTTTTTCATACAATCTTCTTTTAAAAGAGGATTGATTTCCATCATATTTGCCCCATATCTGCATTTCAAGCATAATTTCAAGTAATCCACGGTAGAATTCTTGACCGTGCACGTGATCTTTTTATGAAAGGGCCGAATTAGTTAATAATGACCCCGAGAGACATTATCACGGAATGTGAAAATAAAATATACTGCCCAGGAAACCCCTTTACACTGCCATGAACCTTGGAAGATGCTCACTGGGTATTACGTCGTTGACGAAATTTAAAGTAATGAACCTCGCCATTTAATATTACGGTGTTTTTTTTTGTACTGCCCGTTTTAAGAGCCATTTAGCTAGTTGAAAAGCACGATACACCGTTGTCTGTGAAATACTCAGAGAAGGATTTATATTTATAGTCATTATGATATGCTCGTGACTTTATGAAAATCCAATGGGCTAAGTCAAAATACCTCCAGAGCTTCGTTCCTTGTTTCTCTTTCCGCTCGATGCACCGTTTTGCATTTCTGACGATTGCATGGAAAATACCAGCTCGAACAAAGTGCAATAACGGGTCGCCGGTGGAGCTTTAACGGTTTGGTCCAAATGTTCTATCATTTTTTTGCGGAAAATGTTAGAGTCCGTAATTCACTGGTCGGTTCTTCTAAGAACAACTGCTTCCGAACTTTTTTCCTCCTGCGCTCTCCTGCTGCAAACAATAGGTGCTCGAAAACTCTATAGAGGCCAGTATCATAAAAGAATAGAGGCACTGTTGCATGTATGAAAGCTTCTGATAGCTACGCTCCCATTATCCAACTGAATCCCAGCCCTGTTACCGCAAATCCTCCATCGTTACGAAATCTCGTTTCAATCAAGTTCTTATCCCCTCAATATTTCAGAGATAGTAAAAAAAAACGAATGAATATTCAATGACCTCCTTTCACTAAAATTAAAAGAAAACTAGAAAAATAATTGTGGCATGATATTTCTGAGTTATGATCCCAGTGCAAAAAGTATGTATTCTCCCATGCCTTTTTTTAGCAATATTTATAGCCAAAGGTTTCATATCAATCAACGTGGTGAAAAACGGTAATGCTAATAATAGAATAGAAAATAATTTTACTTAGTCTCATCTGCAGAATATTGCATAAAATAATAATTAAACATCTCAGCGGAAGCTTTAGGTGGACTGCAAGGTGAAGACCTAAATTGAGTCACCATTAATGTTTAACATGTTCCATTCACATTTGGTCAGCAGGGAAACAATGTACTCCTTATTTCAGTAACACAAAATCAGGAAATAACATTTAAATTATTAAACGGAACCGTTAACCATTTTCAAAATATCGATTTGCATTTGAGTGCGGTAAAATAGTGAAATTTTAATTCAGTTGAATAAAAACAAAAAAACATTTGATCATTTGGATAATATTCAGCATTTTCATTTGACAGAAACTTTCTTTGAGCATTTTCAAATTTTAATGAATAAGTGAATTAAGGTCACAATTTTATTTCCCGCATGAGCCTTTGGGGATACTACGTTTTCAATAATACCAGGATCGTTTTTGTGTTCTCATGGCGGTTTTAATAACGTCAAAAATTGCTGAAAGACTGTGATACTGGTAAGCCGTTGGCTGTTATTTTCTATAGATGATCATATATTAATATTTGAGAAAGAATCTAATAATTTTTATGTTACGCTAACGGTTAATAAAAATGAAGTTGAAGTTGCAGGAAATGGATTTTGCAGGATATGGTTTCAGCAATTCCATGTCATGATCGAGTATAATTAAATTCTAGAAGTCCAAAAAAAGCTTAAAAAATTAAATTTCTAAGTCATTTTGGTGAGTTAAAATACACCCGACTCCAGAATTATTCAAATAAATTTATTATGGCGTTACGTCGTGGAACGACGAAAAGGAATAACTCATAGTAAATACGTTGTACAGTTCCACTGAGTTTTAATGTTGTCTACCGGTTTCAACTTCTATAGCGTAATTTTCAAGACAAACTGACAAAAAACTATGATTTTAACTATGAATTAATCCAGGATTATTCTCTCAAATTCAGAGAAAAACAATCACTTCCACAGGAGTATAACCAATATATTGGCCAAGCTACATGAGAAATAACTTCCGCTAGGAAACAAAATTGATATCAAAATGTTATAAAATAAATGTAATTTTCAATACAAACAGACGAAAAACAATTTTTTTAGTTATCCCAGAATTTCTCTCTCGAATCCAGAGAAAAACAATCATTCATTTAATGTTGTCTACCGGTTTCAACTTCTATAGCGTAATTTTCAAGACAAGCTGACAAAAATCTATGATTTTAACTATGAATTAATCCAGGATTATTATCTCGAATCCAGAGAAACGCAATCACCCCCACAGGAGTATAACCAATATATTGGCACAGCTTCAAGAAAAAGATCTTCCGCTAGGAAACAAAATTGATATCTAAATGTTATAAAATAAATGTAATTTTCAATACAAACAGACGAAAAACAATTTTTTTTAGTTATTCCAGAATTTTTCTCTCGAATCCAGAGAAAAACAATCATTCTAACACGAGTATTACGACAATAGGGGCTCAACAGCACGAGAAAGAATTTCTCGTGCCGTAAGGAAACAAAATTGGTATCTAAATGTAAAAAAAATGGCCCTGGGCATCATGGTGTCAAGAGGCATGATCGATCCGCATCCGAAGAAAAGGACTAATTTTTACATCCTGAATAGCGATCCGGAAATTCAATCTCTTAAGCCCATTTCCGATTTCCTCCTCCGTCTCTCCCCTTCAAAATCTTCACCTCCACACCTTGAGTCACTCCCCTCCTCCATCACTCATACTTTTTCCGTTCCTTTTTAATGCTTCAAGCGGGAAAGAGATTTCTTTTTTCCCGCCATCCCGTCAATACGTCGCCCGACTCCATTAGTTTAATCGTTTTCACCCGCGACGTCGGCGCCGGGAAAATGCGTATAGATGGCACCATTGTGCCTTGCCCATCTCCCCCCCCGTACTCTAAACCATCCGAATTGTATAAAAGTCTTTCGTGCGTACCCTCAAAACTCGAACCCCTACTTACGGGAAACGCGCAATCTTTCACTTCCCTCTGGGCTACCTACCAACTCACCCCTCTCTGACTGTAGGGCAATATGACATACAACCCTGAACCGACTCCAAAGGTTGGTATGGACGAAGTATCGCTTTGCGGTATCGACCGTTCGAGTTTGTCGATACGTCCGACAATGGTATGTGACGTGGGCAATGAAATGAACGAGATGCAAGGTTCTAAATGATGCAGTGCGATATAGTGCGATATAGTGCGATGAGATATGCGAATCGCGGATAAGTACGATACTCCATTTTGTGAGTTTTCATACGATAAGCAGGACAGTCGAAAGAAATTCACTTTTATACGGGTGCAATGTGTATGATGCTTTAAATCTACTGTAATATTATCGATACATATCGACTTGCGTCTTGTCGATGGAATACAATATCACGATATTCATTACACTAGGATTCGTATATTACGGAAGTTCCATATCGGCATTTTTCATGGAAATTCCATACTGCGATAAAAATATGCTCATAATGATTTGCGATATTATTTAATGCATCGATATTTTTATAGTGTGCAGGACAACTAAAATGTATTCCATTTTCTCTAATATTTTTAATCAAATCCAATATAATCGATGGAGATGGAGAGAGATTGATTCCCATTATGTTGATGTAATACAGTTTAACGAATAATACATGCATATATATATTGCATATTTTGGAATCCAATTCCAACTATCGATATATTCCGTTATCGAATATTTTGCGATGAATTTTGATATATTGATGCATGTGTATATTTATGTATCAATGTATATGTACATACATATGCATCAATAAATATATATGCATATTTGTATATCAATACAAAATTTGCACCACAATAGTACCTATATATAAGTATAGAGGGGGTACGTACATCTATAAAATTCATATGCATCAATGAACAAATATATGCTCAAAATAAATACATATAAATATTGGCATGCATACGTTCCATGGTTTCAGGCTAAACGATGTGGAAGTTGATTTTCCAAAATGCAAAAGAACCTTGGTTTTCTTCCAATGGTTTTTGCCACTGTTAAATTTCTAACATTCTTAAATCATTGTGGGCAGCTAATATTATCCTTGTATGTTCTCGCTTATTGGTTTTTTTCTTCATTTTTTCCTCATGTTATGTCAAAAAAGCTATTGCTATATTTTTCAATGATATATTTTGAACGCATAAATAAGTGCTGCTAGGTTCTACACTGGTGAAAACCATTGATCTACCTAAAGCCCCACAGTTGTATTACTAAACTTTTTTCTGCAATGTTAAGTGGAGCAATAAATGTATCTATCTTTTTAGGACAATCTAAATCAGTGGAAGAAATCAAGTTATTTTTTCGTTGTTATTGATATTCACATTTTTATGTATATACTTCACCTCTACCAATATGTATAACTTTTTTGTGTTACCAATTTTATATCGATATAC
This sequence comes from Ceriagrion tenellum, assembly GCA_963169105.1. NCBI lineage: Eukaryota > Metazoa > Arthropoda > Insecta > Odonata > Coenagrionidae > Ceriagrion > Ceriagrion tenellum. Next base: position 95,766,443 of record OY720636.1, read on the forward strand.
GATATCGAAATCAGAACTCGTCAATTCTACCCTCCAGCCAGCCTCGCACTCCCTCCCCATGTCCTCCTCTGCTTTGTAAAGGAAAGGAATATCATATTGAGACGTGCGCATTGATGGAACCCACCCTCTCCTTTATGCACAACCCCCGTGGCCCCTCTGTTCCGTTCCTTTCATTCCTCCACAATACCCCTGCGCCCTAGCCCCAGGGTCCGAAGCAGGACGAGCTGGAGACATCAAAAATGCCTTTAAGGCGCGTTTTGAGTACAGCGCGGGGGAGAGGCGAGACGCTTGGCGCAATAAAACCATTCTCCTCGTCGTTCGCCACCATCCGTAGTGCTTCCTCACCACCCCACCCCTCGCGCCTACTTATAGTCCCTTCCTGTTCCACCCCTTCCCGCTTGACGCGCTCCCACCAATCGCAGAGGGGATGAATTGTAGTGGAGTGGGCCCAGCTGGTCCAGTGCGTGGAACGGGAGCGTGGCAGGGTGTGCCTGGGAGAGGAAGGGCACGCTTACTTGATTTACCCAAACAATGAGGTCACATTATGAATTAAGGTAGCTTGAGCAAGACATCCTTTCACGTTTACTTCGATTGATTCTGCTAAGCATTCTTAAGAAAAGCCTTTCTTAAGCATTCTAAGCTATTCTTAAGAAAAACCTTTCATCTTTCCTATTATATCAAAATTAATTTCTGTAAAAACTATACTCTTCGATAAATTTACCGAATAAAAATTCCAGTACGATAAAAACGACGTAAAAATACGAATATGTACTGTCCAAAGAGGCCTTCTTTATAAAATGAGGAATTACTAGAGCATAGGTCTGTTCAGAAATTCAACAGTGTGTTGTGTTTATGCTTTCTCGACTATGATTTATATTAATCAATCACTCACGGCAGTCAATTGTTCAAAATCGCAAGTAAAACTCATGTTGGACAGTCATTTCCGTTTGCTTGAAAAAAATGGGTCAAGGTGAGGACTGATATAGATATATTAATTTAATTACAGAGAAATTCATTCATGGAAAACTATTTTTGCGCCACAAATATAAAAATTATGTTTTTTTACAGCAGCTGAAATTTAAAAATTTAACTCGAACTTGGCCCCAGCTTTGATGAGGAAAAGTATGGTTTAAACTGCCTTAAAGATAACTCTGGGTAGTGGTGATCCTAATATTTACAGTAACATTATTGTAAGTTAATTTTTTCTCTCCAATTTTTCGTTGGATTTATTAATCTGCGATTCTTTCTATTTGATTTTCATTATTTCTCTTTAACAACGCATTTCAACCGCCTCCAATCTTATTTGTTCTTTGGCAGATATTTTATAAATCATTATTACCACATCAGCTCTAGCTTGTTCTGCTGGAGGTTTGAAATTCATTACCTCGGGTGTATTGCCTTCTTTTATGTAGCTACACTGCTCACAATACCTATATCTATTACTCTATCGCTATTGAACTAATGTCACTGATATCTAACTATATCTATCTGCGTAAGTTTTAGTCACACATGCTTCACACGCTTTATTTGTTTTCTACTTCTACCGGCGAAACGAATTTCCGATGACAAATGTTTCAACTATAGCAATTGAACAAACTGTAGTCCTGCATACGGGTGCAAAGACAGCTTAGGATAGAAAACAAACACATAAATGGAACAACCTGTTCTTATCAATTCCCGCTATAATTTGCCTAGAATTAAGATGGCTTGGTGGTGGAATAATATTAGGGAGTTCCAGGTTTGAACCCCAGCCAAATGACTCATGGCAAAATTCCTCCTCTTTGTTGCATTTTGCTTACACTCATACTTTCTCTTATCTGCGTCTGTGGTTGTGCAAGCAATTAGCACAAGACTCTCAGGTACCTGTGTATGACGTCTTTGCGTCGAAACTATTCGTACTTTAAAAAAAAATTGTGGAAAATGCCGAATATTCTTTGCATCATGATTAATTTCCACGTAGTCACGCTTGAACTCATCGAGTTTACAATTAGTACACGCTCGCGATAATATTTTAGGGGAATTTACAAAGAGACAAAACTTGTGAAGCCAATATGAGAGACTTTTGCCCTAGTGGAGTTCTAGCCTACAGTATACTTTCAACGCCTTTCCATCCATCTATCATTCCCTGCTCAGCTCCCTTCCGCTGGAATACATCCTCTTACTTGGTCTCACGCTCCCGACCCCACATATATCCGGCGCCAATCTCTACCCTTCGCTCGCCCATCCCGTCGCTTATATAGCCCTTCAATTCGAGGAGATATTACCCACCAAGGCTCTACGAGGTTCCGTACGGTGCTCCTGCATCTGACCCCTACCCTCTCCTCCAAACACCCCCTGCCATTCTCCATCCGGGCACAGCCGCCGTCGCCCAACCTGACGCCCATTCTTCTCGCTCTACACCTCCCGTTTATGTGCGTTCAAGCACACGACGAAGGTCTATATGTTTGTACATAACGTGCCCAAAATATCCCTGCCAGCTTGTGCTGTAATGCTAGATATAATAGGGGTCGAGGGCAATAAACTACTTAACACCGTAGAACTGAAATAACTTGAGTCTACCCCAGCAGAATTTTTATTAATTAGAAATATAATTGATTCCTAAAAGTTTTCTAAGCTTTGCAAGTAAATCTTCTGCAGACTAATGATTCATTTTCTCTAAGTTTTTTTTTTAAACCTTCAAGCATTTCTGCTAATCAATTTGGCCCCTACACACTTCATATTTCCTCTCCAAGCCTATTGTTTCTTACCTTCACAATCACACAATGCTGGCCTATGTATGCGTTTATTTAAATAGTAGTTACAATCTCCTCTGGCTACATGAGTGTTAATACTAATAATAATTGCATTGAACTTACAACCGGTAATTTCATAGCACTTAAATACTGATATTCCTTTTTCTATAAAAAATGTTTCGGTAGCTTTAAAAAACACTGATGTCTGAGAGTGTTTATCGGCACATCGTTGAGGGCGTTTTCCTGTCATGGGTTTTTCAACAGTTTGAAATTTAATCTATGAATATGCTCATTTTTTTAACTCCGTATTTCAATACTGAAAATTACTGAAATTACTGATAATTACTGAAAACCAAAGTAATGAAAAACAATATGAACCTCCGATAAAAAGAATTGGAGGAGAGAAGCTAGAAGTAATAGAGGAATTTGCCTACTTGGGAAGCAGAATAACAAGAGATGGTAGAAGTCAGAAAGAAATTGTAAGGAGAATACATCAGGCCAAAATTGCATTCTATCTTAGAAAAAACCTACTCACCAGCATGAACATTAGTTTGGAAATAAGGAAACGGATGATGAAGGCATTTGTTTGGAGTGTGGCCCTATACGGTAGCGAAACATGGGTAGTAAGAAAACAAGAGAGAAGGCGGCTAGAAGCCCTGGAGATGTGGCTCTACAGAAGGATGTTGAAGGTCAGCTGGAAAGATAGAGTCTCGAATGAAGAGGTACTGAAAAGAGTTCAAGAAACCAGATCCCTGTGGAGGCATATCCAAACAAGAAGAGACAACCTCGTAGGGCACATTCTAAGACACGACAATTTAACAATAGCAGAAGGAGCTATAGAGGGAAGGAATCGCCGGGGACGACCAAGGATGTCATTCATGCAGCAGATTGTGAATGATATGGGTTGCACCACATGTACAGAAATGAAGAGAAAGGCAGACAGAAGAGAGGAATGGCGTACTGCTGCAAACCAACCTCAGAGTTGAACACTGAAGAAGAATAATTTCAATACTACTTCATTTTTAGGTATTTTAGATCGCATTGCATAGTATATTTATTTCTGATACCAACTTTCTTGTTGATAACATGATTCTGTGTTAGAGTAGACTGCAGATAATTGTATTTAAATGTTCTTACAGAATGCAATACCGCTGATCAGGTCGAGCTTCTTACCGCCCAGTTTACTAAAATTTAAATGCTCGGGAATTCATGCATACTACGTATTATACGTATACAGTTGGTCTTACAGTGATTTCTCGTACTGTTACATCTCTTGGGCTGTAAAATTTTTAAGTCATTTCAAAATTGTTTTCGGACTCTGTGAGTCAGACTGAGACACTTAAGCTGTCTGGGTCATCCTTGTAGATCAGATATGAAATATCTTGTATACTCACTACAACATAAATATTCGTCATAATTTCCCTAGAAAATCCTTAATTTTCTCTTAATTTCTCTTTATCTAAACACGTAAAAGTTATGAAATCCTTTACGATGAAGTACGATTTTAATATTTATTATTTTTTGCGATAGAAAGTGATTTCCAAATGGGTAAACTCCGAGTTGGCGAGAATTCTGATTCTTATGTGATCAATACTTCATTAATGAATCGTCGTATCTTTGTAATGGCTGAAGGCGAGGCTCACGCTTCTCCTGAGTCGTAACGGGCCAGCCTCAAGAGATAAAGTCGATGTTTACGCATTTTAAGAGGGAAAGACTAGGACCCATCGTGTAATGGTGAGATAAAGCTATTTTCCTTTTCCCACGAGGGCTTCTTCTTTGCTTACTCTCAGCACGCCGTTCCCTCAAAAATAAACGAAAAAAAATTGACCGTTTTTTCCTCATTTTTATGCCGTTTAATTTTATTTCCCATCTAAATGTGCGCACAAGTAAACAGCTTTTAAGACTTTGTAGGTAAGTCATTTGGTGTCGATAAAGAAAAAAAATCTTTTTGTTTTCGCGGTTGTAAAGTCGAATGTCGTTCATTCGGAGGAGTTTTCAGATCCAAGGGAGAGCACTAACGTGGAGTATTGTTTGCCTTGGCAATTCTTGCCAAGAGCCATCACGACGTTTTCATACGCACACAGTAATTGTGGTACTTCTGATAAAATGATTTCGACCTTTATTACCTGTTGTTTGCTAGCGGAGGATGTTATTATAGCTAGTATCGGGGACACTAGTTTTTGATGTTATGAGGGAGAAGGTTGGGCATAAGCGTTAATGGTATTTATATTAGCCATCCAGGTTAGAAACGAACTGGCTGGAAATAAGCACGTTAGATGGGACGACATAACCATAGTAGTTGGAGCACCTAAAACCCCAAAACATACGACTCAGCGTTTTCGTATTATCTTCCTTAATTATTATATCTCATTCCTACCGATTACCATGAAAGCATTAGACCACATTTATCAGGATTATTGCTACTTAGTAATATTATATCACTGAAAAAACATCTTACATTACCGTAGTAATGCTTAGCAAATAGTTATTTTGTTCTTAGATTTGGTTGCATGCTACGTAAAACTATGTTCATGCTACGGGTTTAATTCGACTGCTCCATAAGTTATCATTTTATAGTGCCGCCATTATCCTCCTTGTCCGTTACTGGATAGGACTGGAACAATTCAAATGTCATATGGCTGTGCCTTTAGCCATTTTGACTGAAACCGAATGTGAACATAGTAACGATTTCCCCGTACTAGCCGGGTGTAAGCTGCGCCGTGGATGAGTCCCTCTGGGGTTTGATGGCGAAGCACCCTTATTGCGTCCGAAATGTTCAGTTTACGATAGCACGTCGACTGCAGTGAGGAGCTACATGCAAAGGTATGGGTTGGCATATAAAATGACGTGCCGGTCGCTATCGGACGCAGTATTTGTGCAGAGGAGGAAGTCTGTTTGCGATTAGAACTGGAGCAAGTTCCGCATCATCACACGGTCGGCCCGTGTTCTTCCTCCCTTTCCCCATCCTCACTCCTCTCTCTCTCTCTCCTAGCGTAACTACTCACGCGCCGACCTGGGGGGTTACCACGTAAGCTTCGAATTCGACCCTTCGGTTTCGGTTTCGGCAGCCGGAGTCGAAAATACGTCACAACCGAAGAGTTGGACGAAATGTGCGACCACGTAAGCTTTTCCTCTCGAAGATAATGACGAAGTTCGACTCGAACTTCGACTGGCCTTGCCGAAAGCTTTTGAGGCTTCGAATTCTCAGTATTCGAATCGAATTCGCCGCGGAAGAGTTATTTGGATTACTCTTACCGTTGTTTTTGTGTCTTTAGTTGTGAAATGAATTGACCCAGTGATAATTAAACGTCTATTTTTTAGTTATAAGAGTTGTTAAACCAGCATAAGGAGTCCACAAGCTTCGAATTGCTTGTTCCCCATAAAATATTGTACCAACTCTCAGTGGAAGTGTTGTTTGGATTCCTCTTACCGTTGTTTTTGTGTCTAAAGTTGTGAATTGGTGATAATAAAACGTCTATTTTTTAGTTATGAGTTGTTAAACCAGCATAAGGAGTCACAGCCTTCGAATTGCTTGTTTCCCCATCAAACATATATGGACATTCGCAGCGGAAGTGTTATTTGGATTACTCTTACCGTTGTTTTTGTGTCGTTAGTGGCGAATTGAATTGACCATATGATAATTGAACGTCTATTTTTTAGTTATAACAGTTGTTAAACCAGCCTAAGGGGTCACAGGCTTCGCATTGCTTGTTTCCCCATAAAATATCGTACCAACTCGCAGTGGAAGTGTTGTTTGGATTCCTCTTTCCGTTGTTTTTGTGTCTAAAGTTGTGAATTGGTGATAATAAAACGTCTATTGTTTAGTTGTGAGTTGCTAAACCAGCATAAGGAGTCACAGGCTTCGAATTGCTTGTTTCCCCATAAAACATATATGGACATTCGCGGCGGAAGTGTTGTTTGGATTCCTCTTACCGTTGTTTTTGTGTCTAAAGTTGTGAATTGGTGATAATAAAACGTCTATTTTTTTGTTATAAGAGTTTTTAAACCAGCATAAGGAGTCACAGGCTTCGAATTGCTTGTTTCCCCATAAAATATCCTACCAACTCGCAGTGGAAGTGTTGTTTGGATTCTTCTTACCGTTGTTTTTGTGTCTAAAGTTGTGAATGGGTGATAATAAAACGTCTATTTTTTTAGTTATAAGAGTTGTTAAACCAGCATAAGGAGTCACAAGCTTCGAATTGCTTGTTTCCCCATAAAATATCGTACCAACTCGCAGTGGAAGTGTTGTTTGGATTCCTCTTACCGTTGTTTTTGTGTCTAAAGTTGTGAATTGGTGATAATAAAACGTCTATTGTTTAGTTGTGAGAGTTGTTAAACCAGCGTAAGGAGTCACAGGCTTCAAATTGCTAGTTTGCCTATCAAATATCGTACACATTGTCTGAGGTAGGTGCCCTTGTGCCATGATAGTAATTGTTAAATATTTAGGCGACTTCAATTGATAGCATACCGTAATTATTAACATTTTAACGAAGGCAGACGCAGACGATTGTCACACAATACGTTGTGTTGGTTTTCTAATCAAATTCTCATCGAGTTTTGGCCGGCACCCTCTTACCGTGAATTGTCTCCTAAGTGATAAAGTAAGCTGATTTGGTGATAATATACTGTATAATTGCTAGTTATTATAGTCGTTGAACCAACTGAAAGAGTTATGAGGCTTCGAAATACTTGTTTACCAATCAAATTCACACCCAGGGAAAACTAATTGCTTGGTAGCTTCCCTGAAAGTATGTCGCCACTCTGAAAGACTGACATATGATCAGGAAGTATTCTTGTCTGCATTTGATGCATCTTCAAAATCCAGACAGGCTAAATCCAGTTACAGTACTAAAGCTAAATCCACTACTAGTAGATTATATATTAGTTTTCCATAGCAGATAGACAAGTTTCAGAGGATTTAGCAACAGGTCTAACATTTTTACCTGGAACATTTTGCCAAAGGCATTGCAGGCTCAAGTGTCAAAGGTTTTATATTAATGTCTCTGTGGTATTGAGAGAACATACACAACAGCCAGGCAGCTATTTTACTAGCCTAACATCTATCCTCTGTCTATCCCACATCATGATCAGAGCAATGGCCTTGTTGAAAAAGGAGTGCGAATAAGTAAACAAATATAATGGAAAAGGAAAGAGGCTGGGATAGATTTCAGAGATTTGCTTTGCAAGTATATAAGTACTCTAGTGAAAGGGCTAAATGTCTCCCCTGTAAAAATTCTATTTAGTTACTACTTGAGAATAAGACTTCAAGTTCCTACTGAAGCACTTATGCCAAAAGTTCAGGAGGACATTCATGCAGCATTATGCGCCAAGGAGACCAAAATGAAAGAGATTTATGATAGGTCAGCAAATCGCAAATTAGCTCAAATTGTGGAAGGTAGTAGGGTAATGGTGAAAGCATCTAAAAATGAAAACTGGGAATAATATATAATAATAATATATTTATTGAACGGGTTGATATAAAACCTTTTATAAAGTTATACATTGAGTACAAGTATTAAGGCAACAAGGAATAGCAGCTTTAAAGTAAGTAAAGGCACATCAAGGATATGAAGGTAAGCTTAAAAATAAAGAGAAAGAAAAAGAGTAAGAGGAAAAAAAATAGATATGACTTAATCTAACAAGAACATCATACATTCACTACTGAATAAGGCAATTTTAAATGAGAATATGGATATGACTTAAATAAAAAAAGGCAAACACTCAAGGAACATTGCTTCTCACATATCGTTTGAAGGTGCTTGAGGAAGAATTAACAAATTCAATGTCCCTTGAGATTTCATTGGCATCTCTCATTGCACGGTACAGTGGCATGTAGAATGAATAGTTATTTGGCAGATAGGGTACATTAAACAAATTGCTCAGTCTTGTGTTTACCGAAGGTACCCTAAGAGAGAGAAATGGCAATAGAGTTGAGCATTTTATGTAATTGTTCAAGACATAATATAAGAATATAACACCATATTGTTTTCTTCTACATCGAAGACTAGTCAGGTTTAAGTAATTCATTACACTGTCATATTCTCCTTTCATTCTGGGAATAGAAAATTTGATTGAAGCAAACCTTAAAAATTTATGTTGGACCCTCTCCATGGATGATTCATATTTCCCATAAAATGGATTCCACACAATTGAACAGTACTCTAAGATTGATCTGACAAGAGACACATATAATATCCTCAGACAGTGGATGTTTTTAAAATCCTTACATGCACGACAAATAAAACCCAACATTCTATATGCCTTGGATGTTATGGGGATCAGGTGTAATAGTTGAAAAACAGGTTTCTTAGGATTGTACTGGGTAAGAATTATAAAAGGTAATATCATAAGGCAATAATGCTCACTTATGCAGGAATCTTTCACAAGAGGTGCTGTTGAGGGAACCAGCAAGCCTAACATCTACCACAAGAAGTGGTTGGGCTGTCAGAACTCTTCAACAATTGTACCTTTGACAAAAAGGGGAGGCGATGTCGATGTACCAAGGTTGAAATGCCTGTGTGTAGTCAAGTCGGCTACCCAGAATATGATCTGGAAGTGTGAGTGAAAATGAGGGCATGCATTGTAAGTTTTGAATGTCATGATGGTGGTCATAATTAATATATATTGTCGATCATCAAGCAATGCTTACATTTACATGCAAACCTTCATGCCTTCATACATGAATAGAAAAGGACCTTATGCTGATGCTTAGTTAATGGATATGGAATAGAACATTAAGACCAGTAAGATAGAAGTGTTAGAAAAATGAAGAAAGCAATGCCAAAGGTGAGATAGGAATAAGGTTGTTAACAAATATTTTAGTAGTCTGAAAAGGAGGGTTTTGGGGTGGGCCTTAAAGACAGTGACTGAAGGAAGAAATTGCGTTAAGTAATGTTGAATGAGGGAGATATTTAAAGAAGGGTGGAATATAATGGGCATTTAGGGTGGTATTAAGGAATGTATGATACCTGCTGTTTGAAAATGGAAATTCATTCAATAAGTTGCATGGTATTTGTAGCTAGACCATGAAGGAAGTTCATTGCCTTTTCATGCCAACATTAGGATCAATGACTGATAGGTTACTTGTACCAATGATTGATGTAATATACAGTGGCTTAATCATGAAACTTGATATTTATAGTTGATGAAAATGTGAAATACGTACTGTAATCTCTTACTTTATGCAAGGTGATGCCTGTGATACAACTTCAACAATTCTAATGCCTCGGATGAATATTTTAAAAAATAACTGTAACCCATTTCTCAAAAGTATGAAAATAAAGTAGTTCCTAGTAATTAGAAATGCATAGTCCTTAGTAATTAGAAGTAGTAGACCATTAAGTTTTATCGGCCATCAAACCCTTAAACTAATACCTGCTGGATGAATATTTCATACCACTGTCATAACAGTTCATTCAACTTACTCAGCTGCCACCTTCTTTGCCTCTTCCTTAAGGGAGGTGAAGAAGGAAGTGTATTGTAAAATATTGTCATAGCTGGACCATGAAGGAAGGTCGTTCCCTTTTCATGCCTACATTAAGAGCAATTACCAATAGATTTCTTGTGCCAATAAGTCATATGAGGGTTTTTAAAATAAACTTTATTAGATCACATTGAACAAACGAAAGTTCTTTCTAAGTGTGAAATTAACTGGCCTACATATTGAAGGCATATTTTTTAACTGCTTCAAAAGTGTCCATCATCATATTGCAGAGATAAGAGAACTTAATGTGCCTTAATTCAAACAATGGTCAAAATTCCATATTCCATTGCATCTTCACCTCTTCTGTCACAGTCTCAAATTTTCCCCCATGCCTGTGCCCTCTTCTCAGTGGTTATCACAAGCCTCTCATCAAGGGAAGTATCTGGAAATGATTATTTTTTAAATGAAATAATGAGACACTAGAAGGCTATTTATCATCAAGGTGAAAGTATGCTCATTTTTCTTAAAATACTTAGTGCTTTTATAATCATCTCTTTATCATGCAAGTGGAAAAATTAACTAATTGAAGAAATGTTTGCAGTCGACATGAAAAAATAATTAAATCACAAAGAAATTTATACTTCTACCATATGATTTCATATTGCCTTAAAATGCAGAAAGGATAAATATTTTACACTGAAATCCTAAAGTGTATTAGTGATCAGAAATTAAAAACTAAGTTTCTCTCTATAGGTTTAAAATAAAACTGAAGTGACATAATGGAATGTCCCTTGTGTCATACACAAACGAAAGTTCTTTCCAATGGTGAAAGTAACTGGCCTACATATTGAAGGCATATGTTTTAGTGCTTCAAAAGTGTCCTTCATCTCATTGCAGAGATAAGAGAACCTGAATATTGACCTGTCAAATAACTCAAGATATAAAACTCAACTTGATGTATTACTCAGGTCCTTTAATTTGCACTACGCTAACCATCAACCAACCAGCAACTCTGCATGCTTGGATAATGTTCTCACTTGTTTTTATCCTCATGAAAATTCTTTTAATGTTTTTAATCCTATAATATCTGACCACAGTGCCGTTGTCTTTAGTATATTGAATATTCTGCCAGTTGAGTACTGTGATCAAATTATCTTAGCGTGGCCAATTACTTAAAGCCCAAAAGAAATGTTTAAAAAATCACTCATTGAAATGGATTGGGTTTCCTTACTCACTGCAGGTAATGGCTCACAAAAATTTACTTTGTTCTTTGATAGAGTTACCTATCTTAGCATGTAACCAAGCATTTCCACAAAAATTGATCAAGCTTAAGCAAACCAGGAATGTAAAGGCAAATTGGTTTACTCCTGACCTTGAGCATCTTCGTGGAAAACTGTTGCTTAGTTATCAAGATTCTAAAAATAAGCCAACTCATACTAACATTAAGTTGTACAAGGAACTGAAAAGGGATTATCAAAACAAACTTTCTTGGGCAAAATGCAAAGCTAATGTAGAATTTGTAGACAGCTCCCAAAACAAATCTAAAGCAGCCTGGTCAGTCATCAGGAATATGACTCCTTAAACTAGTGTTACTAAAGATATCCCAATCAAACCCTCTGAATTTAATAATCACTTTGTGCATTCCATTGATAATACTCTTAGAAACATATCCAGTGCCAACCTAGATTTTAAATGCTGCCTCAATAGATCTTCTGCTCCCACTGAAAAATTTCGCTGGAAGTGGGTTACACCATCTGAAATAGTCAAAGCAGTTCCTAAATTTAAGGGATCAAAAAGTAGAGACATCTACGGTCTCTCCAATAACATTATAAAGGCCATTATACAGCAAATCTCCTTTCCATTGTCTGTGGTCATCAACTCTTGCTTCCAGTCAGGACATTTCCCTGATGCTTTAAAATACTCTAAGGTGACACCTATTTATGAGAGGGGTGATAAAAATCACCCTAAGAATTATCGCCCCATCTCTATCATTCCTGTAATAGGAAAAATCATTGAGGCTATATCTAGTGCTCAAATACTCATATATCTGGAAAGAAATAACTTACTCAGTTCACTCAGCCGCAAGGGTCTGTTTTCAGTCCATTATTATTTCTACTAATGATTAATGACCTACCAAGTAACATCTGTTGACTGTCTTCTATATGCTGATGACACTACATTTCTTAGCAAGTGTGAGAATCCTGAGCAGGCACATGAAGAGCTATGTGATGTGGAAGAGCAAGCCAGGTATTGGTTCTCGGCTAATAAACTACTAATTAACTCTGCAAAAACACAACATCTTACTTGTCATCTTAGAAATGTTGGTTAAGTTGATAACTCTGTCAAGTTACTTGGATTCAATATTGCTAGTAAACTTACCTGGAACTGTCACATTACTGAAGTCAGCAAAGAACTTTCCAAGTGTTTGTTCCTACTCAGGAGACTGAAAAACTGTGTTTCATCGGAATATGTGAGGCTCACTTACTTTGCCTTCTTTCAAAGTCACCTAAACTATGACTTACGGCTCTGGGGACATGAAAGTGGCACAAGAACTTTACTTTTAATACAAATGAAAGCAGTTAGGATCATCTCAAACTCTGGCCAACAGGACCATTGCCGTCCACTCTTTGTGAGATTGATTGTAATGACAGTATTTAGCTTGTACATTTATCATTGTTTGACTTAAGTAAAAGACAACCTTGATAAATTTAGATTGAGAAACAGTGTGCATGGACATGACACCAGACGTAAAAACACCATAGACATAATGCAATGCTGAGAATCATAACGATGTCACCACAGGATATTCCCTAAAATTTCACAATAAGTATACACACCAAGGAAATAAAGAGCACTGGACGATTTAGGCGCTACACAATTCTTCTACTAGTTCGCTACAGAAGTAAATAATATGGCTAGGATGTGAGAATGCACAAAAACTGTGAGCAGAAATACAGCAGATTTAAAATTAAAATTCAATCTTTGTACTGGCAGTCAAGCGTATTCAGTCAACCAATACTACATAATGGTTTGGGTGGAAAAAGAAACTTACCATACGGAAGCATTTTTTGGGTAACAGCTGGCATAGAAATTGGCATTTCGCTGATATGGCAACGATTCAACTAGCCAGTAAATAAACGAATGAATAAAAAATACATTTTACTTAGATGAATTTTTCTGACAAGTTAATTAAGTTAAGATCACGTTATGTATACGATCTCTCCCAAATAGTGACTTGTACGAAATGGGTTTTTGTTCCCAACGAATGTAAAGCTCCAAAACAATTAATCTGAAAAGCTTCCCTACTTTCAACATGAGCGGACATAATTTAGCGTATCTATTTTGGAATATTTCAGACGCACCCGTGCGTACTTCGTCCCGCTAGTTTAATTCAATAGATATATAAATGATCGTGTCTCTTACAAAAAGTAAATAGGTAGTTGATTTCCAGTCCAAGCAATCCAGCATAGAATTTTTTCCGTTCATGACGCAATATTTACCATAAAACACATATTTTCCATCGACAACAACTATTATACTGGCAAAGTTTGTAGCGGGAACATTTTATGATTGTGCATAAATGAAATACAGCATCAATTTATGCCATATTAATTCAAACGCTAATTCCTACTGCTCCCGTTTGCACCCATGCAAGGCCCACACGATACGTCCTTCTTCTGAAATACGTGTTTTGTTATAATTAAGCGCGACTACTCGCGATTATGTGCAGACAAGAACTCAATAAAAGTCAAAGACACGAACCAATGAATTAACGGCAAATAACAACAACGGGAGTGACACATAATACAAATAAATGAACAGGTAGCTTACCTTTCTGTGATTTATTATCCATGTCAAAAGAGGCGGTACCGAACGCTGGCTCTGAAATTTCATTGGCTGAAAACAGTGACGTCATCATTTGCTTCGGCTCTCTTCGCCAAGTTACTGCGTCACTTCGGCAACTCTTTCGAATCGAATTCTGGCGAGTCGAAAGTGCTTACGCGGTCGCATATAAGCGCACTTTCGGCAAGACTTCGAATAGGCGTTCGAATTCGAATTCGTTGCCGAATCCGTTGCCGAAACAGTTTTCGAATTTACAAAATAGCCCCCCAGGTCAAACACCGAGGGGACGAAAGGCAGATATACGCGAATCCACCGGTGACCCATTTGATTTCGTCCGCTCTATCTTCGTAATTAACCATTAATGGAATGGCAGAAATTAATACATTTCCCCGCGATCGTTCGTCATCGTGAATTTAGCGTGCGGTGAGTGAGTAGTCTTTATCGACATTTATATAGCGGTAAAACTATGTGAATTTCAGGAATAGCTCTTTTGAAATTCGCAGATTTTCCGTCATTATCCCAGAAATTTGCTGTTTTAGTATATAAGACCATTCAAGGGGCAAAGTGGTTATTATTCGATAATTAATTTTTGAAAGTCGCAGTAAATGGCTATCTCGTCATCCAATCTTATTGGTGATAAGTTCCAAGAAAAGAGAATTTAAAGCTCGTATTACGGCACAGCATTATAAAATGATTGCCTGAATACCTGTTAAATAAAATTAGGAGTTTCAAGTAACTTCCCACTATATATTACAATATTAATACACTATTTATTCCTAGCCATGGGTATGAGTTATCTGAAGAGTATTTGCGGCAAAAGTAGGATGGATAGGGTCAGGAATGAATGGGTCATGAATGAATGTGGGTTAAATGCTCCAGTAATGGACGTGTATGAAAGGAGTGTGCTTCGTTGGTTTGGCCATGTGAAGAGAATGGATGAGAGTCGAATAACGAAAAAGATATATTAGAGTAGAATGAATGGTGTGAGAGGTAGAGGTAGGCCGAGAAAGTTGTGGTTGAATTTGGTTGAGGAAATTCTTAGGAGGAGGAATATGAGGAGTTTTAAAAACAGGAGGGCGTGTATGAAACAGTGTATGGGGGTAAATGAGGCAAAAGAGGTTTGCAAAGATAGGTCAGTATGGAGGAAATTATTGAAGCAGAGTTAGGTGTACAATTATGCATTAATGAGTGAAACATTTTGACTGTGCCTACCCCGAAAGGGAACGGCGTGATGGGTATGTATGTATGTAATTATTCCTATAATATAATATTATTTGGTTATGATCATCCCATCAAAAGGTGCTCTTTCGTTATTACGATTACACTTGGTGCACTAAGTAATCCTTCCGTCGAGAATACTTAAAGCAGTAGCAATATATTAATGCATACACGACAAATTGGTCACGGCGAATATAATACGAATGAATCAATCGATAAAAATATGATAGGTTTAAAAATATTTCTCCGTATACTCATATTCGTTACAGACATCAGATTTCTATTCCATTTCTTATGTTTACAACCAGGTAAAACGGTATATATTCATGTCATAACTGCTGGGAACCAAATAATAATGATAATAATAATTTATTTACTTTCCATAATACAATTTTCAAATAACAACCTCTTGGTACAAAAAGTAGGAAAGCTTGAGGTAGCCCTTAAGAAAAAACTGAGTTGAGACTACCTTTCCATAATTATAGGCCATTACTGAAGTGACTTTAAAGGAGTATAATACACTTAACCTAATCAACTAATTATCAGCCAAAAATATAGACAAGTAATAATGACTCTACACAATGGTATCAAATAAATATTCTGCATCTAGCTGAGTGAGTAACGATTGTATAGCCATTTGAATTAAATTAATGCTTTTAGCTTTCAGGTTAACTGGTAGTAGATTGTACGAATTTGGACCTATATACATGGAACATATTTTAAAGGAAGTTTTGTTTGGTTTTAAAAGTGTGACATATTACACATTCGTAAATTATAATGTGATCTTCGCAGAGGTAGAGACAGTTTGTTTCCTCTTCTATCATTAAGTAGCCTGAGTACTTATATAAATGTCATAATGGTAATAAATTTAATGAAACAAATAATGGTAATTAATGGCAGAACTAAGATTAATGTGCAATGGTTTTTATAATTCTTCATTGCAAAACCACAACTGGTTTTATTACATTTAATTGAGCTCCGCCCAAGCTCACAGTACCACTGAACTTAATACTTGCTGTTGAAGAGATGATGATCAAGGGAAATGGGAGCAATCTAATAAACATAGGAACGATAATTCTTGGACCAGAATGAACTCAGTTTTCAGATGTAGGTGCATGTACTATGTCTGCTAAAATGTTCACGAGATGACCGAAGAATATCAACATTTTTTTCTTTATGCCTCATCAAGCTTTGGTACGACACCGCTTAAGTGCATGAGAATTTCCTCCATAGGGCTCGAGTTTCCATATTTTGCAGCGAACTCTTGTACCTTTTCCCAGAATGCCCAACCTTCTTTTATAAAATCTCGGGCAGTGATTTTCATTCCGCAGGACTCCAGAATTTCAAAACACAAAAGACAGGCAGAAATGACGTTGTAATTTTAGTGCCTGTGTTAAGGCCGAACAGAGCCAATTTTCATCTTTTCTCGGATACGTAACTCAGAGAGCAAGGATCTAGATAAGTATGCTTGCCGGATCCAACACGCGATTTCCTTTGAAAGCTATAATTTTATTCATCACGAAAAATAAAAATCTCCGTTTCTTTTCTTTTAAACATTAGCTGCAAAATCATTCTTCCACCAGACTACTCCTACATTCAGTTAGTCGTCCAAATGAGCAAATAAATGTATGAAATACTGAATATCTGTGGCCATTTCAATGGACTGTCTCGCAATACCTGGCATATGATATGACACGATTCTTTTCTGTTCAAGAAGAAAATAGTTTCCAATAATTATTTCATTTATTTACCGATAATTTTGAAATTTAACTTAGCAATATATTGAGAAAGATTTCATCGAAGTATTGAGCGTAGAGTTCCTTTAATTTCGAGTATTATTTTCAGGGAAGGAGATGGAGGTCTCATGATCTGGTTTCGGAAAAAAATCGATTTCTTGGCACTTGAAGCAAGGTGCAGTTAAAGTTAATTGAAAAACCCTTGTAAACTAGTATTGAAGCTTTAAAATGTTCTTCCCATAATCTATTAATTTTAAGCTGCAAGAAGTCTACGGCTATTATATCGAATCGCTATTGATTCAGAGGCACTAAAAATCCTAATCCTAATTCTGAAAATGTAAAAAGGGCCAACATGTGTATGGCATAGATGTCAGAGCTTTCTGTTGTGAAGTGTTCTTGAAAAAGTGAAACATAAGCATCATCAAATCCCTACAGTTGCCTGCGCGATCTTCCTCATGAGCCAGTCTTGATTTTTGACTTAACTGTGTACAGGTATATATGAGCACAACACCTACTATTTCCAAAAGCCAGCCTTATCTTAACGTAATATTTCCAGAGGTGAATTTTATCCTTTTGAAATATCATGCACCTGCCTTTGAGCACCAATACTCTTAGGAAGGCAATTTTTAATACTATAAACAAGTTACGGTATAAAAGTGCCGGAAAATCGATCGTCACGGCTTTGAAAAAAAAACTCGAGAACATGCGTGCTATGGGTACAATTTTCCTCCTGACGTAACATTCTGGTCACGCAATTTTGACTTTCTTGACGGATTAATTATAAAACGACACAAAAACGAAGGTCTTGTGACCCGGGGAAACGACAGTGGAAATTGGAACGGTCGAAGACTTGAAAAGGAACTCACGCGAATTCGCGGCCGATAGAGTCAGTCATCAAGACGGCCCGCGGCCAGTATCCGTTTTATGCCCGGCGAACAATAGTATGGGTGTCCGTTGGGAGAATAGTATTGGGTCCGCATGCTTCATCGACCAAATCACAGTCGGGTCCATTGCAGGCGAGCTCTTAAAACTCCTGGTGCTGATGCCTGGGGAACGAGGGAAAATACACTCGTAAATGTCCAATGTGTCCCGACCACCCCGACTGACATTTACACCGGCAACTCAAGCGCAAGTCGAGAGTCAACCTTGAGCTTGAGACAGCTTTGAGCTTGTAGATAGGCGCGTATCCTAGTAAATTATCTGCCCAGATTAACATTCATTCTTTCATTGATACAGATAGGTTTACATTGGAAATATTGCAACTACTAGCAGAGCTTTGATCGACACCCTAAAGGTATCGATCATAGCTCTGCTGCTAGCCAGCAAGACCGATAAGCAAGTAAAAAACAGTATGTTTCCAAAATTCAGAAACAAACGTAATACATAACAGCTATTATTTCTTCTTAACAAGTGTATATGCATTCATGATGTATAAAAAAATTGGTAGTCTGAAAATTTTACTAAACAGGCACGAGGAAGAGTCATCACTCTTGCGTAAGCATGTGTTCACCACGCGTTTTACCAGTATGGAGTAAAAGTAGTGACAGCTAAATATATTTGTGGAAGAGTACCAAGTGTTAAGTCTTAGCGCCAGGCTCTGTTTTTTTATTATGGTCACTTGTGTTGCTTTCAAAGATGCATGTTTTTTGTGGATAGCGTGCCTCACGAGAAAATGTATCTCTTTTATTTCATTGGTTCTATCAGTTCTAGAGATATTGTGCGTGGTAATTATATTTATCGCGACATCTGGATGCTCGTTTAATTTTAATTAATTACAGTCTAACCAGAGCCACCGGGTCTTAATTGCCATTAGTTCGATGTTCGGGGTCTTAAGGCATTAGCTTTACGTAAGTAGTACCTTAGCCAACTTTAAAGTGTTAAATTATGGTGAAACTAGTGCCTCTAACCCACTTGCGATTTAACTAATACTCGTTAACCATAATGAAGAAGTTGATGACACCTGGAGGCTAATTAAGAAATACTACCAGAGGTAACCATGTTCCATGAGACGGCGTACTAAATTGGGACTCATGTGAATCAAAGTTTGCAATAGTCGTCAGGTAAATCATTATTCGAACACGGCAGTGTGAACGTGTCTTTAGCATTGAAGCGGTATCAATCCTTGCCGTCCGAGTGAGAGGATGTTTATCGGAATAAAATACCGAGCTGAGGTTGCCCGGGGCGGTGCGGTAAATATTAAACGAAACACCACCATCGCCTCCCGTTTCCTTGTTTGCCTGTTTGCTCCCGTCTTTCTGCCTCTGTCGGCGTTCCTCATCGTCACATGCGTCCACGCGTAGTTACGAAAAAAAATAAAAAGAAGTCACTCGAACGCTCGGCGTCCATTAAGCCTTTATCATCTCCCGCGTGTACCCAGTGAGAGAGGGAGAGAGAGAGAGCGGGAGAGAGAGAGAGGGAGAGAGAGAGAGAGACAGAGAGAGAGAAAGAGAGAGAGAGCGCTGCGCAAAAATGTACGGACGGACGCTGGAGTAATTTTTACGGCTCCTCCTCTAGCCACGCTGCAAAAGCACGATCCATAAGGATCCTGAAGCTTTGCGTGCGAAGCAAACAGCCTTTCTTGTGACTTACGATCTCATTAACCGGGGCTAATGGGCGATTTTTTAAAAGCTTTAATCTTCCTGGCCGAGACTTAATTTTTACTTCGGGCTCACGTTGGCTATAATAGCTTGCCCACCGAGTGCAGTTTTATTTTTAATCTTGCAAATCTTCTGTTATTTTTTTCCTTTCCTCCCTAAGACTAAAGAGTAATTAAACGCGCGCTAGTTATCCGCTGCTTTCATTAAAAGCACAGACGAAATCGCTACTTGTAACCACCGCTGCAGCCCTATTCGTAGATTTAAATGAAATCTGGGTTTAGTGTGGCTTAATTTTTCCTGGCATTTTTGAGGCTTAGAATTTGACGAAAATTTCATATTCGGTATTTCTAGGAGCTTAAACTTAAAACGTCAATCTAGCTCAATATTTGTTTATCTCTCCCCGAATAAGACCATTACCAACATATACGAAGACAAATCTAGGACCGCAGATTAAATAGAAGCGTGGGAATACCAGGTATAGACCGGGTCTTACCAAAATTATGATTCGGTGAATTCAAGTTTGTGTTCAGGAAAAGTACTTAACGACAAGTAAAATAAATTCAATACGTTCCAATAACTGACTGCTAAAGAATTCAATTAAAATACTAAAAGCGACCAGGTTGAAGAAGCAACTCTCCCAGGCATTCACTTCTCAAAATTGCATTCGGGCAAGGTATTAAGAAAAGGTTATATGTAACTTGCAGTTAAGAGTAGGCAAGCGCACACACCCACGTGAATGGCTTGCATGGAATCCATGTGAATGCGGTTTCGGAAATGAAGTCCCTTTTGAATTAATAGAACTCCTGGGGTTTATTTTCGACATAACGGCCAGTAGGTACATGAGTTGCGTCACACGGGAGGGAGCTCCATTGAAAACATCACGTGACGGCAGACCTTCCGAGAGCGAAATTGAATTTCTCGCGGAAAATAAAAACGTACCCAACTCCGCATCCTCCTTTACGGATGAATTTTAAAAGCTTCCCTGGAAGAGAGAGATAGGGAGATAGTGGCAGGAAAAAAAACGAGGGAGTATGCGGAGATGAATAAATGTGTATGACTCCCAGGTTGAGAACGAAAAACATCCAGGAGAATGTAATTCAATAAGTTTTGAGAGGGGCCTGAGGAGAGCAAAGTCGAATCTATTTCGAGATTTTTCTGTCAGAGATTTTGCAGAGGAAGAAAATAACGTATGTGTTCCTCCCACTTTCTCCGCAGACGGATACGGTTTCTAAAATCTCGAGCTTGTAAACTTTGGTAATCGAGTCCCGGACTTCTCGTTTTCGGTTACCTGAACTCCCGAAGTCATTTTGAGCACCATAATCACAGAGACTATCAGCTGTAATGGCATCTACACTGATAAGTAGAGTAAAGCCGTAGTGAGAGTTTATCAACCGGAGTAGATGGCCTGGTCTCCCAGAGCCTGGCAGTTTGGTTCAGATAGTCCTGGAAAATATTGCCGCAAAATGAAGGGTGACGAAGATCTGTACCTCGTTGATGCTTAATTCTATAAAAAAATTGAGCTCAGATTTCAAGGCACTTCTGCAACTGATGCATAGGTTTAACTGGGGGTCAGTATAGTTCTTACAGGCCATCTGCCGTGTGGTTCTATTTATTGTTCAATATTTCCCTGTCCGCCGCATGTAAATATATCTTTCGAGGAAATTTCCAGTAGACCATTCAATTACGTATGTTTGATGGTGTTCTGTGTGTGAAAAAAAAGCGGAGGGATATCTATCGGATCGTTTGCTGAAGTGCTTGCCCGCTGTGGACTTTGAATTGTGACGGAATATTTAATGCCTGTTCACATATACACGTTTCTACTCGCCATACCGCCACAGCAGACGTTGGCCCGCACTGACACGGGGAACGTGTCATCAGGCTCTTTCGCTGTAGGTACTCTGTTGAATATACGTTTTCCGAAATGGCTCCTTGGAGAAACCTTTATAAAAAAATGAGGAATTTCCAACACCTAGATCTCGTTAAAAAATTGACAGTGTGTTGTTCATATTTTTTCAATACTATCATTGAAAAGAAATCATATTTTTTTCAGGATCGTAAAAAATCTTCCGTTGTGAAGAAGTTTTAATCATACCGCGCGAAGAAAATGAGTCAAGTTAAACACTTTTATCAATCTTTTTATTGATTTTTTAAATAATTTCAGTCATATACAGGTATAATATATCAACATTAAAAATGCAATAATTAATTTATGCTTCCTAATGATGCTAAATTTAAACGTATAATTCGAATGTAATCTCCATTATGACTAGGGTTCTATCTCGCTTTAACTACCTCAAACGGGCGAATGCACCCATGTATCCATATTTACACATCTACATCTACGAAATACTGTGCAAACCACCACTTGGGTGTGTGGCACGTGGTGATTCCACTCCGGGCATGCTGCACTCATCCCAGTTTAAATCAGAACCGCGCACGTTCCCCCAGAATGCCAGGTGAAGGCCAAAAGTAGTCAGGACAAGAGTATGCAGCCAGAGCAGAAACTAGGAGAGTGATACGCAGAAGAGCATGCTAACTTCCATTGCACTACTCAAGATACAACTACTGGTTAGTATTTTTAATGCGACACGTAAATATCACTACAAGGTACTAAAATATGCAAGGGTATAGCATGCCGCAGATTGTATGCGAGGTTAGTTGATAATAATGATGTTAAGATGTTTAGAATTACTGAAAAAACCTATTTAACCTCGTCAGAAACTATTATGGTCCCTTATTGTACGCGGAAAAAATGACATTTAAAATCTATCGGATCTGTAGTCAATTTCCTTAATCCTATTCCTGTGATAGTTTCTACCATAATACGCATGGACGCTGACTCCTGTGGAAAGTGTGATTTATCAAAAGTCGATTTTCGATTTTCTTGATAGTCGATTATCAAGAAGGAGATATCGATTCAAGCGCACACATCACATACTTCTTATGTCTTAGCATCTTATTCAATTTACGTCGTCCATTCCTTCTTCAACCCTTCATTCCTTTCCCTCTCTTCTGCTCCCTCTTTAAACAAATCGATTCCCTCCACTCAGCTCACACCCACTGCCCTCTGCTTCTGCTCCGCCAGTGTGAGATTTGCATCTCTCCCGCATCCCTCTTCCTCTGATTTATCTCCCTCATCTCCCGCTATCCCGTCTTCCACTCCTTCTCCTTATCCTATCTCCCGCCATCAAACTCCACCCCCTGCCATAATAACTGCGCCACCGTGCCATTTTTTATCTCTCCGTTTACCCGCTCCCCACCTTCCATCATCCATCTCTCCCTCTCCTTCCCTCGTTTTACTTACCTCTTTCTCCCTCCTTCCACACCTAAATTTCCCGTGGACCGGGGGGGACCTTTAACTTCAACCTCGGTGAAGGTTTTTCATACGTGATTGAAATAGAAAGATTTAGATACATCCATTGAGTTGCGTAGGGTTTTCACGGGCTTGAATTCATTAATAAATGCCTCTCAAGTGCAACTATTTATATTGAGATACATAGATAAAAATACTCTCACGACGAGTAAATTTTTGAAAAATTTTGCTGGAAGTAAGGTGGATCTGTTATCTAATTCTTTAGTAACTTGACTGGAAGTTTGCTCAAGGCAGTATTTATATTGAAACAAACAGTTCAGTTTGCCACATACACACCCTTTTTGCAGTACAGTTGTTGCTATAGTACACTTCCAGCACTGTAATATAGCACAGTTTTAGCTTGAAGGCAAAATAGAGAGAAACGCTGGTTCACAGTATCTTCAAAAATAGTCACCCAAATATGACTTTTCGGCAAAAATAATGGGCGTTAAGGAATTGAATATTGTCGACTCACCTAATCTACATGTCGAATAGTTATTACCTTGTCTCTGAGAGATTAGTCAGAAGAATTATTAAATGACAAAAAAAATTGTATGGCGTTTAAACCGATAAAAATTACTTAGGGGAATTTGTAGTACGTCTGTTAACTAATTGTTTAGTAACTTGACTGGAAGTTTGCTCAATACAGTACTTATATTGAAACAAAAAGTACAGTTTGCCACATAACACACCCTTTTTGCAGTACAGTTGTTGCTATAGTACACTTCCAGCTCTGTCATATAGTAGAGTTTTAGCTTGAAGGCAAAATAGAAAGAAAAGTCCCCAGAAGAAAACCCAGAAATTAGTTCATGGACCAAATAGAGAGGAAAGTACATAGGAAGAGATACCAGGAGGTAAGGAACTAGCATTAGATAGGATAGGGTGGAGGGCTGCAGTCAACCAATCTTAAGAGTGAAGAGCCAATGATGTCAATTTTAGCTACAGAACAGTTTCTGCACTGAAATGCAGCACATTTTCAGTACAGTCCTCTCCGAAGAATAGTCTGTGAAGTACACTTGCAATGCAAATCATCCGCAACAATTCTACCACAATACCGTCGAGTACAGTTGGGAGGACTGGAAATGCACTAAAAGCTGAGTTTATTACAGTTTAAATTTATGCACCGTGCACCCAGAATACACAGTAAAGATTATTTTCAGTACAGTCCTCTCCACCTTTCTCATTAGCAAATATAGGTTTTGGATTTATTCCCTAAATCTTCTTTTACTAATGGAGGTGTTCGCAACACCGAAATATTAAACGTATTGTAACGTTTCATGAGCATTTTCTTGTCTATATATTGCCACATTAGATTCACACACACTTGACGGCATGTATTTATTTAAAACTATATTACCATCTCAATAATGAGGGAGTTGACGCAGCGAAGCAATAAGCAGGGGAACGAAGGGTGTACACAGGAGCAGATATTCCCTTCCTACCTGGAACTTTCAAAATTATTTTCCACAATAATGCTTTATAGGATAAAGTTTTGAAAAGATTTTTATTTTTCACAAAAATATTTTCATTTCTCAATGGCTTACTTTAAACACATATATTCTAGGAAATATGTTTCGTATCTAAAAAATACAGTCTCGAAGAGTACCATAACCAGTCAGGTTACCAATGCTTCCTTCCAAACAGAATATTTCCAAAGAAGTACTCGACGTGATATTGAAGGATCTGGGTTCTAGTACCGGTTAAGGTGGATGACCTGTCCTCATAGTAATGATAACATTTATTTGTGCTTGCGGAAAACGCCGTTAAGTTAATATAGATGCTGGTTCGCGGTATCTTCAAAAATAGTCGTCCAAATTTGAATTTTCGGCAAAAAGAATGGGCGTAAAGGAAAAATATTGTAGACTTAACTATACTGCTTGTTGAATAGTTATTACCACTATCTGTTAGATTAGTCAGAATGCTTATTAATTGACAAACAAAAAATATATAGTGCTTAAATGAATAATAATCACTTGGGCATTTTTAGGAAAGTCCCAAGCGATTATTATAAACGTCACTTGTAGAGTGCTGCTGAGCCTTTGTGTAAGAGCATAAAACACGTAGAGAGCGTAATTTAAAATTATTTTTCAAAAGTTCTATATCCGAAAGAGCGAAAGCCTTTGGGAAAATTCGCCGTCCTCATTATCCTTCCCACTGGATTCACCCCTGGCATTCCTCTCCGCGGAATTCATGAAATAATATCGTATGGAATACTCTACGGACTGAAACTTTTCTGTTCTTTTATATTTTATTCAATAAATCATTGCTGTACAATGTGTGCAGCGTGAGCGAGAAAGACATCGAGAGAATTGAATGTATATTCCGAGCTTAAATATAACTCAAAGGAAAAAGATTTATATATATTTCGAAATACTCCCCACTCCACGTTACTCCACATGGCCTCCATTCTCCGGGCTTGAAGTTGATTCATTGGAACTCTCAACAGGGGGTCTGGATATTGAACAGCTTCAAAATGGAGATATCTTCGCCGTTTCTAAGTTACCATCATTCCTTTCGTGCATGTGTTAGTCTTTCTTTCTTTCTTCCCCGGATATTTTCTCGGAAGACTTCGTATTTTTATTTCTTCCACAGAAGAAGAAGCCCGGTTCTTCTTCCTCGGACGTAAAACTATATATGCATATGTGGAAAGACGAGGGGGAGAGAGACTCCTGAGCGAGCTGAGGCGCTGCCCCACCGAAGACAGCTCAAGCTAGCTCGTCTTCTCCGTCGTGTTCCTCCCATTCAAGCCAATTTATTCAACCATTCGTAGCCACCCCGAGCGCTCACAAGCCGGGAAGGGGCGGGGCTCACCGTCCCCGTCCTCTCTGACTGCAGCATTTGCGCCATTACATGCTTAACAAACAAGGCTCGGATTTTGACCCACTTTCGGGGATGTTTTGAGTTTTCCCCCCGTTCGTGTCGTGTTTATTCCTCTTTCCCTTCTCCTCCACCAATTTTTTTTCATTAAATATTTTACTATTTCATATCTTTTTGCCCCCCTTCCCTCACTCTGTCTCGAGTTGTTGAGAGAGCGCACAGAATTTCATAAAGAAAGAGTTGACATCTTTTTTTCAAACTTCAATACCTTGGGCAGAATGCTAATATTTTCTCTCGGGAAGGGAAGTTCTCCTTCTCTCCTGGATTTCGAGTCGATTCCAGGGAGGGTTCGTTCAAAGGGAGAGTAGGTGAGGGGAAAGATTCCGAAAGAAACTGGCCTTTTCTGTATCCCCTACGCCCCCTCCTCCCGCCCACTTATTGGTCCCTCCCAATCCTTCTTTCCCAGAGCTATCCTCCCTCCCTCCCTGCCACAGCCATCCACTACGGATATAAGAAGGATTCCGAAAGGAGTGTCTTCCTTGGGCGTAAAAATATTAGCATTCTGCAGGAGGTATCGGGAGGAGTCATCCTTCGAGAAGTCGACCTCCTTTTATGAAATTTCGGATCACGCAGGCGGAAAAGGGCTCTCGCAGCCGCCTCTCGGCTTTAACTCCGCCGGAGATTCCCAATGCCACATCCCTCGGGGCGATCCATCTTTTTCCCACGAGAAGAAAAAAGAAAATAAACAGGGTAACGCGACTGCGAAACCTTCTGGGAGCTGGTTGAAATTAAAAGTGGCGATGAAGGGAGAGGGAGGAAGGTTGGATTGGGGGGGGGGGAGCTAATCTCCTGAAAATTTTTACAACTCCTCTGGAGGTAAGGGGAAAATACGGCGAGACCTCCGTCTTTTTTTCCAGTTTCGTCGAAATTGAAAGTGGTGATTTAGATGAGATGAGATGAAAAGAGTGGCAGAGATGGATTTATACTGCTCAGTTGCATGCCTACGCCCATCGAGTCATAAATCGTCGATGGTGAAGCGACTTCAAGGGTAGTGACTGGGACGCGATAGCGGATCTATCATCTTATCTGAAGGGCGGGTTAAGATATTCAGAATCACTTACCCCGCGAGGTCGGGGAATGATTTTCTAAGTATTTTGGCTTTAGTATTTGTCCTCGTCTGCTAGTCATGAGGTCATTCGTTTGAGTCCTGAGAGGGTTATCACCTCTGATTAAACACACATCTGTTCTTAGCCGTTTTGGCAAAAATATTCTGTGCTCTTTGAATGAATCAATGAAATTCAATGAATGAATGTTGTTGTTAGGGTAATTGTTGTAGGTTACAGGATAAGTAAATAAAGTTGGAGTTCTTGAGTGTTGTCGCAGAACTTAAGTCGTAAGTTCATCCATATCACACTAATCCACAACACTCTAATACTTGTCATGTAATTAGAGTTGGTAAAAAATAAAAATCATGACCTCTCATACCGTTAAAATGACAGACTGACCAGCCTAATGAAAATATGAAGCCAAAGAACACATCAGTTTTACTATTCGCCTCCTTCACCAATTCGCTACGAGTGTTTACTTTTTCGTGCATACTACCGACCAGAAATCAATTCTCTGAGGGGTACAGATGTTCTTCAAGAAAATGAGTTACAAACCAGACTGTTCTGCAGGTTACGATGATTTTTTTAAATTAATGGTTTGTTTAATTAATGTCAGGGGATATTAGTAAAGATTCCAGATGAAAACTTGGTTCCCGGTACCCAGCAAAGGCTGTTCGGCATGGTGGTTGGGAAGATGGGGAGGGAGTGACTAGGCTACCGAAAACCATGGTCATATACTACTAGCTGAGATTGATAGCGTTGAAATCATCGGGTTGTAAGGGAACTTAAACTACTAATTTTAAATTGAAATATTTGATAAAAATAATTTGACTGATACATGACGATAAAAGGTATTCCATGCTTTGGCATGTTTTTATGCTTTAGCTATTCACGCAATTCTAGGTGAAATTGTGTACTGATGCAAAACGATGAGGAAAACTTTTGTCCCTCGAAGTATTTTAGATGATGAGATATTACGTGTCATAAAGGGAGACACTCAATTTTTTAAATACTCTCTGATATTTGATTAACCATTAGCTATCGTAATCTCTTCCATATCGATAATAATGAGAGAAAAAAATCCACTCAAGGCTTCAAAGTTAGCGCACGGAGGAAGACCCTTGCGCTAACGAATGGCGATATATGGAACGATTCACATTCGGAAAACTGCGGGTAGGCTGCATAGAATAGTGTAGTTGACAGTTGGAAATGCTTCCAATCTCTAAATTTGTTCATTGCCGTTTGAGGAAGGGAATAACGTGACGGAAGAATACATGACTGTGGCACTTGTTTAAATAAAAGGATGGGAAATTTTTTCTTACATATCTTAGCCAAATCAGTTAGTATTAACTATGATATTATTTCAACTGGACTCTAAGCTAGTCAAATATCACGGTCAAAAGAAATAAACATATATTTACATATTTCCCCAACTGCATACTCAAATTGGTAAGCTTTCTACCGTGAAGTGATCCAAAACTTAAATTTCTCCATGCTTGACGTCTTTGATAACACCAATATAGCAATCATAGATGCAATTACTGATAATAATTTCTACTTGAGAGCCCTTAAGTGAATATAAAAAATCTTCCGATTTGTTCTTTGAAGTGCTCTGTCTGTCTATTAGACAGGCTATTAGACAAGCGGATGGAAAACCAGTGCGCAGTGCTGCGAAGTGATCATCTCTCTAAAGTGACAGGACATCTTGCTCTTAAGACTGGATATCTCGCTCGATATTTTAGTAAAGAAAACCCAAATCAAAGTCACCAAGTGTGGCAAGCCAAGATGGCACACATTTGCCTCCAGGGAAACCTCCCAGACATTGCATCCAAGTATACAATTCAACTAACCAGCTCTCATTTTTTTTTACCGACTCACTCGGGCGAGTAGGAGACGGCCGCCACTGCAGGCAAACGAGACTCGTCTCCGGGAGGGAGAGAAGACGCAGTGGGGAGGATGATGGGACTTCTCTGGGGAGCCCGTAGCTCATTAGCCGAGACCGTGTCGTTGGCCAACCATTCCTTGAGGCCTGGAAACGTGAAGTACCAAAAAAAACGTTAAGAAAAAAAAGGGAAAGAGGAACTTCAAACGCAGACCCCCCTCATGTGTGTCTGTAAGTGTGTTTGGAGCTTAAATTCCGTCGATTTTTAAACGAACTTTCTTAAAATATGTCTATTTTCTTGAGGCATAGCGCGATCTCAGTTGGTTAAAACGATGGATGCCCGCGGTTTGTTTACTCAAGTTCGTAAATTTTCCGGTTGGGATTGCCTCGGAGAGCTTAGACAGCAACAATGATCAGTTTCGTCAACTGAAGTGATAATCATGACTTACCTTCAGCTCCCAAGATGAGTTCTTCCTCATTATCGCATTCCGCTTTTGTGCCGTGATTTATTACTGGGACGGTTTTTCTTGGCGTCCTATATTAAATGTGAGCGGGCCACATACCGGCGCATGTGGCCTGACTAGTAGCACGTCTGACTTGCTACACTTTAAAGTCGGGTTATATTACCGCCTTGAAGATGGGTCATGTTATTTTACGTTTTGGTCTTAGAATTCTTCATAATATTATGTTTTACGGGATGTTAGCAGGAAACACATAAACATTATACCTTCCCAATACCGATATAAAAGATAGAAATATTCGCCCGTTTCGCCTATTTCCAGAATCAAATTTCTACTCGATGCGATCAGTGACGAAAAACAGCTATTATCGGCAAATGTGAGGCAATTATTACAGAGCGTTGTCAAGGTTCCATTGATGCATATTGGAAAATCGGAAAACCCTTCTTTGAGTTAAATGTTTCGTTCACATTTATATGAAAACAAATATCATGTATGTCTCTCAATGCTTCCACCTAAGGGAATGGTGGAAGAGCCTGGAGTTGAATTCCCATTGGAGATATCTTAAACCCTTTAAGTCTGAGGTTAGGCAGTTGGATGAAGCGTTAGCAATTGAGGCACCAAACATCCTACCAAAATTCCTACAAACAGAAAATAACAAAATTATAAAATTATAAAGCACATACGTAGACTGATTTGTGTGTTTATCCCTCCGACTTTTCCTGAATAGAAACTTCATGCATAAACACCAGTGATCCTAGAACTTTTTATTTGTCTCCTGTGGCGGTGGGCGCCTGAGAATCTTCCGATTAAAAAAATAAGAAACGGCTTTCTTAGTAGGCGCCTAAAACTTTTCCGTTAGCGCGATAGCATCAAAATATAGGGAGAGAGAAACTTTGACGCATTGCAGTCAGCAAACCATGTAGTAGTGACTCAGAGGATTTCTACAGTTGGATAGCATATTAACCTTTTTACAGCAGGAATATGTGCCATGTGAGGTTTATCTATACGAGTAAAATGTGTGGATGTGTTGAGGAATATCATTCGTTGATCCTCACCGGCTAAATGGTAGGCGTACCTTTCCCTTAGGCGGCCTTGTTTTTCCCGGAGCGAAAAACAAAACAAAAAAATGAAGGGAAGCAGGCCAGATTTGAAACAAGTTCAAGGCACCTTATATGAGATCTTAAGGATATTTTATACTGCTAATACTATCTTGTGACAGAGCATAACAATACCAAGTTTGTCTAGTACAAAACACTTTTTTTTAGATATTACAGGGCCCTGAAGGCACCTTCAATTTTCTATGTTAAGTTTATCCAGTTTCTAGGGATATGAAGTTTTTTTTTGCGATTTTACAACTTTTTGTTAGTATTCAAAGAATGGTATTCTTCATTTGATTAATGAACTTATATTTAGCATTAAATTTCCAAAACATTTTCGTCTTAGTGTTATATGTAGAGCCATCCCAGTGATTTGAAACGGCAATTGTCTTTTGACGTCCGCCGCAATATGGCTCTAAAAACAACGTGTTTGGCAGCCCTGTCACGCGGGGTGAAAAATTAGCTATTTGGCCGCCATGCTCCCTTTGCCTCCTCCTCCTCTAACCTTTTTACATTTATTTCCCCCCTCTCTCCTCCCGGAAGAAGCGGAGGAATGGGTGAAAGGAGAGGATGGGAAGGAAGAGGAAAGAGATTGAAGATATCCAGCTGTGAGGAGGAAATGGGTGTTGCTCAGAAGAGTATTTTTTTACTCCATATCTTTTTTCCTCCTTTTTATTTTCCTTTCTCGCACTTCTCGCCCATTCCCCTTCTCTCCCTCCCTCTCTTTCTCCATGGAAACGCGGGTTAAGGGGGAGGGAGATAGGTGGTGTATGGCACGGGGGGGTGAGTCGGATAACTGCGAGAGCAGCAGTCGATTTCCTTTTATAGGTTTCCCATCTCCTCCGGCTCTTCTAGCCCGGCATCAACTTCCCAGGCAATGCCTCCTTTCTCATAAAACGAAATCCAGAAAAAATTGGCATTTCCCTCGCCCATCTCCGCCCTCCACCCCTCTACCCTCCCCATCCCCAAAGCCCTCTCTATATTTATGTACTTCGTATCGCGAATGCTTGCGCTTTTATGTGTAAAGAAACCGCAGACCCTAAATGTAAATTCTATGCCTCGATAAATAATTGCCTATGTATTCACGTTCAAGAAATCTGACTACCCAATACGAGAGGAACTTCTTCAGGAGCACTGGAAGATAATAAATATCGTGCTGCAATTTTACCGCCGCTCAAAATAAGAACGGCTCTTTTTGCGAGTTACCGTTCACTGACTTGAGTGCCGATGCAGAAAGGAAATTCATAAAACCACGCGCTTCTGGTGACCAATCGTACAAATACTCATCCGAAATCATGTGGATGGAAACACTGATTGCGTGTACGGATTGGAGACAGCACCATGATAATCTCGTTCAAAACTTGCCTGCGTTCTTTGCGATACAAATTGGAAATTGTAATGTGTCGCTTAAATTTTGCGCTGAGTAAACCACTGTTAAAGGTTTGGTCATGGGGTTAGTACAGAAACGAATAGTACCAGAAATTTGTGACAAGGTCTAGAATATCTTTAAACCGGGGAGGCTCATAATTTTTTTTTACTAGGACAAGCCTGTTTTTTGGCCCTCCAAACTACTTAGTTCTCAAATTCTAAAGATTCGGGCGATATTCTGTGGAACCGAAATATAACAGAAAAATAAAAAAAATGTGCAAATTCCGTAAGTACAAATTTATGTGCCTGCTGATGCCGTAAAAGGCGAAACCTAGGTCATGCAATAAATTAGTACTTGTGGAATTTGCTCATTTTGTGATTTTTCAGTTGTACTTAGTCCTTTCAGTTGTACTTAGTAAATGTATCAGGAGGAATAATGGAGTTCAAAGAGACTCTTAGTTCTGTTGCATGCATCATGCTACCATCATTCGTCAATATATTTGTCAATGAATGGGATAAAAAATAATATTTTTATATAGCAAGACTATCATTCAGTGCATCTCCCCGCTCGAAGTTAATGGAATTCTCTGGATTCGAGGTATTCCACAAATATTGGGGGTTTATGTGAATTGTGCAAAGATAAAATTTAGAATTCCTGTAAATAAGCAACTACTCGCAGAACACATTCGACTTTGGATGGGGTATTGTGCAACAGCTCATAGGATAGACGACAGCTGGACGATCTGCATAAACTCTCCCTCCTTTTGCCTGAAATGAGAGAGGCGAGTCTTGTCAATCGTCCGACGAAGTCCTTCGTCGCAGAACTGGAAGGAATGAGGCACCGTAACGGTCTTTTTCTCCAAAAATTAAGGACCGTGCGCACCTACCTACCCGACACCACGCCACCAATCTTTTGAAACTTTCGCGCCAAGTTACTCGACGACTCGAGAGCTGCTCAATTGAATGCAATAATCCCAAACCCAGCGGGACGTAAACTCGCTCTTTTAACACGGGTTTCTCCCTAGCGAGAGAGAGAGCGCCCGCCTGTCTGTGTTCCCAGGGCTGCTCACTTCATTCCCCTTGTTATATCAGGGCCGGGAACACGGCAGTGCATCTCCCTCAAGCCGTCAAATGACGAACTAACTAACTCAGCCTCCCACACGGCTCCCTACAAGCCTCGGCAACAACGGGATGTCCAGGTGCGCACGAAATATGAAAGAATCAACAGCTCTCCGCCGTGCAATATTTTCGTCATAAATTCCCTGGAATGACGAGAGAGGAAAAGAAGTAGGCAAGTGAAGGAATTTTTTTCCTCTCTCGCGACTACTCACTTACTCTGGGCTCTTCCACTGCCCCGAAGAATTTCATGTTTCCTCCTTTCCCGAGGGCCTTATTCGGAGCTAAATTATGAATGCACCGTAAAATATTTGACGCTATCTACTTCAGTTAATATTTTAATAAGAAAAAAGGGAAACTCAAGAAATTTTTAAACATGAAGATTATTTAGCCTCGTAATTTGCGTTTGTATATTAAGAAAAATGACGTGAAATATCGTGCTGATATGAAGAGGGGAGTACATCGCTTGCTTAAGATTTGGATTCACTTGACCCATTTCATATAACCCCAGAGAATATGCAATAAACAGGAATTTCGGTAGGTTAGTTCATAATAGGATTTTTTATAAATATTATTTATCGCCTATGTTAGACTACACAACGGTAGATTATACTTATGTTTCGTTGAACTCATTGTATCCGTATTTCATTTTCCTTCGCATATGCATCTACATAAAAGCATAAATTTGTACCAGTCAGGCAAACGTTAAGACAGCCTTGTTCACCTCCGCCAGGTTATTTTTTTGATAAGATAGGAAAAAAACGAAATGAGATCTAGGAGCTCGCTCTGCCATCATGAAATGTAGTCAAATGTTCCGAGAAAAATTACCGAAGAATTTTAAGTTTCAGCCTGCATTTTATAATTGTCTATGATTTAGTTTCACCGTATTTTTCGTGACGTACAGCTGAATAAGTCTCTCTCAAATTTTATCGGCTAAAACTCCATTTTAGTAGCTTACGATTGGTGAAATATTTTTCACCTTATATCCAATGCCAACTTGTAATGAAGGACACAAGGGCTAGTAATTTCTCATCATCATCGCAAAATTTTCCTCAATTTTCGTCACTTATCTTTCACATAGGAATTTGTGCGAAGCAAAACCATCCGTGTAAAATATCTTATTTTCAGTTCTTTCCATGATTGCGTACTTTCTATGTGTTTTATGATCATTTTTTTCATTATGTATATACATTTATGTCACGCATGCTGTATCAAAATATAGTGGACGTATGTGAATGGATATGATGTAAATACTGGAGTATGTTGTACATTTACCTTCGTGGAAAACGTCTGCAGAGCGGTAAAAAAGTATCTTAAACATAACACCCGATTCAATCAAAAAATAACATTCACTCGGAAAAATAACCGATTTAAATCACTTCCGAAGCGTGAAACATGCGAAATGATACAGCATATAGACCGAGGGATGATTACATAGGTGCACGTTTCAATAAAAACTCATCCGGCGGCATAGCTATGTTTCACAAGAAAAATTGAATGTTCTAATACATTTTCTTTATTTGTTTCGGAAGTTTTAATGATAGAATATGAAAACTAATCCGATATAAACGTTCTTGTATCAAAATTTTATATTAGGCTCTTACAAATTTATGTTTTGTGAAATAAGTAGTAAGGAAATCGGAAACCAACTCTACCGATAAAAATCAAATCGGATTCCGATTTCTCCGCTCTTTACTCGGACTACACATTTGAAATACTACTTTTTTAAACCAGTAGCATCATTTTCAAACGCCAGTATTATAAAATAGTTTTTGAACCTATTATAAGGAACTACACAAGCATTTTAAATTAAATTTTGATGAGTACTTTATATGCAAGCATGCATTCCAAACCTAAAGCGCGTGAGCTATTATTTGTTATCATATACCTATTAAACGACGGCTATCGTGAAATACGTTTCTCATTGTCACAGATTACGAAACCAATGTGTTTGTCGCCGAATGAGACATAGGGTTGCCTATTTGATGATGTCGCTCGAGGAAGTATCTAGACAAAGCATAAAAGATACCACGTATTTATGGATACCAATAGTATGACTCCATTTTTTATCTTGTCCAATACGTTGAAAATTTATCATCAGGCTTCGATAAGGACGCGAATATTTTGTCTTGTTCATAATATATAATTGGATCATAAAGCAATTACGGCGCTGTTAAAGTCACACGCATTTATTCCGAACGATTTTTGGTACCCTCTTATTGACCAAAAACTGATAAGATTTTCGATATACTCTCATATTTTTCTTGAAAAAAATACGAATATTACATCAGGTCTTTGCAAGCATTGCATTCTGCTACGAAAATTGGTATTTTCGTTTCATGTTTCTGACTAATTGTTCATGTAATCATAATTGTTTTTGTTAAGTTGCCAAATATACGCTCTATGTCTGGCAAAACGGCAATGCCAGGCAATTTTGATAAATTTTAACGGTGAAATGAAAGCTGTAACTTTGTTCTTCTGCATTAACTTAAAATATCATCAGGTAACTTCATAAGTCGAAACCTAGGTCGTTAATAAAGTTTATGTGGAATGACTAAGATATAGCTTTCATTTCACTATGTTAAGCAAGTTAAAGTGCGTCAGGTGAAACAGTAAGTTTCACCTGACTCAACCAGCCATATATTTATAGATTTAATACCAAAGATGAAGTACCACGGAGAGTTGCAGAAGAAAAGTATAAAAAAAACTATAAGAAGATGAAGATACAAGGTAATTTTTCTCATTTTGTGACAATGGCATAGAGAAATGTTTGGGAAGAGTTACAAAGTATGTTAAATAATGTTATGCATCAGGAGAATGATTATGGACGTCTAATAACAAATTTATACGGGAATGAAGCGATTGACTGAGAGGAGAATGGAGAGCTGTCTAAAACCTGGATTCTTCAACTTCAGCGGTTGCCCTCAATCTTCGGATTGATGACTACTGACGACACTGACTGGTAAATTTAATAACAAAAATATGTGTGAGCGGTTGCTAGTTCTGAAAAAGGGTGGCTGAGACGTTGATGCCTCTCCTTTGCCCCCGATGACCTCTTTCAACCCTCACAAACGCAGTGGCATTCACCTCCTTACTCCTCCTCCTTTCACCTAGAATCACGGGGAATGGGGGGGGGTTGCAAGTGATGACCTTTGGTCGACAGAGGCGGGTTGGACTATCTCCTTCCTTCGGGCGATCCTTCAGGAGGTGCGGGAGGGGAGCAGCGCTAAACGCGCGGCTAGCAACGGGGAATACTCCCGCGCACGGGAGGCGACGCGAGGAAGCGCACATAAATTATTCAATCCCTGGAGCAAACGTCGTGAGTAATTCGGAACTCCGGAGAGGAGTTTTGCCGAGAGAGAGAGAGGAGGAGGAATAGAGAGATTGGTCGAGACGCGAGAGAGTGTGCATACGCCGTGAAAGGACATGAAGTGTTTCATTTACAAGTTGCCCCGCGCAAAAGCGACTCAAATGAGATGTGTCGGTGGACTTCCAGGCTTGTCAGGGCAAATATTGTTGCGGAAAGCGGGACTATCTCAAGTGTCCTAGTCAATTAACGCGGAGTTTTGGTCATAGATAAGAATACGGTGTTGATTAAGCTACGTAAGTCGCACTATAATTACTTCAATTTAGTTTTTGATGACAACATCTGAATTAACTTTGGCAGACAATGTCATAGTCAGTCCAGGTACGATGTCTGCGGACTGCAAATGCTGCTTCTGGAGTGATTAATTCGTCACTGAAAATGTATAATTTATGATTTCGGTTAGAGGGCAGAGTTGTGTTGGATATCATACCTACGTAATGCCCTGGATACTAGGGCTAAACAAGCATAATATCTATTCCAAGTACTTGATAAGAAATAAACGGTCAGACATCAGCCGATTGGTGGGTTTTTGGACAGTCTCTATTTCACTGCTAGTTTTGAGTGTTATCTTTCTTAGACATAATTCTACCTTCCAACCAGCGAATCAAACTCTAAGTTCTTCATATTCTTACTTCGCCTAATTTCGTCCACCGTATCTCATCATTTTTCCTCTTCCACGCTTTCCATGAATTCTCTCCCTTGGTGCTCACGTACCCACTAGCCATGCATTCTGATAAAGGAGTCCCATCGCGTTGCAGGGATGCATCCTCAGTGGTGTCGTTAAGCTCAAATGGCAAAACTTGTGGATTCAATGTCAGCCTGTTAAATTCAACTGTATCAGGCTGTACTTATCAGAATGTGTATATTAATGTTTAATAAAAACCCGTGGTAATTTCCCACAAAATTATTTACTGGCACGACGTGACGCACATGATTTTGCCACAGTGTGATGAAACGCGTCGTGCCAATAAATAAATCTGTGAGAGATTATCACGCGTTTTTTTATTCAGCACGAAGACAGCTTAATGTTCATAAGTGGCCAAGTATTGATAGTGTAGTGGAAAGCTTAGTAAACTGAGAAAATATTCCCAATATCACGAAGATAATTTATATTTTTGCATTATAAAATATCTTCTTTGTCTATGGTAGACTAATATTCTGTGGTGAATATACAAATTTTCCTTCCTAATCTCCTCATAACTCTCCCTCCCAAGTCTTACAATGCATCCATTTTTACCAATCGCAATCAAAGGGCTGTTAACCCCTACTGGCTATTTTATTTGTCCAAAAAAAGAAAAACATAAAAATCAAGCATTTCCGCCGGAGCCTTGCGTTTGTTATCAGAGAACCTTCCGTCCTTAAACATGGGAAGATATCTTGAAACCCCCTCCTCTTATTGGCACGCGTAATTTATGGGCAGTAAGAGTAGAGAAACATTTTTCTTCCAAAATTATAGTCTTAGGCACTGCTTCTGTTCCGCTTGTAAATTGTAATAAAAATAAACTTCACGCCCTTATCTCAAGAGATTTCGACAGTCGCCCTTTTCCAGTCAGCCCTAGCTTTTCCGAAGCAATGTGGGTCTTGAATAATTTACCCCCGCAGTGTCACAAGTGCTCGTGTGCGGATGCTTAAACCTATTTCCCCCGATCATTTTTCTTCCCTGAGCATTTCACCTCGTAGACAAGGACCGATCTTTTCCCGCACTCTCACAGGATGTCGTTTGTTTATTTTTTTTTGGTACGCCAACGGAGCGTAACGTCGAGCTTCCCCCGTTGCTTCAGCGTGGATGCAAATGTATTGTCAAAGATGCCGGCTCCGATAATGTTCTTCTCTTCCTCGTCGTGTCTTGTGTAACTTCAGTCAGTGTGATGGATTTTCCCCGTACTTATCGTCCGATCCCGATACTAACGACTGACTCTAGGTATTGGCTTGCTGGTGAACATTTGAATAAGGTGAAGGGATTCAAATATTTGGGGGGTTCAGAGGAGAATGGTGCAGTTCGTCAGGTATAGTTCATTACGTTTATCCAATTAGAAAACATTGAACTCTAAACGTTAACTTTAGGCCGGAAAAACCTCAGTTCTTACGTGGCATTACATAATACCTCATCATCATAATCAGTCGTTATTCCTCATATAATTTTACTAAATATCTTCATTCCAACCTCTTTACGGCTCACCACAAAACTAATCTATAAAATACTACCAATCAGTACCTACATGCTAAACTAATTGCTGTGAATATTAGTTTACAGCAGAAAAATATGAAAGCTTGGTTGTCGTAGATCGAAAATATAATTTACATCATCATTAGCAGTAGATTTATAGCATCGGAAAAGATATATGGAAGGTAAAATTTAGGAATTGGATTGTATCGAAAAAAGTATAACTATCGAGTGTGTATATAATAAATATGAATATATATACATAAAATATAATCATTGAAGCGTTCTGCCTAGGAATGGGTGATCTGTTTAATATTTTGCTATATTTCCTGTGCGGTAATCACACGGAGATGTGTGGTGTGTAATGAACTTTGGGAATAATTTCCATTTTTTCCTGCGCAGCAACCATCGCCTCCCGAATCATTTCCTTTCCCTGAAAAGCTTCTTTCCGCGCCGTCACGTGACCCAAGGGAGTCAGCGAAAATCGCTCCAATGGCCGTCAGCGATGCCCGCGCTTCTTTAGGGAAAGGGAGTGCACTCGGCCGATTGCGTTTTGCTTATTTTTGCCCCCTCACACGCCGTCATTAATCATCCAGTTCTCCGCCCCTGTTGATTTTTCGAATTTGATGCGGAGCGTGGCTGGAAGGGTAAATCTTTTTAAGGCCTGTCAAGAGATAATATGCAAAATAGAATTAACCTTCTGACCCACAGTGACGAGTCTCAGGACGGTATTTACATAAAACTGTCCGCGGAATAGTATACTAATTTGAAAGACGTTTCCTCTCTTTCTGAGTGGACGCAATGCAAATGGCGATAAATCACTTGGGGTAAAAAATGGTAAATATTTCCAGCCTCCCGATGAATAAAACATTCGATTGTTTTTCGCCGCTCTTCGAATCTATTTGGTAAATAAGCTTTTTAGCCTAATGTATTCGAAACCGTAGGAAAATGGAAAGTGTGGAGATGAGGGAGATTCAGTGGAGTGTTGAAGTGGGTCAATTTATTGACCACTAACGATTTGCGCTTGTAACTTGTCCTTATTTTTCCTCTTGCTCTTTTGATATGGCATCCGTTCTCTCAGGCTGTTACTCGTGTATCATTGAGGATAAAGTAGCGCTAATTATTTGACCTTCATGAATGTTGGGGAAGAAATATGAGCAAAGGAATTCGTAGACGAAAATTCGGAGAAGGTAGTACTAGGGGACGGATATATGAAGACCTTTGGAGGGCCTAAGAGATCAGTCTGCGTACTTTAGTTTTACCGTTTCCCGGCAAACCTTGCGGATACGCAGCATTTTCAGATATCTCTAAAACGGTGTTTTACAGTAATTTAATTCAAATAAATCAAACTCTGTATTCAGCTAAAAGGCAAAAGCTAATTTGTAATAGTAAATATATCAGATGTTCTCAATATCGAATTTTTAGAAAATATTCAAAATATGCCATTGTTTGGCTATGTGACTCTCAAGAAATATCTATTTTGTAAGCAAGAATAATACCACTTTTAGGATGAATAATTCGTCTCCCTGGATCTAAGGTGTTTAAAATTGTTGTTATAACTTCATTTAACCTCAGACAGCCGGCGTGACATAAAATATGCATTGTAAACTTAATGTTGCGTTTTCGCAACTTTGGCTGCTTGGAGTACTTTGGTATATTTTAATGATGGCGCGTATAGGAGAGTTACTGGCGACGTCTGGCGATTATATAGAGCAATATCTCTTTGCAGTGCAAAATTATAAGTTATAATTTAGTCCAAATGCTTTCTCTTTCATATTATAACCTCCCGGGCCAAAACAATCTCTTAATAGGATCCCCCCTTCGATACTGTTTCTCCAATTTTATCCAAGATAAGTATTAATACCTAGAAACTGATGATATTTGATGTCTTTTTGAGAATACTACCTGAGGATATTTTAGAATTAATGCCATAATTCTAAATCATAATCTTCACAAAGGAGAATCGTGGCTGTAACATAAGATTAGACTCGATTATATCATAATTCATTGACAGTTTTTAGAAAATTTTGTGACCGTCAAATTTATTCCGTTGCACCAGATGAATTCAGTCGTTAGAAAAGCAGGGTAAATTGGAGATGAAAGATGAACCAGATAATTCAGCAGGTCGAGAGATTCAGCAGGCGCTGTCCATATACTGTTGCAAGTGGAGCTAATTGAATTATCATAAGTTGATGAGAATTTGGTTGAAGATGTAAATGTTGGAATTGCCATAGCTAAAAATGACCAAATCCATTTTGGGAAGTGTGAAGAAGAAGAAAATAGCTTGAAAAAAGCCTCCGAAAAATCACGAAATTCATTATGGAAAGAAGAGTTGTCCCCTATACCCTATATGGAGGGAGATCATGCAGATTGTATTTTTGTCTTTTCCTATATCCATAGGGTAAAGTGTAATGATAATGGAATGGCTTTCATCTAATAATGTCAGATATAAAGAAATTGTAGGGTGTTTTGATTCTTTGTATGTCACCACAGTCTTGCTCAAAAAGTTGTTTAGCGGTCAACAGATGAAGATAATGGCACGAAGTAGGTTCGCAATGAAATAGGTAACTCCGAATATTAATTTTTTAGATAATTCGTGGGAAAAATATATATTTACAGATTTGAGGCCCCTGTTTGACGATTTCAATGATAAAGTTTTTGAAGCCTTGTTTATTTTCACATAGCTTAGCCATTGACGATGAAACGGTACCTTAATTTGGTAACCATACGACAAAAAAATTTAAAAACAGAAATCCTGCACATTTAGGGTCATATTATGGTTCCTATGACCATCCCATAGATATCTATTCAAGATTTTACAATGTGGTGCCGCCAAGGAATATGTGATGTAGAACAGAAAAGAGTGAAAAGTTACGACATTTAAGTACAATTTCTAATTCCAGAGGTTTGCGAAGGCAGATTTACTGTAAGCAGCGAAGCAGAGTCGTAAAATAAGCGCGTAGACGTCTGCGGAAGCATTTTTGGCCGTGGTATACAGCGACCTTAAGTTCAAAGCTGACTACAAAATGGGGTAGTTTAGGTATTTGTTGACGAAAATCATCTTTTAATAGTGGTAAATATTTTTGTCATTTCTTCTCCTGAAGTGTCAAATTCAGCAGGCTTTTAACTTGACGTTTTTTCAAGAGAGGGAATTTTCTACCTCTTATTGAAAGGAATGCATACTCACTCCCTTCGTGGAATTGCAAGGACCTGGGGTCCGTTAAAGACCGACGTTCAGTTAATTATTCATACAATTAGATCTTCAACGGTTTCCGGAAGAAGTGCGACTCTCGTGAGACAAACATGGAGAGTTATTTTGGCTTGGAATCGCTGATCGAGCACGTACTTCTCAAGGACTTTTGAAAAAAATATATAAAAACCGTTTCTCTCTCTCTCAAAAAATAAAAATAAGAACTGAGGGAATAACGATTGCTTATTCTTGTTTCCAATTCTTTTAAACCTCCTTTCCACTCTCCCCATTGCCATTATATTCTCCTACACCACCGAAAAACGCTGTCGTGTGAACTTGTACCCTTTTCGGCTCCGAAAGAAACCCCATCACTTCCCAAAAAGCTCCCACTTCTGAGGAATGGATCCATAAATCGACGAGAAGGAGAGAGAGACAGGGAAAAGGTCTGCGTGCGGATTATTTTACGCGATAAAGAATGGAATAAACGTTTCGCCCTACCCCACGCTACCTTGTCCGCCGATGCCTACCTTTTTCGCCCTCCTTCACGTTCAGGAAAGGAAGGGGGGGGAGGGGCAGAGACACGGAAAGGTAAGGGATACGAAGAAAAGGGTGGAAAACGGGAGAAGAAAACTCCCAAACGAACCTTCTTCTACCTTCTTCCGTTTCCCTTGAAAAAAAAGGCCTTTCCCTCCCGAAAAACCCTTTTCCCGCTCACACGATCCTCCCACTCTTCTTCCTCCGCTACTCACAGCCCTTACTCCTTACCTAACCCACCCACTCCAAGAATTTCGTCCCTCTCCTCTCCAGTCGGCCTTTTATAATACCCTGAGGAAGGCTTACGTACCCCTTTTCCCACCCTTTCTACCCGCCCACACGCACGAAACTAAGCACACAATACGCAGAAAAATGCCTACGGACTCGTTCGACGAGCCGATCTGAATCCTTTTCTTATTCCTCGTCTACACTAAAGGTGCACTTATGTAGGGTTCTTTTAAAAGCAGCGCTTAAATTCAGGTACACACAGATATTTAATCTAATTTCCAATCATTGCATCGACAAAGGATATGGTACGAAGTCACTCGCACGGGTGTATGCGCTACAATGTAGACTTGAGAACTGAACGTCTAGATCGCATGAAATCCTCTAGAGATTCGCCTTGAAGGAGGATGGCTTGGTGGCGTAACTGGCTGAAATTAATATAGTAAATAAACAGATACCCTCCTCTATGCATGAAAAAGCATGGCTGATAAACGTTTATTAACATTATTTTATGAAAAAAAGAGATATAAACTAAAATTTGTAAAATATATTAATGCACGTGTCTGAAATACTTAATCGAAGAATGTATTACAAATTTATGTATCATTAGAGCGGTTTTTTTGCGTTGTATAATGTCCATTTGAGAATGTGCTAATGAATGTAATATAAAATGTTGTTGTTATAAAATAAAAACGTTGCAACAACACACTTGACCGGAAATTGGGAGATTCGGGTTCGAATTCTGGTCTAGACAAATGTTTATTTCATGGCGAATTACAATCCTTGGTGTATTAAATCTACCTTAACCCCAGCTAGTGTTTATGGAAAGAACTCTACATTGCGCAAGTGGTCGAGTTTATTTTGGTGATTTTTAAATACGAATAAGAGACCGAAGTAATGATTAAGTAGAATAACACGAATGCAATCACTCAACTCTTCATACACATAATTTAACTATTTATTAGTATGATATTTTTTACTATCGAAACCTATCGATGATGGGACCTCCACTGCCTCGGTGGTACATTAACGATATCATCAAAGTTCTCTTAATTAGCATTCCCCAAGTCCATTTGAGGGGACCCGTCACTTAAGTGATAACGTTGCGTCTTAACTGACGACTTAAATGAGCACTAAATTGCACATTTCACTTTAGTGCACCGTAGAGATGCCCTCTCATCACTTAAGTGACAAGTCCAGTTAAGTGAACACGGGGACCCCTAATTAAGTGGACTTGGGTGATATCGATAGTGTTCCTTCGAGGTGATCAAGGCCTTGTCTTCGATAGGTCGAGGAGTTTCGATAGCCATATGCATCACACTTTTGTTTTCATTATTTATAAGAGGAGTTTTCTTCGTGTTATTCTTCTTATTCATTAGTTTTGTACTGTTATGCTTGTTTAGAAATCACCAAAATATACTCAAACACTCGCGCGATGCGAAGTTCGTTCCATGAACACTAGCTGGGGCTACGGTAGATTTAGGTAATACCTGCGTGTAGACGCTCGTCTGTATTTAAGTGCTGCAATTAAGTATACCCTACTTAAGTACACGTGCAGTGTAGACGAGGCATAAGAGGGCGTCTACACGGTTCATTTAAGTGAACGGCGCTATTAAATGTTCACTTAAGTGGTCAGTGTAGACGCGGCATTAGCCGGAGTTCCCTCACACTCTGTACAATGGAGAAGAACTCAAGGTTCTCGTCGCAGTTTCACAGTGAAAAATGACTTTGATGTCATTCAATTCCTGATCTGGCTAATTACGGAAAAGTTTTGAACCAGCTTGCCAAATAAAACGGAAATTGGAATATTCAGTTTCGGATTCCGATCAAGTAAAATATTTTTTCATGGCAGAGTTTATCCTCTGGTTAAATAAAAATATGAATTTGCAATTGGAAGTGATCATCCAAATCCTACATTTCACCGCTACTGTTTTGCCAATTGACCTAAATATTAACTAAACGTTTTTTACATGGTTTATACCTTTTTACCAAGGGTTGGATGTCGTTCAGTTCATGTTCATGCTAATTACCGAAACATGTCTGAGACTGGCCAACCTAATGTACCTTATGTCACAATGTACCTTACCGCACCTTAATGTCCCATTATGGAGCATTTAGTTTCAAATTCCGGTGAATTTAAATAATTTTTTCATGGTGAATTTCGCCCTCTTGGTTAATAGAAATTGAGTTTTCAGTTGGGAACGATCGTCAAATTCCTATATTTCACCGCAATTTTCCGCCAATTGACCTAAATAATGATTACATATTTTTTATGCAAGAATGCGTTGTATATTACGTATTGTGTAAGTATTGTGTATTACGGTATATTTCTATACAACATTGTGTATTACGGTGTATTTCTAGTTAATTTTGTTACATTGTTTTTTTAAATGACGCGTCATAGGAGAAAAATCTTCCTTTAAATTAAAGGGTTACAAGGGCTAAGCATTTTTTCCCATTTTGTTTAGTTAAAAGGAAACTACTGCAATGATGAAAGTCTAAAGGCGTTAATTCTATCGTAATGACGCAGTAGTCTGCTAATATGACTTTTCTAAATATAATAATTTTGATGCGTAAT
Organism: Ceriagrion tenellum; assembly: GCA_963169105.1. NCBI lineage: Eukaryota > Metazoa > Arthropoda > Insecta > Odonata > Coenagrionidae > Ceriagrion > Ceriagrion tenellum. Next base: position 95,811,249 of record OY720636.1, read on the forward strand.
CTGCATATTTTGTGCGATGAAATTGTTTTCCTTATTTTTATGGACCTAAGGAATCTGATAATTTAAAGCAGTGCCTTTATATCTATAAGAACAAAAATGAGTAATTAAGTATTTTTTTGACTGACACAGCCCTGGTAGAATCTCTTTAACACAAGGTCTCCACGTCTCTGTGTTTTTTATGAGATACACTGTTCATATTTACGGTACCCTACGTTTTTTATTCTCCAGTTTAAAGTGACCTCGAATCTGGGAGATTCCCCTTACACTGATACTATTGCTGCATAAAAAGAATGTTTCAGCCATCGTCACAGAATTCTTATCTGAGGTTGTTACATTGAGAATGGCACACTTAGCTGCCGCATGTGTGGATGAATAAAAATTACCATGGGAATTTACCTAGTGAGGTAATTCCAGAATTGATATCATATATTCCACAAAGTTACGCCTGATACCGTCCTTGTTGTAGAATATTAGTGGTGTGCCAATTAATATAGCAGCGGTACCCTTCAATTATCAGAAATACTCATGGTGCGAGCGAAAATAAAATTTTGACATTTTATATTTGCGAGAGACTGCTTCTGTCTGTATCGGGTGGGCGTGAAGTTTACATCCTTATTAACTTTAATTCGTCACAAAGTCATGGTCTGGAAAGGCGAGGCCTATTCATTCTCCAAGGTCATTGAATAACTATTTGTTTTGGCTTTGATAAGTAGAGATATAGCCTATATTAGAACAAAGGAATCAATAATAATTAATGGTATTAATGCTCAATAATGTGACATTTCATTAGTAGGATAAATTCACCAGTGAACCTTGAACTCTTAGAGTCCTTCTCATTTCCAATTCTTGGATCATAAATTCTTATCGCAAAGGACAGATGCAGTTTATGGCGAGGACGGATACAGATCGTAGCGTTAGGATAAAAATCGCTTTTATACCCGAGCGACCCGACCAGTACAATGCGGAAAAAGTGGTACAGTCGGCAAGGTCGGGTCAGTAAAAGTATTTTTGCCCGAGCGAACCATTTCGTGACACAATCGCGTTTCGCAGTAAAGCGCTTGGTGAACCATTACGCCCCTCCCACCTGCGGGGATGCCAGGTGAGTCAAAAGGCGAAGTACATCGACAGGGAATGGGTGATGCATAGATTGCATCGAGTAAACAAACTTTTTTTTGCATGCTCTGGTCCGCTTTCCAGTTACATCGGAACAAAACCTTCCATTAAGGCTTAAAAAAATCCCCGTTTTCCTTGTAATGGACCTCGCAGTCCGGCGGATAATTCGCTCGCCTGCTCCAACTCAAAAGACTCCCTGAATGGGGTCCTGTCCCTGTCATGGATGTCGAGTCGACTCATGATGGATTTCCTTCGCATGACTTCACGCTGTGATAATACCTTAGTCTTCGTGGGCGCTTTGAAAAAAGAACTACTTTTGCCTCTGCGGCGAAACGCTTAAAATATTGGTTTAGCATTCAAACAGAGAGGAAGGCTTTACTGCGTTGGCTGCTGATTAAGATGAAATGACTTGGTGAAAAAGAGTGGGTCCCAAAGTTGGCGGAAAAAGAATTCTGTGAATAGGGAGTAACTTCTGAGGAATACACTACAAGTTTGACCTTGGAGCGTTCGATTCATAGCGTGGTAAAAATATAATGCAGGCATAAATTAACGAAAATTGTAACTTGCTGACATTCGAAGGAAATTTCTGGACTTCGGCATTCTGGTTGCACTGATAATATTGTTGCTGATGTACTTTGGGTCAGAAGACTCCCTATTCTCGCACTGCGTTGGCTGCTGATTAAGAGAAAATGACGTCGTGGAAAGAGTGGGTCCCAAAGTTGGCGAACAAAGAATTCTGTGAAAAGGGAGTAACTTATGAGGTACACACTGCAAGTTTGATCTTGTAGCGTTCGATTAATAGTAATGAAAAATAAATTAATGCTGGCATAAATTGACGAAAAATCACTTTTAAAATATCGAGAGTAGGTCAGGAACAATGAAACTATAACACCTTGCCGACGTTTCGGAGTGTAATGCACTCATCATCAGGGCTATACTGAAAATATTAATATTAATGAATGGATCAATTAATAAAAAGATCACTTATACATCAATTACAATATAAAATTTCAATATAAAAACTACCTTGGAATTGATAATCATAGGAATTCAGCTTCCGTAAATGCCCATTTCAAAATGAAAAACAATTGTGGCTTTCCACACAGAATTTTTTTTTTACATCTTTGCCGACCATGGTTTCAGCACCTAGTGCCATTATCAATAATGGAACTAGGCACCTAGTGCCTTGATAATAGCATTAGATGCTAAAACCATGGTCGGCAAAGATTAAAAAAATAAAATTCTGTGTGGAAAGTTACAATTGTTTTTCATTTTGAAATGGATATATATCGCTTCCACAAAGTTGAGCCTGATACGCTTTTATATATTTCAGTAAATAGACTTTTAGGACAGATTTTGTTTGGGTAACCGCACATTTCAGAACCAGTAAAAACATCCCATCATCAGAGCTATACAGAAAAGATATAAGTGATCCTTTTTTTAATTGACGATTCTTGTACCTTCATGTATTCTTTTGTGTATAGCCCTTATGATGATGTGCATTTCACTCCGAAACGGCAAGGCATTATAGGTTCATTGTTCCTGACCTAGCCTCGATACTTTAACAGTGGTTAAAAATTAAGACGTCGATAGAACAATACAGTGTTTAACAAACAATGCAATTTGCTGACGTTCAAAGTAAAATTTTGGACTTAGGCATTCTGATGGCATTGATAATATAGTTGCTGACATCTTTTGCATCAGAAGATTCCAATTCTCTCATAAATTCAGCTCCGAACAATGCCAGTGTTGAATACATTCAGTGATTAATTATGAAATCAATTTTTAATGTGCCTTACATTATGGATGCTACGACCACAGCACGTGGGACGATGTATACAGCGTGTTTTTTCAGCGTTTAATTATTAAAGGGGATATAAGGGTTTCACACTCCCAGCAGCCAGCATTTATTCTATGGTTCGCATCCGGTTCAGCTGCCTCGAACGTGTCATTCCCAGACTGGAGTGGAAGGGTTGACGGGATGAAAAAAGCATTCTCAACGGTTGAAACTTTGCTTACCCTCGCTTCATGGTCTTTTCATTAGTTCTAAAATGTCGCCGTACACAATAAATTTGGTATAAGTATGCAATAACCGTAGGTATGTGATGGTAATTTGCAGGGAGAGTATTATTTACTGTCCATTTTTACGCCGCGCGACGGGAATTGCATTGTATACAAATGGTATGTTGAATACAATGAAATTCATTAGCTTTAATATTTTGCGGATAAGGTTTTGTGCTTTATACCTCCCGATAATGGGACTGATGCAGGAAATTTGGAATGTTAATGGAAAAGTAGGCATTCAAGATACATTATTTTAATTCATAAACGCTCCAATTATTTCTTGAAAATTCTTTTCATAAACATTAAGCGAATACCTAAACCAATAATTCCGGGTTATTTGAGCAGTTAGATGTAGAGACATGAAAGCTTCGCGCAAGGTCGAGGAAAAAAGTATGTTTTCGTATTTCGTAAAGAATTTGAGCTGATTAAATCGAATGGTGCAAAATTTATCAAATAACATTGAAATTCAAGCTCCCATTTAGAGATGTGATCTCACGTAGCTTTATTCCTTCTCATCAACTCGGAATATTTTAGGCGGAAAAGGTAACACAGTGGTTGGGGGCTGGATATCTACACCTTTAAAAATTCTATACAAGCAAGTGACAGGATTTTTACTCTCAGTTGACGGTACTCATCATCAATGGTCGTTCAATTCTAAGAATGGTTGACAGCAGCCCTCCACCCTACCGTATCAAATGCTAGTTCCCTTACCTCCTGGTATCTCTCCTTATAAACTTTCCTCTTAATTTGGTCCATCAAAAAATTCCTGGGTCTTCCTTTGGGGACCTTCTCCTCTTTTTTGCCTTCAATTATGTTCTTCACAAACCCATTCTTTCTCAGGGTTTGTCCAATCCATCTTGTTCTTCTTTTCTCTATGGTGTTACACATGGTCCTTTCCTCTTTTACTCCTCTGGACACTTCATCATTTTTTATTTTGTCCGGATTTTCTTCAGCATCCTCCTCCAGCACCAGGTTTCGAAGGCTTCTGGTCTTTTCTGGTCAGCTTTTCCAATGCACCATGTTTCCGATCCATAGAGTGCAACGCTCCACGCGAATGTTTTCACATACTATTTCATGGTTTGTTGTTCTATCTTCTTTGAGCACAGCAGTTGTCTTTTTCCCATGAATTCCTTCTTAGCTTGCGCTATTCACTTGACGGTGCTATAGAGTACAGAAACACCACCAAAGCCAGCTGACAGGTGTCAGCCTTCAATCACAGGTGCAATCCCTGTTGTGAAGTGAAGGACGTAATCACAATGTCCTTTTCAACCATTCACCGGGTCAGGGCGTGGAGTTGTTCGATTCAGCGAGCAGACCAGCGAGTAGGGGAAATACGCAGCTGGAGCAGTGAACTAAAAAAAATGACTTCATTTGGAGGAAGGAAATGGAACGTTGCGGCACCCACTTGTTCCGAGCTGCGCGAGAGCGTCTCTGAAAACCGTCACAGCTTTGAGTGATTAATACGCCCACAATTCGCTGTCTTGTTTAGCTAATTGATGGAACCTGGAGTTAATGATAGCCCGCGGTGGTGATTGCAGTCTCTAACAGCAAACCCAGAATGCGATAATTCTGAGACCAACACTCTCATTGATTCACGTGGCGGAAAAACAGTTTTATGCGTAGGAAAAGGAGGCTGCAGATTCATCGCAGCGTAAAAATAGTAGGCCCACATTTCTCCGACCGTCATGGCAAATAATCGCTGGGCAAAAAGACCTACTGATAATGTTATCCATAAAAATTGGCAGAGTAAGAAAAACCCTCCCCGTGTCTTCTATATTCACTTTCATGGTTACAATTAGCACTAGGTATAATACTTGTACCGAAAAAGAAATGAATTATTTCACATATTTTGAATCCTAATATTATACAATAATAACAATATACACTAAATATGATTTGTATCACTCCTTGACACTCACAGGGAAAAGTTATAAAGACACCTGACTCTCCAATGTGAGTACCAAAAAACTCTTCGTTGGTTGCAGTTCAACCTGGATATTCAATAAATCGGCCGTGCTTCGATAAAAAATAGTTGAGGTCATTCGTTCTTATGGGCTGTGCCAACTGTTAATTCGTTTTCCTGACTAGTCTAGTGATGTTCAAGGCCAGTTTTTATGGCTATGAAGATTTTTTAATTTATTAAAACCCTAACTCTGCCTTTGTTTTCCACGACGGTATCTGTGGTTTACAAAACAAAACTTTGAACTTAAATTTCTGTTTATCTTCAACTAAATCTTATGATTGGTTATTTGGTTTTTGACCACATAGCAGTACTCAGTCCCGAAATAACACGTAGCGCTCAAACGTACATGTGTGATCCATTATCACACATTAGCGTGAAAATGTACGTTTTAGCCAGGACTACAACTCCTGTCATGGTTTACACCTCGGCTAAGTTTGTCTTATAAGAGTTATTCGCACGTTAAGTTAACTGATTTTGTACGCTAGAATGTTCTTGCACTTTAGAACTTATAATTTTTAAAAACTCTTCTCCAGCCCACTATTCTACTTGAAGCAATACCCAGATATAATTATATAACAGTATTCGGCGATATGGGTGAATGCGCTGGAATTCATTGCAGTTAATCCTCGGTATATTGTTGTTAGAGGATGCAAAACATGTCTTTGTAAGTTGATTAATGCTGCTCTCCATGTAAAAGCTCTATTTAAAGTAAATATCCCTTTAAAGCAAATTTTATATTTCGCGATTTCTGAATGTGAGGAAAAAATTCGTTGCATTTCGAATTCAAGGATTAAAGCGTCATTGATATTGTTCGTTTATTTCACAAATTACAAGTGATTCCCTCCTCTGCGTCTTAGGTGTGGATGCCAAATCGACATCGATGTATTGAACTACTCGATATTTTTTTGTCCTAGACATCGAGAACATGAATAATAAAATAATTCTATTAAAATTAAGTGAGTGGTGAGTACTTCTATAAACATAAAAAAATCGACAACTCGGTGTTTTTTAGTCGATGTGGCATCCCTAGCCTGGGGTCTCAATAACATGTATACTTGCTCACAAAACTTTGGTACTTTTATAACTAAATTAAATCAATGATTATAAGCTATAATTTCTTAAAAAGTGAATGCTGTATCTCTTATACGTAGCAGATGTATGAGCACCTAAGTTCGAAGGCATAGGAGCACATTCGTCAAAAGCCGGGCATCTTGCTGCCTCATCGGAGAGTTAAGCTTGCTTAATTCCTAATTGATTGCGTGTCAGCCAAAATAGTTTAGAGCTTCCTCGCGTGCACTCAGCGAATTAGTCATTGTCATTTAGCTCAAACATTGATGTGATTGTGCCCTCAGATTGTAGTGCGGTTCACTAGCTAATCAGAAGATGATTGTGTTTCGAATACGCGACCGGACCCTCGCTTCCAATTTCAAAGAGCAATCGGAACTTTTTCCCTCTATCGTAACTGGGTGTTTTATTTACTCTGGAATCCGAATTTCAATTGAATAAAAAGACACTTAGGAAATATTCCACAACATTCGTCATGATAATTAGAAGAAAGTCATAATCCGTCTAATTAGTTTGCATTGATTTATGTACAATATAATTTCACTGTGTTCTCATCAAATATATGTTTTGAATGACGTTTTGTTGATTCACTTAAATGTCTGAACCTAAATATCCCCGTTGATAACCCTTGGGGAAATCCGACGCACAGATATTTGTGTATGTATTTATTGTAGATTATGTGCTGAACGAATTATATTTGATCACCTTTGTTTGCACATCTCTTTCACTAGCTGCGGACACGCATAATATGAGGAGCATAAATCATGTAGAAAAAATTTAATTATTGTTGACCTCGTGAAAATGCCATTAATATACTTTCACCATATTGTTTGAACGCGTTCGAATTGATTGCAGTTTGTTAGACTATATCGTGGGAAAATCAAACGTTTTACTCCTGGGACGAGCACATAGAAGAGTAGCCTTTTAAGAACGCTTTTTATTCAGTCACTTAGCGAACTAGTTTCAATTTCTTAGCACGGATTATCCTATTATCCAATACTCATTACAAAATTAAAATGATCTGTACTTTTCTTAGTTTTCATTACTAGTTTTGGGACATCACGAGACATTGCGAGGTAGGAACTAATGAAAAATTTCAGGCATGATGTAAAGTTTAACTTACAGGCAAGCGAAAGTGATGGGGAATCCAACACGGACCCAGCAAATGGCATCAAAGTTGGCCAGGGAATGTATTTTAATTCCAGAGGATTTCAGAAAATTATCAAATTATGTCTACAGTTCCCACCAAAAACAAAGTTTTAATAAGTAGCTAATTTTGCTGTGCAATACCACAAATATGTCTATTTCTTGAAACTCATAGATTTTCTGCATAGAATAGCGGAGACAACCATTGCATTGGTCAAAAAAATAATAAGCTGAGTAGTAAGAACCAGAAGCATATTATACAAAAATTATTTTTTTACAAAGTGATCTAAAATTTTACTTTCTTGTTTTCAGGTGAGTTCCAACGGTTGTGCTGCTTTACTGACTTGACGAGACAATGCCATGGCTAATGGTATCGTAGATGTTTGAAATCATTGTATTTGTCTGATTTCTGAAGGTATGTAGCTCCTTTACCGAATCAGGAAAATTTAATTGCGATTTAAACAGTAAATGTTTAATAAATTTGCTGATTAAAGATTGGAATAAGTGACATATCACATAAAACAGGATTTGACATGAGAGCTTTATTGGTGGTGTTGCTTCTGTTGGCCACATGAAATATAAGATACATAAGTGGACGCGTCTTAACAGCGTAGCTACGTAGCATCATAGACACTTGTTGTAACTTAAGCGTTATAACCAGTGGCTAACAGTAGAATGCTGATGGTTTGAAAAATAAAGTTGCTGTAATATGAAGAATCGATTTTTAATTTAAGAATATGTAACAAATCTTCAAGCTTGGTTTGAAACAATTTGAAAGTCGGCAGTTAAAAACACGAAATCTTGAGCTGTGCGCCAGTCTTACTTTGGCATCCATCATCCAAAATGCTCTTCCATGGGACATCAAGTTTGATTGTAAATGTACTAACCCTAAAAATGCGTTTAAAAGAAATCCCCTGCTTTGAAGTTGCTGTAAAATTTAACTCAGACCCGTCATGACAGCTTAATGGATATCAGAACCTTATAAAACCACTTAATGAGCAATCTCGGCATTTGATGTTCGTGTTCCTCCTTGAAACACCACTTTCTTTGAAAACACCCAATCTCCTTTTTTATCGGTCTTAAAAACTTTAACTTAATAATAAAAATGCCGAGCTGCGACTCAGAAACGCTCATGAAGCAGGCCGATAGCGGATGCCATCGAAAGAGAAGAAAACAAATGCATAAAGAAGTCCGGAGGGCTATTTCAGAGTTTATCCGAATCAGAACATAAATGGATTAGACAACTGCTTGCATGGTATTAATATCTACGTCGTATTTGTAACTTCTACTATGGAATAACGGTTGATGGATCTAGGATCTTTCAAAAATAAACACTCGAACGTTCACAAGAAGGAAATCAAGAAGTTGGCATGCGCGTTGAAGCGATATTGAGGCGATGAAACTGAGAAAATCTTTTCAATCAGGAAAAGTTTTCAAAAGATGACTAAAATGATAAAGTTTTGATTATTTCCGGAGAGATTGCTGGAAATTCACCTTAAAAAATATCTATTATTTCGACTTCCCTGTAATATAAAAACCGAGGGCGAACACACCGGAGCACCTGGGTCTCTCTTAAATTTGTGCACTTAGAAACAAATGAACGAAATTTACATCATTATTTATACCTTTAAATACTGTATAGTGACCGTAGGATTCTTTTATTTACAAGAATGAAATCCTAACGATGTATGAATACCCGGCGATCGGAAATAGCGTTTCTATGCGTAGTGTTCTCCCCTTTTTTTAAAGCACTTTTCCCAAAGTGAGTCTGATCCACATTTTCCACTCTTCCCAAATCTTCATCTACATCTACATCTACGTCATACCCTGCAAGCCACCCAAAGGGTGTGTGGCAGGGGGTGCTTTCGCACCAGGCATTCATGAATGATAAGGTAGAACACCGACATTACATTAAAACCCGCGTACCACACATGCAAAGCGCCAATTAAAAATCTAATACCCAAGAAACATTGTATCTTAAATCATTCCAACATGCAAGGGATACAAAGACTACTACTACAGATTCAAAATATCATGCATAATATCTTGAGAACATTTAAGAGAGAACTTGAATGGTTTTTTAGAGTTGAATATGCAGAAATTTCTAGACATTCTGAAATAAACTAACTTTTTATATTCCACACGTCGAGCAATCCTCCACGTAAATGACGGAGGAGCTGCGAAACCGGTCGGGTTTGTAAATAAGAGCTTTTTAGCATACAGATAATTAATTTAACAGAAGCTAAGGGAAATCTTGAAATCATCATGTGAAATACTCCTTGGTTTTTTTTCGTTAAAAACGGATACGAGCAAACATATAGTGTCTCACAACTTTTAGAGAGATTAAGGTGAGAGCCCCTAAAGACTCGGAGGCTACACGCTAGGCATTGGCTGTTTGAAAAATTTAGAACCGGTGTGTTTCAGAGCGAAACAGAGAATATTATCATGACGCCTCACTAAAATCTGGGTAATATATCTGGGAATCTATAATGAGTATAGAGTATAGAGAATGAGTATAGAGGGAATCTATAATGAGTATAAAGAATATAAATATCTGGGGAATAAAATCTGGGAAATAATAGGTCTGACAGAAGCAATAAAATAAGAAAGATACACTGCCAAACAGATTGGTACAATAACTCGTTCTTTCCGCGCACAATAAGCGACCACAATAAAAGTTGAGCTCCTCTAAATACACTCCTAAAAGACATGTCACCATTTCTCCTCCCAAAACCTCATCCCTTACATATTTACACGGCTGGTGATCTAACATCTCCTGCCACATGCCCTTGCGGCGGCTCTCAGGGTGTAGATCTAGATGTCCACACGTCGTGCAATCCTCGATGTAAATGACAGGGGAGCATCGAAACCGATCGGAGTTTTGAATGAGAGCTTTTTATCGTACAAAGATAATTTACTTAACATAAGCAAAGGGAAATCTTGAATGCATCACATGAAATTTCCCTTGGCTTTGCGAAGATTATGCTCAAAACGGCGCACGATGCTCATGCTTCCGGGAAGGAACTGGGAGGAGAAAATGGATGACGCGAATGTGTCTGCCGATGTGGGCGAGACGTAGAGAGAGAGGGCCATCAAGCGAGGAGGGAAAATTCACGCTCTTCCAAATCGTGCGAATAGCGATGGGAAGCCAACATTCGCCTCTTCTCCTCTTCAATGGCGTCAGTCACGACCGAACGAACGCCGAACGCCGCGCGACCCAAGTGCCGGGACGACTCTTCTTTTTCGTATTTCCCTTCGGCATTATTTCTTTTTCTCCCTCTCTCTCTCTCTATCTCACACTCTCCCGAGGAGTAAGAGTTGTGCAGACGCATCGTCGCCTCGTGCACCGCCTTTTTCCGAATCGGAAAGCGAGCGCCCTATTCCATTCTTTTTTTTTATTCCTTTTAACTTTTTTTTTTCGTTCGCTCGCATGGCGTGGTGCTGAGTGCGTTTCGAACATGCTCACGACCGGATCCCTTGTGTGTGTGTGTGAGAGTGTGTCTTCATTTTTTTTCCTTTCTTATTATTATCATTATTTTTCGCGATAACCATCTCTGCTGATTGTGGATTTTTTTTCCGCCTCCGCTGCTAATGTTCGAGCGAGCACGCGCGCTGCCGGTCACGTGATCTTCCGAGGCTCGTGCCCATCAACTCTCTTCGCCCGTTTGCTATGCAAGCATTTATTTTAGCTGAACTTATAAAGTTGAAAACAAAAACAGAACGAATAAAAGTTCACCGGCTTAATGCTTCACTCCCCATAAAAGTAGCTCATACGAAGCCATTTCACTAAAAAATCCAATATATATGATTCCGCAATTTACAAGGTTTGCGCCAACGAAAAAAATTGATGCGCTGAGAATCTGATACTATTTCGGCAAACTATACGAGTCATTTCGTCTGTGGAAATGGCTTAAGAAATTAAGGAACTGCTTAAGTTTAGTGTATGCATGGGAATACGTCATCACTGAGTAGTTTTATTTGCAACATTTATATGTTACTGAGAAAGTCTTCGCGAGGGCGTAAAAGTCCACAGGCACAGAAAAAATTGAAAGAAAAGCAATCATGTTGCAAGATGAGACGTAGGAAGAATTTTCTAAAGTGCAACTTTTTTCTTCGCCTGATCTGCGGTCATGTACGGTATAAGGGAAGGATAATCATTGTTCTATTCCCGCAACCATACCTTTGTAGTCATATCTATTTTCCCTCACCGGCAAATTCTGTGGCATGAACTCTTGGTTTACCTTCCGTAGTTTCGGGCGTGACTTCGTGGAATTTGCTTAGCATTGTAAATGTTTAGAATAACTTAGTTTTCCCGCATAGATTTATTACAACAGGACGACCTGATGACGACGAGCTTAGTTGAAATCTAAGTCGTCTGGTTGCAATAAATCTATGTGGAATAACTAGTTATACTTTTTAGTTACAATCTTGGTTTACAATGACTTAGCCCCTAAAATAGTAGTATTTTCCCTTAAAGTTACAATAGCTTGCATCGATCGCAGCATATTTGGGTGAAAAATCTGGGCAATTTTCATATTTTGCTCAAGGTCACGAATTTTATCCGTGGACGACGTAGCTTCTGCTTCAGCGGATACAACGATATTAATACTTTGATCATGTTAGCTAAATCTCATCGTATTTTTTCCCTCTCTATGTGAGGCTAAATTATCTCCATTTTACGACTCGCCCATACCACGTTTGGAAATATCCTTGACCTCAAAATTGGAATCTATACGAGGTATTTTCTTGCTTCGCGCCTCGTCCAACATTCCGGTTATTGTTACAATAGCTAACGCAAAAGAATATTCACACCGTGAAATGCCGTAAGGAATGTTAACTTAATGCATACTACGTGAGTCCCGGAGTGTACACCTAGCTACTCTCTTGATTATCCATACGGTGTTCACACAAAGGCTGCTGTAATATGCGTGCTAATATAATCAGCCAGATCTTTCAGGAATAGGCCCGTGTATTCTAAATGTCAACCTCATTAGGCGTTTTCATGCCAGTGTTATTTCGACCACGCAGCAAGCAGCCTTACAGCAACACAAGAATGCGGCACGAAGGCCATGCACGAAGAGAATGCGGGTACAGTCCGCTGTAGTTGACCTATGAAATTCTTCGGTAAATTACAAAAAAAGTGGCTGGAATTAGCCCATCGCCTCAGGTCAAGCGTGGTAGGATGGTAAGCTCTCAGGGTTCCTTTCGTGTAAAGGTCTTTTCCTCCCACCCGTTTTTTTTACGCCGGAGTTTACATCACAAAAGAGCACGGCTGCAATTCAAATGCAACTCAAGGACTCGCTCGAAGACGGAGTTGCTTAATTAAAAACGCATTCGAGGTTGATGAAGAACGGAGGAGGGAGAAGATGAACTGGAATAAAGACGGAGGCAAAATGTAGGAGAAATATGGAAGTGAACAAAATATGCAGTACGGCTGCGCGAGGTGGCCCCTACACTGCGATATTAAAGTCATTCTGTCCGATGAAAAAAGTCATCACCCCCCCCTCCCCCAATGACATCTCAAACGGTTCATAAGAACATGACAGAGACTAGAAGGATACACGCTAGACTTAGTATGCTTGAGGAATTGATAACAGTTGTGTTTCAGAGCGACACAGTGACGCCATTTTGACGCCACGCTACATTTCTAGGCTCGACAGAAGCCATAAAGTAAGAGAAATACATTGCCAAACAGATCGGTACAAAAATTCATTCTTTCCGTGCACAATAAGCGACCACAATGCAATCTGAGCACCACTAAATACACTCCCATGATATAAGTCACCTCCCAAAAATTAATCGTTAACAACTTTACACGGCTTGTATCCTAAAGCCCCTTGCCACACGCCCATGCGGCGTCTCGCAGGGTAGAATATAGATATAGATAACTTGACTTAAGCTCTGGCTGATGTCGCCCCTATCTGCGAATCAACTTAAATGTAATCTTCCTTACTTAAGTTTACCAAATGAATTTTCTTCATTTACGATCAATTTCCCGTAGTAGTTCTTATGTACCACCATCAATCGACTTTTTATGCAATGTTTAGGCAATCAGGATACTATTTTTGGTACATTTTAGGTAACTCGCAAGTTTCAAAAGGAAACCGACATCATCAACAGGCATTCGCGAATAATTCACTTTCTTGCCGCTGATGAGTAAACCACCTCCGTGATCTGCTCACTCGAAGAAAAACCTTGAAAAATCAACCAGAGCCATCTTCTGTTCTACTTTTCACTCACATGGCGCAATGTGTACGAAATGTCGTTAAAATACGCGGTAAATATCTTAAATATTGCGATTATATTTGAAGAAAATACTTTGTATTTGAACATGAGAGCATTATTTGTTTTCTTGAGAAATTCAGAACTGCTTGATAAATTCAGAGCTTAACTAATTCGGAACTGGTGTATTTCAGAGCGACACAGAGAATATTATCATAACGCCTCACTACAACTCTAGGTCTGACAGAAGCGATAAAATAAGAGATACATTTCCGTACAGATAGGTACAAAAACTCGTTCTTTCCACGCACAATAAGCGACCACTATAAAAACTAAGCTCCTCTCAATACACTCCCATAGTACACGTCACCATTTCACCCGCCGAAACCTAAACTTTTTACACGGCTGGTGACCTACCACCCTCTGCCACACGCCCATGCGGCGGCTCGCAGGGTAGTATTTAGATGTATATGTAGATAACGTAATAGGCAATGCACGAATGAGGCAAATTAGAATTGACACCTCGGAAAAGTAGAGAACACCTGGGAGAAATTATATTTTTTAAATACGATTCCACGGGGTGGCAACTTTTCCTCAGTGTTCCTCCTCAGCATATTTCCCACCGGCACGGAAGTCATTACGGCTTTTATTCAATTGAAAATGTAAAGCCTCCGGGTGGATGGGGGCTACGGTCACGTGACCGCAAAGGTTCGCGCCGGGAGATCCACTCCTCTGCCCAGTACGTCTTGTTTATTTGACCATCGACGTGGCTGGACTTTTTCCCCGAGGAAACTCGGGCGAAACCGTTCCTTTTGGGATTTTATCGGCCCTGATCATTGCAAACGATAGCCACGAACTCTCTCACGGTCAACTCTTTTGCTTTTTTCCCCGTTGCCTTCGGGTTCTCTGAAAAGGATTCAAATCTTAAAGGGAAAAGAAATCAGTTTTTACTTTTACTTCCGAACTTCTGGATGACCATATGATCTGGAAGGCAAAATGTAAACATTCTAGAAGAATTAAATACATCAGGGGATTTGAAGAAAGCAAATATTGCGATATTTGAGCAAATTTAATGAATATTCACAAAAATTCAATCCCAATCACAGAAATATATTATGCTTTTCTGGATGCTTGTGAATAAATACTCCACTTGAATTTGATACGAATATCTCTCTTAGCACATGCAAACCATTGTTTTATTTAAGGAGAATACTAGCTAGCCACATGCATGGCGTATCCAACTTGGTTAAAATTTTAGTTTAAGAGTAGGATATTTACTTCGTTACTTTCCTACCGATTTCAGTCATTGTTGAGTTTCCATCAATCTGTCACACAATTTTCCTATTAAACCTTTGAGTAGTGAGTTATTTTTTTTCGTTTGCTCTTACCCCAGGAGAGAGTTTTTAAAAATTAAATACTTCCGATTAAAATTTTATTACTTTGAACTCAAGTTTGTTTGATAAACGGTCAATTAAAACAAGAAAGTCAAAATATACGATACGAAATTCAAAACAAAATATTTCAACAATATTACTGAGCCAAATCCTAAATATTGTGGTATGAGAACGATAATATTAACTTAGAGCAGGTCTAAAATCATTTTTTAATGCAATAACTTCCGTCAATGAAACCAAATACATATAATATGCATGTACTCAAGGCTGAACGCAGTAGAATAATGGAATAGGTGGTATGACTCTTCAGGCACACTTTATAGTGTTAATTGGGATCACCAGCCACCAAAAGAGATGAGACACCATGTAACAATACATGTCAATGGGAGATGTGAACGTACGCCTTTACTGCTTTAGCGCAAATTTGAAAGACGTTCATGCACTATCATACTCCGAATGGCCGCAAGTCACGAGGACGTAAATGAACGTTCGTACTTATCAAAGGGTTAAGTACAAAAGTGGGGTAAATATCCTTGCCTCAAAATTTTTTCCTTCTAAAAAATGTATTGGACCGATTGAACAGATAATTGGAAGTATTGCTTTTTTACGATTTCTTCTTTCATATAGATTCACGGTGAATATCCCTGATATCTTAATGTAGCTGTGAAGTGACTTTAAATAAAATAAACGTCTCCAAGCTTGGAGATAACGCCCAGGGAACGAAATCGGAGAATGTCAGCGTAGTTGACTTATCGATTCAAAGCCGTGGCATTACAGCTAATCTAATCTGAATCCGTATCGCAAAATATGAAATCTCATACGCTACGGTGCATTGATATGCCAAGATTTCCGCCTTTAAACTTTCTTTTCCCTTATCCTTTAATTTTTCTGTTTCTTTTCTGAAATCCTACCCCCATGAGTTAGTACGTCAATCCTCTGGTTTACTGTAATCAGCATTGAGACAGGCGAAGAAATGGTGATATTTTCCATATCTAGAAAAAAAGGCAACCGCCCATTTGATGGATTATGTCAGTTCAATGGAATGTCCCTCGAAAAGCAATGTCAAACTTATCTTATTCCAAAATTTTAAGTTCACTACGTTGAGTCTTGGACGATAGTGTGCGTAGAGATAGTGGACTTCGAGAGTTAGGTGAACTGGTGCTTGCACTATCTCCCTGTCACTTAGAGCTTCGTATTCCCTAATGAATATTTATAACTGTGATCTCGAATCGAAAACATTGAACCCATAACTTCTCTCATCACATGCTCATCACTGATTGTTCAATCATAAGATTGGTGGGGATCGGGTAGGTGCGGTGGCTAGAGTACTGGCCAACCATACGGACGGCCAGAGTTCAAATCCATGCGGAGGAGGAGAGAGAAAACCCGATCCCTACTTGAGTGTCTTGTGGAGGGCACTTAAAGTGCATTACTCCGACGGTCGGATGAGACGTAAAGCCGTGGTCCCCTTGGCATCTTTCGCTAAGAGCTGGCTGCTGCCGACGCCATGTTTCTATCTTCCCATTTCTCCCTTACCTGTCCCCTACGGCGCGAATGACCTTAGCTGTCCGTCGCCTCCTCAAATATCCTATCTATCCAATCCATAAGATTGGCTGACCGCAGTCATCCACCCTTCCATATCAAATGCTAGTTCCCTTACTTCCGGGTAGCTTTTCCTTTGTACTTTTCTCTTCATTTATTTCATGAGTATATTCCTGGGTTTTCACCTGGAAAAGTTTCCCTCTACTTTACTTTAAAATATGTTATTCATTACTCCATTGTGTCTAAGGGTGTGCCGACACATGGTAGTAATTCTATAAAGAGATAAGGAGTTGCAGTAATTGTACGGAGAACTAATCAATTGAAATACGCACACTTATAATTAGGGAGTCTTCACCAATAAGCCTAGGTTTGATTGCTCCGGACAAATTTTACTTTTGCCGTGATATAATTTACTTTTATTTTATTCGACTTTTTTTAATATCATACTTACTTATGTTACATACCAAGTTTTAATTCGGACTTTTTACTGATTAGGAGCTGTTAGTAAGATCAGAGATTTTCCGGTAGAACGCTTATGAATCCGAGTTCATGGGTTCCCAACCGGGTGATGGCGTTGACTTGTACCGACAAATACCCTGAAGATGATGGGAGACTCCGTCATCAAATGGTCGGTGCAGATCAACGCTGAGAACTCAACATTGTAACCTGAGAGAGACAAAATTTTGTCTTATGAATGACTGCCTTATGCGTAGTTTAACATTCAACGTTCGCAGTAACCTGGGAATATTCTCTCAATCACCTACTGCGTTGTAGCGCATGAAGGCAGGATCTGTGTACGTCAGGGGTGCGTGTGTTAGGGAGGCCACATCGACATCGATTATCAAACTACTCGATGTTTTTTTGGCCGAGACATCGAAAACATCGAGGAGTAAAATTATCCGATGAAAATTGAGTTAGTGGCGAGTACTTTCATAAACATCGACAAATCATCTACTCGATGTGGCATTCCTAGCACGGGGAATACTTATGTGTTTCCACGGCTATCGTCGCGCAAAGCAGTAGTTCTACCTCCTCGCGTCCTTGATACATCCTTGTTCCTGCGGTATTTTTATCATATATTAGTTATAAACAAAAGCCTTATTTCCTGTCATGAATCATTGACACTACCTGGAGCGAATTTGAATTAATTGAATTACCTCTGTGATACCAGTGAGGGACTGATTTTGTGGCTATCCAAGTTCCGTTTCCATGCCTCTCAGAATGTTTATTGAATGAATTATGAGAACTGCTTGTGGTTATCCGCGTGTGTACGGCACCTCGGTGGAGATATTAAAACACCAAGCTGTTACTGTTCAACCATTCACGCTGCCTTTTTTTCAAAATGTTTCTCGTAAAATTAAAAAAATCCTCCTTTTTTATGGGCTGATTATGTCCCACCGTTTAAAATGAATCGTATCCCCTTCATGCGCCGTCCCAACCCACACCAGTGGCCGCCACTCGAAAACATCGGCTGCTCTGCCCAAGGCGCGGCGTGATGACGCCCGAAGAAGTTTCCCAAGCGACTGAACGTGGACGCATTCGTGGTTATGTTTTGCTTCGAGCATTCTCGGGTCATAAAATATTAAGGGCACTGGCTCTGGATGAAGGGGCCCCAAAAAATCTCATCTCACTCAAAGCGCACACAAAGAAGGGAGGAGGAGGGAAGAAGGATAGTGAAGGCACGCAAGAGCCATTAACGTCATTCCAATCGATGGAGCGCATAGTATGCGGACGGACCGTGACGAACCCCATTAAGATCCCCGTGAGTTCACGTCGTCAAAGCCGCGGGACATTTTCATTCCTCGAAGGGCCCCATAAAAGCTCGAAATGAAAGGAATCAAAGCATGCTAAACAACGTGTCCGTGAATAGACTAGACGAAACAGTCCCTGGTGACATTATCTTATTTGAACAGTGGCACTGGGTGATCATCAAAGGGGAACGATTTCTCAACGGTTGGCTTCATTCTTGAACATGAACCGTGGATAAAGGCAGGCAAATTATGAAGGAAGTCGAAGTGAAGAGATAAGTAGGAATGATGCGGTTGTCCGAGAGTGGAGAGGTGATGTTTTTCAGAGAACATCCGATCTCTACTTGAGTGTCTTGTGGAGGGCACTTCAAGTACAGTACTCCGTCTGTCGGAGAGACGTTAAACCGTGGTCCCCTTGGCGCCTTTCGTTAAGAACAGGCTAATGCTGACGCCGGGTTCCCATCCACCCTTCCTCCCTTACCTATCCCCATTGGCGCAAATGACCTTAGCTGTCGGTCGCCTCTCCAAATATCCAATCCAATTCGAGAGTAGAGTGGTGAGCTACTGCTAACCAATCTTCGCGTTCATGACTACCGATGAAAAAAAAACAGAAATACGTACATGGAGATAACGTATGGATCCGTTTACCGCGCCCACCTTTTTTTTTACAGAAATCGTAGTTTAAAAGATGGGTGCTCGTCTTACACAACTGCTCTTAATCTCTATGCCTTTCCTGGAAACCCCTACCGTAGCTGGTAGAAACTCAAAGCCGGGAGTTTGGTGCCTCATACTGTACTCGCAAACTAAACTTGGCAGAGCTAGTTGAATTTGAATCAGAAGCGGTTATTTTTATCAATTTATCGTGGAAATCCAAATGTAGGAACGCTAACGGAAAATTTCCGTTAAAAGGCCTAGTTATATTTTTCTGGTCCCTGAAATTCCCACTGTTGTTCATGGAATACAGCCATCGCGTTTTGTTAGGTAAATTTCATGTTTTAAATTTCTGTAATAACATTTACACTAAAAATACATCCATTGCGGTTTCCTCCGCTAGGAGTTCCCTATAAATTCCAAAGTTATGCACTGTAAACAAGATCAAATAGTTAATTGAATGCAATTTGATGAATTATATCGTCATAAAATGATTTAAAGAATCAACTGATGAGTATGTGAATGATTACTTTGGCGCAGTAGAGGTGGCGAGGCTATATTTGGAGAGATGGAAGAAATCAGCAGGAGTTGACATTAGCTAGCTTTTCAAGAAAAACGCCAAAGAGGCTCAGTTCAACCTCCAACACCACGCTTTCATGGCGCATATGTAAGGGTATTAATTCCATTTAACAATCAATATGTGCCTATTTCTTGATAAGAAGCTAAACTGGAGGAATAGGTCGTCATTGCGAAAAGCACACTCTTCCTAGACTCTCTACAGATAAAGGTCAATGTTATAAGTAAATTTTTCTCGGGTATTCCCCCGGGTAAAATTTTTTTGATAATTGCCGACGTTTCAATTTACGGTACGTCTATAGTCGATGTCGTCAGGGTACGTAAAACCCTTCTTTAACTTACCCTCATGTCAGTTGAAACGTCAGTGCTTACCTAAAATTTAACCTGGTGGATAACCCGAGGAGCACTTACTCTAGGCCTTCCCTAGGAAAACACTTAATCTAATTTAATGAGGTTCTAACTAATAGTCTGATATGATTACCAAGAAATAGCAATGAATTTGGTCTAATCGTTAGAAAAATATCATATCTTACCATGATGATGACCATACCTTAATGAGGTTCTAACTAATAGTCTGATATGATTACCAAGAAATAGCAATGAATTTGGTCTAATCGTTAGAAAAATATCATATCTTACCATGCCAAATATCTGCCACTTATTTCACTCTTATCGTGGAATTTGCCAAAAAAATATGTTGTTTTTCCAATGATAAAGCATCTGTGGCTGTGCTGCCAGTGGCACTATGGATTATTTATTGTAACAATGTGGAAATTCTGGACCTCGGATAAGCATAAATGTAATTTTGAGGTGGTCATATGTAATTTTTCTATAATTATTTTAAATAAATACTCTTTTTTGAATAAAAAAGGCTTCGTTTATGAAGACATTTTCAGCGCACGGCTTTAAGTAAACGTTTCAGATGTATACATCTAAAATCATTGCAAAATGCACTAATGACTATTGACGCAGTCACCCGAAGTAGAAATTCGTCACGAATCCATTGGGCTTAGAGGTGTAACTGGCTTATACTGGCAAGTGGAAGACCCTGGTTCAAATCCCGGTCATGCCCTACAAAGTTATCTTGGCGAATTCAATCCATTTTGGAGCTTGTGTATTTGGTTCTTTGCGGCCAAGTTCAGTCAAGAAAACTACATTTTTAAGGCATAAATTAAAATCTGTTACTTTTTGCAGCAAATCATATATTTTCTAAGCTGAAATTTTGATGCATTCTCTCTGAAGACTTGATAAAATTGTACCCCTAAATTACTTAAGGTAATTTGGACGAGTCATAAGAGAGGCCATAATCGAATTAATTTTTTATTTCAACAGCTATGAAAAGCTCGAATCTAATGTTTGTTTGTATTTTTGGCATCAAAATATTGTTTCACGTGATCGAAATTCCCTGTAATTAACCAAAAATGCACGCATAAGTCTTTAATTTGACTCGGTTTTCCACGACACGCGTAGAAAAAGCCTTCACACCGAGAGATTGATTTTGTTATTCTGTGAACATTTCTGCTGTGAGTAATTGTGGTAATTGGTTTATTTTAAAAAATAGTTGATTAAACATAAAAAGATCCCATAATTAAACTTCTGACAAGATCTAGTGGTTGGAAATGCGTCCCTTTTTTATATCTAGTCCCTCTATCATAAGAGATCGGATTGGCACAGTATGTAGAACGTATGGATTTCCATATTTGAGGATAAGCTCTGGTACAATTTCCACACTTTCATTTTCGTCTCCAACCATGGTTTCTGCACATCATGCCATTATCAACTTGATGATGGCAAAATGTGCTAAAACCATGGTCGGAGACGAAAATAAAAGCGTGGAAATAGTACCAGTGTTTATTTTCAAGTATGTAAGTCTCTCTGGAATGTATGTTCGCACCGTTTCCCATTTGGTATGGCCTATATTTGTTGACAAATATATCGGAAAGCGGTTGATGATAGTCAGTTATTCTTGAGTATTTTATAAGTTGTGACATTTTCCTCGAAAATAAGACCAACTTTATTGAACATTGGTGAATTGGAATGTCGCTAAAACAACCTTAAAATAGCCGTGGTCTCAATATATTAGACAATAATTCTATTGGTTTAAAAGCTCAGTGCACGTCGAAGGGCCAACTTTAATACGTGGGCGGGCAAGTTGACTTGACCGCATGGTGATCCGCAAGGGAGGACCCGATACAGTTGACACATGGTGAAGAGGGGGAGGAGGAAACAAAATTGGGTTGGGTGGGCGGAGGGTCGGACGTCAGGGGTGGCGGACGGAGTAACCCCCCAGTGGATAGAGGTAAACCGGCGGGGTAGGAGGGTGGGTCGAAATACATGGGAAGGGCACGTGCAAACGTGGGGGTGGAATAGATGTCACCCGTATGTGGAGTGAATGCTCTCCCTCTATTTGTCCAACCTTCTCTTGCAAATTTAACCGCGGCCTTTCACTTCTTTTTCAAAGCCGGAGAATAATTCGGGACGCATTTTCGTTGTTCATTTGTCCACGAATCCCCCCCGTTTTATTTTTTGTCCACGGCTGCCCGTTAATTATCCCTTCTCTGTTGTGGCGATTGGGAATATCGCTATTTAATGAAAACTATGCGCGATTGTTTGTCTTGGCCGTCGAAATGTGACGAGGGAATACACAGTGCTCTACTCGCTGATTACTAATGGTTAATTTTGTTTGCGGTTTTATTTTCAGTAATTCATTAGTTGCGACGGGAGATATATATTATACGCATTCAGCGACTGCCAACGGGTTAAACAATTTATTTAGCTATAATGGGGCCACGCGGAGGTATTTAAATGTTACAAACCGCCTCCTTGATCTCTCGTTAAATCATTTTGTGCGATCCATTCTATTAGATTTTACTTTTCAAACACCCAATCCCCTAAATGGACTCTAAATTAGTCTGGAACAACTAAATAAAAGTCTTCGTTTTCTATTAACCAGACAAAGAAGCTTAATTAAAATTTGTCTTTAGTTCGTAAATGTTACAATCAAACGGTTACGTTTCAAATGAAATTTTCAGCCATCATTTGCCCCGTGTATTCATTATGCTTCGTGGGCAGTGGTGAGTTTTGAAAATTCATCATAAAAATGTTTAAAAGCAACGGTAAGAGCGAAATTAACGGTATATGATTGGATTTAGGGACTTCTGGGTAAATTTAGTGTAATAAAACTACAGTATATGGGCCACATAGAGGAAACGAATATTAATTCAGTTGCATGGATAAATTCTGGCTTTACAGCACGTAGATTTTTAGATTTTGAGCAAAAATAATTTCAAGTTTATAGTTGTTCTCATGGAAAAATGAGCAAGATAGTAAACCGTGCCAAGCCGGTGAGTAATTTACACGTTTCGATGATGTGTGATGATGACAGAATTTCTATCTAGACCTCTAAGAAACTGCTCTGACTTCCCCCTTAAGTAGATGTGTCCTGGTACGTAGCCAAATATAGTAAATTACTGTAGAAAAGCAGTGGACAAAATTAGTCACAGGTAGAAGCGATCCATTCCATTGAGCTTACATTGTATACACGACTCAAATGTAATTTGCTGTGCATCACGTCACGCCAGGATAAGTCTAAAGGCTTAATGTTAACTTCATCTTAGATCCCTAACTACGAAATTTCATACCGCGGCTTGCCAGTGACCCCAATGGATTTAACCTCTAGCTTTGCCCTAGATCAATGATTATTTGAGCCACATGTCACCTCCCGGGTATCGACTATGTCATTGGTAATCTTATTGGTTTTCAATATACGTTTTTATTTAAGTCGTGACACGATTTTAATACCATGTTATACCGTTTTCTGTCACCTGATTAATTACTCTCATCCCTCTATTGAGGACGGTGACGCAGGTTTAATTAAGTTTGCCGGGATGAAATACGTCATTTCCTCTTATATTCTGCTAATTTCTGCATTTAAAGTGACAACTTTACAACCTTACGATAGGAAGTGGGCGTAAAAGTAGGACGGTTTAATTTGAACACAAGTAATATATCAGCGTCACCCAAATTTAATTTCCGTCACTTATTAGAGGACAATGAAGATTCCATCACGAGAATAATAGGCTTAAAATTTGCAAGGACTTGGTGATAGTATGAATAATTTTTAAGCGCATTAAATGAATCCATCAAAACCACACATATGAAACACAATAGGAGTTATGGTTTACTGTTTTGTTGCGTGAAATATTTTAAAGCAATTTTTAATGTGAAGCAAATTTTTATCTCGCGTAGAAATTTCGGCATTTGAGTAATGTCATGGGTTATTCATGGTGTAAACATGTAATCAGTCATCCAATAACAACCCGTTATTATGTAGAAACTAAAGTTAATTGAACGCTAACTTGTATTTTGAATTCCTACGTCAAAACATTCCATTCCATCATTTGGACTTAAGGGAACACAATATATAAACATGTTCTCAACTGCCTGATGCGTGCCACAGTACGGGGAGCAATTAAAAAAATATATTCGCCTCAAATGAAAAGCACCAGATGCATTTCACAGCTAAATGTAAAGGGAATACACTTATACCTCGAATAAATTCAAAGCTACGCGTGATCTGTGAGACTAAACCTTTGCAGAAATTATTCCTGCAACTGGTCTAACAGAGGAATCTTTAAAGTTTTGGAAATAATTTTCATTTCTTCTGATAAACCTCGCGGAATCATTTTCTCGAGGATGAATATGCGGCTTAATAAGTAACACTTGAACATGGGAAACTATGATGAGTTCGATAAAGCTTCAAATAACCTTAAATATTCTTTATGAGAGGTTAATGAAAGGGCGGGTATATTTTGGCACGTCTTTCAAGGGAAGCGGTGAAGGGTGCCGAGCAAGACGAGTACGCGTCGTCAAGTTTTCTTCAAATTGAGTTATGAAGTTCCATTTAAACTCCCCTCTTCCGCTGACAGAATATTCTCATTTACCTTGCAAGGCCAACTTTCTCTCAGTTCCCGCAGCAATAATTAGTGTTCACATATTACGAATGTCAAGAACTCAACGATCGTTTTGGTAATCTTTGCCTCTCATCGTGGTATGTTGTGTGAATAAGAGCGCAACGTACATACACGGCATTAAGATTTTAAGCCTTATTGTATTGTATACATGTTGGTACATTAAAGTTATGAGAGTGAATGATGAAGGAGACGCGAATGTTATTACTAATGAGGGAAGAATAGAGCAGATTAGAAGTTATAGATGTCTGGGGAGCATGCTGACGGAAGGTTGGAAGAGTGAGGCAGAGATAAAGTCAAGAATAGCTTTGGGAAAGGAAGTTTTTAATAAGAAGAGAAGTGTGTTATGTAGCGGTATGTACCTAGAACTGAGGAAGAAATTCGTGAAATTTTATGGGTGGAGTGTTATGTTGCACAAATGCGAAGTGTGGACCTTGGGAAGAAGAGAGAAGGATAGGATCAATGCTTTTGAGATATGGGTGTGAAGGAGGCGAAAGAGAAATAGGGTGGATAGAATAAGAAATGACGAGGAGCTGGAAAGAGTTAGGGAGGAAAGAACACTACTAAAAACAATATAGTAGAGAAAGGGAAACTGGATCGGGCTTATTTAAAGGGGAAGGGGATTTTAAATACAGCAGTCGAGGGAACAGTGGAGGGAGAAAGGAGGACGAAGGGTGAAAATTACAGATGACTTGAAGATAAATAGAAGTTACAAGGAAACCAAGAAAGAGGCCCGGGACAGGACGAATTGGAGACAGCTTTGTTGTTTGGGACTTGCCCATAGGCAGAATAATATTTGATGATGATGGGTATTGTATTATTAGCGACATATCAAAGTATTTAGCTTAATTATACTCTGCCTTCCTTTTACAGAAACATGTTTTTCGTATAATATACTTATTTTTATCGAAAACTAGCTGAGCCCAGCATGCGTTTCAATGGCTCTTTTTTTAAGTAGGCACCCGTGCACCAAACAGACATATTGACATGTACAAAATAAATGAAATACAGTGATTTTTTTGTGCATCAAATTAAATTTAAAAAATTTATCCTAGCAAATAAAATATTCTATTTCTGAAGATATGCAAAAACTAAGATTTTCAAGTTTACAAATCCAATTTTAGGAAAAGGTGAAGCATATACGAAAATCGAATGCAAAAGTTCCTAAAAAAAGGAAACAAAGAGACCACTGGAACAGATACTATTCTACGTACGAATAAATTACGTACATTTTAACAAAAATTATATCTCATTGATAGGACTCTGATGCACGCGATATTATGTCTCACTGATACGATTCTGACTCATGTGATTGAGCTACTCGTAAACGATCTGGTTCGCTGCTTGCTTGTCGTTCCTCGCTTGTTTAAGAAGCTCGCGTGCCAACACTCATTTGATGAAACGACTCGTGCTCCATATATTGTATAATAGATTTAATAATTCAGAAACCTTTGCGGGCACGTGCACAACAACTCACCAAAGTTTCATCGTAATCTGTTGAATGGTATTGGAACGCATAGAAGACGAGCAGACAAATATTCATTTTTATATATTCGATATCAGGCATAATTTCCTGCCATCTAAAGGTATTGAAAACTCGCGTTGGCCAATAATTATGTGCCCAACTCAGATTGGAACGTTAGCTGGAGACATTTTAAATGCCTGTTTGACCAGTGGTTAAGTTCCCACGACTGCCGTGAGTTGAGTGTACTCTCTTACGTCTCACTTCCTTTGTTGAATGGAGGGCGTGCACAGACGCTTGAGGGAAAATTGTTATGTTCCAGGCACCACTGGTAGTTATCGGGCAAATTCCCGCGGATTTTATAGTCCCCGACGGTGGCGTGATGCTCGTAGCGGGGTGCGGGTGGGAACGAGAGAGTCCATTGAAATGCTATCCGGGGCCGCGGTTCGAAGCCTTGACGTCGCTTGTTTTGAAGTCTGGTGCCGTGCACGGTGCTATCGTGGCGAGCCGGTGTCAAAAGTATCGCCGAGGCATTCCAATCTCTTCTCGCACGCGGCTTGCGTACGGTTTTCATTTCCAATGCCGCGTGCGTCCTTCTCTCCGACCGCCGTCCGTTCCGTGAAGGCATCGGGCGTGCGGCGAGAACGATTATGACCTTTTCATTATTTCTTTATTTTATCTTATTGCTTGCTTTGCCGCGCATTCATTCTCTTCATCCGCTCCGAGTATCAGAGTTAAATCCCGTGGATTACCAGTTTTTTGGGCGACACGTTCAAAATCTCCAAACTCTGCAATCTAAATTGAATATCAATCGTTACTTTGTTCCCCGGATTTTCATATAGTTACTATTGAAATGGTCTCTTACGTCATTGACCATCGGTACTAATATCACTAACACTGTATATTATCATATTATTCTTTATGTGCAATTAAAGACCAAAGCATATAGATTAATTATCTATTAAAATCATCACTTTTAGAAGTCTATTTCCTCATACAACTTTCATCTACATATACGAAATATTCTGCGAGCCACCGCTTGGGTGTGTGGCACGGGGTGATTCCACACCAGGCATGCAACACTCATCCCAGCTGAAATCAGAACCGCGCACGCTCGCCCGGATGCCAAAAGCAGTCAGGGTGACAAAACGCGATCAAACCATAACCTAGAATAAGCTATGATAGGTATACAAAAATTCTACCCTGCATTATTCTATTTGCCACTACTGGTAAGTATTAATAATGCGACTAATGAATAGTAATTCAAGGTACTAAATCAGGCAGGAGCTATATCTAGCAGGATATTTAATGCAGGGCTAGTAGCTAATGATGATGTTCAGACATTTAGCACAAGTGCAAAACCTACTTACCCAGTGAGGGTCAAAGTTTTCCAGAACTGATCTATCGCAGCTATCATAGTCCCATATTATGCGTGGAAAAATATGAGATTTCAAATCTATTGGTTATAGTCTGTTTCCTTGATTTTTACTACCATAATAGTGTGTTGTCAATATTTAAGCTAATGTTATGAGGGATAATGGATGTATTTCTTTTGTTTTTATGTTTCCTTACATTCATACTCCTCTCTCACTGTGAGTTAGAACTAAAGCCCATCGCCTGATAACGTCGAGCGCGAAAATTTTAGATTAACTAAATTTGACACTCTAAAATCTAATACCGACGAAAGATATGTTCCTGGATACTTTTGAGTACCTGTTGTTGTAATATTTAGATCAGTTATGATCGCAACAGGGATTTAAAATACTTTGTAATCATGCAAATATATTTTTAATTAATAAAAAAGAAAGATTGGTGAATAATATATAAATAACTTCAACTTTGTATTACTCTTTTCTCCTTGTTACTAGAAGCTCTCGATAGTAGTAATGTTATCACTAAATTTGGAGAACACTTTGAGAGGAATAAAGGGACTAGATAGGTCGTTCTCAACCTTTGCTCGCGATACCGTTCCTCAGTATTCTCTATGAATAACATTCCACAATCATATTGTTGGAAAAATCTACATATTTTCTTAACTTAAATCGTTCTGGAATATAATATTTATTAATATTTGGCGTTGAATATGACCAATGTTGCTACGGAAAGATGATTGAAACACATTCAATTCTCCATCGATATTTGGCGCGTTTGCATGTTTTAGAATGAAAATGATTAACGGCTTGAGTTTATAATTCTTCTTGGATCGATGATAAATAACCTTGAAGACATAAGCTAAAATCTATGGAATACATTATGTAGCATATAAAAATTTACGAGTATATTACCCTCCTGTTATTGAACATAATGTTGGAAATTAAAGCATTATAGTTCTCTTTTAGTAGGTACTCAGTCACAGGAACCATTTCACACGCACACAAATTACAACACTAATAATTTCAAGCGTAGATATTTTCTTTCTATAGCTGTGTATCAGATATTACCTCTATATTACTGGTGAGTTTAAGATTATTCTATAGTGCTTCCTAAATAAATACCGCAATATCAAATCCTTTTCCACATTTAGTAGTAAATCTCAAATAAATAATGCATAACGCAGTGATTCAATAGATATTACCCCGGTGTAACACAAAGCAGATACATGGAATTCACAAGCTTATTTACATTCCAATCATTTGGGTAATAGCCTTCTTCAAGTTGGAAAAAAAGAATATCTTAGGTGCATTTTAATATTCCTATAAGCGTCCGCAGATAGTGATTGCGGGAGTGAACTTCCTTTCAGGCAGGTGCTCATTCATTACTAACTTGTTAAAACTCAAATCTTTGAGCATCAGAAAGGCTCTTGTCTTCTGTTGCCTCCCTATTAAATATTAACGAGTGTAATTACAAACTCATTGCTTTTGATAATATCGAGCGCCACCAGACGAGGAGAAATAAGGCCGAAAAACGAGTCCTCACAAAGGGACTTTACCTCTTTACTAATGAGTGGGTTTTCTCGTTCCCTTACTCCCGTATAACCTTTTTTTCGGGGGGAATGAGGGGGGGGAGAGGAACTTAATATCAAAGAGCCAGTTGGCTTGAATAAGTAGATTTGTATAAACCTTATCGGGTCCTTTAGGACGTTTTCGTTTATGTAAAAAGGAGGCTTGTTTTTCTGAAGGTTGCACAAGGTTGAAATGAAAAGATGAAAATAAAGCCGAAGGAACCTTATTCCACGCCAGTGTCTCGTATATTTATATATACATACATACACATATATTTATATATATACATACACATAACGCACACACACACGAGAAATATATGTATGTATGTACATTTTTTTCTCTCCATATTTTTCACTTTGAACCGGGCGGATCACGCTCAACTAATATTCTCGTTCCTCGAGCTCAATCTCTTCGTCGAAAGAATGGGTTGGAGGGAGAAGGGGGGGGGGGGGGGGACACCGATCGCTGCCGAGTCGTGCGGCCGCCGCTAGGGTTAGGGTCCACCTCCCCCCCCCCTCCCTCCCTTCCAGCCCGATCTTGGTCACGAAACATTGGGATTTTCTCGGAAAAGTTCACCCTCATACACTCCCCTTCCCGCCTCCTCCTTCCCACTCTACTCTCCTTAAAGAATAACCACGACGCGGAGGAACAGAAGAAAGTCGTGTCGAGGAGTTTGGGGGGGGGGGGTGGAGAGAAAGAACGAGAGGGAGAGAAATGAAAGGAGTGAGACGGAGAAAAGGAGAATATTGTGGTTATCGCAGCGTCGACTGTGGAGAATGCGACGTTCCCAACTGTTATTGCGTGTCGTAGGGAGACTGGGATGTCATTTCAGAGAGGGGCCGAACTGTGGGAGAAGGTTGTCGGGAGGTTGAAAGGGGGGGGAGGGAGTGGCTGGCGGGGAGGGCGGGGAGGGAGTGGTGGGTGCAAGAGTGGGTGGTGGGGTGAGGACAACGGGGGAAGCGGACAATTAAGGCGATTGCGGGAGGCATTTCGGTTTCTGTGGTTCGGAGTTTTCGCCCGCGGGTGTACGAAAAAGAAGAATAAGACGAAAAAACAGAAATCGGAATAAAAGAAATGGAAGGAAAAATAAAAAAAAACCGTTAGAGTGTCGAGCATTAAGATGTGATTTCGAAAGTGAAAAGGCGATTAACTGGTAGCGGAGTGAGTACTTCGAGATTGCGGTCTCGGGGAAAGGAAGCCAAGAGAAGGAGGTGTTCTGGGTTCTTTGATTGTTGGCTGAATGAGGTGAAGCCGCTAATAGAGGGGGCCTGGAGGAGGGGGGAAGCCCTGAGCTTTGGTATGTTTTCCAAGATTGCTTCTGGGCCGTTGGAATAAATACTGAAACAGGAGTGAATTTTGCTCTCTAACATAAGCAGGAATGATCATTACAGCTGCTGAGTGTTATTATAAATTTAGCATCAACTCTATGCCTGGCTTGTAATAACATGAAATTACGTATTGCAGTCGGATAAACACGCATTACGGAGCAAAATCACACCAGCCACTGAGAGAAGGAATAATAAACACCATTTTCTGCTTAACTCTAGAACCGCTGGGTTTTCCTGACCCCCTTAAACTGCGGCTGAAACCAAAATGTCCCATCCGAGTTTCCACAATACACAAGTCTGTCATTTGTCTCATTTCTTCGGAAAGGATTCTTTTTTCATTTGGGGAGAGTTTCCAGGTTAAGATCAAATTATTTTTAACATTTATCATTCAGACACAATTAATTATTTTTGGCTCAGAATATTTTATGGTATTTTGTCTGATTCAGAATATAAAATCATGTACAAAGCACATCAGTTCCAACAGCTAATGCGTAAATACCTGTCAAAAATATCTAAAAGAAAACATTCTTCACTTCTCGTTCTGATTAGTTTTAGATAAGTGCAATGGCACAAAGAAGAAGTTGTTGTAAATAATTCTCATACCTTTCCGTGGATAAGGTACTGTAAGCTTATACCATGTGAAAAATATTCAGCTAGAATCAACTTCTAGTAGAGTTTGAACTGTAGTATTGACTTAATTCTTACCAAATAAATAACTATGGTGAAGACATCCTCATCAAATAATCAATTCGTAGTTACAGAAAAACTACAATGCATTCATTGGTTCAAATGGAAGTCGTTGACGAATATTGGTTTGGAAGTGCCGAGCAAGAATTGAGAACGGAATGTGCGTGGAGCAGGAAGGGAAATGGGTGTCATCTCAAGGATGAGTATTCGCAGCGTAACATCATGCGGAGGACGAGTAATTCTGCATTATTCAGCAAGCAGAATATATATTTTTCTCTCTGCAGTTTTCCTCTAGAGTTCCTCAACCTCCGAAACTCATATGCTAATGCGGGGTGAAGTAGTCGTCGCGCTTGTAATAACATCATCATCCTTTTGAATTGAAGATGATCCCTTTTTATTTTTTCCTGCCTTTCTCCCGAGCCCGAGAGACGTACCCTCGTCGTGTTCCGACCGGGAGGAGTCATCGTTTGTGACGGGGCGCGAGAGAAAATCGTTCACGCGAGTAATGTAAACATTCATCGGTACAAGAGCGCAGACACACACGGAGGGTCCTTTCGCCCTTTTCGTTTAATGGAGGATTCGGTCGGGTGAATCGCGGCCGGAACCCGACTCACACACGCGCACACATTTTTATTAAGGGGTGTGATTCGGCATGCGACCCCAAAAACTAAGAGGAAAGTGCGGTAGGTTGTTTGAAGAGGGTAATGGGGTGCGAAAGGATATAGGTGGCGCTTTTTGTCGAGGACGTAGGAAGCGGAGCGGATGGTCTATGAGACCCGATTTCCACGAACGTTGGACTACTACTCCCAGGGAACGGTGGTTGTAATGTGATGGGGAGGGGGGGAGGAGGAAGGAGAGCCATTATAGTTTCGCACATTTTTACTCCCAGGCGGCGCGGATATCTCCTTAGTGGCCTCTTTGATTTTATGCGACTGTGCTCTCGGATTCAGGCGCCCTCGGCATGATGGTGTTTTTTTAAGAACGATATAAAAATGCGATTGGTTTATGAATGCCACTTAACTTCTCAAAGTTTTGACTTTGCCTCATTTTGAAAATATAAGCTAAGACAGAGACAAGTACGAACAGTATGACAAATGCATAGATATTTATTAAGATTAACATCCTTCCCATTTGTATGAACAGCTAGTTTTATCATTTTAATCAAGAAGTCACGATATCTCTCGTTTCTGGCTTATTTCTCTCACGATGGATTTATTTTCGTTGCATGTCATGTGGTATGACGATGCTCAATTTCGTATTTTCGTAAAATTAAAGCCCTTTTAAATAATATCTATGGGCAATCTTGTGTCTTATACTCAATTCTAATATGTACTATTTTACGTTAGGCTCATACAAAGTTTTTGGCAGTAAGTATACAATAAGCATTTCGCTTCGTAAGTGTAACGGTCAAAGGTTGCCTGACGATTAAGGTAATTGGATAAAATTACAAACATAAAATCCCTGTAGTTCATAAAACTATTGAACGACAAAATGAGTCCAAAGTTTGAAAAAAAACATATCTCCACAGTGATTAAACAAAGAAATATTGTACACGTCTCGTTTGAATGATTGCTCTAAGCTGTCGTGAAAAATTTCCCATATAAATTGCATAATATATGTTGTCTAAATTACATTTTTTTCCACTCACACAATTTTATGAATTTCATCAAATTTAACGGACTTGGTGGCCATAATCGATTGCCCTTGACACCGCAGCGTCGCAGAAAAGTCGATAATTTTGAGGGCATGAACCTAGTTCTTCGGCGAGGTTTCCAGGATTTCCGAGGTTGTAAAATGTAAAAAAATAAAAGAAAAAGGGAACCCGAAATTATTGATGGAGATTAAAATTAAGTGACCCACCCTGTGCGTGCGGCTAGATTGTTATCCCACGGGTCCAACCATAGCTGCTCCAAAATTCATTACCCTGAGCAGAGTGACAGACCACCATTCACTTAGGTACCTGCACCCACAATGCTTCCACTTACACAGATGACAACGGGCAGTAATATACACATCCATACGTTCATTCCATTACGGCAGTCCTTCAGCAGAATGCAGTCAGTAATGTGTGGAATTAATAGTGATTTCAATAATTTGCTTGTCCTGGCATTCGAAGGCGGACCCCTAGATATCGCGTCGTGTGATCCAGTTTAAGATAGTTTAAGCGAGAAATAAATATCACCGATAAATCAATTAATTTGGTCTTATTTTAATGAAAAACATGTCACCATTTATAAGGTACAAAAACATTAGCCCATTACCTCACCATGGGTTCCTCAAAGAGCTGAGGAGTCCACAGCTTGAGGACCTATCGGACGGACGGAATTTTGCACTTACGAGGGGATTATCTAGTCAATGGGTATCGGATTTTGGCGAAAGTTGGTAGGCAGACAGTTCTAGCATCAACTAGGTTTACTAATCCCACCTCATAAATAGTATAATCAAAGAACGAGGTTTAAAATTTTTACTGGCGTAAGGAACCCTTGGATTGAGGGTCTTTGGACATGAGTAAGAGATCCAGGAGTAAGGTAGCGGATTTTTTGTGTTTGAAAAATAATTTATGTTGTTTGAAATAATTTAAACTTAAGAGATAAACAATATTTACTGCACATGTAGGTAAAATATAATGGCAGACAGGCATATGAAAAAGAAATCCATAACATTGAAAGAAGCTCACAAAAATTTGGATGCTAGACTAAAACTTTATCATTGGATCAAGTTCTTATTCTAATAATCTATGGTTTTGCGGTTAGTAATGACAGAAAACATTTTAATCTCATGTTTTGTT
Organism: Ceriagrion tenellum; assembly: GCA_963169105.1. NCBI lineage: Eukaryota > Metazoa > Arthropoda > Insecta > Odonata > Coenagrionidae > Ceriagrion > Ceriagrion tenellum. The sequence continues at coordinate 95,844,913 of OY720636.1, forward strand.
TTAACAATAGGACTTATGACCCTAAAATGATAGTTGGGGCCAAGAAACAATTCCAGAACTGCCTGCGAAGTTTGGCCAAAATAGTAGTTGTTAACAGTATTGGATACACACCTCATTCAAATTCTGAACACAACACCTAAGTAAGATCCATAATTACAATGAAAGATTCCTAAAACTGCCGCATTTGAACGGGATGTGAAGCCGGCGTAATAACCTTCACTTTTAACTGACCCTCGCACACTTTGAGAGCTCACGAAAAAAAATTGAATAGTATTCTCATTGAAAGGGAAGAAGGGATGTGTCGAGAGAGAAAGACTAGGAGCTCGTAAAGGGATTCTCATAACACCCGTCCCACAGGGTCCTTGCGAATAAGCACTTTTGCTCTTGTGCCCTCTCCCGCGAGTGGCCAAAGAGCGGGGGAGGAGAAGCGGCATGCGTGCTATGTGAATTGATGTGGATTGCGGAGATTAAAAGCGTCGGCAGGTAAAGAGACATCGAATGTGTGCACGGGGGGGGGAGAGAGGAGGGGGGAAAGGATGAAAGGGCGGATGGATGGATGTATGAGATAGGGGAGGGGAAGTGTAGAAGAGTGCTGTTCGTCGGATGCTGGCTGTAGTGGCGGGGAGTAGGTGAGTTGCACGAGGTTGAGCTGGGGAGTTAGTGTTTGCGCGGGAACAAAGACCCCCCTCGATGCCTACCACCCGACACCTTCCGTCCCCCCGATGGAAGCAAAATGGTGAACGAATCCATCGGCAAACAAAAGAATAACACGCTGCGAAGGCACTCAATTCCGTGCGCCGCCGCCGCTGCCTGGCGGAACACGGCAGAGAGTTAGACGGGAGAGGAAATGAGTTGATAGGGAGGCAGAGATAGAGAGAGAGAGTAAGTGAGGATGTGTGATACTGCGAGACATTGCAGATGGAAACCGACGTAAATAATGAGGTGAAATCATTGAGCGATACTAAGCTGCTAGAAGCTGCAATTCTTTGATTGTCAATACAAGTGGGGATATAATTCAAACGACAATTAAAATACTACAGGGTATAATATATGTTTGTTATGCAAAAGCGATAAAATTAAGTTTTCAACGGACTGCTCCTTGTGGTATGGAATATAAATGCAATTAGCCATTCGAAATTGATATGCTATACACGGATAGAATTTACGTTGGGAATGTGATAACACCACCATTCAATTATCTATCAATGAAAAACAGATTTAAAGTAACAGTAAGTAGACCTTTGGCTAAGTGGTCCCTCGAAGTCTGTATATAAGGGTCATCCTCGAGTTAGCACGAAGTATATTTACCCTCAGTAATATACCCCGCGATTTCTGCGAACTTTTTAATTCTCGTGCGGTATATTATGACCATTTAAACATGTAGCAAAATTTAGTGTCATAAGGAACTTGATATTTCTTACGATGTGTTTATCCAGTATTGCGACCTTTGTTCCTCACGCGCTTGCTTGTCCATCGCATTTACATACAAGAGTACCCATTCCTTGATACACTGCTCGTAATAAATTTGCCTTGGGCCATTTAAACGATATGTCTCAAGCATAAAATTGAATGCCCTACTACAGGGAAATTATCTCAAAATATCAGCCACTTTTTCGCCAAAAATAGAAGGCTTTTCTCATATAATGTTCTAGGGCTATGGGCATCAAAGAGACAATTTTATACGTGAGAAAGTTTTGAAATACCGATAGCTTCAGAAATGGCGTAGAAGTATCAATGGTTATAATGTATGTTTCCGTAACTATTTTTACAAAAGAGTACATTATACACCATAATATTGTTTTTTTAAGCCACAAAAATTCCTTCGGACTTGAAGGCGTTATTTACATACAGCGGGCCCCGACTGAAGTGAATAAAACAAGTCATAGCCTCAAGTATCAATTTTTATGATATAATAGGGAAGCTTAAACAAGATGAATAAATTATGTGCGTCATTAATATTGAATACACTTATTATGCGTCTGACGATTAAAAAAAATACTATTATGATCAATATTATATCTGTGGAAAAATCTCGCTCTTGCTACCTCAAAAGCCGATTTTCCCGTTGCGTGAAAAATAATGACTTCTTTCTTCTACATCAGTTAGAAAGAATTTGGTGCTGATACTCATTTAAGAGCCTACCCCACGTGCCACTTCAACCATTTTGTGATGTGAAATTCGGCTATGTTCATTCAAATCTTGAAGTCGAGATTTATAGTCCCTCATGCTATACCCAAAGTACAATCACAGTTATTTAATTTATATTGTATTTTCGTCATATTATTAATTAATATTATAATACAATTTATATTGTACATTCGTCACATCCATTGTTAATTTCCCTATGCAAAGTTGCAGCTGATACTCGAGGCGCCTATATCCGCCAGCAAGTAAAACTAGCTCACCCACAGGGGTCTGCTAAATAATTACATTTGATTTAATGAGATATATTTAATGAGATTTAAGGAGACCTTTCATTTTAGTTGATCGAAAACTATACTGCTTAAAAATAACACTGTTAGGGTACTTATCATGTGAGTTATTCTGTGGTAAATAATTCCATTTACACAATATATTAGTTGGTACCGTCAGAAGGGTTTACTACGCGATATGGTTTTATACATCGCTGCAATATTCCTCTCCGCTGACTCGCATCTCTTGTACAATGGAAGTTAAAATGAGACCTCCTTATATCCTCGGAAAACAGTTTTTTAGTAATTTTTTTGTAACTTTTTGAAATGACAATTTATTTACCGCCGCATGGGGCCACTGAGCTCCAAACTGTGAGTTTTTGCCGATGTATTAGAACATTGTACACAAAATACAAACTATATCCCTTAGATCTCATTGAAAAGGCACAACAAATAACAGGAAGATATTCAAAAGGAATTTTACTACGCTTGATTCCACCGTAAGATGAGAAAACATTTGGGTGATCATGAAAACGGTGAAAATGACGTCACGGGTGATTCGGTTGTTTTCGAAGCGTGCACGGAAACATTCGTAACTTTCAATTTTCTTAAGCTTTTAAAAACGAAGTTAATACAATTTGATGAGAAATCTGTTAACTGATAGAATAAGCTCAATTAACTGAATCAGAATATCAAAAAGGTTGAAAAAAGTGGAAAACTCCCAATTGTTGTCCCGATTTGATATTACTAGTAAGTGGTGTACAACGAAGTGCGACGTCCCACCTTTCAAAATTTCCTTTCCCCTGAGGGGAGGTGGAGCGTTTGGGGAGAACGGAGGAGACAGCAGACATCAAAGACCCTCTGGGTTAAAGAGAAAGGGCGAGTGGCAGAGGTTGTGTGTGTGTGTGTGCTTGTGTGTGGAGGGGAAGAAAGTGGGTAGGAAGCGAGGGAAAAGGGGACATAATGCTGTGTCAATATCGACGACAATGTTAACGGCCCAACCAACCCTCCCTCCTACTCACTCAATAACTCCCTCCAGGGTTGGAGGGGGGGGGGCCGCAAACCCGTCCCCACCCCCCATATTCCTCCCCAGCTTCCCCCACCCCGGATTCCACGATTCCCTCCCCTCCCTCCCCCACGTCAGTCCCCACACCATCCCGTCTTAATTAGACACGGCCCTCATTTCTCACGTTCGTAATCCCCCTCCTCCTCCGTATCTTTCCCATCACTTTAACTCTCTTTGTAAAACCACCCCGCGTATCTCTGCCCCCCCCCCTAAATCTTGGGACGTACGATGTTCAGATTTCAATGAAGCATCGCGATATTAATTTCTCACGACAGAGGGAAGGAAATTTCTTGAAACGCAGTACGCTGAGCGATACGCCACATGCCAACGTCCTATCAAATGATATCGTTGCGAGTGAAATGACGTTTCATATCTCACGATATATTCATGTATTACAGCATTGCTCCCTTTAGCTTACCATGCGATTTTTAATTCACCAGGAAATCGCATACCGAACGATATCGCATGATATCGTGTGACATAAAATATCACTAGCTATCATGTACCTTTCTAATTAGCGCATTCCGCGAGCTCTGCGACGTATTTCGCTTCAAATTACGCATCGCATGATATCGCCAGGTATATTATACCGCATATCGCGAAACGCACAATATGTGACCTTATTAAAAATCTGAGCTCACTCAATTCACTCTCTTAATACACGTCATCATTTCACTTCTCAAAACCTTACGCTTTACATCTTTACACGGCTGGTGTCTTAACAGCCACTGCAACACTCCCATGTGCCCGATCGTAGGATATTACGTTGTTGTTGATACAGAAGTATCGCCAATTAAATGTTTTTGCCATCGCAAAGCGATCAATGTCGCATTGCGATATTAAATGAAAATTAATATCGAAGTCGATGTTACGCGATAACAAATAATTTCTAAAACGATCCTCCATCTACCTCGTATCCTTCCAATCCCAAGGGGACGGCAAATAATGATATTCGTCGTAAATGACGCAAAATGTGCGGGTTGCGAGGCAGGAGAGGATGACTTTGTGGGCGTTGGGGGTGGGTGGGTGTGGCGGAGGGTGGGGGGGTTAACCCTCCCGACTCCCACCCCCACCCCCATCACCGCACCAAGATTAAATGAAAGGAAATCAAGCCGGTTGGTGCGGTCCCGAAAATTATGGAAGGAATAAGAGAGAGAGGGGGAGAAGAATATAGAGAAAGAGGAAGAAAGTGTGTTTTTGAGGTTTTGTTGGGATGAAGTTGGTGGTATAGGAAGAGAACGTGGGTCTAGAGAGATAAGAATAGAGTTAAGGTAAAGGAGATAGGGAGTCGGGTGTTTTTTTTTTAAGTTCCCGAGGTGGCAAAGGTTGTTGAGGGCTGTTCTCCCCTTAGAGGGGTGGTGTGGGGTGGGCGGATGGGATAGGGAAAGGCGGAGAGTTGGGAAAAATGAGAATTGAATTAAGAATTCCACCCCCTCTCTTTTTCTCTAACCCCGCGCTCCTTACATCTCTCACCCCCTTCTCTCTCTCAGCCCTTCTCCCTATTATTAAAAAGAAAGAGTTTGCTGAAGGGAGACAGGGGAAAGAGGGGTGGAGTTTAGATGGTGAAAGGGATTAGGTGGGAAAAGGAGATGAAATTGAGAGGAAGGATGAACGGCCAAAAGAGAGGCTGGCGAGAGAGAGAGTGAGGAAGGAAGGATCGGAGGTAGGGGGTGGGAAGGAGGACGAAAATTGGCACAAAAGGCGCAAGAAAAGACTATGCCACACTTGATGAGATTGTGTCGAATGCGGAGGCGTTCCTCAGTTTTCTTCTCACGGAGCGTTTAATAATACCGACATTGGAGAAGACACTTAGAATGTTATGATCAAAACAAAGCCTTCGCGGAGAGCAAATATTTTACTAAAAACTCGCCAATTTCCAGCGTGACTCCCCGTAAATTTGGCGATGAGTCAATCCGCGCACTTTTGGTAGTTTGAATGAGATAGTTCCCGAGCGAGATAAAGTCGTCATGGAGATTATATTCGAATTATACGTTTAAATTTCCGCAGCTGCAGGAAGCAGTAATTAAATATTGCATTATTAATAGTGCAATATTAAAATTTTATATGACTGAAATTCTCTGTATTTAAATAAAAATGCTGGTAAAAATACAGTAAATAAATAAATACTGTATCTATTTAAGTTTTTAGCTTGACACATTAATTTCAGCAGCTGAAGGAAGCATGAATTAAGTATTGCGTTGTTAGTGGTGCAATATTTTACTTTTATATGACTTAAATTCTATGTAAATAAATAAAAATACGTGTGTAAATACAGTAAATTAATTAATATTGCATCCATATAAGTCGGTGGGTTTATAATACCTTCGATACGGAAGGGTTTTTTTGGCGATTGTAAAGTAAAGAATTCGGTGGCAATATGATTCCCAAAAATAGATGAGAAAATGTAAAGAAAATACACTTAATTTTTTGACGCGATTTAAGAGTTTCCTCATTTTTAAATAATGTTTATTTGTAGTGCATATACGTATCATTTTCAATGTTAAAGGGCTGATATTTTTTTGGCAAATATCTTAGAAATAATGTGGGAAGGTGTTGAATTTGTGGTCCAAGTAGACGGTTGAGATATGTTTCTTTAAAACGAGACCAAATTCATTGTTTTCAAGATGAAATAATATTTCGCTCAAATATCTTAAGGTGGCTCTGGAGTTACGATGTGAGTCAAGAATAATACAAATTAACGCATTGTAATTTATAAAATAAAAAATATCCAATATTCGCTAATGAAATGGGCTAGATATTGAAAACCAAAAATCAGGTACAAAATATGTAATATTCCCCACGAATACTTTAATAATTACCTAATTTGTTTGAAATTTTAGGCTAGTAACTGATGCAAAAACATGTAATGGCTGCTAAGTGCAATGGAGTCTAATCAATTCTCCTATAGTTATCATCGGGAATGCGGATGATTTATAGTATAAATAAATAAACATTCCGGTTGCAGTTAATTCAGGTACAACATTCAGTGCAACGTTCATTCAGCTCACATTAAATCCTACAACTAAATACTACCCCGCGAGCCGTCACGTGAGCGTGTGGCACGGAGTGTTAGAACACCAGCCGTGTAAAGATGTAAAGGATGAGGTTTTGAGAGGTGAAATGGTGAAATTTATTCTGAGAGTGCTTTAAGTGAAGCTCCGGTTTTATTATCACTGCTAATAGTGCATTCAAAGAAGGAATTTTTGTACCTATCTGTTTGGATACGTATCGCCTCTGTCCGACTTAGAAATGTAGTGTGGCGTCAAAATTATATCCGTCGTGTTGCTTTGAAACGCACCAGTTTATTAATTTATCAAGCAAACAAAAGTCTAGCGCGCAGCATCAGTCTCCCTAGAGGCTCCCTCCCAAATCCCTCTAAAAGCTGAGGCACTTGTTCGCTCGTAGCAGTTTTTGATAAAGCGCGCAACATTCCCTTCAGTTTTATTCATTTTTTGTAAATATTTTTATCCAGGGTCCTAAATGCTCGCGGCGTATTCAAGGTGTGGCCTAACCAGAGCGAAGTAGCACCTCTCTTTTACTTTCTCATCCAAAGACCTTCCTATTTTACTCTTGATAAATTCTAGTGCCTTTAATGCTGTGCCGCATATGATTTTCATGTGTAAAATCCTAAGATTCTTGCAATATGGAGTAGAATTCATGCCCAATGCAGAAATAAAAATTTGCAATTTGCCACAGAAATAAATTATCCATTTAATGATGATGTAAAAACATCGAACCCTAGGTCGCAGTAAAATTTATTTCTGTGGATAATTGCTAAATTTTTATATCTGCATCTTTTATACGTGTGTTCTCTACGATGTATCTGAAGTCGCATACCGAAATTGGTTTCACGATTTTCAAGCTGACGCCACGAAAGGTCAAAATCACAAATGTAGTTAATCCCAGGAATGATGGAAGCTCGGTAAGTAATTTGACTGTGGAAATATTCTCTTTTCATATTGTACGGTACAAAAAAAAGCCTCTTGATCGAGCCAAACATCCTGAAGGACTTGAAAAAGAGAACTAAATCAGTTTTCCACTGAAATCCATTTTTAAGCTTCGTGGAAGAATTCATATTATGGAGAGGGGTCGGCGTTGCATACCGAAATCCCTTTACTTTGGATAAGTGGGATTTTTGGAGAGAGTTGTTTTTCTTCCGTCTCATGAATTAAAAAACCCCTCATTAGGGAAGAGAGCAAATTCCGATGTTGTCCATATTCATAGTGCTTTGTGTGTTAATTACAAAATTAGCATAAGAAGTTCCACTCATTTTTGGAAAGGTCAATTTTGACCGGCGGTACAAATTTTTCCGTTCACATAAACGAAATTTATGGTATTTCAGCAGCCATTTTTAATCTAGCAACAAGCCACGTTATCTAAGATCAGTTTATCCTACCAGGATCATCGCTTAGTGTGCTCTAGAGTAGTATCGTCCGTATGAATGAGTAACTAGCGCGAGCCATGTATTGTACCCGACTATTTTCGAAACACGCTATTATTCCTCGGTGAATGTTAATATATTGAGTTCCGGAAACGACGACGAATAATCAATCAAATAGAAGAGATAAACAAGGAAAGATATGATAGTGAATGAATAGATGAATGGTAAAGCAGTGTGTAAGCATATTCCTAAAGGTTTTCAACTTCTCCTCAATGCCAAGGCGTTGATTAACTCGTGATCATACTTAGCCATTAGTTACAAGAAGGCTGTCATTAATCGGCTCTAAAAATCATGATTTTTCCATGACAAAAACAGTTACAAGAAGCACTTGTCACTGAGAACGTTAATAAGAGCGAAGATACTACGTTTTTTGTTGGAGGATTTTTAGGATACTCCGATAAATGTGGGATATTTTCTAGCATGTTCACACTAAGGTATACTTGATGGCCAAGCTGCAGGGTAAGAAATTTTGTGACGTCAACACTTGTCCTCTTGCGAGTCCCTGTGATTGGTATCCATTTTGACTTCACTTCATGATATGAGGGATCCTTGAATCCGTATTTAAGGAGAGCATCGCAGAGAGAGATCGTGTGATTAAGGAGCGCCCCTGGAATCGCAAGAGCTTTTGTCTGTAATTAAGGTTGAATGGAAAAGTATTCGGAATTAATTAAATTACCACCATAAAATTATACTCAACGTGTGCACGGAATGAAATTTCCTTGACCCTGCTGTAAACCAGGTATACATAAAAAAATAATAATACGTGAACACAGAGACTATGCAAATCATGTATTAAATGCGCAGTGCAACATTTTAAAGGTGAAATTGCTCCATGGAGAGTTCGCGACGCAAATTGCTCGAACGTGTATTTCTTTCCTCGAGACATACGTGACTGAACTAGTCACGCAAGTTAGCGATTTCATATTTATATTTGATCCCCTGACCTTCGAAATTAATACGGTCCTTTGTCTATTTCTACTCGTTTATTCACCATTTACTGAAATTCTGTCGTATCAAAAACTCTTTTTTAAACGATTATGGTAGACCACTTTAAACATTCAAACTACCCAGAGTCGTTTTAAAAATTCTAAGTAGAAGTAAGTTGCGGGAAAAACAAAATATAAAGTCCCCTTTTGAAAAATAAGTATACCTCCCTGCTTTAAAGATATTTTGGAAGATAGCTTTTTGTTGAATGATCGAGTTTTTGAAAGTTTTAAAGAAATGTTTTTTGAATAGCGCATAATTTCATCCATTTATTCCATCCTTTATTTTATTTACGGGTAGGTTCCATAAACTAGCTTAATAATTGGTGTTAAACCACGGAAAATAGTCAAATTACTTCCTTTCTGCTCTATCCTATCAATGCTCTCGTGCTTCGGCCGCGCTCTTGATAATGGACAAAATGGATGAAAACGTTCACCTCGACACAAAAGGAAAATATTGAATCTATTTAATGAGATAATTGTTACTTCACGTTGTCAAAGTCGAAAAAACGCACATATGAAAGAACAGTCACAAAACCTTGACCATCTATCATAGAATAGTAGAATTATTTATTGACTTTCACAAAAAATTACATATCCTATACAGCGTGACAGTGCAGTTCAAACTCCACTTTCTCCGGCGAGATGTTGTAGAACAGCATATTTAACAATGATACTCAAACGATATCGTACTGTTTACCAAATTTATTTCAAACTCTTACAACACGTGTTGTAAGAGTTTGAAATAAATTTGGTAGACAGTACGATATCGTTTGAGCATCAGTGCAGTTCAAGCACGACATCTGTGTCTATTTTCCGGAGGCAGTGGCCCATTTATTCTCTTCTTAAATACAGATAAATTGTGTGAAAGCTTATAACCCCCGAATAAGCAGAACAGCTGTGAGTGGAGGAGTCGTTCTGGCTCGGGGATGACATTTGAAGTGGACGCTAAACCTTCCCAAGGCACCAGGGATAATGGTAACATTTACTCAACGCCGCGTTTGTTGTCAGTTTGTCCAAACAGACTCACTCACGTAAAACATGGGTATCTGTCCAGGGATCCAAAGCTTTCGCACAGGCTCGCACGAAGCCAATATCAACGCACTCTTGAACACCAACAGTCCCAGCAGATGCGTTAACAATTGAGTTTATTCTTCCTTGGGTGAGCGATACCCCGCGTATTTTCATCTTACAATGCAATCGAGAGTGACAAGGCAGTGGCCCAGTCTACAGCGCGAACTGGTTGGAGATCGGATAATCGAGGGAACTGAAATGTTAGCTAGAGTCATCGGGAGAGCGACATGAACTCGGAAGAGGAAGAGCCGCGAAAGGAGTGAGGAAAGAGGGTTTGAACTAAAACAACCCCAACATCCTCTCCTCTCGGGAAAACATGGGATGAAATCCGCGTGCACATTGAATTTTAATTTTCCCCAATTCCCCACGACGGATCAGACGGGGACCTTTCCTCCCGTCCTTCGTATTCTTATAGGGAAACGAGCGGAAATACCAGTTTTTGTTTATTTTCCGATGATCTCAGTCATTGAAGAGACAACAAAAATGCAATGATAGTTTTTTAATTCCTGAAATTTTCAAATCGTATAGAGCGGAAACGAAAAAAAAAAAGTTTTTTTTTTTCATTAATGAAATGTTTAATATTGTAGAGACTGGAACATGAATGTCATAACACATATGATATGGAACTGGAAATTCCATTTCATTCTATTTAGACATGCATGCCGACAGAACAGTAAATCGTAGAAATTTATGGACTTCCACGGATATGGGTTTTCGTGGATTTATCTACTCTTATAGATAAACGGACTAATGTTTAGAAGACAACCATATCTACATCCTGAACTATTCCATCCACGGCAAGGGTGTTTTTCTGTCGGGGTTAAATTACATTTAAAATTCCATTGAGCTACGCAAGTCGAGTAATGTCTCCTCCGAGGTAATGAGCCCCAAGCTTGGGACTGAGGTCGGGTCAATGGGCACTCAGGGAGCGGAGCGTAAAATCCAAACCCTTCGAATTTTTCGGTCACTTTTATAGTAGTTTTAACAAAATCTTTTTCTAGTCACAAGATAAAATACCTGTATCAGTAATAATAAGAATGGTGTAAACATTGTAATATTAGTGAAGTAAGAATTACTAAATTTGACTGTAATTTTAGAAATTAAAGAAATAAAGCCTCATTTTTTTCACACCGTATATTGAAAAAGCTCTCAAAACCGAATGTTTCTTTGCGAATTCATAAGAAGGGTTCTAGGAACAATAACTTTAATTTCAAAAAATATTTGAGAAAGAAAACGAACTACACACCATTGTATTTCGGACGCTACCCCTGCGAGAGAAATGCGTGTGGAAAAACACACACCATACCCTTTTAGGCGAAAATTTGACCCCTGGCGGTATTTCAACCCACAATCCTCGGCTCGGAAGACAAGGGGTACACCCCACCATCCCCGGGGCCTGTTGTTAGACTATAATCCCAGGAATGTAGGATGATAGTTGTCGGAATAATATCCAACTATGATATCCAACGTGTCGCCCTGAAGACAAGAATGGAGGAAGGGGAGGTACGCGGAAGAGAGAAGGGTACACTGCATAACGATCCTTGCTAAATTTGAGAGTTCAACCCCCCCACATTCCCCTCCCCCAACCACTCCCTCTCCGACCACTCCTTTACGCCACAAAACCCTCCCTCGGCAACCCCTCCTTGGAAACGAAACTCAAAATGATTTCCGATGGTGTGCCGCCGAAGTTTCCATGGAAACGCAAAAGACAAGAGGGCGTGAGATGGAGAGAAGGGTAGGAGAGAGAGAGAGGGAGGGGGAGGGAGATGAGAGCAGGCGTGAATAATGCGCTAGCGATTTTAATAGCTCCGGCCTGGTGCCTTCGCTCTGTTGACTTCTTGCGAAGGGCATTGTAGCAGAATCAAAAGGGAGTGTTGGAGGGAGAGTGGAGGGTCGAGATGTGTTGGAGGGGCGGGGGGGGGGGAAGTATGGTGAGTGAATGAGGTGAGGAAGTGGAAAGATGAACAGTAAGCGAATGACGAAAGGCAGCGAGAAGGGTAATGCGGTACCTTGCAGTGACCTATTGTAAGTAAAACTCACACACAAATAATTGCGTCGACAATGGTTTCGATACAAAATTTCACTATCAAGGCAATCTCATACGATATTTTGCAACGCATCGACAATATATGATACTGTGTATCACAAAAAATGCTCGACGAAGATAGAAAAAATTGGAATATGCTAGCATTATCATCATTAGTCGTTTAATCCTATATATATGATTGATTGACTGCTGCCCTTTAACCTACCCTAACTGATGCTAGTTCCCTTACCTCCTGGTATCTTTCTCGATGTACTGTCTCCTTTATTTGGCCCATGAACTTATTCTTGGGTTTGCCTCTCGGGATTTTCCCCTCTATTTTGCCTTCAGTAATGTTCTTTACAAACCCGTTGTGTTCACGGTGAGTCCAATCCATCTTGTTCTTCTTTTTTCTATGTCGCTCCACATGGTTCTCCTCTTCTACTCTTCTATACTCTTCATCATTTCTTATTTTTTCCGTCCATTTTATCTTCAGCATCCTCCTCCAGTGCCAGGTTTTGAAGGTTTCTGGTCTTTCCTGGTCAGCTTTACCAATGGTTCATGATTACAATTCGTAGAGTGCCACGCTACAAACGAAGGTTTTCACATATTGATTCCCGGTTTATAGTCCCATTTTTTGAGCACAGCAGTTGTCTTTTTCCTTTTAACTTACTAATATAAGAGATGAATAAAGTCACATGATTCAGTGCCATTTAGGAAAACAAACAATCCTTACCTTGAATAACAAAACCATCGAGTTGGTCGGGGGCTTCCTTTATGTGCAGATTTGTGCGAATATAGATATCAGATATGTATTCATCAGTCATTTTTAGAAATGTTTTTTTGAAATTTTTAAAATTGCATCGCAGCGATTTGGGTTTTGGTGCGATTTAGTGCGATATCAACTCTTACCCTTAAGGCCCGTGGTATATATTTCGTAAAAAATTCAAATACTTACGTCACTTTCTATCCAAGCACAAAAATATTTTTGATTAGCAGTAATTTTCATAGTGCAATTTTTACGTTGTCGCACACGATAAAATATTTCGTACCGTAATTCAGTAGGGAAATTTCCAACCGTAACGTACCGTACTGCCACCGTACGGAGAAAGCTAGGGAAGTGGTAGGAAACAAGGAGAACTGAGATTGGAAGATGTACGGCAAGCGGTGGGATTGGAAAGAGAGAGGGAAGAGAGAATAGGGAAGTTCACTATAAGTGACGCTGGGAGGGACGGCTGGTGGGGTTTGTGGGTCGTGGGACGCGGAGAATGAAAGCAGAGTTGGGAGAATCGTGGGAGACTCCGGGAGTGGATCGGAAGAAGGGCGAAGGAAAAAAAGAAACCCCTGGGGGAAGGGGTGTGTGTGTGAATGGGAAGTAGATAAGGGGAGGAAACAATGGAGATGAGGGGCTGAATATCGCCCCCACGGAACAAAGTCCAACGGGATGGAAATCGAAATTCCAATAACGGCTGCGGGACGTAAATGCATCCGACCTTAAGTGCAGAGCGAGAAAACTTGAAAAAACAAGAGTTGATGTTTAAAATAGACCGTTCATGGCTCCATTTAAAAAGAGAGTATAAAACCATAGTTCACACAACAATGTATAATTTTTACGCAAATGCCCGCCTATTCAAGCGCACAGACGCATGCCTCAGTTTCTGCCGAAACCTTGATGCTGGGAGGACCGAATAACTTTAAAAATGATATCTTGCAGGGTATTTTCATTCAAGATGAATTTTCATGTGCTTCAAACAGATTCCGTCATGGTGACATAAATATTTGTGGCCAAGAAAAGTTTTTAAATCCTGATAGTGTTCGTATATAGTCGTTCCCACACAAATTCTAGAAATTGTAGCTCAGAATATTTTATAAAACTCCATCGGACATTGAGTCAATAAATGTTTAATGATTTCCGCCTGTTAGGGTTTTAGTGCGGCTTTTTTAATGACGGAATTTGCGAGTTATTAGTCAGGACGATCGGCGACTTGATGTCACTGTTGATTTTGAGGAAATCTGTGTCAGCTGAATAGGAAAGCATTATTAGAGCAGTGAAGAAAGGTTGGTGGGAAAACTGGCTTCGGTGTTCTTCTGTTTTTACCAAGATGCAAAAAGGGGTCCACAAGTCTCATCCTACGGACAACTTACTGCTTTTGGATTTTCTTTCCACAAATAGCTTGTCTAGCTGTCGGGGATGATATGAAAAATCATCGTCACTGTTGTTGGTATTTGGAACGGCAGCTTCGAGATTTGAAGTTGGTGCTTGAACCACTACTTTGGCCAAATTCCAGTAAAACGACTGACGCCCTGAAAGCCCCGGCTTTTCCACCTGAAAGCGTTAATTTCATCCCAAAATTCCGCTCTTCCACGTACCACTCCTCTTACCTTCCTCCATAATTTTTAAAGTGTCTATTTGCACTACTTCTTTCCTATTTTTCTAGTCTCCTCTGCCATCAAGTGCAGTTAAAATTTAATGCCTAGTCATGTTGGAGTGCAGCCTAAAGAGGATATTGAGGTTAAAACGCAGTTTATTGCGTTCTCTTGACCGTAAGAATTCGTCGTCAAAGTACATGTGCTCATTTCGCGGCATGCTATGGACTTGAATAGATTCTCGGTAGGTTGCCCAGGAATTTCAACTCCGCGTATGGCAGCCAAATTACGAAATTCCTTTATGTATTAGGAGTTACTTGCTACTACACGTTACTGATTACAGAATGTCGTTATTTTGTCCTTCCCATTTCTAAACGTTGAAGTAGTTGTTGTGAGCGTAGGAACTTCAAAATATCCCGGTTTTAGGGAAATATTATTTAAATGTACAGTTATTTGTACACCTGTACTCAGTGATTACTCCATAAGTGGAAGTAGTAAAACATTGACGCTCCATAGATTAGTTATCTCAGAGGTTCATCATGAAAATACGAAAGAAAGGTTGCAATATTTTCGTTTCATGAAAGAAGATGGACAATTTTAAGCTATCCGGGACTAGCCACGGAGTTTCACTTTTACGGAGTCACCCGCAATGCACAAATGTGCGAATTTCCACAGAGAAAAAATCATCCGCCTTGACCGGGATCCCGGTCAAGGCGGATGATTTTTTCTCTGTGGAAATTCGCACAAAGAAGATGGACTTGAATGAAATAAGACTTGAAACCATCGTTGAAAATATCCTGAGTGAGGTGGAGTCTCTCGATGCTAATAGATATGTTAAAGTCGTTACGTTCCAATGTGTACGTCTTTCCTACGGAAAAAGATTAAGCCTCAAAGGCGTTAAGATCCGATATAGTCCGTGGCACAGTAGCCAAGTTCGCAACAAAACTCTTTACAGAGCTGAAAATATGCTTCGTATTAATCTTCTTTCGAGATGAAGAAGATTTTCCCAAAAATGATGGAAGCGGCGAGCTTTCAACATTCACCAGCGTGAAAACGCTAGGCAAAGAAAGATTCGAAAATGAGATTTTAGGGAGTGAGTTGCGCTAGTTCTCAAAGAAAATTTCAGCCAATTGTGTAGGCAAAGTAGGTCATCCGTGAATCTCTAGTAATAGGAAAAGTAAGTGAAGAAAATGGTTTCCATGAATGCGGAGCAAATGAATTTCTAAAGCATATAAACTGTAACGTAAGCAAAACCGCAATACTTCCTTCAAGAATTAGAAATATTAATGAAATATAGTGACAAGAAAAGCGAGGTATTGTCACAATTTTTTTAGTCTGCTCTCAATGGTTGCTCTCTAAATATGGGCAATAATGATTAAAGAATGTCAACGTACGCCCTTCAGGAGTGTAGAAATATTAATGAAATATGGTGACAAGAAAAGCGAGGTATTTTCGCAACTTTTTTTAGTCTACTCTCGAAGGTTGCTCTCAGAATATGGGCAATAATGATTAAAGAATGTTAAATTATCCAGATAGTGATGGTGATTTCTAGATGCATTTCTCACAGGCTAAATAAATCGCTATGTTGCAAGCTAGCCAGGTGAGAAAATTAATTTCAGAACTTTCTACATTCTTGCTACATCATGCATCACATTCTCGTATACCATTCTTTCTACTCTTTTTTATTTGAATAAAATATTAATGCCATATAGTTCTTAAAATGTTAACTTTGCTATCTTTTCAATATTCCATCAAGTGTGGATACATTTACACAACTTCTGAAAAAGTATAATTAGTTAAAGGCAATATTATGTTTATTGAAGGAGATTAGACTCATACTCTGAGCTGTTCATACGCCGAAAGAGGAATTTCTCATTTAAATGGTTATAACAGAAATTCCTCTCGTGTCGTAATGTAAACCTGTCTTTTTTGAGGGAGCATCTTCAATTACATTTTTACAAAAACATGAAATTCATGATAAAATTGTATTCTACCTTTCTTATACAAATTTTGAGCGGACCCTTGGACTTTCGTATTAGTTTATATTTAACTCTTTCGTGAACACGTAACGTGCATGTTTCTTGTAACCTAATATCCAAAAGCAATGCTTTCCTCAAAATAAGCAGCCCAGTGAATTCCATCCGCCCTTCAATATTTGCGGAAGCTCACTTGAACTCCTTATTAGCCCTGTAGTTTACTCTTTGTGTTTCAACCCTTTCCTTCTTTCTCTCTTCACCATATGTTCCCCTCAAAGTCTCAGACTTCTATAGTGCGCCTGGCTCGTTGGCGTTTCAATTCCTCCATCGTGCAACTCTGCGATTTTCCTCCTTGCGCCACAAGCCCCAAGAGACGCCACAGGCAGATGAAAAATGCCATCACCATTAGTAATGAGCCGTGCAAGAAGCCAAAGGGAAGAGGTCTCGCCAAAATTTCTGGAAAGTTACCACGGAGAGGTCTCGTTTTCAGCGCTAGGAGGTCTCGACGAAAGAGGGCTTTCGGGAGTCTGGTCGGGACAACGATGCGCACGGGGTAGGTATAATGAGGGTTCGAGAGAGAACGAGAGTGCTGATGTGAGGGGGAGATATTCGTAAAAGGGTCCAGGAGCAAGCCGAGAGGGATGGTTTTGTTTGGTGGACGGAGAGACGAGGGAAACGGGTGGAGGAATTAAGACCGTGAGGGGTGAGGGGAGGGAGATAAAAGAGAGAGTATGAGGGATGGGGATAAAACGGGATTCGAGCCAAAGCAGTCTGCTCCGGAGGGCAATTTGGCTGAGCGTAACGAATAAGCGGGATCACTTGTGGATGTCCGTCGTCTTGGAAGGGGGATTTATGCGGGAGCGGAGACGGCCGAGGAGGAACGGCTTTGGTTAAGGCCCAGGGAGGGAGCGGAGGATTTGAGTGAGGAAAAGCTGTACGGTCGGGGGGTGAAGAGAGAGACTTGTGAGGAGAACGGCCGGATTAAGAGACGAAGGAAGGCCGCGCTCTCATAAATAGCCCCTCCCGACATAATCTAGGCCACTCTCGGAACGCACTTAAAAAAGGAGGAAAGAGGAGAAGAAATTTATATTTTAAAAGAATAATAAAGACAGCGCTCCGCCCGAAGGAGTGAGTAAGTAGGCAGGAGGGATAGCGAAGACTCATCCGCCCAATCTTTTCCCCAAAGCCGGGTCGGCGCGCATATAAGTTTTGCTCGGATGATTTAATTCTAAGCCGTAATTAAAGGCTACTTAAACGGGACATTTGTATAAAATGGCCCCACAACTTTGGCGAATAAATTTTCAAAGAAGTGTCCGAAAAGTCCCCTGTAATTTCGCAGGCATTTAAAAAGTTTTACTCGCGGAAAAGCAAAGTTTTCGACGCAGTTTTTTCTTTTTTCTTATTCCAACTTCTTATCGCCAGTTCTTAAATGGGAGGAAATGAAGATCTAACTGGCGATGAAATGGCTATCGTGGAGTGCAGACTTGTCTTCGGGAGAGATGATTAGGTGCATATGTCTTAGGGATTTAAAAAAAAAGTAGTAATTAATGTCTGAAATGGTTCAGGCGTACTTAATGCTCATTCTTTCCGCTCATTTTCTCCTCTCTTATGAGAGTGTACTCAAGCAATATTTATCACTCTGCTTAGAAGAACTCTTTTCCTCTTCCCTGACGCAAATACCAAGTTTTTGAAAAGAAAGTTCAAAGAAAAACTGTGAGCATTAGAAGCTAAATTGTGCAATTTTGCCCTGAAACTCGTGAGCCAGCCTTGAAACATTTAACGTGACGCATGGATATTAATTCTTAGCAAAGTGCATTATAAGTGCTACTGACGAATAATAAATCTATTAGCAACTTGCGCAAGTACTTCTTCAATACATTTAAATGAAACGTATTTTTGTGGATTATCCTCCAAACAGGTAATGTTCCCTCGAGTTTCAAAAGTATATGATACAGCACCGAATTTGTCCTTGCCCTCCAGTTTTTTCAGACCATAGTGTTGGCAAGGTTACAGCCAGTCACTCCAATACGAAGTATACTTCCTGAGCTGCTTCACTTCCTATGCATGTGAAGGTTAACTTGAAGTTATTTATCCACATCATTGATTGATTTAGACCCATATCAGTAGTCTCGCATGATTCAAAACTTTTACGTATGGTAAAAAAATTTGAGTTTTTTTGATTTTTTCAAATAAATGTTCCCCGATGGTTACTATTTTTTCTATCAAATACTAAATCGCTAAAGCTAGCAGAGAAGCGAAGTTTAAATCAAATATTGGCACAAAATTGTTTTAATTTTATCGAGCTACGCTGCACGTATGGCAGATATAAAAATAAATGCTACAGTCGAGTACCTCAATTGTAATCGGAAAACCCAGATACATTCCTTAAAATTACGCCACAAAACGCTAGCTGACCGGGTATGTATCTTTGAGTTAAGAATCTACAAAATATCAGCTATTTCAGTCCAAATTTTGGCGTTCTGATTACTTATTTTGCATGGCAAAATTAAGTCTAAGAATTTATTTCTAAAACGAAATTTACATCTGGGTCCCTGGCGAGATTCACACCCACTGACTATGGGTTGCTTCGTTAATCATTTCTAACTTGACTAACATTGCTGCCTCGCAGAACAGGTTGCAGGTTGAACGCAACCATAAGTATGCGTGATTCTCTCTGCCAGAGAACGGGAAATATGCCCGGAACTAACCCCAGTTTCACTTCACCCAGTATTCCGCGGCAGCTCTTGATTCGACCCATTTATACAGACCCCCCAACAATGGCCGCCGTGCATAAATCATATTCCAGCTAAACGCAATAAAGCTCTCATTGTTTCCTTTTTATTTTCCCTGCACCCGATGTTGGTGTTTCTTTTATTTCAGCGAGATTCAGTCCCATTTTTCCATCCCTCAATTTCTCAGATGATGAGCACGTTTGATGCCGTCCCGTGAGCGGGTGGGAAAAATAAAGCGCCGACGCGACGCGTTTAGCACGTTCGTCCTCCCCCCTCCCAATCCCCCTCGCCCTCCCCCTTGAGGTTTATCCCACTGCCGGAGAGTCATTCTTTGCCGCTTGTGCAAGCGAATGCACGAACTCTTCCCCACACACGCTGCCGCGCATTCACCTCGTAAACTCTCTCCTGGCGCGCCTCCTCTGAATCCATCCATCCATCATCAGCTCTCTCGCACTCAACACACACTCTCAAAGAGATATACGCAGGCAGCCGCACACACCTTGCGCTCCGCGCCGCCGCTTCCGAGCCCTTTCCTCTCCGGCACATCCGTGGGAGCACGAATGTGTAAACGCAGGCCGCGCCGCTTCATCGTCGCTACAACATAGTGGGTGCCTACTCCCGTCACCCCTCTTCAGAAACATAATCTTTCCCACCTTTCGCTTTAGGAGAGTTCATCGTAAAAATGAAAGCTATGCTTTTTTAAACTGTGTTTCTCGAGGAAAAACAGGGACACTCCATGTGTTTAACTGCATGAATTACCACCCTGTACACAGTTTACACATCAAGTTAGACGAAGATTTAAGAGAGTTGAATGGTGGCAGCGTGGAAAAACTATTTATTTTACCAAATGCCATGTTGTTGTGATAACCAATTTGTTGGATATTATCTAATGACCATGGAAAAGGTGACTTGAGAAAACAAGAAGCCTTGGAAACCTGGTGCTGGAGGAAGATGCTGAAGATAAAATAGACGGACAAAATAAGAAATGATGATGTGTAGAGAAAAATAGAAGAGGAAAGGATCGTATGGAACACCATAGTGAAAAGGAGAACCGAATGGATTGGACACACCCTGAGACATAAATGAATTTGTGAAGAACATGATTGAAGGCAAAATAGAGGGAATAGTCCCCAGAAGAAGACCCAGGAATAAGTTTATGGACTAAATAAAGAGGAAAGTACATAGAAAGAGATACCAAGAAGCCAGGGAACTAGCATTAGATAGGGAAGGATTGACGGCTGAATTCAACCAATCATTGAATTGAACAATCAATTTATGAATGAAATGATTATAACATATTATAGCATACTTATGCAAGGTATAAACTGAATACAGATTAATTAGTGATTATAGTATCAGATAAACAATGCAATTAGTGGTTAATATAAGTGTTTGTTTAAAATATTGGACATTCAGTGTAGCCATTTGGTCGATAAAAAGTCCCCAATACCTCGAAACTTCTACCCGACTAATTTGAGGCTATAATTCCTTGTTTCTATATATTTGAAGGCTAAGGAACGTTATCAGTATTATCATACATTTTTATTTGGCCAGACATTATAATTTTGGGTATGTCATTTGCTTAAACGCGGGGAGCCATTCAGGACTTCATGAAATGCCTGGCTAAGTTCTTCATTATATTTCCATGGTGATCGTTTGCATACGTTGTCCGAGGCCGCCTGTCAAAACATTGCGAGGGTTTACTGATGGAATCATGATGAAATCTTAATGAAACTTGGGGACGCGTCGTTTTTGCCCGCGATGGCGTGTCACTTTTGGCGGGGTCGAAGAAAGATAAACTTTACCTTTCCTACGTGTTCACTCAGGCCTAAGGTTTTTGGCCTCGCCAAAATTTGTCGCCATTTATCTGGGTCATTGATCAATTTGGTGTCTACATCCATTCCCCTTTGTTCATTTTTGTCCTGTTATTTCCAGTATAGTCAAGACCGCTCCAATGGTGTTCTTCCACTCGGATTTCGCTCGATTACAGACCTCAGTGTTGAATCCTCATCCCTTGTTGTCATCTTTTAATCTATACTATATTGTCTAGACATCTATAAATATCTCGAAACTCTTCGTTTGCTATTATTGTCCAGACACCATCTTCACCTGTTGGACTAAGGATAGTTCTCAATGTATTTTGCTCGAATAAATTTGGCTTCCTTTCTGCCTCGATAGTTTATACTTCAGAGCCACGTAGGAACACCGGTGTTATCATGGTTTTATTTAAACTTCATTGGGACTTCCTTGATACAATTTTGCTCTTTAGTAGCTTATATAATCCCCAGTTGCACTTTCCTCCATTTATAATGCTCGTTTTCATTTCGTATTCCACTAAATTATCTTTATTTATAATAGTAGCAAGATATTTCAATTCTGCGCATTTTCAAACGTTTAAGTACAGACTTTAGGTAGTTGTGGCATAAGTCTGCAACTCTGTCATCAATTAGGTATTTTGTTTTTCTACTCGGTGCTTTGTCTACTTAGTACTTTAGCTCGCTAGCCAATAATCATGCCTGATTGGCTTTATTTTGGAAGTTCCAGATAGGTTTTTAAGGCCTTCTTTTCTGCTTTCTTCCGTTTAAGTAACGTCATCCGCAAAATCCTGGATATGGATTTTGTTTCCTACCTCCACTTATAGGAGCTGTTATTTAACTTTATTTAATGTATCTTCTAACACTGAATGTAATAGCAAAGTGGAAAGTCCATCGCCTTGTGTAGCACTATTCTTTGGATTGAACTCATCTGAGAGCTCACAGTTTATTTTCACCTTGCGTATTTTGGCGAAGTTTATTATTTTGTCTGGTATTCCATACCTCTTTTACAATTCCCACATCTTAGTCCTATTCATTCTGTCATAGGCTTTCTTGAAATCCACGGAGAGTAAATTGGCTGCTTTATTTTACTCCCGGTGCTTGGCTAGGACTTATTTTAACATGAATAGGTGATCGGTTGTTGCTCTTTGACTATCAAAGCCCACTTGATGCTCTTCCAGGATTTACCCCGAATATTCGATTAGTTTGTTGTAAATTACCTTTCATATGGCTTTATAAGTTGGAGTAATCGTAGAACTTCCTCCGGAATTGTTACAACTTCATTTTTCTCCT
Source organism: Ceriagrion tenellum (assembly GCA_963169105.1). NCBI lineage: Eukaryota > Metazoa > Arthropoda > Insecta > Odonata > Coenagrionidae > Ceriagrion > Ceriagrion tenellum. The sequence continues at coordinate 95,867,093 of OY720636.1, forward strand.
TTATTAATGGACTGGGGCTACCGCTGCAACTTTCCACTCGTTTGGTAATTTTTCTCTCTTCCTGATGAGTTTCATTAATAAATGGATTTAATGTAATAAAGTTTGAGCGCATGAAGTAAGATAGAAGCGTGAAAAAATTAGGAAATAGGAAAGCGATTCTCCAGGCAGTGTTGACAGTGCCGTTCCATTGCGTGGAGTGCCGAATGAACTGACCCAGTTACGTGAATTTAACGAGAGAGGCCGTGTGTGTGTGCAGCGGTGTGTTAGATTACACATGCGAAACGTTGGGTGAGCGGAAACTTCTAGCAGGGTGGTGTGAACTTTCTTATGCATTAGATAGGGAAAACATATACTGCATTTAAATCATAATATGTAATAAAAAACAAGAGTTCAGTTTTATTGCAATATGCAATGAGATTTAGTAGACATTAAGCGTAATGTTTAGGTAGTGCATAAAAATGGCAGTGATTTATAGTGAGTGAAAATTTATGGCGCTAATAGACCGGGCAATTTAGGTAAGGGTGAATCATTTATGATAAGTTTTTGTGTCATTCAAAATGAAAAAATAATGTATACGCTCTAAAACTCTGACACCCACAATTATGCGGAAATTTAAATCACAAGAAATGCTCAAGTATGCTGAGTAGTCCTTTGTCTGGAAGATCAACCTGGATTTTTGACCGCCAATGCCGTTTTCTAATAAGCAGATATGAGCGATTCCTACCCTATGGTGGGCAAGGACAGCCAACTAAAACAAAAATATGCGATCAGCAATAACATTTTTAAGTTAGTCCTGTCGCCAACATCATTACAAAATCTAAGCACATTCAGCAAATTTTTGGCAATTTTCTCGATTGAAATAGTCTCACTCTAACATTTACTGTCATTACCTTTTAGCGGGAATCCAAATTTTTTTTACGATCTAAACAAAAATGTATTATTTGAATACGCGATGTTATTCTCGGTAACTAAGCCATATTTTACAATATTTATGTTAAACGGCCTGACTTTTTGCGCAAGCAGCTTTTTATGTCAGGTGTTCTGATAATTTGAAAATCAAATGACAATCAAATACCCTTGGCAAAACAAATCTAACGAATGTGCATTTCAATGAGTGCCAAATTCAACACCCGATGACCAAAGTTGTCCGTTCTGGGTCCCTTATAGAGACAAGCCCTTGAGACGGTTGGCATCTCTGCCCTTCCACCCACACTTACGCATCCACGCACTCTTACAACCTGCCCATTAATATCCCTTCTCCCCCATTCTTTCACACCCCTTTCCAAGACCCTTACTCTCTACAATACCCTCGCTCAGAGGCTCCCTTCTTTAGGACTTTTCCCACACCCCCGGAGACTGCAGGCGCCCAATCCACTCTCCACTAACACACATACACCCCACACCGAGACATAAAACACACGAGTACCCACATGCAGCCGACACATACACCAGAGTCGACGCCTGACATCTGTCGCTTCGGATTCCGGGGCTTTAAGGGGGCGAAGGGAACAGCCTGCTCGGCGCGGCGTATCGCATGGCGAAGTCCGGAAACAGAATTAGGTTTTGCGTCCGACGACGCCCGAAAGACATTCTTCATCGCAGTGCGGAGAGAAAGAAAGAAAGGAGTGGAAAAAAAGAAATAAAAAGGCGCATGGAATTGGATGACTTGTGTGCGAACGTGCTGCAGGGAGTAAGGGAGGATGTTATTGAACGCCTTAAAAAGTATCGAAAAAGTAATTATGTCAGAATTCAATCATATTTTGTAAAAATAATAAAACTGGATGTAACAGTAGCAATCTGGACTATATAATCGATTTCCTACCTTAGATATAAATAATCGACGACGGGATGGATAACGGTATTTCAGTTACCCCGGGGTGCCACAAGGAAGTATGATAGGGCCATTACTGTTCTTCGTTTGGATTCGAGGATGAGGCACCGATGTGAGCACTGACGGTCACCTAATTACCAAAAAAGCATAATTACATTGCAAAATGGCATCATAGATCATAGCGCTTAATGCATGGAGAACTCTTCCTAGCAGTGAAAATATTTGGGTTTACAACAATAGCATAAATGAGCACACAGTGCTGTACACCCTGAAAAAAGCAGAGTAATTAAGACTCGCTCATGCCGCAAATTTCTCCTTTGGTATGCTCACTACAATGACATACGATTCAACTGAAATATTCTGACAGTATCACAAAAAATGGCTGACTTTCTGACATACCCTATCATACACCCTTCCGTCGGTTTGCCGGGTACAACGTAGCAGTGTAGATGGGGAGTGAGAGGGGAACATGAATACAACAGGGGACTCGAATGAATGGGGTGGCACCGAGAAAAGAGGGAACAATGAGCCTCACGTGACTCGGGGCATCTTTTCATTCGCGATGAACGATTCAAGGCGCATGGGGAGGGGGAGAAGCGGGAGAGAAAACTTGGCGCCCTCCTTTCGCGGGACTTGTCTCTTGTTTTCCAAATTTTTATTTTTCCTCTCCCGATTTTCCTTCCTACTCTTTTTTAGAGGGCTCCATGGTTGGTTGGATTAAGAGCTGTGCGAAAGGTGGTAGGGGTGGAGACAGACTTCGGAAGAGTGAGATAAAATAGAAAAAAAATGAAACGCGCTTTACGTGCGGGAGTAATTTTCGAACCAGGGGATAAAAATGCAAAGGTTTGGCCGGGTGAGAAATCGGATGGGTGTGGAGGAAAGTTGAAATTACGGAAGGGGACCAGCCCTACAATACGCGTCGGTGGGAAAAAACGGGTAGAATTCGTTACGTGCGGAATCTGTTGATGGCGTTCTAAGCTGATGAAGGAGGGGTTTCTCCGGGGAAATGAAGTGATGGGCTCTTTTTCTCTGTAAAAGGGGGGAAGATAATAATCAAAAGACGGCTTTCGTTGCATGTCCCAATAACTCTTCAACTTCGTTTTCTTCTCCCCCTTCCCCGCTACTTTGGAAGGGCGTTGGTCGCAGGACGTCTTTCAACGGGAAGATTTCGTGCCCTACTACACCGAAATGTCTCGTGATACGGATACGACACAATACTATAAAACCTTGACGCTAAATGTAAAAGTAAAAATTGCTGAAAAAACCGGCTCATTGAGATGTTCATTGTGGCACGTTTATGATCCTATGCTGTTTTCTGAAAATAGCGCTATGTACCCGAAATATTCCCAAGATGTAGATTGATTTTTTACCCGTTCGTCATCATGGAAAATAAAGCCTGTGAACATTTTTTCACTTTGTAATCTCATTTTTGGAAAGCAACGATATAAAGTGTTTGCGGCGTGATCTTAGTGGTCCAGTACTCTTCTGGCAGATGTGGGACTATTATTAATAGGTATCAAGATAGATAGAAAAGTTTTACAAGAGATAATTTCAAAAAATCGAAATAATATTGTTGATGTGCAAACTAAATAATGTATGTATGTATTTAACCATTTGATTGTATTTGATGAGCTATGACCAATGATGATATTCTTTTCATTTTTGTTCAATTATACATTGTTTACCCTATTATTATAATTATATGTTGGGTAAACAATAAATATGAATAAATAAGTAAAATATCTGATTAGGTGTCAGAAAAAGATGTACTTACTAGTGAAAAGATTATCATCCACAATGACTTTCTTTGCAGCTATTGATTTCGGATCCTCGGAAATTATTATCTGTTATATAGTACGCACTATATTATCTATTATCTTAAAAGCAATCATTGAAATATTTGCTCATCAGTGAATGGGACTGAAGGTGAGATGTTTTCAGAACTGAGCTAATCCAATGCACATGCATGAGTGAATCAGTCATGGAAGGGGACATATTTCTTGAGTTTCCATAAATTAGTTGGCCTCAAGTGATTTTTTTTGCACCTTTTTTTGAATAGACTCACGAAGGAACTTCAAAGAATCTTTACAAGAATTCCTTGATCCACTACACCGATTTAATCGAAACTTTTTTATGTTTCTAGCGCCAATAGTGATGCTTTAAAAATGCACCACTCTCTTCAAGAGGAAAACATCATTAAAAGTTCACGTCTTAAGGAACTCCCAGGGAGCGCTCAAAAGGTTTCCTTTGGAAAGAAGACGACTTCGGGTCAACACTACTTTGCCGTAGGGGTCGCGAGTGTGTTAGGTCAAAGCAGGACGGATGAAGTAAAAGACTGTTGTTGAAGACTGGTGAATATTTCCTCTGCCAAACATATTCTTACTCTCTTTCGTGATAATCTCGCGGGTATAAATTCTAAATCAATAGCTGAACTGATCGGGGGTTTATTTTTTTCTAAAAACTCACATATGGTGCATTTTTGTGATTAGAATTCCGCTCAAAATCAACAGTAGAGGGAAACTACAAGAAGTAATTGCATAACTCATCAGCTTCTCATCTGCATTGATAAATCCAAAGAATTAGGGTTTGTCCACACTTGCATACAAAGTCGAGCGATTGTCTGTAGACGTGTATAGGGACTGTCCATAGACTTGTATCCAGACATGTATATAGACAGTCCAGAGACTTTGTCGCGTGTACACTCTCGAATGCCTTGTTCTTCATTAGTTGCTAAATATGACTGATCTTAGTGGGATCGCTGCGGAAAGCGAAGTGAAGCGGAAGAGAAGACGTTGGTGGAGGCGTGAAATTTTTCCAAAGGGCCCTCGTTTTGGTTGCAATATTCTTTCAATGCTGAAATTAGAAGACTCCGGACCATTGCAGTAGGATTAGCAAGTATAAGTGTAATACGTCTTGAGGGGAGATGTTCCGCTTTTCTTGGACTTATTGATTTTTTCGTGCTCCGGCTGAAATGCTGTTTTTAAATTGTGAATTTTCCCACATCCCCTACGGACACTTCAAATTTTTTGGCCAGCCCTTCGATTGCATTTCAATTTTTAGTACGATTCTTATTATTGGGGTTAGTCACTTCCCACAAACAAGTTGCCGAGTGAAAATCTTCTATTAACAACAACACTTTTTCTGTAGGTCACATCTTGATAGTGAAAACAAAACTAAAACCAAAATGGAAAGATAAGCGTTTTCCACGGCTCACAAAGAATAACTGGAGACGACATCTCGGAAAACGTCCACATTACGAAACATTGCGCAACAATTGTCTCGTGTCTCTCACTTCAAATGGGAGACCAATGTTCTGCGAACGTGTCTGTAGACACGAATTTGTTTCTCGATTGTCTTTAGACAATCGCTCGATTATATCTAGACATTGTCTAGATACAGAAATCGCTCAACTTTGTATCCAAGTGTGGACAAAGCTTTATATACCGTACTACTCCATTCTTGACGCAACAAATTCTCCATAATTCATCATTTTAACGTTCTAATGATTTTTTATTTGTAATCCACCATTCGTTCTCCTCCAAAATACATCCCCATTCATTTTCCTCCACAATTTTATTTTCAAGAGACGGTTTTACTTCAGAATCTGTCCTTTAATGTTATTTTAGCTGCTTTGGCGGATTTTCTGAGTTTACATTAGCGTATTCATTCTCCTGCTGTAAGTCTCAGAATATATGTTAAAGCTTCTGGCTTAATTGTTAGGATATAATTAACCTGCATCATTTAAGGAATTGCTAATTTGTATGATGCAAACTATTTAATTAGAAAGGTTAATTTTCACGTTGGTAGCCATGATCAATATGATGACTCCTTGAATGTTGAAACTGGGGTGTGTGATGATAAAGGAACGAAAAAAATTGAGAATAAAATCATTGATTAAGTCTCTTTAGGAATTATGCATCAGTGACTTACGCTGCCCATATGTTCTTCCCATTCCTTACTAATTCGGCTGATTGATTCATAGAGATAGGGAAACGAGGAAGAGGAAAAGGCTTGTTGGTGGGGTCCAAATTGATGGAGAATGGGTTAGGTTGAAATGGGTCTCCATTAATAAGGCACTCGCTCATGTATGTGGGTGAGGGGGAGAAGGTAAGGGGAAGTCTGCATCAGAAGAGCGTAGTGCTCCCTCCACGTAGACAGTGCATTTCGCGGCACACACTAATGGATGGGCGTCGTTAAGGGGGGGGGGGTGGGGTGGCTGCCGTGTCCGGCCCTGACTCCCACGGGCGGCGGAGAAGGAGGTAGCGACGCGGGAGTGGTTCTTTTTACGCATTCGATCCCTGTTTCCCGCACTCGTATACTTGGACCTCCTCCACCCCCTCGCCCCCCCCCCACGCCCCCTCCTTACTCTTCCCCCGGGGGACCCTAAGGACGAGCCCCGGCATCTCCTTTCGGCCGCCTTTTAAAGTGTCCGCGCGCGCACTCGGGGAAAAAGGATCAACGAGCAACGAGCCGAAATATCTCTTTCCCCCTCTCCCGTTGGTGATGCTCCCGCTTGATGTGTTCCTTTGTAAGTTTGCGCTCACTTGTTTGTTTTTTCAAACCGAGAACTCCGACGTACGGTGGCATTAGCGACGAAGAGGCCAATGCCGCGTGAAAAAAATTCCGCTTTCGAGGAAGGAAAGAAGATGTTCGTGTTCCACCAGCTGTCGGTTGTAAGGCAGAAAGCAAGCATTGGCCATTCTAAAGCAATTCGCTGGAAAATCCCCTGATTTTCAGTCCTCGTCGGTAAAAAAAACTAAATACTTTTCAGCAATCTTATTGTTTCTCAAGGATTACTCCTAATGTAATTGGGTATTTTTAATTTTTTACGAGCAGGTAGCTGACAAAGCTTCCGCATTAATCGACGATTTGATATAAATCGTAAAGAAAAAGTTTTGACGCATAAAAACCTTGACGTTATTTCTATATAATTTACAAAAAAATCTAATTATTAATTAATAAAAAAATCTAATTAATTATTAATTTATATTCCACAAAAGGGTACCCGGAGAAAACTCATATAACCTAGACGTGTGCTGGAACAATAGAATGGAACTCTTGAGGTCATTTCACCGGAACATTTTCGAGTTTTCATCAGAATTGACGCATATTTTTCCTGCTCTTCTAAAACTTATTAACACAGAGAAAATTTAAATTCGTCCATAACTCGAGAGTTTTGCTGATTAAAATGTCGCCTACTAACGAGGATGTATAAACGTTGTTGTGCATTGTTGTCTTGTATCGAACCAACTCACAAATAGATATTGTGTGTAATTTATAATTCTCTTGTCACCAAATTTGGTTTCCTAACTATTTTTTGCCGAAAACTGGTTAATTTTGCGGCTTAAAAATCTTCTTACTATTCCAAAGGATTTTTCGAAAAATCTTTGACTGCACAGTTCACGGTACGATGTACGTTGATACTTGTTTGATACCAGCATTAATTAAAATGAATGAGTGGTAATTCATACGTATGAGTGGTAATTTATATTCATACAGGCACCAGACATAGCAGTAGGAAACGGCCAATTATTTTTAGTTATGTTGCCTAGATTGAAATAAATGACTACATTATTTCAATTTTGAAAATCTAAGTCAGTATATATGCATAACATAAGACATGATTATTGATCAATTAATATAATCTGTTACAATAGCTCAAATTAATAAACTTGACTAACTGATATTACTCAATCTTAAAAAAAATTATATTGTTCCATCTTTTAGGTTGTCGTGGTTTGGTTTTCTGAATCAAGTTGATACCTTCCCATGTGTACCTAATTTCATTTAAATCCAGAAAACGGTCGACAAAATATTGGTGAGGCGTGTAGCTATATAGTATTCCTCGTGTACCGGCACCGGATGAGGGGACATTTCTATCTCATTTCTCTGGCAAAAGTTCTCGCGGATTGGGCGAGATCGAATGTGGCGCCGGCAGCATTCGACGAAATGTAATTCCCCGCCGCTGATGCCCGCCGCCGGGGTTTGAAGCATACGCTGCCGGTGGATGAGATACGGAAATGAAGTCACGGGGTCACACCGGGCAAAGATTATTTTTCTAAAGAAATTTTTAAAGCGGGATGTAGAGGGAGAGGAGATACAAACCTATAGAGAGAGAGAAAGAGACGATAAAAAAAGACGTGGGAATAAAAACACTAAATCACCGAAATGGAATCCTCCGGAGAAATAAAATGGTGAAGGTTGAAAAAATGAAGGAAGCAACGAGAAACCTCATCGCGTTGGTCTTAAACTTACTGTACGTTTCAGAAAAGTTGGGAGGCAGACGACTGGAAGGGGGATGGGTGGAGTGCCACAAAACGGATGACTCTTGAAACAGGTCATGCGGCCCACTTCTGAGAGTTTAAGGTGGAGATTAAACGATGTTTCTTCAGTTTATGCGTGCAATGCACGTGTTTTGTGGATGATGGGTCTTGTGCAAGGGAGGAAACGGCATTGGACGTGTGCAAGATGGAGAAGAAAGGAGATTAAAGTTAACTCACCTGTTTTGTATTCCGGAGGATTCCTCGGTACTAGGACGGGACATCTACCCATCACAGGAGGACATTTTTACTAGACTATCTATCTCTATCATCATTATGATCGCTATTTTAAAGATTATAAACGGCAGGTTTGTAAAATCAGAGATTTCAAAATTAAATTCTAATTACTGTACTAATAATAATTTAAGCTTTTATTTTATATGTTCGTAGATTAAGGAACGGAATGATAACTAGTCGTAAAGATTGGAGTAGACGGGTAAGCGGATTTCAAAACTACTTCATTTGCAAATTAGCTTCCCTGCGTATAATATACGGACTGAACTAAGAAGGTTTTAGACAAGGTTTTAAAGATATCAAAATACCCACATAAGGGGCGCTATTAGCATAGTGTGTTGGAGAAGGAAATGGGACTTATAGAATATAGGAAGATAAAATATATAATGATACGAATTAAAAATTTCTCTCTCTTGCATTAGGATCATTTTCAAAAGTCAATAAAATTTAAAGATATTTAAAATAAATTGAAAATAGATAGGCAACGTATAGAATTGAAAATCGGGTGAAAATTAAACTGACTAAACTAAATTATTGAACTAACTCATCTCCAGTGCCACGTCAATTGAATCGAAAAATATTTACTAGCTGATTTTCAAAAATTTTCAATTCCTCTTAAAAATTTAAATTGATTGGTGCTTTTATTTTTATGTAATAGAGCCTAGAGCTCCTAATTAAGGTATGTGTAAGTTTTTAATGAAAACAGAAATGGAATTTATGTTAGATTGTGAAATGGAACGTATTTATTTTCAAGCTGCCATTATTTTCTTCATTGAAGCATTTTATTTCATATTTAATCGAAGAAAAATTTATGCGATAAAGTAGAATTTCGTTGACGCCATCAAATAGATGGTACCTCTTTTCCACGAGTTTCACTGTTATGACAAAAATGATACTAGCTTCATTTCACTGCGGCGTACATTCCTAAAGGAGACTCGATTGTTCCGTATTTCGTTGGAGACCCTTAATGGTCGGCGCATTGCCTCTTTCTCTTCAGGCGCGGGACATGCGTTCCACAGAGTACCGGCGCTCTTTGAACCACGGGGGTTATAGACGAGCGCTCCGTGCTTTTTAGGCTACGCCACTGCCAGGCTCAACTACGCGACCTTCTTCTCCCCTCCGGTACAATCATTCACGAGAGAACTTGCGCACTTGTGCGAAGTGCAGCCAATTCCGCAGTGAGCGCTTGCGAGGGATGTACCGGGCATAAAAATCTACCATACTCCTTCCATTCCCCACGGAGGTAGGAGGCGGAAAAAGAAGAGTCACATACGAAGAACAGACATGGAGGCGGAGAGTACCAACGATATCGAAGGGATTGAGGGGGGAGGATGGAACAAACAAACAAGGAGGTAGCCTTGGTGTTTGATAGGAGGGATGGCGTGGAAAGGTAGCGACAAAAATAAAGGTGGGCAAACTTTCTGACTGCACCCATGTGATGAAGTTGGCAAGTTCCGTGTGCCCGGCTAGGTCAAGAGAGCATTCTCTTATTTTTTTACGGTCTCCGTCGGCCAAGTAGGGCTATCCCCTCTCATCCGCTGGCTCCTCTCAAGGAGGGCTAAAATTTGTGACCCTGACCTGCTCCGCAAAAAGGTGGCCCGCGGGAAACTTAGCGACGGATAAGTTTTAAATCTACAACGACGTTTACCTTGTACCTCGCGAGGATTCCATCCAAAGAAATGCTAGCGGCGATGGGGAAAGAGGTTGCCCGCTGCTTCTCCTCAGGATTAGAAAGCGGTGATTTCCCGTTGCTTCCCACAAAGCTGCACAATAGCAGTTTACGAAAAATATTTTTACTACGCCTGCAGAGCAATGGGAGCTACTGGACTGTTCACGTAGTCTTCATCTTTTCTCATAAATACGAAGCCTGCTGACCTCCTGGTTATTGATTGCCAATTAGCTGGCAGTAGTCGATCGGCAAGTCAAGTCATGTCAGGAATTTTGAAAGCCACTGTACCCACTGCAGGTCGACCGCAGATTTTTATCCCCCGCCGATATTTAGTGAATGTGATATACCTGATATCCTATGTACTAGAGAGGATAAAAGATCAGATGCAAACCTGTTGGCCTTAAATATCATGATCTCAAAAAATATCAAGATCTCAAAAAAACTTTATTGAATTTCCAAACAACTTATTCTTACCTATCGAACTAGTTTGTGACGTACTTATATCATAATCAAGGTTATTAAGTCATAAGTAGAATCGATACCTAGATCGTCGTGTGAGCATGAATTGTATGGAAATGTAATAAGTTCTTTTTGTCGAGATTATGGTATAAATCACCCATTTCCACTAGATATCGCCTGATTCTTTAAAGAAACTGGCCGTGTCAGACGAAACTCTGTGTAACTTGCTTAGCATTGTGAAATGAAAACTGTAACTTAGTAATTCCACGTAAACTTTATTCAGGTCCCGATGAGGACTTAATAAGTTGAAATCTGGGTCGTTAATAAATTTTTTGTGGAATCAGTAAGTTACGGCTTTCATTTCACGATGGTTCGTTAAACTTAATCTGTTGGGCTTGGGGTTGTATGGCTAGAAGTATTGCCTCTAGAGAATATTAATTCTTTTTTCTTCAAACATACGAATGCGTCTCCGTGGTTCTGTAGTGGTCAGAGAAAAATTAGTTCCATTTTGAGCAATTTGTCATGGTATCTGTTTCCTTTATTTTATCCTTGTTGTTCAAATACGCCTCCATATTAAGGGAGTCCATTTGGCTAACCGTTTGAGTTGTCCCGGTGTTTAGGTGCATGCTTCCACTCGTGATTCTTTCGTTATTGTATAGGACGAGAATAAATCGGCCGCTACTCCACCAGCTTAGAAGTCCATCTATCTCTCCCGGCCATTAATTTGCTCGCCAATGCTCCTAGTTGAGAGTATCCCCCTGCCGTCCTGTTTTGATACGCGTCCGACGCAGGCAAACCATTCCATATGCCGGGGCGTACCAATTTGAGTGAAGAGGGTTGTCGACCGCCGGGCGCGCTGGGCGGCCTGACGTAATGGGTACAGGCGTGGGTGAGGGGAGGAGGACAGAGATCGCTTGGGATGAGGAGGTTGGCTACGAGGGAATGAGAGCGCGGGATCCCGTGGAAATAGCCAAGGCACAGTTACGCAAGATCTTCTCATTGCCTAAGGGAAATGGTCGCGCCGAGTTCAGCCAAGAGCAACAGGGGGGGGGGCAAAGAGGAGGGAAGGTATGGGGCCATGGGCACGGTTGGGGAAGGCAATGGATACACACAGTGAGGGGAGAAAGCCAGCCTTGGAAATTCGATGCATTTCACACAAACGCGATGCTTTCAAAATGAGGAAGAAAGAGAGATGTAGAAAACAGAAGAGAGAGAGAGAGGAGCTGCTTCCACGGTTGGTTGTTACATTCATTCGCGGGCCACCTTTCTTTTTTTTCTCTCTCACGTACGTGAACTCGTTCGGGTTTGAAAATTTCCCCTCCCCGATACAATGACTGCCTCCTATGCGCGCGGCCGTTCGAATTTCTTGCTGGCTTCCGCCTTTTTATTCTTTCCGTGATTCCTCTCACGGGAGAGGCGAAATTAGTATGGGCATTACGTGCCCAGGGATTTTTATCTTGGCTAGAAAATCGAGTCCCATTCTCGCTGATATGATTCACCTTTATTTGAGCGGGCGTCAGCTGGGAGAGGATTGGTGTAGTCACATTGGCAGTGGGAAGGTATTGAAATAGATTTTTTTAGAACTTATGATAAGATGTGAAGGATATATCAAATTTAAAACTGAAGCGAAACTGATTGAAGTATTAGGTAAGTATAACAGTAAAGAAGAATATATGCTTTAAAAAAATGGCGATGAGGAAGAAACAAAGTCAATGGCGGCAGGCTGAATCACAGCAGCATCTTGATAACACGTACTAAAGACATGACAAATATCAAAAACTACCGGAAGATAAATCGTATACGTTGTTAGGATATTTTATAAAAAACATATAACATTAGAAGTACCACAGGGGTCAGTTTGACCCCTTTTCATTTTTGCCTAGCCACTACTTCTGGCTTAATCGTCCCAGCTCGTGTTAATTTCTTCACTTATAAGTTATTTAGCGGGAAGGTATATTGTGAAAATAAGAACCTCAAAGCTCCAATAGATTGTAACGTACAAAATTTCTACCTTTAATACCAGAGGGGTTACTTTGACCTCAGGCTGTCTCGCCCCTGTCATATTCGAGTTTTTTTACGACCCACCCGGTACAACAGCACCACTGATATAACGGTGGCATATGCGTTGCAAGGGCACATGAGAATGTTCGCAGTTACATTATGATACACAATTTGCAACATTTCGATAATCCAATATAGGTATAAAGGATTCCCAACTACAATAAATGGAAAGGTTTTAAGAAATATTCTTCTTACGCGTCGTGGCAATGAGATGATTTTCGACGAATGTGTGTTTCTTCTGGGGTCAAAATGATTTTGTAGGAAGCAAAAAGCGAAAAGATACGACACTTATTTCAAGAATTAACCTTTATTCTGGAGCCCTGCTCATACTGATTCACTTTAAGTAGCAAAGCAGAATCGTAAAATTATGGCGCCTTGATGTCTGCGGAAACATTTCCGGCCGTGGTATACAGCCCCTAAAACGCTAAACAGCCGTACCCTCCACAGATCCGAACTCCAATTTGGATACACTTACCAGTGACATCAATGCTATTTCAATATTGATGCACATAGAAAAGGTAACCCTAACACCAAATCCTACTCAAGGTATCTCGCCAAAATGTGTGTTACCGTCTCTCTCACAGTTAACGTACCATCAACGCATTTCAACATCGTATTCTGTGCTAAATATCAAGGCACGATATTTTTCTACACCATGTATTTGTGTGTTAAAGTGCATAAATCATTTTCTTCAAACTGACTAAGGCTTTCATCGGAACTGTGTATTACTCTTCCTGGGTCAGGAATTAATTCATTTCATTTTTATTACATTCATTTTTTACATTTTTAATTTGAATCTGGTACGTCGAGACCAAAGTAACAACAGCAAAAAACATACAAAGCACTCCTTAAATATACTGGAAGGCCTAGAAGGGAGAGGGGGGGGAGTGCATCGACTCCAAAGTTTCGCGTCTAGTTTTTAAAAATTCAAATCGTGCAGTTTTATGGTGCATACAAAGGACAAAAGTGATTTCCATTAAAACGCCTGCATAACATTGTTTGCGGAATCTGGAATTAAATAGAGTGCTTGGGTTAAAAAAAATGCTCTCTCTCAATAAGCTCAGTGCTTTCAGATTGAATAAAATAAAGATATATGAGTGCAGGGTATGAAAGCTGGAAATCGATGGTGGGTGGGTTAGGAGAGCGCCCGATCCACATTGCCTGGGCCCTTGGGCAAATATTGATGTAAGGGTACCATAAATATTAATAAACAATTTTCCCTTTTTGCATTCATTTTGCGTCACAATAGGAACATTTTTTTTCACAGATTCCTTCCTAGAATTTTTGAGCGCACTCTGTCCAGGAAAATCCTTCTGCATCGCATTAAAGAAGAAATTTCAGATTTTTATTTGAGAGAAAGATTTTATTCGTAGGTACAGCGAGTTCCAATGTCTAAACACTAACTCATCGGTTAAATGAAAAATCACGGGCAACTTCATTTGGCGCGTAATCATAAATTTCTATGTATTGTTACTCGAGGCCTTACTTCACAACTTTACGCACAGAAACTTTTTGCTTGGTTGATTCTTAATGGAGGCGTTGACCTGCTAAGATCTACCGTCTGAAAGAGTAAGGTTGATAATTGAACGCTTGTAAGATATAACGCTTTTCCGGCGAATGTGTAGACTGTAAAGCTCTCAGGTTTCCAACCGGGTGATGGTGGTTTGTGGCACCAACGTTTAGAAGGCGTAGTCTACCATGGTCCTCAAGGCAACGTCAAAGTAAATTATTCTGTTGGAATTAAGCGACTGGCAGGGAGATCACCCTGAGGATGATGGGAGACTACGCCTTCGAAACGTCAGTTCAACAAACCACCATCCTCCGGTTGGAAGCTCTATAGTTTTACATTTTTATTAAATGCTAGCAAATGGAGGAGGATTAAAGGAAACCAGGCGACGGAAAACTGCTCTTGATATGCTTTTTTTAGCTCCAATAGAGCGATCGGCAATTTGGAAGAGTGGCGGTGTTCATAGTGAAAACTTTGCGTAGAAGGAGAGAGATGAATATTTTATTGGACACTTTTTGCGACACCATAGCCTTGTGAAAGCAATATTAGAAGGATAAATGAACAGAGCGAAACCAATAATGGAATACGTCAAGCAAATCATGAAGGGCGTGAAAGAAAAAAAATTGTAGGAATAAAACTATTGGCATAAAGGACAAGTGGGAAGAAGAGACGCTGTAAACCTATCTTCGGATTGATGACAGCTGCATATTTACCGCTGCGATAAAATTATCTTGGATTCTAGTGTATTAATAGGAAATTTGGAATATTTATTAGGAGTTCAAGCGGCAGATCACTAAATCCTAAGCTATCAGCTTTGATTTTCTTGAATTTTTGTGCTTGAATTCGTAATATTTTGTTCTGCCGAGTTTTCGCGGGTTCCCGTCTCCTTTTTTTGCTAAAATAACTTTTTAAAGAAATTAGGTAGTTCTTATTCAAATTCTTCAACAAAACAAAGTAATGATTTTACAGATTTCTTACAAGATGGAATGGATGACAGTCCTCTCTTAGAGGGACATTATAAATTACAGTCGGGAAGTATTTCAGGGAGATATTTCTGCAAATAAATTTCTTGTCGTGACTCGGTTTTATGAAAAACCAGCGTCGTCACTTATGACATTTTGCGTGGCAAATTACAGATTTTAATGCTCCTTGAGTTTTCTCAATATTAGATGAAACACACCCTCCCAACGAGTCTCAAACACCATAAATATTTTAAATTCGTTTAGTGTTCAAGGGAGACACTTAAAAAGTGGTGTTGGCTGGAGGAAATTAAGAGAGGAAATTAAATTTAAGAAATGCTTCACGCATTCCAATCTTGGGCCTTTGACTTTGATTGGTTTGCACCCCGAGATTATGATCCCCCGGCTTTTCAGCCGAGATTTAGTAAATTTGCACTCTTTTCTTTTTTTCGCACGGTGACTCCTTTTCGGAATGAAAAGAGTGGAGCGACTACGTGCTCTTCGCGGTTGTATTCATATCGACCCGACGGTAGACAACGGGAGGACTAAGTTTGTGATACTCAGTGCATTTTGGGGGGGGGGAGAGGGGGATTCACGGGGCATAGAGCTGAGGAGGATATAATTTGGGAGATGGGTACAAAGTTTGGTTCTTCCGAAAGGAAAGTAAGGGGCGGGAGTGGGAGACGAAGAAGCGAGAAGGAACGAGAACGAGGCAATAATCGAAGGGTATGGGAGTCCAAGACGGCTCGAAAATATTCCTCGTTCATTCCGTCCATTTCTTTCGCGGGAACCGTTAGATGGGGGAACGGAAAGAGGCGTGAGTGAGGAAGAAAGAGAGAGAGATGGGAGAGGAAGCGTGGGCGACGGAAAGAAGAGGAATGGGAGGCGTGAACTAAAGGGGTAGGTGGAGAAAAAATGGGTACCAAAGCAGGCAGCAACGATGGAGCACGGGCAAATCTTCTCCTTCTCTCGCATGCGAAGAGTTATGTTCGAGAAATTCTGACGTGTCTCGTGGTAATATATTTAGAGCATGTGTATTTAATGTTCTAGTGGCAAATTATGGAGGTTAAAACTGCATCATATAACTTACTGTACCTATTCCTGTACTGTTTTATATTTCCTGACGTACATTTTGTTGCACTACAGCTACGTTGGCAGGAAGTAATAGTGAAAATTCAGATGTGTTTATATGGGCATTTGACCGGGAGAGGAGATTCCGCCTGTAATCGCACACTTGTATATATATCTCATTTTTCTGTATTTTGCTCTCCTGATGATGGAGTACAGCGATAATCTTAGATCGTGACAAAGTAATTAATGTGTATAAACTACATTAATGAATGTTTTTTATTATAAAAGCGATCATATAGGTGTCATATACAGTAAATATCCTTATAAGGAATACTTTTCAGTGGCTCAGCTTTGTGTTTAAATGTAAATCGTGCTGGTCATTATTGCATACTCACTACGGCAGCACATAGCTTATTGGAAGTACAGTTAATGAATCTATTTAAGGAGAAACCAACATCCGAATCAACTTTAATTGAATACTAAAGCCTAAAATTACCCCTTAGGAAAAGAATACGTGCCATATAGATCACCTATTATAATCTTCGGGAAGTTGGACATTAAAAATCGTCAATGGAAGGCTAAGCTCTCTTTACACAGCGAAGGAAGTTAGTCAAGCAATGTACAATTTCTTTCGATGGCAGGAATTCTACATGGGCAATGACATAGGTGTATGGTTTTATATGAAAGAAAGGGAATAGTTGGGAGGAAATGTGGGAGAGAAAGGCAATCCAGTTGGAAGAGGTCGTAAGAAGTCACCGTCGCACGTGGTTGAAGGGAAAAACGTTAGGCAAACTAGGAAGACGGGAAAGGAGAGGAACGATCGGCGCACAGAGTGCTGAAAAAGAGGTGGGGATCCTGCCAGATGAAAGAGGGAAAGAGAACATGTTGCCAGGTGAGGGAAGATGTTGAGCAAGCGGGGAAGGGGAAGAAAGAGAATAGGTTTCATGGACAGGACGAAGAAGGGCAGATTGTATGCTGAGGCGAAAAAGGATATACTAGAGGGAGATTGGCCCCTGAAAGTGTAGAAAACTGGAAGATCTGTCAGTCAACAAAACCTGCCTTTACCGGTAGAATACTTAAATAATTAATAATATCCAAGTCTCACCATTTCTTACCCATAATTTTTGTTTGAATTCAAGGATATTATGCAGTGAACTTGTGACCAAACAAATATTGACTATTCTATTCACCGCTTCGTATGCACCGTTTGTATAAAAAAGCTTAGCTGCTACATTAAAAAAATTAAAGAGATTATATTCAGATAATTCGACGAATAAATTTTCTTTTAGTTTAGCACATGTATCGCGGATATAGGTACTGAGCGTCATTATACATCGGACTTATACATTCTGGCTCCAGTTTTTGTAGCAATCAACAGTTGCTTAAAAATTATGGATAGGAGCTTGAAATTCACTTTACCTCAGGGAATTTACTTTTTGCTAGTTACTTATCTAGCTAGATACTTTGCTAGATACTTCACCTTAAAGAACTGTTCCGAAGAGTACTGAGAGACTGGGAGCTGCCTCCGTTGCGTGCTAATGGTAAAAAGGACTGGAAGATTTTATAGCAAATGCTTGCGACCGTTATTGTGTTCATGTGATGACGACATCAATCAGTAATTGCCATAAATGCGTTGGCGTCAACAATAAGCCCATCATACCATCGGATTGTGAGGGGAGTAATAGAGCAGGTAGAAAGCAGAGGAAAGAAAAAAGGGCGGGAGAAATGGGGTACAGTGCGGAGGAAAGGAAAAGAAAGTAGAGAAAGTGAGAAAGAGGACATGATGGGATAGCGAGAGTGAAGGGGGGCGGTGGAGAAGGGACCCTATGGGGGGGGGGATGGGACCATTGGGCTCAGCAGTCGGGGAATATAAGGGAAGAGCTGCCGCGGTGGGCGGAGGAGGATGGAATCGGCGGTGGAGCTGGTTGGGGGGAGGGGGAGGCGGGGTTGGGAAGTGCGCCCGCCCGGGATAACGGAGACTTTAGTCCGGAGATGTTGATGAGAAGGACGCGAGCTGGTTCCCTAACGGTATGGAATGGCCCGCAGTGGCGCCGCAAGCGGGTGGAGAGGGAGTGAAGCACGAAATATGCACACATCGTGTGGGTATGGGGAGCTTCGACAGGGGGGGGGGAGTAGGGAGAGGGAGGGAAGACAAGGGAGCGATATGAGTGCGTGAGGGGATAACCAAGAGCCGTAGAAAGTAGGGAAAGGGGAGGGGGGTTGAGAAGGGCTTGTGTGAGGTTGTATATATGAAGAGAATGGTAGAGGGGGGTGGATGGAGGGCGCAGGTTTGTGGAAATGGTGGCAGGGAAACCGAAGAGATGGCATTCCCCGGGAAACGCTCCCCGTGCCATATAGCCGTGCCACACGCTAAGGGCCATTGTTTGCTGGAATGGAGCCCAGGAGATGATTCCGAAAACACCTGCTCCATACGTACGTAGGGGAGGGCTGCCGGAGGTGCACACACCCAGCCAGGTTGCTAATGACAGTGGTGGGAAGGCAAAGGAAATGGGTGCCCAGCCTCTCCCGCCTGGGCTGGGGTTAGGATGAAGAAGGCCGAATTCGGAAGAGTGTGAGGGGTCGAAAGTGTGCAGGGATGGAAGGCGGGCTTTGAGCGCGAGGGACTGAGGGTCCGATAGGAACTACCGGGACGTGGAGAAAACACGGACATGGATGGTCATTTTATCTTCCTATCGCCGTCGATGTATCATACAAATCAACTTTTAGCGATGTCATAGCTTACAAAACAGATGCTTCAGTAAAGTCACAACACTGAAGTGGTCTCTGTATATTGAAAGATTCTTTTTCGGGTTCCCCCTATGAAACTCATTGCACTACAGGCGTTTAATGTACATAATCCAATTCAATTTCAGAATCTCACCGAGCAGGTTTAAGTTATATATTACTAAACACCAACGATAAATTATATCAGAAACAACAATTGCACTATTCCACAGGATATATGTAGTTCCTGTTACAATATGACGAACTTCCACGATGTCTCGCCTGAATCTGTTGAAATCACCAATGAGAAAACTGAACTTATGTTTTCTATACCATCGTCTAGTGAAGAAAGATCTAAGGCTTTCCCGGCGTATTTTGATGCTGAAGGTTACTTGGGTTTTTCACCAGGTCAAGCTCTCTAACTTGGCCGACGTTTTGCTGTAACGTCATCTGTGCATGATGAAGATGTATCCCATTTTCTCTACTTTCTACATCGAAACGTCGGCCGAGTATTTTCGTGAGTATAACGTGAGCCTAGTATTTTCTGGAAAGCCATACTAAAGAAATGATTCCTATATTATACGTTGCCTCACTGGCCAATTTTCCGACTTGAAGAGAGATTATCACGTAATTATTTTCCCCGATAAGATCGGATTGCACGTGAGAACCATTGGGTAGTACTATTTTCAAAATTATACACTTTCAGGATTTGTTAAGGCCTCACCGACTGCTCTGTCAATATGGTACATTTCCGAGCATATCTCATAAATTCGACTTTTTGATTGTAATGAATCAATGGAGTGCAGTCAACGGCGACCTTTGAACTTAGTAATGGTGGCTGAGCAGAAATCAAAGATTGGAGAGGACTGACGTAATCCATACTTGTCTGTTTCTCGAACCGGGAGACGATTAACCTGACTACTTTTATTTTCGCTGTCGAGAGTTAATCTTTTGAAGTGCCTAGATGACTAGAAGTTACGCTTATGACACCGTCATTATACATTACAGTTTCGATTATACTAGTGCCGATTTAACGAGGCTTGTTGTGGTTGCCCCGTCTCTGTTTGCGCGGAAGAAAGTTGGAACACGGCTATCGATTCGATACAATTGAGTACTGAGATCATCAGCCCAATTAAATATTTACCGTGTCGCGAAGTGGAAGTCGGGAATGCATGGAAATATATTTTCCGTAATTTAAGCCGATAACTCGGTAGTAAAAACTTCTTTGTGTACTTCATGTAAAAGTACTTGCTATCAGTGTGTCCTATTTCTTTTTCCTGATCCGCGCAAATATCACTCTTTTTTGCATTACAACACGGTTTAAAATGTCCTCCATTAGAAAAATGTCGCCCGTTATTTTCTTTAAATAAATCTAAATTTGATTTTCATCCAAAATGTGGAGCACACGTAAATTTATAAATGAAGTTTAAAGGGAATGAATAATTCGCACACGTTTACCGCGCTCATTGCTGCAATTTTCGTCGGAGGCGCTTGGTGCAATGCACGTCGCTGGGTGATATTAATCACACAAACTCGGGAGCGGAGTAAATAAACGACTTGTGGGTGCGCGTGGAAGCAGTAATTCCCCTCCCCCCTCCCAATCGGTGCAAGTACGTGCACTAGAATGCATGGACGCCCTCTTCATAAAGCATAGTTTCGCGATGTTGACGCATCTTCTGTGCCGCTCTATGGAAGCAAACTATGCGTTACGTAGGCAGCCTTTTAACATGATATCGTCGTAACTTTGCTGCTGCCGCTAATCCCTTAACGGTTTGTTAACCTGTTTTAACGAAAGAATTAGTGGTGACACTAACTTCGTGTTATTTCTGAATATGTATCGTCAGGAGAGAAAGAACACTTTGATGTTTCCTCACTTTGTGGATAACCAACCACGGTATCGGAGCGTTGTGGCATCATCGCGGTAAATGATGATGGCATAATGTGCCGAAACCACCGTCGGTTGTCAGTATACTGTGAACGTAATATTTCTCTTGCGAAGGTACAGATTTATTTTAACTCACTATCCCTTTGCGTGATGTTTTTCCTAGAGAGTTATATCCGCACGCGGAAAAGGTGCCTTTAATCCAGAATGCTACAACGCGGCATGATTCATATAGTTTTGACATCTGTTTTCTCAGTGTTATTGCAGCATTAGCAAACTTCGTTTTTTCACATGAATAAAATGCCTCATTTCAAGGGTTCGGGGATGTGTGGTCGAGAGTATTGGCTTCAAGTCTATTAGGGGCATGGCTCCCGTCCCGGCCGAGGACTGTCCCAATTTTGGAGCTATCTTGAGAGCACTTATAGTGATTAGTTTTATAAAGTCCCATTACCGTTAACTGGAAGATGAGGAATTTGATATTTTAACTCAATTTTAAGTGAAAGGTCCAGTTTTTTGTTTGTCTTCAGAATGTTGGATATTTGCCGTAACATTATCGTAGACAAAAAGTATCTATTAACCTTGGTAAAAATGTCGGAAAATATTTAACACATATTACTTATCACGCAATTCCATTTCGGGGTAATTGCAGTAAAAGTAAGCAAAATTCTCGGTTATATACACCTAGACACTACCCTGTGAGTAGCCACATTCTTTCATTTCCCAAAAATCTGACTAACCTTCCCTCCTCCACTCATGGGCGCTAAAGGCATCAGTCATTGTTGGACGCAGTTTAAAATAAACAACCAATCAACCGAATTTTCATTATACAGAAAAAAATGGGCTGAAAAAAAACAAGGGAGGAATCCTGCAGGTATTTCTACTTCACGCTTTGAGATTTTTATCGTCGTCATGAAACCAGACTGATGTGGGGGGGTTGTTTGTTGCCGAAGAATTTTTCCAACCGAGGCTGAAATAACTCTATTCGTTAGCCGTTTCACGCTGAATGGGCAGGCGCCGCTATGTATTTGCTCCGGCGACGACGAAACGTCAACCTTTACGAGCGAAACGATGGGGAATTCCGGGCTCGCTCCAACCAGGAGCCCCGAAAAAAAATAATAATAACCCCACATAATAATAAAAAAATATATATACCTAAAGGGAATGGCTGAGTTATTCCGGGAGCTCAAACTGAAAGAGGGGAAAAGAGGCCGAGGGAGGGCGCAGCGTACGCACAAATACCTAAAACTCTGCGGAAACCTCAGTTTTGAAACAAAATTTAGGGCTACGGTGGGTAGGAAAAAATGGGAAAAAAAAGGATTCCTTCCTCGGATTAATGGAGAGATATGCTATCGTCCAAAACAATGGCTGGACGGTTGGGGAGAAGAGAATTAGCCAAAGGACGTTGAGAGGGTGGGCCAAACCACGGGATGTGAACGCCGGAACGTTCGTTGGTCATGTGACAATATCGTTCATATCGCCTTATCTCTTACGGATTAGCCATTCGTTCTTGAACTACGGATCTTGATTGAATATACCTAGTTCCTAGGTTTTTGAGGATGAATTCATTGAGGCATTGCGGATTTGGTGGAGATTAACTCGGTGACGTAATTAATACCTCTAGTCTCATTTATCTTACGAGCGCATTACTCCGACACAATGAATGTCCTAAGACTCCTGAGCGTGTTCATTTGGCACACTACGTCATTCTATAACTTCCTGAGCTTCAACGACTCTCAAATCACAGATAACCGTCTTTTTTAAGGGGCTTCTAACTGGATGTTGTGTTCGATGGTCGCCTAAATGACCATATATTTATCGTACGCGACAAACGTAGGGCTGCACTTATAGTACTCTCCTAATAGTATAAATATATGGTTCGGAATCACAAAAAAAATATTTATGTAACTGCCGGGATTCAAACTCCAGCGCGCGAAATGGGAAGCCGGTACAATAGTCATCTCACCAACCCGACGAATATGCCAGCTTCGCAGAATGTACCTAGATCCACGGTAGTAATTGTTTCATGGATAGTATTCTCTTACGAATCACTGATTAGTGTGTAACTTAAGTACATTAAACGCGTTCCTAGTCCACCTCCAATATTTAACGTACTTCTCCAGTCTTTTGTCGCCAATATAGCCCATGTTGTGGACAGGAGTAGTCAATTATTTACTTATTGAATTTTACTGCATATCACTAGAAGGACCAAACCCGTCATTTTGACGGTTGACCTCTACTTACTAGATCATATGTCCTATATTTCTTTTTGTATCACCTCAATTTTTTCTTACTTTTAATGATATTTTATGATACGTATCCTGCTGGAAAATGAATTAACACCTAATATGGGTTTCATCAACTCATTCACGAATACTGACTCGAGTTGCCCTCTCATTCATTCACTTGAACCGTTGGACAGGACAACCATATACTTGCTAGACCCAGTTCACGTGAGCCGATCAGTCAGGACCGACCCAACGCTAACGACCGCTCTTAACTCTTTCCCAACACTCAACCGTTCCCTTCGCCCCATTCCGTGAGGTAACCCGCGCGGGAAGCGAAGCGAACTTAAAAGAGCGTTAATTAAGGGATAACAACGAGCCGCCGTGCCCCGCCAGACAAGATGGCGTGCCGCTTATTTATGGAGCGACGGAACGGTGAAAGTTGGGACTTGATTAAATAAAAGAGGAATTCGACGGCGGACGCGGCACGGCGCTCTACTGGTTTGTCGATCCTGTCTCTCCGTCCCTATTTATCCGTTCCCATCTCGTTCCGATCCTTGTTCCACCCTCTTGACTCGCTCCCGCTGACGCGATACACCCGCGCGGGTTTGAGCCGTGGACAAGCGGAAGGGAAACAGTAGCAACAGACCGTAAGCTCGACACGCCGTCGGCGGATGAGGAACTTCCCCCATGCGTTTGTAGACTCGCTTGTACGTGCCAACGATTAACAGGAGCAATAGAAGTTAATGCGGCGAGCCGTGAGTGCGTGTGTCACGCTTTAATTTGGATGGAACGTCATGCTACATTCCCTAGTTTGTGTATATTTCCGTCGGCTTTGATATTTTTTTGCACGCGCCAATTCCTCCTAAACAACAAGCCTAGTTGCTATCAGTCAAGAAAGTATGTACAGTTAAACCTGTATTAAGCGGCCACTATTAGACTCATGAGATGACGGCTGCTTAAGGAGGTGACCCCTGAAGGGAGGCGGAAGTTACATTAATCATATGCATGGGAAGCTAATTCTGTTCCCGAAAAAACATCTGCAATTTAGAGAAGTTTGATAAGCGAAAGCTTCATGCCGGGCGGTAAGTAGGTTTTACCCGCGAGGAGACTCGTAACCGCTGCCATTTAGGGAAGTAACCGCTAAAGGCAGGTGGCCGCAGAGGCTGGTTTTACTGTAGCTTCAGTTAAGGTGGCGAAATGCACTTGTTTGTTAGGTAGTGTGCCAGCCTTTGGGTGCTTTCGGTGTTCTTAATGACAATACCAAAGCATGGTTTTCTACCGGTCTTCGTGTTATAATTCCGATGATATCCCTACCATAACCTAGGATACCACAGAGTAAGTGTTATGTATCCACTAGAGCCCTGCAAAAGCGTCAAACAGCTCGCTCGAACTTGCTCGCCTTAGTGAGCCGAGCGAGCCAGGCAGATTTGACCCGAGCCTAAGCCAAGCTCGCTCGGCCAGCTCGATCCTCCTCCCCAAAATACTCGAAAAACTCGTTCTACGTCACATTTTACGGGCGAACCCCACAAGTCTCGACTGAGTGCAGTGGCTTCGGAACCCAGACGAATCACCGCAACAACCCACGCGTCCTTTGTTCGAACTATTCGTTTGAGTGCAATGAAGAGTTTCGCTCCATGTATAAATAAGACAGAAAATGCGACACCAGTTTTTAGCAATTTTTATTTACAATTAAATATATTTTGGAAAAAATTGACACCTTCAAAGTGTAAAATTCTAAACAAAAGAGCTCCAGCATTGACTAATAAGGATTATCCCAGAAATTTTTGTCCATAACAGCCATCGTCGTCTAAAAAGGGAACTTTCGTCCATTTAAAGCTTTATACAAATCACCCACCGAATGACGAGCAATGATTAAGACGAATTTATCATACAGATGTGTCGGTGTTGATGTATTCAATTTACCTGGAAGAAAAGCAATTTACGTTTTAAATAAACCTAACGATTTACCACTATAGAATGATTTTTACTCTTATTAGAAATACTTACTCTTCATAGATTATTATTTAAAATTAATAAATCATTTACATTTTCTGAGAAGATACTCGTCTATTCGTCCGGCGACTAGAAACAATTAATCCCGCTCGACTAAAATTTCTTTCTGAAGGCGCACTACTTGCGGGAACACTAACAATAAGTAACTATCTGCACAGCTACCTTTGATAGCCGATGCAAGGTATTTTCTGTTTTTTTTTACACCACTCAAGCAAGTCGTCTCTCTCCGACTGTGCTGTTTTTTGGCCACAGGATGTACTGTCCTCCTTTTAACTTCATTATAATTCCTTCCATGGCGAATATAGTATACACTCTAACGTTCACGGAGGTACTTCACTGACTGAAAGTGTCTATGCGTGCGGATTGAGACCTTCTTCCTCTATTCCTGTGTTCCTGCACTTGTGTTCGTGCCTCCCCTCATGCCAAGGAAACGGCGTCTCCCCACAGCGGTCGGGTTTTCGAGCCGACGGAAAAACTGGCATGGTAAAGCTCGACCAGGTCGAAATCGCGTATTTTGATGGGGCAGCTCGAAATCCATTTCTGAAGCCTTGCTTGTCCCGCTGCCGCTGCGTCCTCAGTAAGAAAGTGATAGCAGTTAGAATTCAGGCTCGAGCTTGCAGTGCTCCAGTATCCACTATTAACGAAGATGTAAGGAATTAAATAACGATACTAAACAAAATACATTTTTAGGGTATGTTAGGACTTTTTGTGATTCATTTCGTAAAAATCTCTTTTACAAACGAGGCAAAATATTTATTATTTGAGTTTAAACAAAATGAAAATATGAAAGATACTTGGGATAAGATAGGACTTAGACTCTCCTAAGAATATCCTCAAAAGGAGGTTGTGCTAAAGAAACTACGAGTCTTAGAAATAATATAAAATTTACCTAAGTCGTAAGGCAGGTATGGCTCACACCAGAGTGGCAAGTTTTAAAACACTTCTCTCATTCAGGTAAACATGTGTGGAAAAGTGTAAATGTTTCTGAGTGGTAGTTTTTCCTGGTTTAGTAGGTGATACATTTGGTTATCTTACGTGAAGTCACGTGTAGGACTCTAACCATTAGGTGTCTTTTGATCTACATAGATTTTCTTTCGGCTTCTAGATTTTCATATACTTGGTTCTTGTACTTAAGGCTAATTTAAGGGTTAAACACTTCATTTGGTAGCAGCGAGAGAAGAAATTGAGGAGAATTATTGCTGTGAAATGCTCAGAGAGTGTTATTCTGCTTGCTTTCAGCCGAAAACGATTCTTTCATTATTAAAGTAATTGGTTTTTGGAAGGTGAATTGAAGATTTCGGCGACCCAGAAAAAATCCAGTAAATTTAGTGTGAAGAACCATGAGAAGAGCATTTGGAAGTAGTAATGATAAATCAAAACTTATCCTGATAGGTAAATCACCAAACAATCTTCTAGTAGTAAAACCATTCAGACGAGTAGACTTCCTCTGAAGATAGGTATCCATTTAGGAGAGATTGGACCAAATTTTCTCGGTTAAACTATGGGTTATTAATTTGAGTGCTGATAAAATGCCAATCATTCTCATGCTAAGTATCATTCGGTTAAATTATTTAACGGTGATTTCTTTACATGTATTTGGTATGGAGATTAAGTTTTTTCAGATGCTGTCGGTGGGTCCATTTAAATTGCCCCGCACGATCTAAAATTAAACCACGGATTCCAAGACTAACAAATAACTCCTCATTTGACATTTTCTTTCCATTAGGGACATTTATACATACGGCCGTTAAGTTCGGACTCTTGCCTTAAACTTTATTCGCCGATAGAATGTTTGTAGTATCAGGTGACCAGTGAAGTTCTTTAGTGGAGTGAAGTTCTTTAGTGGAGTGAAGTTCTTCTCAGTTCTTTTGATTTTTCAGAGACATAGTGGACTTACTTGCAAAAATGCTGGTACACACCAGAAAAGGAACAAAAAAGACCATTTAGGCTTTCATTTGTAAATTTTTTTAGCATTATTATCGCTAATTTACTCTTTGTTGAAGATTGATCAATGATTTATCAAGGATGACGATATGGGTCTTTACGTCAGTCATTTTCCTGGAAATTTTTATTAAAAAACAAAAATACTGAATAATCACGCCAAAATTCTCGATTTCAAGATAAAAACCACTCATGAACTCTTTAGAAATATAGGACTCAAAACTAGCTTCTTAAATCGGTGTGTATTTATTTTCACTGGCGACATTATTTCTCCAGCAACAAGAGAAACGATTTCGGAAAGGAACGAGAATGCTGGTCTAATATTGAGATCAGATAAATAGAGAAAAGGCTTACTAAAGGACGCGTTACAGGTTATTAAAACGTCTTATTCATGGACGAGTACGAATATATGAAACTATGAAGACGTCAATAAACCACATCATTTAAAGAAGATAGCCTGAAATGGCCCTTGTACGTCCTTTGTAAGCCTTTTTTCTGTTCAGAGCCACGGGTGTCTATATTTTCAAAAAGAATCCGTTGAAGCAAAGTCCATTATTTCATTGCAACTGGCTGAACAAATTGAGTAATCGCATTTAGATGATATTAAAGTTTCTATCTTCCCGGACTGATTTATATCACTTTCAAATTCGCATTTAAGGTTAAAGTTCGTTCCAACGGACCCGAGGAACTGCTTAATCTGACCCAAGTTTAAATAATGCCGACCAATTTGGGTGTGTATATCCGATATCGTATTTCATGTGGACATGATTAATGGTTTCATAGATCAAACCTTCATTCCGAGCCGAGCTTATCTTTTGTTTTCTGGCAAAGTTTGCGAGGCTTTTTAAAAATGAGGAAAATCCCTTCGATCATTTCCGATGCTGATATCGCTGCCAAATTTTCTGGGGAATCCAATTAATACAGTTCAGCATAGATGAGAAATGGGACGAAATGGCTTGCGGGAAATCCACCCATTCTTCCTTCATTGAAAAAAATTTGTTTCCACAACCCCCCTTCGCCTTCCTAGAAGAAGATGAAGAACGAATCAATGTGTCGCTTGACGAGGTTATTTTATTCCCCTTTGGGAAAACGATGTGGTCACTATAATGAAGCCTTTTTGCAGAGCCCGCGTCACTTGGCAAATCCAAATGATAGGGAGTGGCAAGGGGGTGTTGTTGGGTGTATTCTGCGGGGAAGACGGGGAAAAATTGGGATTGGGGGGGAAATTGGAACCCTTTTTTTCGTCAGGGTACAAAGAGAGGGGGGACGATTGGTTGTGGAGGAGGGAAGGGGGTGGGTTGATATGGTGGGTGGGTGGTGGGTGACATGGAAAGTGGGCGGGAATGGGGAATTCAGAGTTCCGAGTAAAGGGGGTTGGACATGAAATTGGCCAAATCAAAATCGAAACGGGTTGCCAATGGTTACCCAAGGGTCTACACCGAGACCGCACCCTCCCGGTACCGTTCAAACCACCAAACACTCCTCTCCCGTCCCTTACCCCGGTAACTTCGCCACCCACCCATTTACCTCCTCTCTCCTGCTTCCCCCCACCCTGTCCCAAATGATCGCCTCAAACCCTTTTCCATCTCTTGTTTTCATTTGCGACCCTCTTCCTCAGTGTGTCTCCATTCTCCACCCTACTCCACAAAAACCCTTTCTCTTATGTCAAACACCCAGACAAAATACATTTCCATGACACAGAGTACCAAAGTGCGACACTATATTCACAGTATCGCATTGAAATAAAAATTTTAAATCGAAGAATTGCCCATTGCAATCAATCGAAGGATATTAACTGGAGCCAATGAAATTGTAGGTACATGATGTAGCACATAGAGTCATTACGCTCGTTAGAAAACACTGCGCCTTAGTGACAGTGACTTAATACCATCAGGGAAGATAAGAGGGTAAAACCCGAATGAAATTGTAAAATGGGGAAAATGTTTGAGTCGTAAGGAAAAATAAAATGTCGATTTACATATTTTAGTGTAAAAATTGAGATTCATGAAGAAAATTAAGGTTAATTTTACTAAAATGTTTTACTATAATAAAGAAATGTCATCTTTTTTAAATTATGTAACAAAAAGGGAAAACAATTTTAAATATTTTCAGGCAAATCGGCTTCCTAACGTTTGGAAAACAATTAATTTTTAGGCTCTCTCCATAACTGTGTATTACAACAGCATTAAAATTAAATTGGATAAACTTGCGAGCGAATCTAAAGGACAGAAGTCTAAATAAAGAATTGACTAAAAAATTAAATGCTGTTCCCTCACGGTTGTTATCGACACCTTGTACGTGATAGCATCATTTTTAGCATCATCGAAGAGCGGTACTCGTATCGGAGGTAATTATGTCCACATTTCTCATGATGCCGCAACATTATGAACAGCGAGAGATATTGCATTTTGGATATTTTGTGAGTTGAATGATGCCGCAAATCGTGCATCACATATTGTATTGCAAACGGAATAATAATTCCTGGTAATTTATCGCATTTACTTGGGTGATACACGTCGCATTGAGATATTTGGTCTGTTTCGAAATCGATATGCCACATTACGAACACTGTTAACTTCCCATGAGTACTACACGAATCAAATTATTACGAAGGCTTCCGCGGTTTTCTTGTTTTTTTGGTATTTTTCGGTTTCTCCTCGCGTTGCACCATTTTAGTGGACGACCGTTTCACCGGCATTCCAGTTGGCTTCATCAGGACCTGAATATACATCACGAATCTTACATTCCTATCAAACTAGGGGTAGCTCCTAGAGTAGGTGGGGAGGGTGGAAATAATGAGAAAGAAACACAGCGCAGCAAGATGACCAGGATATGACGCAATCGATACGTCGCAGTATCGCACGACACTTCGTATGAGCCCACCTCTTGTCTCCCGTCCCTCCACAGTTATACATGAACGGAGTGTGGGGAGAGAGAGGATGGAGAAAGCGAGGGAAAGAGGAGGGGGGTGCGAGGTTAATTTCCCTGTTCCGGAAAACAACGCAGAAAATCGCCCGGCTGTCCCTATCTCCGCACGAATATTCTAAATTTAGGCAGATGAGGTAGAAAGAGGGGTGGTTAAAGAAGAGGGTTTCGTATGGGGAAGGAATAGTGGGAGGAGGACAGAGAAGAGTAGGCAGAAAGATGGGAGGACAATGATCGCTCGGAATTGGTGGAGTAGGAAAGAAGAGAGAACGGGAGAGGAAAGAGAGAGCAAAAGGAAGAGGAATGGAAACGGCAGGAGTGGGTTTGGCGAGGCTCAGATAAAACCGCCGTTTTCATTTGACCCCGCTTGCCTCCTTCCCCTTCGCTTCACCCTCCCAGTTTCCCAACCAAACCGTTTCCCCCATCCCTCCTTTCTCCAACAAATTTCCTGCCCCTTTCTCACCCCCCCTCCCACTCCACTACTATAAGACAACAACCCTTTCCCCTGTGGCTCCCACGCCGGAAAAACCGAGAAATAAAGTCGTGGTGCTGCTCAGCAGTTCAGGTCGTCCTCGACGACTCTTTCGTGGAAACTAGATGATGGGTTTGGGTAGGGGATGTACGCGCATGCGCTAGTAAGATAAATGTTTCCATAACCCACTTGGGCTAGACGGGTTTCTCTTTTGCAAATTCGCGCTTAAGAGCGAATGCCTGATTTTTATTCTCTTGTGGATTTTGAACTTTAAGCATTCTTCCATGTGGGTGGCCTCGATGAGGAGCAGATACGAGAAAGATAAGAAGTAAAATTGATTGGAAATGCATTTTCATTAGCATGAGGTTCTCAACGTGAAACCCGCAATTAATAATAATACTGCTTTATAT
Source organism: Ceriagrion tenellum (assembly GCA_963169105.1). Classification (NCBI taxonomy): domain Eukaryota; kingdom Metazoa; phylum Arthropoda; class Insecta; order Odonata; family Coenagrionidae; genus Ceriagrion; species Ceriagrion tenellum. The sequence goes on from OY720636.1 coordinate 95,897,796, forward strand.
TTCCACCACTAGGCAGATGTTAGGATTGAGAAAAGTGCATATTTAATTTCTTTCTCAAACCATTAGTTCTAAAATACCTCACATCACTAAATGGAATAGGTTTAAAGAAAAATAATGGATATATAAAACAAAAGCGGAAAAATATTATAGTTTAAGAGCATTATTACGCTCCTTTGCGAGGATGGGGAAATGATGTATAAAGATATTCTCATTGCTTATTTGATCCGATCGATAACACAAAAGAATGCTGCTGGCAATCCATTTATTAACTGCTCGAGTTGCGAAATAATCGTTAAGGATTTTGTAATTATTTAGATGACAGCATTGACCTCTGTTGTATTGGTCTCTTTATTACATGTAATTGCGGAAAATGCGAAAATGCAGCAACTCAACTACAAGATATACTAATTAGTCAAGCCTTGATAGTAGAGAAAATGCGCTGACTAATTAGTTCCATTATGTACAATATCTTACTTTTTAACGTAAGATGTTTTTGGAAAAATGCTTGTCTATGAGGAATGCTGCGTGAGAAATTTGTAGCTGCAATAATTGAGTCCACTTAATTAGCTCATCATCCATATTTTTCGTTTCTTAGAATATGGCTGAGGTAATGTTAATTAGCAAAGAAGCTAGTGAAGGCTAAAAAAAAGCAATATCATCTTGATACTCCGGATTTAACAATTTTCCTGAAGCTAATTTTGGGGTGATCAAAAGCAATACCTGAGTACCAAGAGCCCGGATAAAACGAGCAATGCTTGCTTCCGCTCACTGCTACCTTTTTTTTAAATTGCTTCACCCACACAGTTTTTTCATATAATTAGGAAAAGCTTTGCCACTAATCAGAAATAAGATAAGCTCCAAGATACACGTAAAGGCCCATCATACTCGCGCAGTGATGGGGAAGAAGTCATGAGAAATTCTCATTACCGGGATGGACTCGGCTCATGGGAACTCGTTACCCAAAAAAAATTGTTTTATGATAATGAAGGCCAATAAAGATGTGGTGGATTGGGCTTCTCAGGCATCTGCGCGGCAGGAATAGAGATGCCTCGCCTGCTAATGACCCATCATAATCGCGGGATTATTGCTTTTCATACCATCAAGCTTTGTGCGTCCGGTGGGTAACCCTCAGATAATGCAGTGGGGAGGAGCAGCAATAGTGGTGAAAATCACCAACCATCTCCCGTGTCATTGTTGTTGGTCCTTTTTTCAAAACTCGTGACATGTAAAGTTTGTTCATTGAGTCGATCTCATCCACAATGACCAATGGCCTCTGCGGCAACAGGTAACAACCTCTACTGCTCTCAAGGTCGTGGGTAAGAGTTAACTTGGATGCGATTACCACACCTTAATAGGTGTTGGTTTGATACGTGAAGACGAAATCATGAGAAAGGACAAACTTTTTACTCACCAAACATTGTAATCTTCGATATTTTATTTAATTCTGCGAACAGTTTAAGGTGGCTGTATACCACGGCTGAAAAAACTTCCGTATACGTTTACGCCCTTTTGTTTGACGCCACTGCTTTACTGCATAAAGTAAATCTATTTGTGCAGGTCTCTAGAATGAGGGCTAACACCTCAGTGTCGTAAATGTTTGCTTTTTGCTTTCTGCATAACTATTTTGATCCCGGAAGAAACGTGAATTAGTCGCAAATCAGGTGATTGTTATGACGCGTTTGACGAATGTTGCATAAAGTATTTTGACTTTATTGTAAATGGGAATGCTTCTTCAATATGTAGGACTATCAAAAAGTCGAAAATTATGCATAATAGATGTTATTTCGCAGGTTTTCGCGGCGTTGATCAAATGATTTCAACATTTCTCGGGTTGCATCCGCGTCAGTTGTCATTCAGCACAACAGTTTCGCCAGCTATCGAGGACGCCAGCAGGATAGCTGGCGAAACTGTTGTGCTGAATGACAACTGACGCGGATGCAACCCGAGAAATGTTGAAATCATATGCATAATAGAGTTAAAGTGCATATTCTTCCGAACCCCTGCAAGGATTATTTTACTGTACCATCGGTGGCGCTGTTGTCTGGGTCGGAGAATAAAGGTGAAGGCGAAGATCTCTTGTAGGGTGCAAAAGAAGCCAGAACTAAAAGTTCGTGTTCGGCCCAGGTCAAGGTCCTTACACCTAGAGTATAATGACCTTGGCCTAGGTATACACAATCCTTAACAGTGTTATATAATTTAGAAAACTGAAGCCGAACGCAGAAATAAATAAACTGTGAAAAAGCTACCACTTTTGACTACAATACTCGTGTCGAACACTACCATACGATGTGGGTCAGTTTCTAAAGGCACGATTGAGACCATAAAATGTCTTTCAGAAAGAACTTTTTAGTTCTCAACTCACACTTGAAACCGAAATATTAAACAAAAAATATTTATTTGAATGATTTTCTCGCGGTTGACTGTCTCCAAAAACTCACGATCAACGTTATCTGCACAGCACTTCGGGACTGATATTAGTGATATCACTTCCACATTGGTCAGGAAATATAAGAGTAATCTGCTCATAAGGGTAATCGGTATCTCATGACTATCTGGGTATCCAAAATAGCCGTGTTATCCAAAGAAATGTAAGGAAAGAGCAGGGATCACCAGTATGGATGTTTTTTCCATTGTAAAGTTATAGTTTGTTGTCACGATGCCCTCTCCATCAACCTCAATGGTCCGGTCCGACAGAGTTATATTTTAAGTTCTTTCCCAAGTATGTTTGGAGTACATGCATGGGTTACATTCATTCTTGAAGGTTTCAAGGTAGACAGTCAAAAATGTTAAGTCTTCAATGATAACCCAGTGGAGCTGACTTACATACGATTATTTTGTCCGATCTGCCCAATCATTGCTTCTTATTTGGCTCAGTCCCCTTACACATTGTTTCCTACAAGGTTTCCTGTTCTTCGAACTCGTAGGCACCGGTATTACCTCGAAAAACACCATCTATCCCGTGATATGAGTAAAAATAAATCTAATTAGACGGTCCTCGGAGGAAAAAATAATAAAAATGCTACCTCGCTCTGGTTAGGCCACACCTCGAATAACTGCGAGCATTTTGGTTCTTGACGGTAATGAGTTTACAAAAAAATTTAATAAAATACAAAAAAGCGGCACTTTTAGTTAAAAACTGTTCCAAGCAAACATATAGTCTCTCACAACTCTTAGAGGGATCAAGGTGGCATTCCTTAGAGACTCGAAGGCCACACGTTAGGCTTAGCTTACTCGAGAATTCACAACTGATGTGTTTCAGAGCGATACAGAGAATATTATCATGACGCTTCACTACATCTCTAGGTCTGACAGAAGCGATAAAATAAGAGAGATACATTGCCGAACAGATCGGTGCGTAAAATCGTTCTTTCCACGCACAATAAGTGACCATAATAAAAACTGAGATCAACTAAACTCACTCCTAAAATAAACTTCATCATTTCACCGCTCAATACCTTATCCTTTACTCGCCTGGTCTCCTAAGACCACACGCTCTTGTGACTGCTCGCTGGTATCGTAAATAGATGTAGATCCTCAGGATAGGAAGTCAGTACTTAAGCTAGGACAACTCTCAAAATCCCCTCGTCCTTTTCCCCTTTGTATTCCCTGTATTCCATTCCCGTCCCTTTTTATTGATTGCTCCACATACAACCCCCGCCACATATCCCTGCAGCACTCTGCTGAGTGGCATGTAGATCTACGTCTAGTACATATTTACCCCCGGTTTCATCCCTGTATTTCCTGATTAGCTCTAAAAAAAACCCTTACGATATATCCCCTGATCCACACCCTTTTCCGGTCGCCTCGTGCCTTTCCACGCCCGCTGACCCATGACCCTTCCATTCTCCCTCCCGCAAATCCCGCCGCCAGCACCACTACAGCCATCACTGAGGCCATCCCGAACTACACATCTCCACTGCCCACGCCGCTGCGGTTCCGACCTCTGCCGCTCACCAGCGATTGACCAAAGGCTCATTGCGAATGCCCGACTGGCGTGAAAGAGGAAGAGAGGGCGAGAGGAGAAGCCACCACTCTCTCCGCTATGCATGCGAAATCACGGGCCTCCGCTCAGCTACCCCCTTCCTCCACCCCCCTTGTACGGGTTGTTTAAGCCTCTCCCACACTTCAACCCTCCGAAATTCCCGCAGAAAACTCTGTCCATCATTCCCATACCCATCCCACCCTCTATTCTCCCACCCCCTCAGGGAGTCCCTCTCCTGGCGGCGGCTTATCCCCTTATTCCTGCAGGGATTCCGTTTCGCGAAATGAGAAATTTTTCCCTCAACCGATCATGATGATGATGATGATGGCTACGCGTCTCTTTTTGAGTTCCTTTTATGCTATAGAAATCATTTTTCTACTGCAAAAATGATCGATTCCAAAAGTCATGTTCAGGGAATGCTCTGAAATACTGAAAGGACACTCATCACTAAAAGCAGCACGAAGACATTTCACATTCGTGGACATTACAGATAGATAAATCAAAAACACAAAAAAACAACTCGAGTGACTTAGTTCCTCTTAGCAAATACTCAACCCACAGAAAATATAAGCACTACTGACGAAATATCTTGCCTGAAGGCGCTGCTGGAAGCAAAGAAAAATATCGAAAGGAGGGAAATTACAAATGACCAGAAGTGTGTAGAAAATGGATCTCTGGGTTATGGAAAAAAGGAATCTAGGAGCATGTACTGGGTTAATATTTAAAAAAATGAGGTTCCTCTGAAGAAAAGAATGACAGACGTTCATTATTTCGGAGGACCACATTATGAATGTCATTGAACAACGTGTAGAAAGCATTTGTGGACGAAATTAGATTCTCAGCCATATACTATGAAGGCAGACAGTAGCGAGGATGTTTGTGGAGTTTCATTGTTGAAGGACAAGCAGAGGAATAGACAGCACTACAGTTTGTCGTTGAAAAAATTATGTAATCAGCTTATAACGAAGATGTATAATAGATTTTTAAATTCCCGACTAGTTTATTGCCGGTGACTTGAGAACCGTCTCAGATAATAGTGTAACACATTGAAATAAGTCACGTCACCGTTGATAAAATAGGGTTGATAATTTCCCTTTGCGTTTTATTCTCTTTTTTATATCAAAGTCTAATTCACTCTTCATGGCTGCTTCCCGAAATTGGGAAATATTGTGGTTGTAATTCCGCAATTTCCATATTTACCATTTTTATTTGTATGTATTCAGCATTCACTTGACGGAATTGGATTACTGAAGCTAGACATAAATCAAGCGAGAATTGAGTAGTTGTTTTCTATCATATATTAAGCCACTGATAAAAATGTCAGCAGCCACTTTGTCCGATCACCAAAGTTACGTAGATAATTTCTTTAAAACCGCCAAAAAAACTGTGCCGCGGGTAAGAACAGATTGGACCAATACCAGAAACAAGTTTCCCTTTAAAGTAAAAATATGGGAAAAATTAAGTGAAGAATCATGCATGAAACGTCATAAATATACGTATGAATTGAATTCTATCTAGATCAGCCAGTGCAAGAGGTTGAATCTACCGATACACCGATCGGTTGGAAGGCTTCCTATTGTGTTCTGGACCAGGGTTGTAGTTAATCTATATTAAATACGTACTAGAAATGCGCAAAAATAGATGCGGCAGTCAAATATTTTATATATCGACCGAGAGAAATACGAAAACTTCAGCGGATGGAGCCATAGAAAACCGCAATACAGAGCCGAAGTAGATGGAATGATTATATCAAGGCTGCCTGGATCCGATGTAGGGAATGAAGAATCCGCATTTATTTTCAGAGCTGAAATAAAGGTCACGTACCTTCAGAGATTTTTAAAGTGAAGAATAAACGACATAGACTTACCGGCAGGTATCTCTTCAGTTCGACACGATGGTACAGGCCCGTCTGTGACTCATATAAGGTGGATTTACAGCCGCTTCGGGGATCTCATAAAATGCCATCGGCCATACGAGGACTCCTCCGGCATGCAGAAGCGGGTTTGGTCTATGGTTGGAAAATAAACTTGATTTCCAAATTTTGGACTTGGAGATATGATTACAGGGGGATTAATTAATCCGTTGACCTTGAGTTGCTGATTAAACATGAAGCTGGGGTTGCATTAAATTCCGAGAAAAACATGCGAAATTCTCTAGTTTCTTTGCGGAGAACGCTATTACGGTAATTAACTTCGTGGAAATCGAATAGTGCGTTTGAATTTATATTAATTATTGGGATTTCTCAGACTTGAAATCTGATCATTGAGTCAATAATAACCAGTTATGTACATATTTATTCATAATTCAGCAAAAATGTAAAATTTTTTTTAAACAAACGTTTGCAATTTATGGTGGTGCTAATACATTTTATGACGATGAGTTAAAATAGATACAATTTTTAATATGCTTGAAAAGTAAGATATTTGGGCCTCGATACATTTTATTCTCTTCCCATATGACATTTACGGGGAATAAATGATGGTCGAAATCAGTTTTTGCCAAATTTCATTTGAATTTAAATCAATTTTCAAGAATGCCTTGTATCATGTTGGCTCTGCTTATAAACCATTGCGTTGGAGGAATGGTATTTTGTTATTAATAATGTGACACGAATGTATAATAGCTACGATAAGTAAGTTGTGGGAAAATCTGGACCTATTATCTAAAAAGCCCTATCTCTTCCAATTATCCCATTCAGAGAAATAAATAATCTTCACTGAATGCCATCAAGACGTTATACTAAATGAAATATGTCTCTTCTTCTTCTTGCAGGTCCTGGACATGTCTGGAAACAACCTTCAAATTCTTCCCAGGGAGGCCTTCGTTCGAGCTGGCCTCCTCAATTTGCAAAAAGCTTTTCTGAAAGAGTGCCGCCTGGGTCAGATAGACGAGCTCGCCTTCCACCGACTGAAGAACCTGGTCGAACTCGACCTCTCCGGAAACCTGTTAACGGCAGTTCCATCCCAGGCCTTCCGCGGAGTTCCCTTGCTTAGAGAGCTCTCCCTCGCAAGGAATCCGATACAGAAGATAGATGGACACGCATTCAAGACGGTGCCCAGTCTGGTGAAACTGGACCTGGGGGGATGCGAGCTCAGAACGCTGGCGCCGGCTGCGTTCGACGGTTTAGACCTTCTGGAGACGCTCCGTCTTGAAGGAAACAGGCTCGCCGAACTCCGCCCGCGAACCGTCGACTCACTGAGGCGACTGTCCGGGGTGCAACTACACGACAACCCGTGGCACTGCGACTGTCGGCTGAGGCCCCTCAGAGACTGGATGGCTGCCGCCAACGTGGCGCGTCCAGTGGAGCCCATCTGTGCCGAGCCGCGCAGACTGGCGTCGCGCTCCTTGGCTGACCTAAAGCCGGACGACCTGGCTTGCAGGCCCGAGATGCTGATTCCACCTAGGTGGAGGGTAGTTGAGGCTCCAGCCGGCGGCAACATCAGCCTGACTTGCCGCGCGGGTGGCGCCCCTCCTCCAACCCTATTCTGGGCCTGGGGGGGGAGACAAGTCATCAATGGCTCCACAATCGGGCCTCCAGGGCCTACCTCAAGGGTCATTATCCGCGAGGAAGACTTGGGTCCGCACGAGCGGCGCAGCACGCTCTACCTGCCCGATTCCCGGGAGGGAGAGACTGCGGAGCTGACCTGCATAGCGGAGAACAAGGCGGGATCAGCTGAAGCTAATTTCAGCCTTAGGGTTACGCCGGCAGCAGCTGGGGCGGCTTCCTTGGGCAGCGGACAGATAGCTGGACTGAGCGCAGCTCTAATAATCCTTATCCTTTTCATAATGATAGTCATCGTCCTGCTCATGGTCCGCCTTCGCAAGCCTTCGATGTCCAACACCAAGACGCCCACACCCGGTGGGACAAACGTTGGTGCAGCGGGTGTCGAGAGCGGTGCGGTGGTCGGCATCACCGCCAACGGAAAGGCCGCGGAGGCCGGCTGCGGAGTTCCGGTGCAGAGGATGGTTGAGAACTCAGTGGCGAACGGCACCAACGTTCCTAAGTCTCCTGATGCACGCATAGGAGTGGGTGAGCCAAGAGCAAACCCTGTGCAGAAACCTCCGCGGCTGACCGAGATACCGTACACCACGAGTCATTACGACGGCAGCGGGAGTGTGATGGGTGCACCTTGCTATGTGTCAGCAAGGCTTGGTGGTGGAACAGTGGTGAACAACGTCGCTGCCGGAAATCACAATAACCCAGACCTGGTCCCAGAAGGGGATAGGGTTGCCGGGGAATCCAACAGCAACGGACTACCATCACCCACTGGTTCAGGCAGGACTGCCAGACACCACCCACCGGCTGGAGGCAGAGGTAAATTTTATTATAGTTACGCATTTTTGCTAAATAAATTACCCAACTTAATCGTGAGATTTGCTTTTTACTACTTAGGCAAAAATATATGACAAAGCAAATTGTTTGATTGATTCCAATTATCATTCTTTAAAGTTCAAGCAATATTTTCGAATCTGGAATCTATTTCCGAGTATTTCAGAAAAACCGCACAGTTCTTTTTGCAATTTCTTATTTTTACTATACCATAAAAATTCTCCTCAGCAACCTTGGCGTCTTCCATACTCAATGAATCTAAGGATAGCTAACCTACTAGAAAAACGGTAGAGACTTCCGTCTTGTTTTGCATTACAAAGCGTTTGAAAATATGAAACAAGTAGCTGATTCTAAAACAGTGCAATCCAATCAATTATACGAGACCATAGAAGACTTAGGTATAATGCTAAAGAAGTTCCAAAGTGTGATGTAACTTGTGTGGTGTAATGTACTTGATAACGTAATATTTGTTACATTTACCGAATTAATTTTATACAGGAAGATTTTCAGTTTTGCACAAAATTAAACTACCTAAAATTCTATTAACGTTTTACTAAATTAGTCTTTAATGACTAATTATTTTTTTACAAAGAAGTTGTTATGATTTATACTGCTAACATACCCACTTATTTTCTACCCTCACTTCTTAGTGTCAAGAACTTAATCAAGACCAGTGAAATCATGACCCTGTAAATGAAATAAGCCCCAATAAAAATTCATGAGTGTACTATAATGTTTCTGTGTAATCCTTAGGTATTTGGGAGACGACGACGCTGGCCGGCGTGGTGGCGGACGGATACCAAATCCGGCGGGCAGTGGCAACGAGTCCAGGGTCAGGGAACAGCGGGATGGGCGCCGTGTTCGAGAAGGGCATCGACGCCTCGGACAGGACGCCCATCATCGGCGACGGCGGAGGGAGCGCCGGCTCGGAGGACGATGAGGAAGACGACGAGGACGACGATGCCGCGACCGTCGTCGGGGTGGAAGCATCGGATCCGGTCGACGCCCGCACCCAGTACCCCCCCGTGCCTCCCCGGTACCACCACGGCGGCTATCCCCCCGACTACGGTCTCCCCATCCCCGGCACTCAGACGACGACCGGCCCGGGGGTCAACAAGCCACCTCCCCCGCCTCCGCCGCCGCCTCCTCCGCCGAATGCCAAGACGTTGAGGGTCTGGCAGAGAGGGGTCCCCGTGTTGCCACCCGTGACTGCATTGAAGAGGGTGCTCGGTAGCAGGGATTCGCCGGACGAAGGGTACCAAGAAGGCTGCGGCACGGACGTGTAACCCTGAGAGAGCCGCGCCTTCGAGAGAAATTATATTAAAAAAGAGAGAAGACTGCTGTTTTGAATCCACAATGCAAAAAAGATATACTGTCCCCTGCGACAGTTTGGGGCGACCTCTGCGAGAGAGGTCACCGGCATGTGCCGGTGAATACCCTGGAGTCCCCTGGTGATAAAATTGTACATCTGAGGAGGCATTGGGACGGAAGGAGAACCACAGGTGGCGTGCTTCAACAGGCCTATTTGTGCTGGCTATCGGTGGTGTGACCAGTTGGAAGAGCTCCTTGGGGGATGCGAGTGTTTATGTGTACATTTATAGGGGACAGCTCGTGGACGGATGGCCCGCAGTTGGATATCTCCTTTGGAGGGCTGCAAGCCGTTCAGATCGCCCAGATTTTAAAAAACTGCGAGAGAGAGAAACCAAAGCTTGAAATCTTTCGAAGAGGAAGGTGAAATGTGTATTTTTATAAGAAGCGTCAATAAAAATAAAGAGTGGAAAGGCTGTTGTAGTGAACCATAATAATAAAAATTAATGAAGCATCGGGAAAAAATGGTGGAAAGCAAATGGTGCGACGTTTGTGTGGCGATGGCTTGTGCGCGCATGTGTGTTCTTAGGTTTTAAGGACGAATGTGAAACCCGAGATAGAGAGAGAAAATTAAAGAGGAAAATAAGCCGCCACGTGAATTCATTTAATCGCTCAATTCCAGGAGTCCGTGGCGCAAAGTCTTTTAGTTTTCTTCTACGGTGAGGGCTCTGCTCTTTCAGATTCAAGAAGGAGAAGAGTCGAGTGTATTTTTCCATTTCGTTTGAGCAAATGTTTTTATTTTAGGGCTGCGAGCTGCGTATTCCACGCATTATTCAAAAGAAATGTGAGAATATTTAAAAAAAATTGATCAATAATCCTTCATAAATGGTTAAACAACAAAAAAATCAATTTTTTTCGATGACGGCTAAAAAATTAGTAAATATTTAAATGGTGATGTGTGTCGTTGTGCGTTGTTTCCCCCCCGTTAATCCCAGTATTACACAAAAAAATCTCAAAAAAAAGAAACGGAAAACTTCCCCTGTACTTCCGGCAATGTAAGGGGAAGAAGAGGAGAGTGAGATGAAGGTGAAGAGTGAAACTTACATTTGAAGAGGGCTTGACTGATTCGATGGAAGTTATGAAAGGACCACATCGCTTCGATCTTTCGGAATACTTTTAGCTATTCCGTGTGCATTCTGTGATTGGTGCTCTTGAGTCGGATTAATTTTTTTCCTCCGAATCGGACCTGTGTTTTGACGCTGGATCTATGGAGAGGATCTGTGAAGGACAGGGCAGTAATGAGGTGCTTACCCTCGCCCAGGGCAGCGATCGTTCCCGGGGCCCGGTGTCGCGACATGTGACTGTTTCGGAGGGGAGTTTTTCATGGTTCGCTGTTAGTGTCCTCCTCAGTGTCTGTCACTGTGTATGTGTTTGTGTGATAGTGAATGGACAGTTCAAAGAAGTGGAACATACAGCTGTGCTGGTGATGATAGGAGTGCTGAGACTTTTTTTAAGGTCTCGAGCTCTCAATGGTGAAGCGTTGGGATATCCGGTTGCCGCGTGAGGCACGTCAATTTCCTTCCGCCAGAAAAAGGGCGGTCGGATCAAACGACCCTCCTGAAGAGTGCTCTACACCCCTCCAGTGCTTCTTTTGGCTCAAATCATTCAGCTGGTGATTCGCATAAAGTGGAACTTTCACTCACACACGCATAGACTGGGCACTTGGCTGCGCGGCACCTTGACACGAAGTGCGACACCGCCGCCGGGAAAAAAATGAGGAAAGAATCCTAATACGTTTCGTTTTAATAAATAATATATTGTTTTATATACATATGTGGATGTGTGTGTATCATTACCTCTATATATAACATTATTATTTGTATTTTTGTACATCGAATATACCAGGAGTTTTGTTATTTTTTGAGGTGTGTGTAAAATCGTTACACTTTCTGAGTTCGTGACCACTTCCGTTGCCTATACCGAGCACTGTACTATTGCTCTTTAGAAACTTTTCGTGTGTCTTATAACAATAAGATTGAGGTAGTCAAATTTTCTATACTTTATTTTGAGAAAGACGATCAAACAGATTTTTTTTTCTCCGCTGGCCTCTTTATAAATCTTCATCCAGACTGCAAACTCCATCCGTTCCTATTCCTTCATCCTTTCTTTCGCTTCAGTTCTCGGTAAAAATTCTATTTGTTGAAGCGGTATGGATTTTTTTACGGCACCAGGTATTATCGGAAAACATTTTCTTAAATCGTGCAGTCTCTGATTTTCCCTCTTTCCTTCTAAGCCTCGATGCGTTTTTGCTTACGAAGAAATTTTATATTTCGTCCATTTTTTGACACCTCGTTGTGACTCTCCATCAAACAAAGGGCTATCTCTTAAAACATTATGCAAATCCAGGACAGGCTTGGGGACAGCTGCAAATAAGTGTATGCGCAGGGAACACAAAAAAAGTCATCTTAAAATGTGAGCAGACATGGAGTCTTGTTTTATTTACTGGGTGACTGAAATTGTAATTTTTGTCGAAACTCGCTTAATACCACCCCACCTGAACATTGCTCGTGGCTGAAATAGGATAATTTTCATAATTTTGCATCACAACCGAATGGCACTTCATCTTTAACACGCCACTAAATTATATCCCCCAATAAGTCTGCAACAATTACTATCACTTTGAGACATTAAATGAAAAAACTGAAGGGACACAATTACTGATGCAGAATGATCGATTGTGATACAGAAGACGAAGACGTTGTCTCCCGTCGGAAACAAACTCGTTGTTTGCTGACAATAGTAAGAAAAATTGCTGCCCAATATATAACTGGTTACCCACATCGCTCCACGGTGGGTCAGAGAGAAAACATTATGGAATCGTGCCACCATTTTGTATCTCCACCCAAGACATCAAAATGTCTTTATAAACACAACAATTGGACCAAGCCCTGTTATCCTCTTATTCACTCCTACTAGCCACAGGAATAGCGCATAAAATACCGCAGGCGATCGCTATTCTGAACTGTATATACGTTAGGAAAATCAATACAGTTGTTCCTTTTTAAACTGTGGGCACATTCAGAACCAGTTCTCTCTTGCTCTTGTGGCTCTACAGTTCGTTTAATACACCACTGAAAAGCGGCTGCCAGAAATATTTCATGACTTTTTTTTGACGGATGGAGGTAGCCACTGTCACATAATCTGGGTATCCATTCTTCATTCTTTTGAAATGACACGAGGCCTATGCTGCAAACTGACATCAATCATGAAATATACACGTTACTTCGGACAGCGGTGTTGCTGCTCCGTGATTATAACGCTATAAAGTCCTAAAATGTAACCATTTTCGTTGGACGTGTCAACCCAATACAGTATTTTTCTCCTTTGAATTTTCCGTGAAGTATCTGTTGTCCAAGTACATATTTATTGTGTTTTGTGATGTGTTTGTACAAAAAGTTATTAATGTTCTTCTTTCTCTTCGGCGAAGATATTTAACTAATAAAAGAATATGATAATTTCTCAGAGGAACATTTCTGTGTTTTTTCTTCCAAGCACCTTTTCCCGTAGCATATCATACATTTTTTTTCCTGCAGTAAAAATTTTCGTTAGTCATAAAAAGAACATCAGAATTTTCAATGGCGTTTGTTGATTGCCATTACAACAGAACAGCTAAAGTTATCCGGGCCTGTTGGGATGCCATTGATTAAATCATCGCTAAACAGATGTTTTATCCAGTTATATCGGAAATATATAGCAATGGATTTATATATAACATTACTACCTCTTGTACTTGATTGAAATCTTGAGTATCTTTAAAACTTAAATTAAATATAAGCTCTTAAAATGTGATATATTAAAAGGATGACAGGGGAAACAACTGGAAACATTTATCTTTGTATCAATGTGCAATCGCCTTCGGAGGATGTAATATTATTCACCATGGTTTTTACTTTCAGCAACGTTGCAATTACCATTTTTTTGAGTGACTCTCTTCTCTCACGAATTAATTTGTCCCTATCGACGTTCCTGAACTTAAGAATATGTATATTCTGTCAAGGAGACACCGAGTCCACGTACGACGAGTACGATTTCAACATAAATTTGAAAGACCAAAAAATTCATTGTTATTCGCATGCATGCATATATATTTACGTTCATATGAGCGTGCCGGGCTCCCGGTGGCTAAATCAATTGATTCGAATTGAGCTTGACCCTAGATCCAACATCACAGAAGATCTTTTTAATTTCATTTGAATATCATTTTGAACATTCATTTGAATAGCAACGGTTGCTTGCGAGCAAGGCAATACTGGATTATCTAATTTCTTTTTTTTTTAAGTTTTAAGAATTTTTTTCCTAGGGAATAATGGCCTAAATTCCACGAGGGCGTAAAATCCCAGACAGGACAGTAACGCTACCGTTAAATTTGTTTTCCATTTCACTCCGCGACCTTCGTTGATTTGACTACTCGGAAATGAATGGCACTGAGGTGTGCGTTTACAAGCATCGCCAGATGATACCACTCCATATTCGCTGCATTCCAACCCTGGCTATGTGGAGAGGGATAGAGAGTTTACGTCAGCTTCGAACGGGTACATGTGTACGTGGGAGCCTTAACAAAAGGATTCCAGTGCAAGTAGGCAAATGGAAGCGTGGGTTTCGGGAGAGCGATTGGATGGAGTGAATACATGGCTAGCATTATTCATGTTATTCAAGTCTGCGCTGGACGGAACATCACCTTTTGGGATCACCAATCAGGTCACATCACTCACAGTGCACTGGAAGATGAAAAGAAAAAGGTCAGTGCGGAGAGAGATCTTTTACATCTTAACGAGGTATCGCCGAGGTTTCTATGCGTATTATCACTCGCACTCTTTTGCAAAGTTTTACTCTGCCACCGCATTCGAACGTGGGGAGTAATTAGACAATGTGCATCCGCGTTGCATGGACTTGAAGAGTAGAATTTGAACAAAGGGGATGAGAATTGATTGGTTGCAAATTTTCTGCGGATTTGAGATCAATGGTAAAGATATTTTGGAATGAAAGAGAGGCAAACGATGAGTTGCAAAATTTTACAAGGAAATGGAGGGTAAAACTGAAAATGGGTGGAGTGTTGTCAGGATACCGGCTTCCCATCCCGAGGGTCCGGGTTTAATTCACGTTTGCGGTTGACAATGGGTCATTTTGCTGGATTTCTGATTGGGGAGGTCAGTTAAGTGCATTTAAGGGCAGTGGCTACTCCTTTCGTTGAAGAGGAAATTAATATTTGGACCGTTCGGAATAAGGTTTAGAGTACCTATTCTAATGCCGCCAGCTGGTTTTTCTCCTCCCTTCCTCCAGAAAGAACGAGAACAAAACTTCCACGCTGGAGCACCTCAGCTCTCTGAGATATCACACATGACTAAGTTAAGCCTCCCTAAATGGAATATGAGTAAGAGAAAGAGGTAATATGAAACAAGAGATTCTCAAATCAGCGAAAGAATGGAGACCGCATGAGACTGAGAAAGAGTGAAGAGAGAATGAACATTTTACATGGGAGGAGGACGACATAATTTAAAAAGTCCAAATTAAAGAAAGCCAAGGAAATATTTAGTTATCGGGTTAAAGCAGCGGATACTATTTTTTAAGTATTCTACCGGTTAAGGCAGGTATTGCTGAATGTCAGGGAATCTCCTACCAGTTTTCTACACGTTCAGGGACCTAAACACCTCTAGTTTTCCTTTTCCGCCTCAGCATACGATCTACCCTTCTTCATCTTGACCATGGAACCTATCCTCTTTATTCCTCTTCCTCGCTTGCCCAATATTCTTACCTCTATCACAAGTATTCTGACGAAACATATTTATGATCGACCTACTCAAGATATGGCGTAGTGTTATGCGAGCTCAGGCATAATCAAGGGCTCGGACTAACTGTTCTCAACTCATATTTTATCAGGTTTAAAGTTGCACTAATGCACCTTTCATTGAGTATTTCAGCCTAAGTATTATCAACCCTTTGAACTCATACAATTTCCTTGAACGCCACGGTATCTCATTTATATATTTAGCAGAAGTTCTTGGCGCTCCGCAGTGCACAATAAGGTAACTGAACTACGCAAATATCTAAATTCTACGAAATGGTTGGTGGGAAGGGAAGTTTGTAGAGTTGTGGCGCAAAAAACTTTCCAAATTTAAATACCAGGTTGAAAATAACAGCAGCTCTTTGGAAAGTGATCCGACTGGCCACTAACTACAGTCCCATTTCGACTCGCATCACAATAAGACCGTAAGTCACAGTCCCTGCTTTAGCCGTAGCAATAGAACATTCTTACCACTTTTCTATTTGTCATGTGAGTGCGTATATGTCACATCTTTTTTTTGCTAAGTAGTTTGGTTCCCCAGGTTCACTGTCTGTCTTTCGTAGACTCCCTCTCTTCACCTCTACCTTTCTCTTCACCCTCGCCACTTCCACATTCCCTCCTTGCCGAGACAGTCGATGTCAAAAACTTTAGCGAGGGCCATACTCCTACAGCCGGCGTCTTAATACTCGAATCTAAAGAGATAGATTTGCGTATCAAGTTCGCCAATCCGATGACCTAAGAGCCACTTAAGGGGAATGAACTGTGGGTGGAGAGAGAAAGCGAGAACACGCTGAAGAATGGATAGGGAAAATGTGCGTTAAATAATTGCGTGGGAAAAAAGTGAAATGCGGAAAGAGGAAGCGGGAGGAGGAACATCCATCCTTGCCCCGGGGCCGGCTGAGTGAGCAGAATGCGGAAGCAATTTAAAGGGAGTCTGGAGGGAGAAAGGACGTTCAAGGGCGCTGTAACCGAACTTAAGGTTTGAAATTGTCCATTCTTTTCATCTGAATTATTTCCACTATTCAGTTTCGGGAGAGGAATGAGGAGTAGACCATTCCTTCCAAAATATTTGCGGTGATTTAAGCTCAAGATAATTGCATACATTTGCTTTTAATCAATTACATCATACCTTTGGAATTCTTTTCTTGGCTTAAGAAATTCGTGATCATGAAAGCATGGGAAATTCTCCAATATTTCGCGACGGTTTTTACTTATCTTGGTCGGATCATAAAAAGTAATTTTTTTATCATGCCACACTTGTTTAAGTTATTCAATGAGATGCTAGCGTTTGTAATTTTTCTATTCAGTTGGTTCATATTCTTTTCCTATCACCAAAGACTAAAAACATGTTGATATATTGAAAACAAGATACCTTTGTTAAGTAATACATTAAGGAAATAATTTTTCGCGAGGGAATAGCCTTTGCAGTGTAGAATATTTTACCAATTAGTAAGCAATGAAAAATATTTTAATTTTTATAGCGAAAGTGATACTCGTTATTTACTGAGAAAACTCAAAATTCAGCTTGCTTACCGTACTTAAATTGCAAATTACCTAAAATATGTTGCCTTGAAATATCAATTTACTCCTTAATAAAAATTAAGAAGCCTTATCAGTATGACAACTGGCAAAAGAGAAAGTAGAAAAGACTTCGGGAAAGCGCTTCTGACTTAACAATATTAAGAATACATTTACCTAAAAAAGCAATGCAAGTTCAAGAGATAGAAGTGAGAGAGAACGTTTAAAGGCGAAGCTACCGAATTTTTTGTTTTTATTCCTCGCCCCACTCTGGACTCAAATTATTCCTACAGTTCAATCTCGGAGAAGTAATCAGGAGAAATACATTCACACCAAACATTTATGAAAATCTCGGCTCAAGGTAATCTCTTTTAAATGCTTTCAATTTTTATTTTTAATTTGGGACACTAGATGTCTGAAATACATTTATAAATAGCTCTCAAGCCAGGCATCGATGTTTTCACGACTTGGTTAGTTCATTAAAAATATCAATGAATATGGCTTATGAAAGTTTTATTCAGTTTCTTAATGAGGTAACAAACATCCAGCTGGATTCCATTCTCTCACTGTGGTGTATGATTTTAAGAGAAATATATAAAAAAATGATAAAATGACTGAGCCATATTAGTTTTGGTCAGCACTTATAAATACAATTTTGCAAATGAATAAATTAGAGCATTCATTTTGACATCGAAATGTATGCATTGATCAGGCCAATGACGAAATTTCCTGGCCATAATTGGAAAATATAGTGTCCAATGTTTCTAAATATGATAAAAACCGCTTGGCAATATAAAAGAAATTTGATTCTTCTACGTATTTTATGTTCCTGGATAACGTCATTCTAGCAATGATTCAAACAAAGAAAATATAATGAACGCTGTATTCTCCATTACAAAACGCGGTCGGTATAGTAATGAGAATGTGTGCGGAGGATTGCCATTTGTCGCACAATTCTAAGATTGGTTGACTGCAGCCCTCCACCCTTCCCTATCAAATACTAGTTCCCTTACCTCCCAGTATCTCTTCCTATGTTCTTTCCTCTTTATTTGGTCCATGAACTTATTCCTGAGTTTTCCTCTGGGGACTTTTCCCGCAATTTTACCTTCAAATCTGAGGGGAATATTCATAACGTTTTCCTTTTATTCCTTACAAAAGTGAACGTTGATTTTACACGCACGTATTAGTTAAAGCTTTGCGGGCAATCGAAGGAATCTCAAAAGGTCACTTTCGGCCCAGCACGATTATGGCTTCGCGCGATAATTTGTGAGTGTAACACCCGTGTGAGGCGCGGCTAAAACTGTGGCGAGTGAGATTGGGAGGGAAGGGGGGGGGGGAGGAGAGGGGGAGATGGGACTTCGCAAGCGTTTTTGCTCGTGTGAGAATTTCGCCCGTGGGGGGGACGGCGATAAACTCGACCGAAGGCTGATTGAGGGCGATTCCACGTGGGTGAAAATATGAAAGGCACGACGACATTACAGGGTTAACCATCTCGGTGATCATGCAGAGTAAACAGGCGAGTTGATTGCCTCAGTCTAACGGGCGGCGTGATTGCCCGGCGCGCGAGATGCGAATGCCTCCCTCGGCCGCCGAGAGACCGACCCGCCTCCCTCTCGTTATCTCACGAGCTGAATCAACCAACCCTTCCACCCCCCCCCCCACCCAGTCGCCCCACACAATCCCTTATCTCCCAATCCCTTCCTAGGAAATGGGCACGCTTCGGTCGCGCCCATGGCAACACACCACACTCCCGTACCCCGGATGCTTCCCTTCCCATGGGATTCAACCCTAAGTCTCTACGATATTCAAACCCCCGTATTATTTCGCGATATAGATTCAGGATCGCAAAATATACGCGCGGTATTGAATTCTGTCTAATATTGATAATTGATTATGTTGTGTACAAACAACCACTTGATAATTACTCAGAACTCTTGTGTGTTGAAGATGAGGTTTATGATAACTTGAGGGAAAACATGTGACTAGATTACCATCATCGCCCTAAAATAATTCATTTTTAAATGAATATATATGATTTATAATCACAAAAAATTACTCAATCGATTTTTTAATTATGAGTGCGTAAAACGACTTGGTTTTTGAAACTAATAGATTTTAGAAATTTCCACATCAATTGCTTACGGCCAACAATATAATTCTCCCACGCAAACACGGAAGTACTGCGTGAGCATAATGATTTCCTGGTATACCTCAGTCGTATCTCCTGCATCATAAATTCAAAATATCGTGGAACTAATGAAACACGTTCCATAAAATTTCCATTGCACAATATATCGATGGTAAAAATTCAATAAGTGGCAAAATTGGCAACAAAATGCTCTCATGCCCAAAGATGCCTTGAAGTTTTTGTAAAATTCTAACTACAAAGTCGTATCAGATCATTTAAATTGTATCACGAAACGCGAGGTATCTCGTGAAATTATACTGCTCATAATATGATATCGTTTTCGATATATCACACCTAAATGTGGCTTTCAACATGCTAGCAGCAGAAGTCGCGAAACCTCAATGCTTTACACGACCTGCACATTTTTAGTTTTGCTGACACCCTACCTCTTGTTTTATCAAAAAAAGCAATTCCGATAGTAACCAATCAATGAGGAATTTTCGAATATTCCATCATTATGGCAATCAGCACGTTCGTGCATCGCACTCTTCCAATTACACTGGCATTAGGATAATGACTTTGCATTAATTACAATAAATATAATAGTGTATATGAATTTGTGAAGAGTGTTAAGATTGATAAACTTGAAATTTTTACTATTCACTGCTAAATCATTTTAAAAACAGCGATTAAGTGACCTTTAGCAGCAAAAACTGCCATCTCGAGAAAAAAATACATTAGATACTATAAACCCGACCTTGGCAAGTGAATATGTCGTATTTAATTCATTCCACGGATTAAATTTTAAACATTAGTGATGAGTTTTCTCCAAATTCGACACGATTACATTCCAAAAGTGTAACTCAACTATCAGACCATACAGTAGTTGACCTGTTTTCCGCAGATGCGGAAAAAGTGTTCTACCGGTAGCCATACTCCCGTCGACCTCTACTGCCATGAAGTTCCGTTCTTGTATATCTTCAAATTTGCGGAGGGCACACATAAAGTTATCCTTTTATTTCATACAGAAGTTAACGTTGATTTTACACGCACGCAGTAGTTGAAGCTTAGCGGGAAATCGAAGGTATCTAAAAGGTCACTTTCGGCCCAGCACGATTATGGCTTCGCGCGATGATTTTGGTGAGTGTAACACCCGTGTGGGGCGCTGCTAAAACTGTGACGAGTGAGATTGGCGAGGGTTTATAGAAGTGTCTCTATATAGAAGGGAAGAAAGTCTTGAGGATTCTACTATAGAAGTGAATGTAGTGGATGAACAATCATAGGTTGAATGCGACATATCGAATATCTCTCTTGGAAAATGCATCGGAATGCGATGCCTATAGCATATCGCAGTACATAACCTAACAACACCGAAAAGACTCTCTCACTCCCTCAACCTGAGGGTGATGAGGTGGGTAGAGATTGGAGTCTCCAAAGAGGTGAAGCCAATACTGTTGTGCGTGCGAGCTCAGTACAGTAGTTGTGCAGCACAGTAGTGGGACTCCTTTCAATAGATGTGGTAACCGTGGAGTACCGGTAGCAATACCCCCGTCGACCTCTACTGCCATGAAGGTCTGTGCTTGTATATAGATGCGTCACTTGGAAGATAGTCATGAGGCTTCTACTAGAGAGGTGAATTTCGTGAATAAACAATCAAAGGTTCAACTCGACATATTGAATATTTCTCTTGCGGAATGCATCGGAATGCGATGCCTCCGGCATATCGCAGTCAAAACATCGCAGTATATCGCATAACCAACAACACCGCAAAGACTCTCTCACTACCTCGACCTGTGGGTGATGATGCGGGCAGTGATTGGAGTCTCCGGAGAGGCGAGGCCAATACACTTGTGTGCGCGAGCACCAAAGATAGAGAGAGAGAGAGAGTGTTTTGTATGTATGGTGCGTGCGTATGTGTGATCGTGTGTGTGCTTGTGTGGGGGAGAGGGCATCAAAGGGAGAGGGCGTGATTGTGATCAGAATGAAAGAATCCTTGCTCGGCTGAGCGCGTGCTGTTCGTAGGAATGCGTCTCGTTCGCACGGTTGATTCCATTCGCGCGGAGGCTGAAGGGTGGCGTGGCAGGACACGGAGAGGGAGGGGGAGAAGGGAGAAAGGTGGTGGTGGTGGTATCCGCTGGCTGCATTATAGGTGGAGCATGTGCTTTTGGGATGGGGACTTGTGGTCTGGCATGAAAGGAAGTTGGGAGAACGCAGAACTCACCTCTTCTCCAGCGATTCGCGTCTTTGGCGCGCCGAGGAAGAAGGCCGTCCGTCCCTCCTGACAAGGAACCCCTTTTTGCGTCTGGAAAGCATTCTCAATTAGAGAAAAGGCTAACGCTTTTGCTTTTTTTTGGGCATATCCTTCATCATCTACGATGATTTTCCTACCCTTTATAAAAATGGGTGGCCATATAGTAGGGGCGGTTCACCTCTTCAACATATCGCATGGGCCATCTGCCTCTCTTCTCACGACAAAAGGACCGCATATGTTCCACTTTATCTTCTTCTTTTCAATTCCATCACATATTCTAGCTCTCAATCTCTTGCAGCCTCTAAATCCCTTTTTATTCTCTCTCTCTTTTCCATTCTTGTTCATCGTTCGTCTCTACGTCGCGGCATTCCAAAGGCTTTTGGATGCCGCGACGTGGAGACGAGCCCATGCTTCTCAATACTACCTTTGTTTCTCCTGCGTCCTATTGATACCATTGTTCGTTTAATCCTAGGATTGGTTGAGTACAGCCCTCCACCCTTCCCTATTTAATGCTAGTTCCTTTACCCCCTGGTACCCTCCTATGTACATTTATCTTTATTTGGTCCATGAGTTTATTCCTTGGGTACTTTTCCCTCCATTGTACCTTCAACCATGTTTTTCACATACCCATTGTGTCTCAGGGTGTGTCTAATCCACCTTGTTTTCCTTTTCTCTATGGCGTTTCATGTGGTCCTTTCCATTTCTACTCTTCTGTACACTTCATCATTTCTTATTTTGTCGGTCCATTTTTTCTTCAGCATCCTCCTCCAGCACCAGGTTTCGAAGGCTTCTATTCTATTTTCTACCCAAGGCCGAATATATTTAACAGCCTCTCCCTTACCATACTTTTTCCAGTTAATAAAGGCTACCCAGCAGCTTTGGAAAAAATAAACGCTTAATCCTTATCTTTAGTGCTTGTCTTTTTATTATACACCTTTCAATAATGTTGAGTCTAAGTCTTGAAAGTATAAGTTAGATAATTAATAAACAAATTAGTCAATAAATATCAATTTTGTTTTAATGGAAACATTTGCTTACCACGGGAGTAAATTTACGCCATTTCCATTAAAGTAAGCCATTTCATTTCCGATATGTCATGCAGTTTGCTGCCTCATAACCAACGATTGGTAAGCTCCATCGTCGTACATTTTCTATCCCAGAAAACTTAGCCTTTCATTCTGATTTTTCAAAAACGACGTATTTCGAGACGACAAATAATTTATAATATATATTTTATTCACGATTTCATTTAAGTCTATAAAATTATTTGAATTTCCAGTTTTGAAAATTCAATAAAACAAGTCTTTGGTTAAATTTGACAGAAAAGGGATTAACTTCTGAGTATGAGAAATAATGACGTAAAAAGTGACGCAAATTTTGATGGTGGAAAGTGAGTAAAGTCATAAATCCATGATTACTCACCTATTGTTGTTGATTTGAGAATGGACACAGGAGAGATCTCAGTGCCCTCTCAAAACTAACTCGCCTGACTTCTTGGAAATGACACATACGAAGGAATTTTGTCTTATCTTGGAGAGTCTATTTGTTTTATTATAAATGATTTTTATTTGTGCGTGGAATATCAAAAATAACATTTAAATTCACCGTTTACGATTGCTTTTAGCTTGTGTTTTAATGTATCTTTAAATAATACTTGTTCAATCAATTTAAGACGCAATTGTTAAAAAGTCATAGCTTGGTGTAGACACGCGTAACTGTTTCCGTATGCTTCACAATCGTCCCAAAAATGCAGTCATATTTCTTTGTCCAGAATTTCTCACAATTAAAGAAAATTAATGAAATGACAAAGCAGCAATAGCTTAAATAAAGACTAACTTCTTTTAAAGATACAAAACTAATTATGTAGCTGTCATATTTCTTTCTCACATGTGCGTCAAATATCCGGTGGATTTAATTTTTCACCCAAAGATAAGCAAGAAATAATTACAAATGCTCGGGAGATCTCTCGTGAGCGTGATTGATATTAGCTTCAAAAAGCCAGGAAAGGAGTTGCGCGAAGTAATATCAGCGCCACTAAGGAGAAAACCGAGTAATAGGAGGGATCCGGACGTAGCTTTTTAGTGGAGGAATTCACGATTGCAACGTCTCAAGAGGGCATCCGACCGGAAGGGGTGGCGCTCGCGATAGCTCTTGTTTGCCACAGCTACATGGAACAGCAATCAATTCGACCGTGTTCTACGTCTTTTCCGCTCGATTCACTCGCGCAATCGGCTCGGCTTTTTTCGACCGTTGAGGAAGGAGGGGGGCCCTGAGTACCATACTCCTCGGTTCCCTGAGTTCTTGGGAGAGACCAGCTCGCGCGTCAGAGAGAGAGAAACGGCCGGAGGGTGTGGGTTGGAGGAACGGAGGACGATGATCGCCGGAGAGAGAACTCCAGCCGGCGCGGAGCGTTGAGTGTGGTGGTGAAGGGGGGAAGGGCGGGGGAGGAGTCAGTAGTGGGGAATGCGAACGTCGGCCGCTTTGGTTGATAGGAGGAAGTTATGGGTCGAGGAGTCCGGGGCCCTCTATCGGCAGAGAGGGAGGACAGGAGAAGGAAGGAATAAGACGGCGTATGAGACACGTAACTGGAGCAGCGAGAGGTGATTCAAACGCGGAAGGAAAAAAATAATGCAATGAATAGGTGTAATCCCTTCTCAAGGCCGTTTTACATGCGTCCATTCACTGATACTTACCGTTGGATACGCTACGAAAGACGTGTCGTGTAAAGGACTTAAATGACTACGCGAATGCATGAACAAAATGGAGGAAAATGGTCCCTAAACTAACTCTGTACCCGCGTTCACGCAATTTTCGTTACACAAGTAGAAATATTGAGTGTCTCGTGAATAACTGTGTTTGTAAAAGAGAAATAGATAAAGAAAAAAATTCTAGTTTATTCAATTACTTTTATTTATTTAACTTTACCGCATAAAGCATCTGCTACGCATTTTAATATGTACATATTCAAATAAATAGGTTAACTAAAGTAAACTACGCATAAACAGCTGAGGAGCTAACAAAATCATATAAATAATACATCATAGAGTTGTTCATGGGATGGATCGAAGTAGTTGATTTTAATGATGGGCAGAGATGCGGCAGAGAGAGAAGATGTTCAGAGAAGAATCCAGTATACGTTGATGTAAGTTAAGAAATTAATAAATAGTATAAAAAGACTCCACTTTCCTCATTCCCGGCCTTCAGTCAGTCTATCGAATGGTGGGCTGGTTTGGGTAGGCGACCGACAACTGATATAATTTGCCCCAAGGTTGATTGGTTGGTAAGGAGAGGATCATTCAAGGATCTGGGGAATGATGAAGTGAGACCTGGTGCAAGTATCAATGCTTTCCTTACTTAGGCATCAAAGAGACCATAATTTAACGACTAATGTGCCAGTATATAAAAAGTTTTCCAGAGGACACCGAGGTGATGATCGAGATTCAAATTGGAAATCTCTGCCACTTACAGATTTCGAGCTAAGACACTCAAACCAGGGCTCCAGCTATCACGTCAACCAGATCCTCCGCAATGACCTTTCAATTCAAACTGCGTCATGAGTCAAGGCTTATCTTACATAATATTTATATTGCATCCTAATTCTGAGCTCTTCAACGCCATAGGCCAAAGATGAGAGCTGATGCAAAGAAGGTTGATGGTTTCCTGACGCTCGAAAGTGATGCTTAATTATTTTTTTTCCGAATTATTATCCACCGAACATGGCTATTGGGCACCATTCGTCCATAGTTTATAAGGAAACGTATCTAAATTTGGGTAATTATTTCCATTTCGCAATTTTACAGATAAATTAATGCGGTACCTTGAAAAAATCACTAAAAATACCTATATCGCTTGCAGATCAGTTCCGCATGTGATGCATTCAATATGGCATATTGCGTATTTTAATTACTCCTATGTACCATTTTACCAAATGGTATCATCTCGTCAACTCTTGAATCTATGCTCAACCCTGAAAAGAAGGCATCCCATCTGATCTTCAACCTTATCCCAGTCTTATCAAACGGTCTACATCCTATCCTCCACTACTCTCCAACAGTTGATTACCCTTATTATCACCCTATAAAAACAGCAACTGCCTCCTTAAAGTTTTCCCTCTAACTCTTTTCCTCCACCATGTTTGACTACTCTTCATTCGTTTTCTCTCCATTAAACCTTACCTCCTTAATCTTTCCTCAAACCTACCTCTGGAGAGATTTCAATTTAATCTCTCATCGTAGCTTAAGTTTTAGAAATATTCATTTTAACATTGCGTACAAGTCTTATTGGGGCTCTCCTTTACATTTTCAAGTCATATTACATCAAATCACAGTATTATGATCATTTTTGAAACGATACTGAGGTTATACCTCACGACATTAATGCTATTTGCCTTAATATCCAGATAAGAAAGGTAGAAATTTCCATAAAATACTCTTATTACGTTAAAGTAACACCATTTGATAAAACCAGTTGACTAAGACGAAGATAAACGAATTAGGACAATTTCATGGCGTAGTTAAATTGGGGCGAATTTTAAAGCAATTAGTATTAACGTGCATGTGGATTTAACTCCTAAACTGCCCGATCCATAATCAGCTTGGGGTATGTTTTAGAAGAAGATTCATTTGTTATAATCAGCAAATGCCGGTTTAAACAATTCTACTTCGTTAATGCCATTTAATTGATACCAGAACACATTACGCTTAATTTATAGTTATCTCATGATATCATTTCTTTGGTTTACAGATAGTTGATAAATATCATGAATATAATCATTGCCAAAGCTATGGCGCTGAAAGTTATTTTAAAAAGGTATGAAATATTTATTATTCAAACTATTCAATATCCGATAATGCCAGTATATGCTGCAAAGATCTCGATTACGAAATATGCTATCAAAACCATGATCGGAAAGAAATGTGTTTGGAAACTGCTAGTATTATATTTATTGCATCGCGTATATGATTTTCAATGAGTTAAAGTGGAAATATTTGCGGCCAAGAGTGTTGGCATTCTTATCAAGCCACACTTAAATAGAAACTCTCATCATTTTATGCCACACAATTAAGCATAAATAGTTCTTTGAGAGCATTTTATATCCATCCATGTTTTTCCAGTTGACCGTATGCTTCTATATTCTTTAATTTTACGAATGTTTTGAACGATGAGATTGCCGATAGGAATATTTAGAGATTAATTGCCGGGAAATGCCTTGATAAATTCACGTCGTTAAATTTAAGAAGGAATTTAACTAATGAATTCTTAATCAGTACGGATGGTTTATATTAACTGCATTGCAGGTACAGTAGTGAGGCCTCTCAGCTATCAGTACCGAGAAAATCGTTTCAGTATTTTCCAATTTTCATGGTCATTGATTTGCCATTAAACTGTATATAAATGATGAACACGCTTTTCTTATTTCAACGAAATTTGGCATCATTGCGAAACATGTCAGATTAGGTATATATGTGTACTTTTAAAATAAACGAGGCCTTTTGAGATTAATGTACATATAAACGTCGTTTTTAATTACGCTATTCTCTTTATCACCACATTCAACCAATATTCCTCTACCTTTTTGGATGCAACAACGAAAGATATCTACATAAATTACATATTTAGAGTCACGACTTGTTAAACGAACCTTCTCATTTTAACGTCAAACAGCTGTCAAAAGCGTCGATGTAATGCGCGTTGGATGGAAAAGCTATTGTGCCGAAATATCACCTCGTTCCTATTTTAGAATTAAGTCAGCAAATGGAAAGTATACGGAATACAGTTCTCATTTTTTCAAAATGAGGTGTTTTGAATTTTTAGAGAGACACATCTCTATTAAATAGAGTAATTGGGACGAAGTAGAAAAAACAAAACGTAAAATTCTGAAAATAAACCACGACAGAGAAAAGATGTACGGAAGGAATAAAAACCACGCTGCTTATGACATTCACAGCAGTTGGAAAATAAACAGAATATAATGCGAGGAGCTGGCGGAAAATCCTCAGATAACGCCCTCTACCTTGTCATGCCTGGCAATAAAATTAGAACAGAGCTCGCTCAATTCACCAGAAATTAATGTTTAGGATACACTATAATCCGGAAAGTTTTATGTTGGCCTATCATCAAATAAAATTACACATTTGATATCATACCCAGAAAACTAAATCTCGTTCCAAGGCAAAAGTCCGGATTTTCGCATTTTCTCCTCAACGTTTACTGCACAGTTTCAAAATTAATCCCTTTCATTTTTTAGGAAAGTAGCACGGCTGGCTCCCTTCAGGCACTCATTTAATTAACTTGCAAAGGAGATGTTTAAAAATAATTAGAAGAGGAGAGATCAAATATGAATGCATTAAGGTCAGAGGCAAAACATTATTTAGGCCGTTTAAAAGAATCAGGAATCCATTAATTTTAGCTTAACGAGAATATCCTTTAACTTTGCATGTGCTCATCATAAAGATACTTGAGAAAAAAAAAGAGAAAAGGATGAATGAAAACAGGGAGTAAAGTAGATGAGATTAGGAATAAATTTCACGGTAGAAAGGAGGAAAGATGAAAAATATCCGACGAGAATGTGCTGAAAAATCCCTCGAGTAAATAACAGCTTCCTTTACCTTATCTGATACCTTCAGAATCACTTGGCACCTCGAGGAAACAAGTAGAATAACATAAAGATGCATGAGAGATATATTTCCTTAGTTTCACTCATGTCATATTTATGTGCGCATGTCTTGTACGGAACAAACCCTGTAACTATATTCGGGAGAATATTCATCGCGAATTACTGATGAATCATTTGATTAATATTCTCACAAGAAGACGCTGTGAAATGCTAGCTTCATAAATCTCCACCGATAGTGATCGAACTTAGCTAATCAAGATTAAAGATATCGTACGAGACTTCTCAAACTCGTACAGTCTTATGGTATTACATTATGGTCAAGAAATATGTTGATTTAAATATATGCGAGATCTCCTGCTGAAAGAATGTCATCTGAAGATATAAAGATAGCATAAATTTTTCATCTCAAACTCCAGTCATGAGATAGCGCACTGCTTTCTCCGGTAGCTGTCAGATGTATAAAGGAGCAAACTCCGCCAGTTTGTGCTTACGGAGTTATCTAATAATATCACTTGCATATCATTTTGTATAAAGAGCTAACGAATGCAAGTCTGTAAGCACGACACGAATGCAACTCAGGCAAGATATAAGAAGTAGATATTTGAAAAATTAATCATTAAGTAAACAGAACGGATTTACTGATTTTTTTCATTTCTTACCCGAGATTTGTAATAAAATATCACGAAATAGCTAAGCATACAGAATTTGCTGATACTCAAAGTAAGCTAAAATGACCGGGAGAACGAAAAATTACAGCTCCGCGGAAGGGTACTCGTTGCTGCCACCCTATATTTAAGGCCTATCCCCACGAATTGGAATGAAGCTGTTAAGGACCAAGTAAAGTTAAAAGAAAGTTCATTGCGCGTTAACCTCGACTTTCTTTAAGCGCTCACGGGCTGAGGCATCGATTTTTCAATTACGGTTGTTTTCCATCGAAAACACATCAGTAATGAGCAAGCATTTACTCCTTTATATGAACTCCCCTGGCACACATTTTTATTTATTTAAATTTATAATAATTCACAATTTTGGAAAAAACTATGGTAAAGTCAAGTACACTTCATTGCACTAAGTAAGCTACATATATTTCAACAGCTTTGTGCTTAAAATTTCAAATAGAAGGTAAATACTCTAGCTCTGCACCCACAAATTTGTCCATTTCATAACGCTATCCAAAGGAAATTAAAAATAGTGTAGGGATATGGCTATTATTTCAGTTTTTAGGCATCTGCTTGATAAAGTAATGCACTTCCAGGCCATTTATCAGGCACGGTGCTCAATCAGTTTTCATTTAGCTCATGTAGGGATGGGAGTGCCTGGAAGTTTGTCACTGCCTTCGGATTTAAACCAGGACCCTAATCAAGGATACAACACACCTATTTCACTATGGCATTCGTCTCTTAATCCAGTATCTCACGATTACCACTACTACACACGTCCTGAGCTAGCCAGAAAGTTTTATTGAAGACGGAATGAATGTTTGAAGCTATTCTTGGACAGAATGAGCTGGGTATCCAAGTAACACGTAAACGGTGGCGTTGGGTATGGTGCGAGAGAATAGGAAGTCGGTGTCAAAGATTAAGAGAAGACAGAAGAAATGGTTGAAGGGTGCGTTGAGTTGCGAGATCGTTGGGGAAGTATATGAACGGAAGGGAAGTGAATTGAAATTTTTGGCAACATAAGGAGAGGTAGAGGGTTAAAGAAATTCCAGATGGTCCTGATGACGTACCGTTTGCATGAGGTGAAGTGAGAAAATATTTCTGAGATGGGGAAGTTATGTCAAGGCCTGTATTAAAACCTGCTAACAGGCTGGAAGAATATCTAGTGATATTACGTTATCGCAATATCTATGAATATCCTTCATTAGAAAAGCGGTATTTCGCTGCAATCATGCTCAAATTTTCAACCAAGCCATCAATGGCAGCAAGAGACCAAAAAGATGTCTGGATATTTTCACCAATCGTTGATCCTACTGGTTGAAAGAAATAATTTTTGCCAGAAAGTATGGGAAGCGCCTTAACTTAGAAATCACGTCTAATAATGATTATAAATGGCTAAATTTTACAACCATTGCTTGTAGAAATGAATGGTGCGAATGACTTCGTACCATTCATTTGTGTGTGCAATGCTTGGAAAATCGTGGAGATAGTCATTATAAAACGAAATTGTTGGGTTTATCCGCTGTGACAGTGGCTTAGTAAGCACAACCATCGTCTTCTGTTCCACTACGTGGATTCGAGACGTGACATACTAGTTTACATAAACACCATTCAAAATTCGCCCCAAAGAAAGGTGGCTTGGGGGTGTTGACTAACTTTGACTAACTAAAATTGACAAACACCAGCAATTGGGATATCGGGATATGAATCCTGAGCGAGTAAGGTCATTTTTTCATGGAAAGATTTTATTGCGATGATTTCTCCATCTTTCGGGTATTCGCCGCGTTGCTTGTCATGATTGACGACAGTTTCGCCCGGATTCCACCAGGCGTCTTCAGGTCGAAGTGCCGCTGTCAGCGTTTTGGCCGTGCTTATATAGCTCCTCGAGCTCCCGCGCTGTGCTGTGATTGGTCGGTTTTGGGAAAAGTCTCTTCCATGTGTTTGTCAGGTGGTATCCATCGTCCCTATTGAAATTTCCAGGCGTTTTTGCAATTTCAATTGATTCTCTTATCAGCCTGGGATAATATCTTTTTTCTTTTGCAATTATCCTGGCTTTGTCGAAAAGAATATCGTGTCCGGGTTCACTCCAAGCATGCTCGGCGACTGCTGACTGGCTAAATTTCTTATTAAGAGGGCGACCCTCAATAAGAAATTTAGCCAGTCAGCAGTCGCCGAGCATGCTTGGAGTGAACCCGGACACGATATTCTTTTCGACAAAGCCAGGATAATTGCAAAAGAAAAAAGATATTATCCCAGGCTGATAAGAGAATCAATTGAAATTGCAAAAACGCCTGGAAATTTCAATAGGGACGATGGATACCACCTGACAAACACATGGAAGAGACTTTTCCCAAAACCGACCAATCACAGCACAGCGCGGGAGCTCGAGGAGCTATATAAGCACGGCCAAAACGCTGACAGCGGCACTTCGACCTGAAGACGCCTGGTGGAATCCGGGCGAAACTGTCGTCAATCATGACAAGCAACGCGGCGAATACCCGAAAGATGGAGAAATCATCGCATTCAAAACGTCGCGGGAAACTACGAGACAACAAAGATTTTATTCCTTGATAAGTAACTCGGTTTAGAATAGTAATTAAAAATGTCCACGGATTGCGCACATGCATATGGATTACATATGAGATCGCTGGAAGATTTCGTGCCATGTACTATAATCATGAGCTTACTCACTCTTACTCCAAGGGCAATTTATGCCCAAGTTAAAATTTAGCCGCACCAACATATCCCCTCCATCTCTTTCGGTCCACTGCATCCTCCTCCGCAGCTCCAACCCTCTCTGTAAATATCTTTACTTGGTTCCACCATCTCTGTCGCGGTCCTCCCCGGGGTCATCTTTCTCCTGGATTTCCTCTCAAAACCTTCTTCATCGCACACCCGTCCTCTTTTCTTAACAGTGTCCAACCCATCTCATTCTTCTGCATATGATCTCACGATGACGGCATTCTTGTAAAGGTCCTTTTTTCCTTATTTTACTTTCTTCTCCGCCTTTCTTGTTCATTTGTAGGCCCGTGAATCCTTCGTAAATCTTGTTTTCAAATACTATCAATTTTTCCGCCTCTTTCTTATTCACTTTCCATGTTTCGGATCCATTGAGCATTCTTGGGCAGATTATTATTTTGTACAATCTAATTTTTGTTTTCTGCGACAGGGATTTCGTAGCTAGGAGTGGCATGCATATTAGCATTTATTGGCTTCAGCATTGCATTTTAGCATCTAATATCATGAGCTAGTCAAAGATAAATACTAATATTTATGCTCGTCCCCCGTTGCCCTCTTGCTTATAAACATTCTCGCCTCGTGCAGCATTCCTCCCCACACTATCGTCCACACTCTTCCATTTCCACCCACCCCGCCTCTCACCCACTCCTCCATTATCTCTTCCGTGCATCGTGAGGTCGGATTCCTCCTCTTCCCTCCACCTCCGCCCGCCCCCCGTTTTTATCCACTCCCTCCTCCTCTATCCCCACTTCCCATCTCCTCCACATCACTGGCTTCGGCAAGCGACCTTAGCGTTCACGTTTGGAACTCAAGCGAGGCGACGGAAAAGGGAGATGGAGATAGCGCGGGTGGTTGAGCAGTACGAAGAGAAGAGGCGAAGGAAGGAACGAGGAGTCTGTAATACACCAGAGGCGCTATCTACCTAATAATAGGAGTTTCATGCGGTCGAAAGTCCGCTCATCTTTTTGGAGCTTGGAGTAGAAATGAAAAATACGACATGTAAATATTTTCCAGTAATAAACGGAAGAATGAAAACGAACATAAAGATTCAGTGACATCTAACGAAATTTTTTTTTCATAGGACTCACAATGTTTATAAGTTCCATGAAGAGAATAAACGAGGGAAAAAGTGAAACTTTTAAGCAAGAGGGGAAAAGATATCGGGAGAGATCGGATTCTTGACTGCCAGAACTGCGAAGATAAAAGAAAGGAATTGGAAACATTACTCAAAAGCTAGCCACAAGCATCAATGGAATAAATAGGAAGTACATCAGGAGATAAAGGAGATTACAGACGCCGTAGTCTCTGCAAAACCACGTCTGGAAGTTTAGGAGTAAATAAGAAGGGCAGACATGAGAAGAAGAGGAAAAGAGAAGAACTAATAAGATAGGTAAAATGTAAATTTAGGGGAAGGAGTGATAAACACGTATAGCAAGAAAAAGTGACCAAATGGTTTCAGGTTCCCGGTGAATAGAATGCAGAAAGGCTTCTCGGGATTCCATCCAGGTGGGAAGGTCCATGACCAACGTTTCGACCGCTTACACTGCAACCATCCTCAGGGTGATGATATGCCGATATACATCTGATGTACGTCAATACCTCTCACACCTATAGAGATATACGTCTGTTACCTCTTCATTGGTATCTCATCACCCTGAGGACGGCTGCAGTATAATTGGCCGAAACATTGGCCATAGGACCTTCCAACCCAGATGGAAGTCTTTATTCAGAATTATTCCCAATCCAGAATATTATCCCAAGAAGTCTTTATTCAGAAAAGGTGACTGCCCAAAAGTAGAACAAAAGAGAGGAGAAAATGATAGTTATGAATACAAAACTGCTTAATCAAACCACAAACTGTGTATCATTTTTTACTTAAGTTTGCTATTTGGGGTAAATTGTTCAGAAGACTCAGCCCTATTAACGTTCAACTTAATTTAGTAATTAAAAATGCTTAGCCCTTGTCTCCCTTCCGCATATTAAGCTTTATCTCAGCAGACGTCCGTCACCTCTTCATCCAATCTGTAAAGCATATTTTCTTTCGTTGCCTATACCGCTTCAGCTGCCAGCCTTGCCTCCTAAATCTCTCGAGCAGTTGCCTTCTATGCGAATTTATTCTTAAATGTGAGAAAGAATATCTTCATTTATCTATTGAAGGCACTGACCCTTAGTATGTCACAAAATATCATTTTTCAGGTCTTCATACGCTCAATTGTACGGTGTAATAAGCATACATTGCGACTATTACTGATGGAGGAGGATGCTGAAAATAAAATGAACGGACTAAATAAGAAATGATGAAGTTTACAGAAGAGAAGAAGAGGAAAGGAGCATATGGTAAACCATAGTAAATGAAGAAAAAAAGGATTGAACACACCATTAGACACAATGAGTTCGTGAAGAACATAATTGAAGGTAAAAGAGAGGGAAAAGTCCCTGAGGAAGACCCAGGAATAAGTTCATGGACCAAATAAAGAGGGAATTACATAGGAAGATACACGAGGAGGTAAGACACTAACATCAGATTGAGATGGGTGGAGGGCTGCAGTCAACCAATCTTAAGATTGAACGACCAATGATGAAATGACGACTATTACTAATAGAGTAATACACCAATAAAAGTAGGTTTAAATGGAAGACAAAACTCCTCTTGAAAAACTGTAGGACTGAGAATCCGCTTAAGATTTTTACATGCTAAGGCCATGTAAAAATATAGAGAATTTTTTCAGTTCTACGACTTCTTTCTTCACCTGAGCATACGACTTTCCACTCTCCGCCCCATCCACGATCTCTTCTTTTTATTCACCTTCTCACCTGTTATTTTTTATTTACACTCATCATCTCCTCCTTAAATTATCCGTTCCGACCACCTGCCTGTCCCCCCATAATCTCCTATAGCAGTTTTCTCTCCTCATCCACTATGCCTAGTACTTTCTCGTTTGTTTTCCTCTTCTTCTGCACGTATAAATCTGAAATGTTTGCACCCTACGATACTTACCCTGGAGCTTTTAATCAAGCAACCACCAGCCTTGCCTCCAAAATCTCTTACCATGGACGGAGTTTAGGAGTAAATAAGATGGGCAGACAGGACAAATATAGTGGTTAAATGTATATTCAAGGATTTACTGGTGGTCTCCATACGTTCAACTGTGCAGTCCACTAACCATACACTACGATTATTACTATTAGTGTAATACGTCCTCCCTTGATTTGAGTAAGAAACACGTATAGCGAGAAAGCCCTTCAGCATTTGCACGCCACAATACACAACTCGTTATAAAGTGTATTCAAGGTTTTAACCGTGGTTTTAACTACATTTGATTCCATGTATGTTAATGCATGTAGTGTACAATTTGTATGCAAAGGTAATGCAGTCTTCTTTCCTCCAAGGCCACCTTTCGGTCACACGAGCTTGCAATAATTTATGATTAGAAGTGACCTACGGTTTTCGGCAGGCCAAGATGGAGACAGTACTACCTCAGGTCCACGCATAATTACGTTATTTCACTCTTCAGCTTCGGTACACGCCTTATCTCCCCTTAAGAGAATTAAAATCAAGGTGTTGAAATTTGAGAATGTCGGAACACATTGAGGCACTTAAGCATGCACAGAGAACAATGCGCAGACTTAGCGCGCAGGTGAAACGTTCCGTAACTCGCCGAAAAACAGCATTGCAGAGGTATCTAACAATGGTGATCGAATGTTTTAATTTGAGGGTGCTTTCCCATGGCCGTGGGCAGATTAGCATGCATCGCAGTAGATGGAAACGCACAAGCACACATTGGAACAGACGATTGGAACGTATCTGCACTGGTGTTTCCTAGATGACGGAAAACTAGACAAATATAGTGGTTAAATGTATATTCAAGGATTTAATGGTGGTTTTAATTCCATTTGATTATAAGCATATCGATTTATGTAGCGTAAAATATTTATAAGTTTTAAATATCGCGTCAAATTCAATCATAGAAGTAGAACACTAGAATATGCAATCGTGTTACGTGAAATCGATATTGTAATACGCGATTTGGAGGTGCAAAGTAGTGACTTAAAAAAAAAACAAATTGAGTCATTGATTATTACAGGAGAGATCCATCTCATTTAATCTGCCAGCGAGGTGTTTTGGTATCTACTACAAATAATTTTCCCGCCATCTCCAAGAGTCGTCTGCTAACGCAGTTCAAACAAAGGTCTAGATGTGTCAATGTCTGCACTGTGCTGACGACGTCACGGCGACGATTGGTAAGCACCAGAAACAGAACCGTTTTAAACAGATTAGCGTAAATGCTCAATTGGAATGCACCGTAAAATAGCTTACGAATTCATTAAAACTAATAACCTAATAGTATAAGGTTTTAATGATTCAATGCTGGAATATCCACGCTTTATCAATGCTTTACGCCTCTACTGAAAATCTGAGTATGAAAAAGTAGTATGGCGGATGCGGTTATCGAAATTTGCTTCATCTCAAGCGCATACCAACTCTACATTAGAACTGTTTTGAAGTGAGTTTCCAAGTGCTCAGGGTCTGAAGCAAATGGGATGCTATTGAGCTATTTTTCCTGAGAAGAAAGGTGCGCACATCAGTAAGTGGACATCACTCGTAACCCAACACAATGAGCCAAATCTTTTATTTTTTTATTCTCAGCTCACCGAGCATCAGTCCTTGAAATACAATTCAACACATTCTCCTTCCTTATCTTCTGCCTCAACCAACTTCTCCGCGTCTTTCCTATTTCCTTCAAAAGTCTGTTTCAAGCTGTCATACCATTCCGAGGACTTGATCCATTTTTATCCGACCATCGCACATGGTTCTTCAAACTTAAGCCTCTTGCGCCTCCTATTTACACTTATTCATCTTTTGAGGGCCCAGGTAACTTTTACAATGCATTGCTCCTTGTAACTTTATTTACCTGCCTTTTCTCAACTTGCCAATGAATAATAACTGCCATATTCTCTCTCTTATTAAGTCTCCATTTTCTTGGACTCTTATTTAAAGGGGGAAAGTAAAATACTGAACCTGCGATGGCTTATTTCCTCCCACTTGCACTAGAAAGTAAATTAACAGGAAAAAGTGGATTAATGTAAGCTATTATTTCTGTATAACTTATGACAGAAGAGTAAAGGACCATATGAAACACTAGAGAGAAAAGAAGAAGATGGATTGGACACACCCTGAGACAAAATGGGTTTCTGAAGAACAAAACTGAAGGGAAAATAGAGGAAAAGTCCCTACAAGGAGACCCAGGAATAAGTTAATGCACCAAATAAAGAGGAAAATACATGGGAAGTGATACCATGAGGCAAGGGAACAAGCTTTAGATAGGGAAGGGTGGAGGGCTGCGGTCAACCAATCTTAGGATTGAACAAGAAATTATGAAGTTATGACAGAGGGGTGGGATTTCCTGTTTAAAAAAAATACCAAAATTATTAAACGCGGCAGATACGGTGAAATTCTAAATAGCTGTGAAATTTATGAACTAATCTCACTAGCTCTATATTAATCCTAAAGAGTGTAGTATTACAATTATGAGCGTCACTAGAAAAGACGTGTCAACAAAAGGTGATTGTTCGCCTTTTCGCATGAAATTCGGTTGGCAGCCTGAGCTGGTCATCGGGTGCTCTTCCTGTTGGATGCATCTTGTCTCGTACAATGATTGGTTCATTGGAAGCTTGTGACGGAAAGTTGCCTCGCGGGTTGCTTAGTGACCCGTCATTCACTATCCTCCAGACAAGCAACCTGCATTGCGGTCGCCCCTTAAGGTGATCACCGACTGCTGAGGTCATTAGCGCCATTAAGATTGTTGGCCAGGTTGGAATAGGACGGATAAGGGAATGTAAAGTAAAGTTGAAGAGAAACTCAGAATCGGTCAGCGCCTAGCGGAAGAATCCGAGGGGTCCGGATTTCAACGACTCATTCGAGCCGTCTTTGAAACGCTCACCACATCGTTGCTTGGTTGGAATCGAGAATTCAATATACGCTCGCACCAGGATTCGATTCTTGGATGATTAATTAGTACTCATGCCACCAATTCAAGCCATACTCTGCAGTGGAAAAGCTATCAGAGGTCGTCAGCAGTACAAAAATCAATTTGTTGCTACTCCCCAATCTCGTACCAGCTTAATGCTTCATTTATACAATAATCTTAACTTTGACGTTCTTAATAATTTACCAGATCTGTTCCATACCTCATCTTTCTCGGCAAAACCTACAATTCAACTCGTCTTCCATAGTTACTTTCTGCTGTGCTAAAGTATGTATCCAATAGCACAATGAAACTAAAACTTCTAAATTTATCTGCAGATTTTCACATAAATAACACCTGGTAGCGTTTCCCCGCTGTACCTTTGCTCATCTCAAAATGTTGCGACCCCAAGAAACCTGGGTCAGTCGAAAATAAAGACCTGCTGAAAAAACCTAGATATATAATTTCATTAATGAGATGAAGAAACTTTAATAAGTTTCCCAAGGCACCATTAACTCTTTGAGCCCGATGAGTTTGTATCATCCTCTTTACGGATGATGGCAAAATTTAAAAAGTAGTACGAGTCAATATCTGAAGGGTAAATTCGCTTGGTGCGATGCCGGTGTGAACGGGGCATCTGGCGTTCTACGCCACCGAAGCATCCTGTCACGTACGGAGAAAGGATGGTGAGATGAGGTTGGTTTGGTCGGGAAGATGAGGAGGAGGAGGGAGTAGGGTGGGCGGAAATGGTGGTGTAGTGGAAGCGGGCGGGGGTTGAGGGAGTAAGGGGAAGGAGTTTGCCCCCGAGGAAAAGTATAAGGGGAGGGGAAAGAGGGTGGAAAGGTTTGTAATGGGTGTGGGGAGGAGGCGAAAGGAGGAGAGGTGCGAGGGGGGAGGGAGAAATTGGAATTGGAAAGGGAGAAAGAGATTTTTGGGCAAGGAAAAACGGTGCCAGGGGTGGCGGCGATGCTGTGATGCCTAAAAAACTAACACGCATCGGTGACTTCGGTTTTTGCCCCTTTCTCTCTTCCCCATCAGTGCTCCCTCTCCCTCTCTCTCTCGCATTCGGAACGATTCGATATTTTTTTTACTCCATTCCCCTTTCCTCTTCACGACGACGTCAGCCGAGCCACCGCCGTCGACGCCGCCGCTCGGGAAATTTTCGAAGGCAACCAAGTAAGGAAGAGAAGCGCCTGACGTATCAGAAAATGCTATGCGGAGACACGTAGTCGGGCAGAGGGGAAAAAGACGGGGACGCAACGCGCGGGTAACTCATGATGTCTGTCTGTCTGTCTGAATCTGCTCCGAATTTCGGAGCAAAAGCGACTCAAGGATTTATTTTTACAACCAGTGCATGAATGCATACTCATACGTATGTACCTCTTGGGGGAGAACGTGCGGTCGGTGAGAGCCAATGTAGGGCTAGTAGAGAAAGAGAAAAATGGTGGCATGGAACTGGCAATCATATTTAACAGCAAGAAGAAACAGGAAGCACCAGAGGGGGTCCAAAATAATAGCAAATATGACAAAAATGTACCTAATTTGTAAACATCTATTTGCTGTTTGTGGAAGGGTAATACGTGACCAAAGTATCTATTGAAGTGGCCTAAGTTCAATCATTCTATCGAGAAAAATTGTGTGCTTTTCATTTTTTTCCAAGATAAATCTATGCCTTTTAACTGCGTTATTACCTTGGCAGAACTCTCAATACAAGATAGCTATGTGAAAGTTAGTGAACTGTTGCTATGTAGCTTCTCATTATAAAAGATACGTGAATGGTTTCCCTCGTTGAAACTTCCAGCATTATTGATTACACCACTCTACTGGAGATTATGATACTGAACATTGTGAATAATATGCTGTTAGATTGACAATTTCCATGAAAGCAATGAAGAAATACAACTTAAAGATTATTGTAAGCAAAATCAAAATAATGGTTTGTCTTCATCGTCCAATGGGAAACAACTGAGTAACACATTTATTTGCCCTGAGAACGATGGGCAAATTGCTCGTCGAGACATTGGCCATTGAAAGCCCAACCCGATGACATTCCCGAGAAATATTCATCAATATCGTCACTGGGTAAGCCTACGATCCTTGGAAGATTTGTTCTTTAATACTGTAAACCTGTAAATTGCCCACCCCTACATCCTCATCTCAAACGCCTCAAATCTACGTGTATTGCGAACAGAGAATGTTTGTAGACTTCAGACGTTTGAGATGTGGGTGTGAAGAAGGATGGAGAGGGTGAGTTAGGAGGCGAGAAGGACAAACGAAGAGGTATAGTTGGAGAGGAGAGGATGTTATAAGCGAAAGATCGGAGGAGACAGAAAAGATGGATGGAAGACGCATTGAAAGGAAAGGGAATGCTGAAGAGGGGGGCTGAATGGAGAAAACTTTGGAAGCGCAGTAGAGGAAGGAATAGGACAGGTATTCTGGACGAAATAAAAAGTGGGAGACGATATGCATAAGGAATTCAAGAGGGACTTAAAGGTATGACCTCCTCCATAGTAGTAAAAACGAATTAGGTAAAGTACCTTTCGAAAACCTAGCGATAAGGTGGTAGAATGTTTTATAATAATAATGAATTTATGGAAACTGGATGGATTATGGCCAGATGCTGGAACAACACGTGTATTTTTTCAAGTTATGAGACCCATAATCCAAAACAACCATTCAATAAGTGCTGCAGAAACATTCGATGACTTTATTGGCTTCATACCTTATGGCATGGATTTATGAGATACATCGGTAGCCAAGAAGACGGATGCACAATTAATCGATTGGAGACATAATTATTAGATTAAAGAGTTTTTTTGAGACGGATGACCAGTTTGTTTACTCTTACTGACTAATTATTATGAGCATTAGCAATTATTATTCGGCTACTCTTTCAGATTTTTTCCGGCGGTAGAAGATAAGATTAAATATTCGAGACTATTACCAATTGGTAAATATACTATATAACTTGTAGATGTGCTCCTGCCACCTGAATACTTTTATGAGACCTATAACTTCATGAATCTCATAACTATTGATCCCATAATTAAATGTTCTTGCAACCGGCCATTAGAAAAGCTAATTTATTGAACACTTTATGCAATAATACGTTTTTCTGGAAACAGAACATGTATTGGCAATGAATGAAAAGAGCATCGAGAAATATTAAGGATGTACTGCATTACTTTTAATTGTGTTTAAAAAAAAAATTCTGAAGTAGTATAGGGGATAATATTGGTGATAGTGGACTAGAGAGTTGCAGTAAATCCATCTTCGGATTGATGACCGCTGACAATGAGATTTTTTACGCACATACGGACATATACCCTAGATGAATTTACACACCAGTAGAGTAATACTTTGGGGCGCATGGCTACTACATGCCGCTCGGATATTTGCGAAGGCGACGATAGATGGGTGAAGAGAGGCCGGCGTGTTTGAAAATGCATGCGGGGACACGTAGCCTTGAGGTTGAAACGCGCGGGTACCTCGCAAAGTCTGCCTGCGAGTATGCGTTGCATTTCAAAGAGAAAAGAGGTGTGGATTTACTCTCTCGACCATTGCGTGCAGTATATATCATGGGGTGAATACGCGCGCCCAGTGACAGCCAGAAGAAACGGATCTAACAAACAAAGATTCAGAACAGAAAACATTACGTGTAATTTTTATGACAAATATTCACCTCTAAAATTTTTCAAGCCAGACGAAATAATGATTAGCAACTCTTCTTTCACGAATAAATTGAAAATAAGATCACCAATGAAAAATAACTTTATTTTCTTTCGGTTATTTATTTTCTTTGTACAACGTGTTTCGACACAACGGTGTCATCGTCAGGTACCTGATCAGTAGAAGAAAACAAAGTTATTATTTCATTAGTGAAAATCAACTTTCACATATTTGAGCCTAAAACCATGGAACGTGAACATAATATTGTCAAGTTGCATATTGTTCTTTAACCATTTTATATATATTTTTTGGAAATAGAAATTTGATGTTTGCCAGAGGAAATTATCCACGTTTACGGAGTTAAAAATGGGATTGTACGCTACTTTTGTATCCTTGACCCATTTCCGCCCTTCATAGCCATATCGCTACACCCTGACGCATCAAGTATATGACACTATATAGGAGGAACCACGAAAGTTATCGCAATCAATTTGTCAACACTGCGTCGTTCAAGGTCACGATCACCAAAATATTTTGCATGACTACTTTAGGTGACCATATGAGTAAAATACCAAAAACTCATCAAAATCGCAATAAAAAATTATTCTGGTCGGAAATAGGTAAAGAAAAGCTATAAATAAAACCTACTGAGTTGAAAGTTGCACGCTGATACCCACATGAGTGAACTAGGGGATTTACTTGGTAATGATGCTATGAATGGGTAGCAGAGCTTCGACTAGTCGAAGTGTCGAAGCACAGTATACTCCCAAAAATGAAGCGGAAATGCTAATCAATACTAATGAAATCAGTGTAAAGTTCCGTGACATTAAATATTCACGTATCTAGAAATACTTCATATCATTCTTCGATAACCTTTTGGGGATGCAGAATTAAGATGGCGATTAGCATGACTATCTAATATTAATCTCGATAAATCAATTTCACTCGACTATCAAAGGACCAATTATTTTATATGACCGATAATTCCGGCCAATTAATCACACGCATTTCCAACCCATTGTCTAATTCACGTGCATTTGAATATTATGTTAATAATTGGGAAGGAATTCACCTTCAAATGACGGTCAGTCCACAGATTCTGATCCGCTTGAGTTAACTACCTTCGACTCACCTGTCAACGTGGCCCAAGGAGATGCTCTTTGGATCAAGTCCCTACCTCTCCGCTGTCACGCTCCCCGCCCCTCATCAAGCAGCAATGTGCACGGATAGGGAGAACTGGCAGAAATAAGAGATTATTTCGCCAATGAGGACGGAAAAGGACACCACGCTTCGTGCAGTATATTTCTTGCATAATTAAAAATTGCGTTTTTGCTTGAAGTCTGCTCAGTGGCTGTCATGGGAAACAATAGGGATGTGACACAATAATTATCATCGATTCACCGGAATAGAATTAAGATTTCTCGATATATAATTGAGCTTCAGAACTGGTGTGTTTCAGAGCGACACAGGATATTATCATGACGCCTCATTACATATCTAGGTCTGATAGACTCGATAAAATAAGAGAGATACAATGCCAATTAGATACTGGGTTGACGAGGACTACGGAGAGAAGGGATGTACCCACGCTTTGACCAGAATTGGTCCAAATTGACCCTCCATGGATCCGGTGGTCCCCGACTCGAGGACGTACTCCGGCAGACCGCATGGCGTTAACCCTGAAAGGGAGCCAGGGAGATACCCAATCCCAATTTTTTCGGCAACGGGCTCTTCCGGTTCTCAAAGATGTGCGGTAGGTTCTTTCGCGAAAGCGAGACCGACGGCTACTCGTCTCAGTTGTTTGGGTAAGCAAACAAATGCGAGCACTTCGGGGAGGCGGAGGCCCAATTGAGTTCCTTTTGACCTCAATCCGCCTCATAGGTGTCAGCCTCGAAGAGGCTGTGGCTCGCTTACTTTCCCTTCCCTTCCCTGTCCCCTTCTCCCACTACCATCCACGCTCGGATACAAGCGAAAGCTTCCTGCCAAGCCGGAGGTAGTTACCCCGCGAGTGTAGATACCCGAAACCGCTGCCAATTTGATAGAGTTCTATCCGCGCACAAAAAGCGACCAAAATTA
The DNA here is from genome assembly GCA_963169105.1 of Ceriagrion tenellum. Taxonomy (NCBI): domain Eukaryota; kingdom Metazoa; phylum Arthropoda; class Insecta; order Odonata; family Coenagrionidae; genus Ceriagrion; species Ceriagrion tenellum. Next base: position 95,940,880 of record OY720636.1, read on the forward strand.
AAAACTAAGCTTCACTAAATACACTCCCATAATACACGTCACCATTTCACTTCCCAAAACCTTATATCTTTACACGGCTGGTGTCCTTACACCATCTTCCATACACCCACGCCGCGGCTCGCAGGGCAGTATGTATATGTAGATACATTTTAAATAAATTCATATTTTGATTTTAAGAATGATTGAATAGTTAAAATCTTTTAATGGATACTGACTATTCATAAGGGGCCATTTTATAACTTAATTTCTTGCCCATTAGAAGATGAGTAACGTTGAAATCCGGATCTAGCATTTGAATTTCCTATTTGTAGAAAAAGTTCAGATATTTGAGTAATTTATTATAAAAATTAAATGAATTTATCTTAAAATTTTCCGTGATTGTGATTACTTAGTAGTGCCCACATTCATTATAGGTAAAACTACCTTTCCCTAAAGTGTCCTATAATGCGTGGAAGAAGAGATCTTAGGATAAAATATTCATATCCAGACAAATAATCTGAAAAATCGCCACCCTTGAGCCGTGTTTACACAATGCATTGTACCCGCACGGGTAGATGCATGAACGCATTTACCATTAGAATTGCATCGTGTAAACACTCATAATTGCGCAAATGCACAATTGCATGGACATTAAATGTTTTGTTACAACATGTAACACCTACTCTCTTTCAAAGCCGGGTATAATACGATGATAATGCCTGGTTGAACACTGGGGATAAATCTAAGAACTGTAAGGGAGAACTACTCAGTAATAGAGGATTTAATAATTGACGTTGTGAAAAAAATTTCTTTCGCAGTTTGACCTGATTTTTTGAAATTTTCTTCCGAAGCTAAATGAATTCCATCGCAGGTATACGCAAAGACGTTGCCTTTCATCTATGCAAGGTATTAAATATTTCAGAAAAACATAACCAGAATAGGTAGCATTAAATGGATATTTTGCCGATATCTAACTCAATGGTTTTTTGTAGAATTTTGACTTTCAAAAAGTTAACTGGAGCAAAAGTATAATTCTAAAGGTCTCTACACCTAAAGACGCCTTAATTTATAAAGTATGAATCATTTCTGCTCAATACGGAAATGACCTTTAAAATGTTCTATTTAGAATTTCCCTTTGAAGAATGGCAAAATCTTGAAAAAAGACAAAGTCGTATTCATCTCTGCGTTTGCTCTTTTATTTTGAAGCAAAAATATTGGATAATTGTAAAAAAATAAATTACGATTCTTTTTTATAATTTTCGCATTCTACAAAGCTTTTTCTGCATTTTAGAGCAAGTGTTGGCTTGGATACATTTGCCACACTCCATTGTTTCTTTGTACTATTGATAGAGACAATAACCTATTGCCAGATAAGACTTCTCATGATAGAAAAGTGAATGTTGTCAATGAAAAATCGGAATCCGTTACTCCGCAGTGAACTTTTTTTTAACAAAGTCGACGTCTTCAAAACATCGATATTCTTTTCTCGCCTTCTTAGAAAAGACTGCGGCTATTCTTTTCAACGGTTTATCACCAGGCAACAAGGCGCTCCTCGAAAACGCTGCTTGGCGGAGCAGAAACGCCATTATTCTTTTTATCTGCCCCAACATCCCCTGTTTCCCCTAGCCCATTGCTACGGCTCACCTCTCCACCTCCGCCGATTCTTATTTCCCGCCTCGCAGAGCGTAGGCCTCGTCTCCGGCCGAGTTCTTTTTTCTCTCTCCGCAAACGCTTGAGAGAGATAGAGAGAGAGAGTGCCTCGTGGCTTGTCCACATTTGAAATTTTTATGCGAGTGGAAGATGGAAACCGCTCGGCCTTGATCCTTATGATGCTTGCCTACTCACGCGGAGAGAAAAGATGACTTTTCAAGATGAATGATGGAATCAAACGGGAGTTGCCGATGAATTTTGTTTCTGTGGACGAATGAAACATGGAAATCAATTGGACGGCATTCATTGCCGGCTAAAATGTACTGCAAAGCATTGGGAAGAAAGGAGCTGAACAAAAAGTTTTAGCAAAGCAGAACAGCATAACTTACCGGACACATTTTAACCCATTCCTTCCCAACGTTGCCAAAACGCTACATTAATTTTGAAGACGAAAATGAACAGTGCAAAAAATTTTAGTGTAAGAAATGTATTACTTTTACATTGTAGAAAACTTACTTGGCTTTTTCAGTTTACTCGCGTATCGATTACTCAGTCTTAATTTTTTCTACGATATTTCTAAAAGTCTACTTTAAGCAATTTTCACAGGACGAAAATCAAATTTTTCTCAGAGCCAGTCGGCCGATTTTTCAACCTCAACAATTCGATTGTTACAGTACAGTCCTTTGCGAGTAGAGAACCACGGCTAAAAACGCTTCCACAGGCGTCTACGGGCTTTTATTTTACGACACTGCTTTGCTGCTTAAAGCGAACAAGTGTAAAACTATTGTGAAATACTCAATTTACGCTAACCATTTCAGTTCTTAGGTGTCCATGATGGTACCCATAATTTAATCAATTTCTTTTAATTTCGGCGGCCAGTAACGTAGTATTACACTTAAGGGGATTGTATACTACGGCCAAAATCACTTCCGGAGACGTGTACTCGCTATTATATTAACACTTTGCTTCGCTGCTTCGAGCAAATGTGTTCCCGTAAGCCTCTAGAAAAAGGGTTAATACTTAAAATAAATGTCGTCATTTTTTTTTTTCCTTTGTACAAAACTAATTCGACCGCGAAATAAACGTGAATTTGTCGAAAATTAGGTGATCGCCATTACGCGTATGACGAATATTTCTTTAGATCTTTGTACTTGTTGTAAATGGAAATCCTTTATCTCTATTGAAGATTATCAAAATTTTGAAAATTGGATAGGATATCCCATTGTGATATTATTCCTTTTGCTCCTTCAGAATATTTCTTTAGCTATGAAAGAGAACTAGAGGTTGATATTTTTAATTTCAACTTTTTACTTGAATATCTTTCGTAAACCTACTGTTCCCCTTAATGTCTGCACCTTGTTTTAGAAACCCAAAATAAATGCCTGTTAAAGTATATGTATTAACATGAGAAAAGGAATTCCCAAAACATGAAAAATATATAAAATGTAAGCATATGTCAATCATGAGCACCGTTACTTAATAAGGGAGTGGAGCAAAGACAGTCGTTCACCTAATTCATGAACATAAAATGTCACAATGCAATAAAATATACTTAGAAAAATACGTCTATCGTCTCAGCAATTACGCGTAGAAATAGGCAGCATAGGAGTGACATGCGTCAAAAGAAGATCCTTTCCTTTTCGCTCAGCTAATCTGACGGACATTTTTAAGAATAAATGTAATCAACGCGATAGCTTAGTGAATTCATCGTCCACCTGACTGGGGCGCTTAAGTTTCAATTTAATTTTTAACTTGAAACAAGTCAATGACACACATTTTTTCCACACACATTCTTAGTATTAAACCGTTTAGGTTTTGGTCATAAAGTCATGTTCAGGCTAACTCTTGTCAGGGTGAACATTTTACATGGTTTACAGAGAAAATAGAGGCAACGGAAGCTGCCCCACTTCAGGAAAGAGCAGATTTAAAACTCCTAAAGATTTCATACTAAAAATAAGCTCTTTGTAGCATATACAATTTTGATGACGACTGATTGGTTCTTTGGCGTTATCAGTGAGATATGGGATATTTCGCTAGAATTTTGAAGAATAGAGGTAGGGTGGAGAGTGTTTCAAGGTGAACGGCTTTACTTCTCATCAGTGAGATGGCGTACTACAACTAAGTGAACTCAGCCCGAAATTCACTTGGGATATTTAGTGAAATCCACCTAAGTGATGTACACCACTGCCTGGTTCCATACCATGGTCTTCAGTAGGTGAAGCTAGTTCAGATGTCGCCCCAAACACCATTCCGATGCTCAAATGTCTATAAAAAGAATGCAACGTCATGACGACATAAAGACAGCAATATTGTAAAATCCAATAAGTTGAAGAATAAACAGCGCCATTATGTCTTTTCAAAGCAAACACTGCAGCACAAAAAATTCCGGTGATAATTTAAGTTTGCCGAGATTGTTATTAGACAAAACTCTCCCATTATAGTGTGAGACGCGGACATGAAGAACGATGAGAAGATATGCCGGGGCGTATTTAAAAAGGGCGGCCACAAAAGGCAACAAGCACTTCGTTTCTCGGTGTTAATTGAGACCTGGAAGGTTGATGACCATAGAAGGCAATTCGCGTGATGAGCTGATGTGAGCGGCAAGAGTGGGCGATGCTTTCCTTCAAGAGGCAAATGATGGCCGTGCCGCAGTGCATATCATATGGAGATAATCCGCACGCAAAAGCTCGAAATGAGTTACTAACACGCTAATTAGTCTGTTGTCGTGAAAACGGAGAACGTATTTCGCAGCCGAGAGTGAGGATCACCGGATATAAAGAGACGAACTACGAATTTCCAAGTCTCGTTCGCACTCTACACTGGAAAAAAAGCAATCTTCGCCATTTAGGTGTTCTAAGCGCTCCTGAATTGCCCTCCATCGGGTAGATTTGGCCTTACGCAATCGCCCCACTGTATAAAAATATTAGGACCAAAAAATTTTGGGAATCTCGAAAGTACTATGCAATTTTGTTTGATCAAATTATATAAAAATATTGAGTTATCATTTGTTATTTTGCACCCAAGGGATTTTTCTCCATTCATGACGTAGATTAGACTTAAAGCTGAAATTTTCAACCGATATCATTCCTAATGAAATGTTGAATTACTTAGTTTTCCACGAAAGACTTATTATGCTCTTGCGACCCGGGTTTCACTACTGCTCGACATCATCAGGTTCATACAGTAAAACACATTGCTTAAATAGTAAAAGATTAGAGGCTTTGACTGTTTAAGCTATGTATTTTACTATGTCTGTACCTAATGATGCCGGGCAGCAATGAAACCCGGGCCGTGAGAACGTAATAAATCTTTTGTGGAAAACCAAGTAAGTAATCATTTCATTATAAAGGAATTCCACCAAGTTACTGCCAATAATATCAATTTCGGTATCATTCAGTTGGGATAGAATGATATAGAAATAGAAATAAGTATAAAAAATATCAAGGGGTGTTCAATTCCCAGCTCTGCTTTGGCGGCAATTTTCCATGAACTTCTACGTAGTTCCAAGCCAATCAGGTGTATCTTGTCTACAGAGCAAGCAACTAGAAGTTGTAGCCCTGATTTCATTTTGAGTATAATGAACTCAGGACTTGAATCCAATCGAAGGTTCCGAAACTCTGAAAATATGCTAATGTGACGGAATCTGTCATTCAAGTAAAAATGCGTGGTGTGATTGGGATGGCTGTTTGTGTTGTGGCTTGATTACTGTCTCCCCATTCCAAAAAGCTCTGGTTTGAATCCAGGTTGTGGTGGGATTTTTCGGAGGGATTTCTATCCTTAATGGGGATTCCTATCCGTAATAGGGATGCCTCCGAAAAATGAAATTATGAGAAGAGATATGCAAATGCTATTAAGAGCCAGTTTTTTCAGATAAGACGTTCAATTTTGTACCCCTCGGCGCCTTCTGCTAACAGTCGGTTAATGCTGGCACCACATTTCCCTCAACTTATCCTCCAATCTCTCAATAACCCATTTATTAGCCTCATATCTACCGCGCAAACGACTTATTTGTCGAGAGCCTCCCCAAAATTTCCCTACTAGCACACTATCTCTCATAGAGCGTTAAAATCCGGGATATTACCATTGAAATCATATTTTCCAAGATATTCATAAACGCTGCTCTTACGGTCGGACGGTCATATAATTGCTTAGGAGTATTCTTTGGGACATAAATATCTTCAAGACAAAAAAAGAATATAAAACGCCACTGTCCAGCCTATATCAACAAAACAGAGAAGTATGAACCTTAAAAGACTAAAACCAGAAAGGGCCCAAAGAGCGGCAGAGATGGATTATTGGAGAAGATCCGCAGGAATATCCCAACGGGATAAAGTCAGGTACGTCATGATTAGAGGAATTATGAACCTCCTGTATGACATAGTAGAGAAAATAAGAGGAAAGCAGCTGGAATGGTATGTACACGTCCAACGAATGACAAATGAGAGGCTACCAAACCAAACCCTTCTGTGGACCCCTCATTGGAAAAGGAGAGAGAAAGACCAAGGAAGATTTGAATGGATGGGAGTAAAAGAGACGTAAGAGAGTGGCCTTGAAGATTAGCAATGGAATGACCGAAAAAATTGAAAATCGGAAGACGCTGTAGAGTATCATAAACCGATACATACCGACATACATCCTATACTCCAGCAGCCATACCAACTACATTGCTTTCAGCTTATCTCCTCATGAAAATTTTGGAAATTTAAATATACTTTCAAGCCTCCATCAATTCTCTAAAGGACATCGTAGTCCACCTAAGTTTGGTTAACCCAAAAAGATCGCTTTCTACGGTTACAATCCCTAACTTCCGTCTTTTGAGAAGGATATTCAACGAGCATGGCCTCCATCTTCAATCACAAAAAAATACACTTACTCAAGCAAGATCTTATGCAGTTGGTGGAAGGAGAGGCTCATACCAGCAACTGTCTCATAAGTTTCTATCTATTCAGTCTCTATTCCCTAAATATGACCCTCACCCTTAACCAACCTAGCTCAACCTTAGTACCGCAAATATCCTCATTCAATATAACCAACCCATCACAATGAGTATTCCGAGTAATAATGCCGCGTAAGAATCTGGAAATATAGACACACAGCCAAACTCAAAGCCTAACCAACCGAAACATGAAATCCAGTGGATGCAGTGGTGCAATCAACGAGTCCCACTTCGGATCTGTGATACGGGGATGGAATTAATATTTCGGGGCCGCAATTTTTATCGGAGCCTTATCCTTCAGTGCGCTGATAAGGTTCTTTTTTCTTTCCACCCGTCCTAACGCAGAAGATTCAGAACCGCCTCACGTTCCCAATCTCCACCCTGGACGTTTCTCCTTCCACTCCTCGGAGAGAAACAGAACGGATTCACGGGTCGCTTGGCTCGGTCCGGCAAGGCCTCTGGTGGCGGTCGCCGCCGCGTTCGTTCGGGTTGTCGGGCAGTTCGGGCGTCTTTCACACCGCCCCAGTGTGGCGTGGTGCTTACAAACAACCGGGCAGTAAATCACCACTTATCCCTCTTACCGCCTCTCAACAAGACGTGCGGTGGCGCCATCAGTATCTAATTAAGCGAAAAAAACAGCGAAACGGTTTCGCAAGCAGTCGTAAATCACTTAATTCTAAAAGGCGGCGATCATGGAAGCGGGTACTAATTCTGACTAGGTTTGCCAACCCTCCCGGAGAACCGGAAAGAGTACCGGAATTGGGAAAAAAATAATCCCTGGGAATTGAACTGTTTTTTTTCTCCAGTTTAATTTTAAACGACAATATTAAAACAATATTCCCATGTTAATAATAGTTTAGTTCACATGTTAATCCAAAAAAAAATATTACATAATATGTCCCAAGGCTTTAGGCTTACTTAACCCTCCGACTCCACTTGGGGTCTTTATTGACCCCAAGCTTGTAAAAACGCTTCCAATTTTTGACTTAATTGATAGAATCTTGCCACGTTACAGTTATGCCTTCCCACATCTTTCTTATTTACATTCATACCATTTGAATGTTAATTTTTCCAGTTATTCATGGATGGGAACATTTTTCCTGCGTGGGGTCATATTTGACCCCAGGTGGAGACTGTGTAGGCATTAAGTTTAAAAGCGTATATCTAAATAAATATAATTGATAAAAGATGCTGAAAGGTAATCCTTGTGTAGGCTTTCACGGTGGGGTGAAGATTCAGCTCTAAAGTTTCCGGGATCTACACCGCGTGTGTCCATCTTTGCTCATAACAGTTTCGCCGAAATCACTTATGAATGTTTTCATCATTATTTCTATGTGTGCAATTCATAAATTCCTGAAAAAACACTGTTTTTTTTAAATTTACAGCATGGGGTCAGAAAAGACCCCAGGTGGATTTCGCGTAAGTATTGAGCAGGTGGAGGCTGAGGGTTAAGTGGAAAATTAATTTTCTAGGTGAGAGGAAAAAAGGCGTCTATCCACAGATACATGTTCACACTTCAAATTATAATAAATATTGTAATAAACATTGGTGGAAAGATACGGTCACAGACTATGTGCGTCCCAAAATTTGGCGGTTGGCTCAACATAATAAATGATACACTTTCCGCATAACTGTGAGGGAGATCGGGTTGCTGCCCAGAGAACTGGTTTCCAATCCCAAGAGCTCGAGTTCTGATCTTGGCAGTGGTGGAAGTTACCCAGTTGAATCCTGGTCCCTACTTGAAAGCCATGCGGAGAGCACTGAAGTGTAGTTCTCCGTCCGTCAGATGCGTTAAATCGCATTCCCGTAGGTGCTTTTCGCTAAATTCTGACGCATGCCTTCACCGGGTTTCTCTCCACTTTTCCTCAAGTTCTCACATATTACGAACCTTAACCAAACATACACACCTCTTCTTAATGGTGCAAAATGCCTCAGTTGTCTGTCGACTCCCTAAATAACCAACCAGTCCCATTATCACCAGCAGTCAACAATCCGAGAAGTGGTTTTCGGCTGCTTTCCCATCCACTAACCTCTCCGCCAATGACTTCATTTATACTTTATAATTTACTTTGATATCCTTCATAATATAGTCCATTAGCAATTTACCTCTGCTGTTTTTTTCTATGCGGTAGTTTAGGCGAAATAATTTCCTAATCATAAAGGTTTTTTTTCTAATTATTGATAAATTCAGCAGCTGTAGGAAGTATGCATTAAATATATTATCGATGATTAAAAATATACTTTTATATTACTTAAATTCTAAGTAATTAATTAAAAATATCTACATAATTCTTCAACTTGACTAAATTTTTTCAAACGTACGTACAGTGCGTTCAAAACTTCTTCACAATCGAAGGTTTATCGGGATTCTGAAAAAAATTACCACGGTGACAATATAATTAATTTTCATACATAGTTAAGAAAACGTACAAAATACACTATGCTAATTTTTGTCAAGATCTAAGTTTCAGAATTTCCACAGTTTTTTAATAATGTCTACCTGAAGTCATACTCGTACTATTTACCATGTAAAGAGCTGGCTTATTTCGTCAAAAATCTCGGAGAGCCGATCAGTAAGAGCTTGAGACTAGTATCATTTTATGTGTAAGATACTTTTTAATGCGCACAAACTCATCGATTTCTCGGTGAAATGATATTTCGCTTAAACTACCTTTATTTTTCGTATGGTTACTATTTTCAAAAGAATATTCTGCCTCAAAATATTCCCGATAAGTGTGATTTTTTTCATATCAAAGCTCTCATTTAACTTCTTTTCTCTCCAATTTTTTCCAGGACTTCGTCGACGGTGATTCTCACCGTTCATTTGGTATTCATAATTTTTCGGTAATTCCAAATATCCAATGTTTCCCGTCTTTTTTGTTTTGCAGCTGCCATGAAAGAGTAGATAAAGTCATATACCTAGGAATTACCTTAACTCCAGATGTATCGTAGAGAACATGCATATAAAACTGCGGAATAGCATTAAAGAAAATGGGAAATATCAAGCGTACAATAGGAAATTTCTCAGATGAAAATGCAAAATATAGGTGCTACTTCACTTTGGTTAGGCCATATCTCGAATACGCCTGGAGCATTTGGGACGCTGGACAGGAATATTTAACTAAAAAAATTAATAAGATACAAATCAATTTTCCAAATCTTCTTAACATACGACTCCAGGATCCTGCTTTTAAGGCGTCGACAGTCATAATTATACTGCGAAACTGAAAGGCAATGTCGAGAGAGAGAGAATTCAGCTAGCACACTTCCTCGTCGAAGGAGGTCAATGAGTATTTCTAGCAAAATTACCTTTTTCACTAGCGTAAAAAGGTTCTGTCGTAGGGGTTGGATTGGCGCATAAATGTGTGTGGAAAGTCAGAAACGTATTTTTCACGAACATTATCCAGGTTCAAGGTGGTGGTGCAAAGTTTTTAGTAATGAGCCCACGAGATTCTTTTCACTCCTGCTGCTAATCATATAAGTCCATTGTTTTCATAGAATTATGAGCCTTTTGGGAGTGCATATTTCATGGTTTTAAAATTCATCATGAGTATAAGCAATCATGCTATAATCAATGCTATAATCATTGTGTCATTTACTTAATTCAGCTGAATAATTATAATATACTACCTAACTGTACTTAAGCAATGAAAACCTAGATTTTTACTGCTATTTACTGCACACGCTAACATGAAATGGATCAAAATAAAATAATAAATCTCAGCATAAACTCTATTTTATTTCATTTTAGCAATAAATATGCCAAGGCTTCAACAAATGTTTCACCTGTAGCGGGACCGCTGAGGTAAAATTGAAGATAAAAGCAGCACTTACTCATTATTAAGCGTCGGCTCGATAATCTTCTTCGTCAAGAGCGATGGAGTTGTACTATGCAAACTGTCGACGGAATCCAAATATAATTCATCTAGTGAAGGGATTTCCACTTCTGTTTACTCCGGAATTTATATTTATGTTTCCTCTCGAAGCAACATCCCTGGGGATATGAAGTTATCGATTTTTATTATTTAGTTTTCTTGCTTAACATTCGTCCTACATCTACGGAATAACTGGGCATCCGATTGCCGAGAAACGCGAAAAAAGTGTCACTTGAATTAAAAACTGAACAAAATGAGGAATTTTATCTGCAAATTTGAATTAATGCACCAAAGGCTCTAAGTGTTTTTTTTATTTCTGTTCACTGCCCCACGAACATTTTATTAGTTTAAACACATCAAAGTACATGGTAAAGCCAGTATTTTTCCTAAATACATCCGAAAAAGTTGATATTTTAATGACTTGAACAAACATTTATTTACTATTAATTAAGTCCACGAAAGGGCTCCGTCAATATTTTTTCATTGGAAATAAATTGAAGTGATGACTTGGGCTGGAGTAAACGAAAATGAATCAATTTAACTAAATGATATTCCCCTTTACTGTTCTTAGGTGTCTCAGATTAAATACTAACCTAAAAAGAAAGTAAATGAGGATATCAATTCTGTAAATCCTAGGAGGTTTTCATAAAATGGTGGTTTTCATAAAAAAATGTTCATAAAATTTAAAAAAATAACCTTAATGGAAGTTACTCCCGGTCACGCTGGACAAACACCCGGAGTCTCTAATTAAGAATATGGCTTTCAAAAGGGCCAACACTGGTATAAAGTGATATCAATCTGCTTTGTTTCAATTTGATTAATAAATTAATCAAAACCCTCGGTATCAGTATCGTTAAAAAGAGTACGACTAACTCACGGCCAACACGAGTTTTGATCACAGTTCCATCATTAAACTTGAGAATGACTTTTATTTTGAGACCAGAGACCACCACCGTTAGAATACGCGAGAGTGTGCAAAAATGAAAGTTCAACAAAAACCTCGACGGACTCCGAGAAATTGTTTTGGATGGACTCACAATGAGATGAAAGTAATGTGGACACCGTTCTGCAAATACAATTTCGTGAGAGCATGAGACCACCACCGCGGGTCGTGGGGCCCGAAATTACTTCCTGCCTCTTGCATGTCAACTTTAGTGAGCAAACGTCAAAAATCTAGCCTGCACAAATGAAAAAAAAACTTACAAGTCTCCTATTACGAGGGAAAGAATGACCGTATTTCCTAGATGAAACAGAAAGCAAGGTGGCTTAAAAGCGAAATCAAGGGGTATAAGGTGGAATCATTTGGAATACATATTCTCCCAAAACCACTGTCGGTTAACAACCGAAACTTAACATATTCTCCTGGAATCAGTTTTATTATGCATCCTCTGTTGGATACATCAAACACAAGCAACAAAACAACGTTTACAATTATTACTGAGCGAAAAAAATTCTGCCATTTGGATGTATGCACAGCATGTAAAATAATTGCACTCAATACGGCCTACCTAAGCTTTTTCATTTATTTTTCAAACTCCAGTGAGAGAAAATCAAAAAGTGTTACTTATTCTTGAAATAGTAAACATTTTTAGCACTAATAAAAATATCCAAGCGCTTAAAATATTTATATGTAAGTACAGGGAGGCTTAGAAAAATATATAGCTCTTAGGCCATATTGGGAACATATGTACTTTTGTATACTTTTTATTCATTTGCATAGGAAATCTTGGTATAATGATATAAAAACAACTCAATGCCATTCTCAAATATTGTATTGGCTTATAGAAGTATACAATGAAATATTGTACTTTTCTGTAAAAAATTAAATACTGAAAATTTTCTAATACAAAATTGAATGAATGGAAGAAGTTTACCTTCTTAAAAGGTTAGCTTATTGTTCACATTCTGGGTAAATAAAAGGCCCTTTGTCAATTTTGTATTTCTTTGCCTTATAAAACACGCAAAGACCCATCACCTGAAATTAAAGACGAGAGTGTAGCCATGTTTCTTACCTTCACCCTCACATGAAATGACTCTTGATGTAAAAGTTTTGTACATGGTCATGGAGAGCACATCGCGTTTGGATACTAAATGTGTCAGACTCCTAACATACGCTGCAGTAATGAAAGTTGAATCAGCTCACAGTTAAAAGACTATTGAGATCAACGGATGTGAGGACGAGTAGAATTACCACGGGAAACTCACTTTTGAATAGAAAAATAAATATCAAGTGAAGACAGCAGACAAATGTTTTCGAAGTCGTGTTGCCTGACGTCTGTCCATTTGATGACGCGATGTCAGATGGGCAAGAAAGGGAAGAGGATACAGAGATGTGCTCGTCGCGTCCCTAGAATGACGGAAGCTAGACTTCGCAGCATTCCAAAAGGTTACCTCCCCAATGGCTAAGCTTCCCGTGGTTGTACAATAGTATGGAAAACCGCCCACAGTTCCGCATCAGAATCCTCTGAAAGGTTCCAGAATGAATCCGTCATCAGTCGTATTTCATTCCACGGAGAAATGTGAACTGACAAATGTATAGAAGGAATTATATTCATCGGAAATAATTTATCAAATTTTATCATGCGTTCTTAATGTCACTATATTGACTATTAAGTGTTTATCACTTGGTTGGAGGGAGAAACCCCTCAGATAGAATTAAATTTAATATATCAGGCGATATTTTGTGGAAATGGAGTACATATGCCATCTCACAATAAAAGATGTTGTTCACTTTCCACAGAGTTTTATTCACACCAACTAAGGTTTTAACATAAACTATGTCATTTTCAAGACATTCATAGTGAAAATTACATAGCTTATGTCGAAACCTTGGTCGCTGTGAATAAAACTGTGGAAAGTGAACAAAATCTTTTATTTTGAATTCATTGCACCCTATGATAGAAGTCGAAATGAGCAAAGTTATTTTTCAACTTTTACCAAAGGAATCACAAGCCGGGGAAATAAGGGTTCAACCGCCCCACAGTTAAGGGGGCGTCCATTAATTACATGAGGCGTTTTGGGGGGGCAGTGGGGGTGTCGAGCTGAATCTCACCCAATCTCACGTGGGGGAGAGGGGGAGTCTCGGCAAATCTCACGCAATTTTTTTCCGCAAGAAACGGTGTAAAATTGCGAGAAAACTGGGTTAAATTAAGTAAAACATGTTTCTCCACTTCAATATGGCTAAATCCTACACAATAATATTTAACGCGGCTATGCGAACGCCACAAAGCAGCACAGTAGCCCCTCGAATGTTTAGCCGCAACCGGTCAGCCAAACACGCGGCTCGACGGACGCTGCAGCTTAATTAGTAGTCTTAAATACTAGTCTTAACTAGTCTTAAATAAAAATAATTAAGCAAATTATGCTTTTTAAATAAATCCAACGCAATCAAGCACAGAGTAACGTATTTACACTAAAAATACGAATTTTGAAAAATCTCACGTGAGATTAGGGGGAGGGGGGAGGGGGTGAGGGTGTCGAGCCAAATCTCACGACATCTCACCAAGGGGGGAGGGGGTCAAAAAATCGCCAAAATCGTCTCACGTAATTAATGGACGCCCCCTAATAGGATTTGAACTCGGAACTCCAGAGTTAGGTAGCAAAAGAAGATGCTGCAGCTGCATATCACGATTTCATTTTCTAATTGCTATTAAAAAATTGCTCTACAATATTAAAAAACAACGAATCGGCTTATGTTTTGCCCTCACGCACGGAGAAAGACCGATAGAAAGACCACCAAAACGAACAGTTGGCAATCCACCTTAAACCAATATCTGGACTAATTCTAGTTCATAAGCAGGTGGGTGGCTCATTTTTTGAAAGAAGAAGGATATAATTTCATAACATAAATTTAATCATTGGTAGCTCTACATTCTATTTTTTAGCAGGAAATTAAAATTATTCTTAGAGAAAATAAAGATGTGAACTTGACTGAAGTAATATCCACACAGAAGTCAAGATGGCATAAAAAGTGATCCACATTTTGAAAACAAACACATTACCAGTGAATGCGCATTGCTCTCATTCGGCTGTTCTGTTCCTTTGCCAAAGCATTTTTTTCTACAATAATGGAAATCGGGCTTGGATTGGACTGCATGTAAAGGGGAAAATCGTCCGTAACTCAACAAATGCATTTAAAGCGGCTCATGACGCCGGCGTTGTAACATTCACCGCAAAACAACAAAAAAAACAGGCAACTGGCGCCGCGAGAAAAACTAATGAGTTTCAACATTCAATTCTTTCACGAACACACAGCCGTGCTCTACGCGTGCCGATCATATGACGTGATTAAAAACATATTCACAAAACCAAATTACGGGAGAACGATGGGGAACTTGTATTACGAAGCCTTTACAATCGGGTGAAACTATAAAATAACGCTGAAAGAAAAAAAAATGGGGGATGTTGACTTTTGAAGGCTGTAAACATTTTTCGAAAAAAATAGGGTAAAACGAATATTTTCTGAACAATTACGCCTCCAAATTTCACGTTTTCTGACCTTTGATATACACACACTTTTAAATCATGCAACGATTATTCCTAACAATAATCACTTCTAAAAACTCTTCGTGCATTGCTATCAAAGTTTTGCAATTTTACTCATGAGGCATCATATTGAAAAACGTGCAATTCGCCCAACCAAAATCTGATACACATATAATTATAATGAGATTAGAGTGAACTGGGGGCTAATTTGACTTTATTGGG
Organism: Ceriagrion tenellum; assembly: GCA_963169105.1. Lineage (NCBI taxonomy): Eukaryota > Metazoa > Arthropoda > Insecta > Odonata > Coenagrionidae > Ceriagrion > Ceriagrion tenellum. The sequence continues at coordinate 95,956,027 of OY720636.1, forward strand.
AAGGTACGCTTTTTCACAACGATTGTTTGTCTACCATGGCAGGTAAATAGTTTATCTTGGGTAGTTAGCAAAAAACTATTCGACTGTTTTACGTCAAAACGTACAATACTAATGGCCAAAGTTGAAGGTTATTTTCAACAGTGGTGAGTAATTTGTGCTTCCAGGACGATATCAGTTATAAAACTACACGTCGCCGCAGGACACCATACGCTTCTCCAATGTGTACATTGTCTAGGATGGGTAATGATTATCGGGACGAATCACTATAAAAACATAGATGCCGAGCAAAACCTATTTACATCTGCATACTACCCTGCGATTCGTCGCATGGCAGGGGGTGTTAGGACACCAGTCGTGTATAAAGTTTTGGGAGGAGAAACGGTTACGTGTATTCTGGGTGTGTATTTAGGGGAGCTCACTTTTTAATCGTGGTCGCTTATTGTGCGTGGAAAGAACGAGTTTTTGCACCTAACTGTACGGCAATGTATTTTTGTAATTTTATTGCTTCTGTCAGACCTCAAGTTGTTGTGAGGCGTCAAGATAATATCCTCTGTGTCACTTTGAAACACACCAGTTCTGAATCTCTCAAGCAACCTAAGCCTAGCTGATAGACTCTGAGTCTCTAGGGGCTCCCACCCCAATCTCTCTAAAATTTTTGAAACACTATATGTTTGTTCGTAGCAGTTTTTAATGAACATTTGAGCTTTTCTGTGTATTTTATTATTTTTTTTGTTTAAATTTTTATAATTAGAATCCAAAATGCTCTTAGCGTATTTAATGTGTCGCCTAACCAATACTTCACCACCAAACAACCTTTCTATTATATGCTTGACATATCCTTGTTTCTTTAATGCTGTGCCGCAAATGATATACACTGTAGGGAGAGGTCATGAAATATTTGAGCTTGTTAAGTTAATTTCGGGTACCTGTTAGAAAAAAAGTGAACCTTGAGTTGTGCACAGTTTATGGAAATAATAGTCAGCATACAATGTACCCACCAACAGTGGGGTTGAACGTTGAGGTTCTGACATTGCAAAAAATTTGATTTATTTTATTGCGAAAGTCATCTCACACTCTCACCGTTTAACAGCTTTTCACCTTATTTTTTCTCGTACTATAACGGAGTACTTCGACCATTTTTCTCTTCCCACCTCAAAGCAACAAATTTATGAGCAGTAAATTGCAACATTCTTCCATAAAAAATGACCAACTCACAAAAATCTTTCCTGCGGTTGGCCCCAAAATCGGAGGATACTCAAATGGCATTTTGAACGCTCGTAGAAAGGCAGACATTGCATTTTAACATTCAAAATTTAAAAAACAGCTTTGCAGATAAATTTTCCCGGTCGAAAAATTTCGAAAAAATGCAATAATCCTCTTAATGGCTCAGTTGAGCGGGAAAAGAAAAACTTTGCCACTCGAACCCCATGACTCGCCCAGACTCTAATAGTGATTAAAATTATAACGAAATAATAAAAAAATTACAAAAAAACAGAACACTCGAATGCAAGCACAACGAGTCCTTTCGTCTTTGGCAGTTCGTTTTTTTAATCCATTTTTTTAATTCCCGCTTTTCTCTTCTTCTCCAATCCCATCGACAAGCCTGCGACTAAAACGGTCGCTAGGATTTTCATTTTTTTTTGCATTAAACAGCGAATACTTTTCTGAAAGAGAGACAAGGGTCACTCCCGGTTGCCGGAGCGGACGTGAGGGATAAAAAACTAACCGTTCCGTTGCTCGACTTCAGATAAACAACTCCCTAACACATTCGCTCCCCCGCAGAATTCTCCCGGACAAAACTGTATTTCGATAACTAAAGGCGGGAACGGAGAAAAAAATATATTTTCTGGAAAAAATCTACATGCATACATATATATATATATATAAAAAAACAAGAGTGACCCACCACCGCTGGGATCGATTGCAGGGGAAGGCCTTGACCTTACGGCGCAGCTGGATTCGTTTTCTCCTCCGGGGGACGCACCTCTCCATCCGTCGTTTTCTGGTCTTCTCCCTCCGGGTAGCTAAACTCTCCCCTGACACCCCCCGCCGGTCACCGTCCGCCCGTTGAACCTTACGCCCCCTCGCGAGCGCGCTCTTTCTCTTTTCCGGAGAGTGACCCATCTTTTCCTCTCAACTGTGTGTGCTTAGCGCCATCTATTATTAAACGTGCTACTTCCACCTCCTCCTCCTCCTCCTACAGTAGAATCGTAAAAAATAACCGACCAACAGGATGCGCGTCAGCGTTGAAGGCACTCGAGCACAAAGTCACGACATCCAGCACAAAGAGAATACGGCAGGGAGTGAATCTCCATGTGGCATTTATTAAGTCAGCAGTGACAAATGGACCGGGAGTAATGGACGAAAGATTTAGTTGGAACTAGGCTAGTTGAAGCCGCTCTTAGACTCATGCTCGCAAGAAAAACTTTTTGGCGTAGACGAACAGAATTTAAATTAAGCAACGCATTTGACCATGGAAGAAATTATTAGTAAAAATAAGGAACGCCATTATTGAACAGTTGCAGGAACGAAACTTATGTATTCTTTAAAGTTATGGGACTCATAAGCATGAATTTCTGCAATACTCAATAAGTATTGCAGAAACATTCGATAAATTTATTGGTTTCCAAAGTTATGGCCTGGAGTTCCATGGGTAACCAAGATGGCTGATGCGCAATGAACCGCTCAGAGACTTAATTACCAGAAAAAGGACTTATTTTAGACAAATGACCGGTTCATTCATTCTTACTGACTAATTATTATGTGCATTAGCAAATTATTCATGGACTAAACTTTCATAAATTTATCCGGCGGTGGAAGATTAGATCAAATATTCCAAGCTATTAAAAATTAGTAAATGTGTTATGTGACAAGTTGATGAGTTCCTGCGTCCCAAATATTTTTATGAGACCTGTCACCTAATGGATCTCATACTGAATGGATTTCATACATGGATCTCATAACTAAATGTTCTTGCAACCGGCTATCACTCATACTAATAACTCCGGCATCAAAATCAAGTTTTTACAGAGAATATATCTGACCCGAAAAACTTTGTGCAAGGGCGTAAGTCAGTGAATATATTCGTAGCTTCTGAGGAGTTTAGCTTAGTCTTTTACTGACAAAAATGGAAAAATTTGAGAAAAATATGCGGCAGAAAAATGAAAATAATAGGAACATTTTGCTATGGCTAGATTGCATTTTTTAGAACTAATACTTGAAAGACCAAGCAAGAAGAAAAATGCCATTTATTTAGAAATTTATTATAACCGCGTGGTCAATGCGAAGTGGTTGGGCTAGACTTGGAGAATTAATAACATACGCCGAGTTACATGGGAATGTCCCTTTTTTACTGCTTTCTCATTCTTCTGCGGGATGAACATTTTCCTGAGGGAGCACTCTCTATCTCCTTGCTTCAAGACCCTTTATGTTAGTGTTTTATTGACGTTCAGAGATTAATATTGTGCGTCAAAATACACTGAGGAAGGTTATCCCAAAGTACGAGGTGAGAGATGGTTTTAGTTTCATCGTCAGCAATATTCTATCGTTAATTCAGTCCAAAACAAACCTTCTACAGCTTACCTTTTACTTTCATAATTTTATGCTCAAAATCAAGTTCAAGTTATAAATCAAATCCAGTCAAAAATAAGTTCAAACTTCGAGCCCGACCCAAAATGGATAAATCAGAGTGAATTATGGGGTCGTATTATGACTTGCGTATAAGGACGTGGCGTTATTTGACTAAAAGTGTGTCTTCTCTACCTATTTTTGACGACTTTTACCCGTGCCCATGTATTTGAAAATTATTTCTTACCTCTCCTCTCTTAACGTGATCCTGAATAATAGCTTATTTTTACAAAATAATTTTTATTTAAGAAACAAAAACAATAACCAATACTTGCTTGCGACGTTATGTGAAATAGCAGGGAATCAAAATGGTATGATATGTTGAGCCTGGATTCCCGTCTCACGGCCCGGGCTCGAATGGCGATGGCGATGTTTTCTTTGAATGTCCTTGCTTGACTGAAGTTTGAGTGTACTCACATTGAACCGTCTGTCACGTAAGAAATTTAACTCTGTACTCTTTTGTGCTGTTCGTTAAAATTTGGCTATTGCCAACCTCAGATTTCTCTGTTGCTATAATCCTTGAACCATATTCAGAAAATGTTAACACCCACGGTTGCAATAGATATTTGGTATCCGATCGTGTCTTCTACTGCTACAAGTCATCAGTAATCATTCTATTTCTAAGATTGGCTGACTGCAACTTTCCCTTCTACCCTTGGCTTAGCGAACTCCTTTTTGTTCTGTATGAACTTCAGTTTCCCTGCTACTGTATGCATACGTCCCTCGATCGTCGTTTTAGGGCTTGCCTCCTAATATGTTCCTTAAAAACTCGTCGTCTTTGAACCATACCCATCTATTTACATGAGTGTGTTCCGTATTATTTACTCCTATTCAATTCTTCTTCGCGCTTCCTTGTTTATGCTCTTATGCGCAGCATTTTATCGTCAGTATTCACTTCAAGACAGCTTTCCATTTTCTTCAGCTTGAAATTTAACTTTTACCCTCCACTAAGGACATGCAATTTAAGCTTTTTGGGTGTTTGGCACTTCGTAGCAAAGAAATACGAGCATTTTTGTCCAAACTTCTCTTAATGCTTTAGTTTTAAAACGAAAATGTGACTTGTATCTCTTTGGCTCTCTCACTATGGTCAGTAAGTCCCTATAGTGCATGTTTATATCCACTCCATTTCAGTCGCGACCAATTCCTTGGGCCTACCGCTCTAACCGGCTCAGGAGCACTCAAAGATCGTGGTACTTAGTGGCCAGTCCCTGGATAAATATTCACCCCTCACCTCCATATTGTCTATCCACGCAAACAATCCTTCTCTCCTCCTCCCGCGCCCCGTCCCATCAAATTCCCTCCGGAAGCGTCCTGCTCGTAAAATTGTGGATGACGCCGGTGCTGAATAAATTGCCGCAATTTATGCCACGACGGAGTTGGTGGGGACATGAGGGAGAGAGGGCGGCAGCTGGGCATTTTGTCGCGAATCCCCTCAGTCTTCCGTTTATGGATGCATGCATGTGAATTTGCACGGGCACACTACGGTGAGGCTGGGTTTATAATCGAGGGTGGCGATATTAATAATATGTATGGGCTTCATCTGTATCGCGAGCCCATGCCGATTACAAAAAATTTCCATGCCCGGATGAGTGAAGGTAGGGAAGTGGGTCGGGGTGGATGGTGAGAACGCTTTGCAGCAAACGATACTGGGACGCTAATGATTTCCTAATACCTGTCAGCCTGGGTCGGTGGATATTCAGATGGGTAACGTAAGATGGGAGTGCCATTTACTGTAAGGGGAAACAATGCAAAAAATTTAGAAAAAATATATTTATCGCCATCTTCGGGTGAGACAGGGCACTCCATTCACCATGATGTGTTATGTTTCAATAAATCGAACAGGATACTCTATACTATGCAGAGTGCGCCGTTATCTGACCAATTTTATCCACTAAACTGCACGAAGTGTTCAATAAAACCAAACTTTCAATGATTAAACTTTGCACAGTAATGCGTCAATTTTATACCAGCTTCACCACCACTATTATGATACACTGGAGTCAACTTAATTAGAATATTTTACGAGGAAAGAGGGTTCCTGCTTAAGTCTCCGTTTCTGTTCAAAACCATGGGTCTTGCCGCTTTCGATGGATTCTGGTAGCTCTGAGCCCATGAGTGGTACATTCTGCTGTTTGCGCTCGTTCCATCAGGTGTACTCTTGCTCAAAAGAATTAACAGAAAACATGCTGGCATAGTTCACATTTGAACTCGATGCCTTTGGATGAGATGCAAGTTAAAACAAGAGGCACCGCACCAAACCCGTCCATCAATCTTGGTAGCCCAGTGGATACCAGAATGCTCAGTATTAGAAGGTTGCTGGGCTTATATTCTTGTCAGACGTAAAATGATGGTATCCTAGATATACTGGTCACAGAATCCTAGTACTTTTTATTTAGCAGGTTGAACTTTTTTCAATATGTTACGCTGATGTTACGGGGAGAAAAATCAGCTTTCCTACTTTGAATACACTGGTTATACAGCCATTTGTGTCTGATTAAAGATACGTTATACCCTCCTCAGCCAATAGTATTTTCAAATCAGTCATTGCTAGAATTTAAAATATTATAACTCCATTTCTACGAGTTTTTATGTGTCAGCGACTGCTAAAATTATAATTATAACAATAATGCTAGCTTGAGAGATCTTATTTTAAGATGCTGTGAAATTAATCGTGAGAGAAAATGCTAGTTTTAACGCATTGCTTCTTCGAATCAACAGTCTTGAGTCTCAACAAACCTTGTCAGTATACGAAAATTATTGTTTGGAAAGTAACGAGTGGTCACAGAATGCTAGATTTATGCAAAATCATGTAACAGTTTAATATTGTTTGCTTGATATAACTATACCGAAATGTGAATCGATCCCCAGGCCGTTAAAAGAGATTAATCGTTTACAAAATTATCCGCTGTAGAACTTCGTGATCATCACACGCATCATACAATTAAAATGAATATGATCTCATTCGATAAGGTACGTAACTATAATGCGAGAGTAATCATTAGTTAGAACCGCACAAGCGCGAAGCACCGATGAAGTGCCTTGGCGAATGGCAGCTGTTTTAGATGAGGGAAACAATTGCCGCGCAGCTCACCTTGCGACCCTTATTTGTAGGTACACTGATTTTGATTCATAAAGAAATTTCCTTAAAATACCGTTCTGGTCAAGTGTGTGAAAGAAAAGTGAGATCGCATTATGTTTGCTCGTGGCAAATTCACTGCATGGATTGAAATTTTAAATAAAATATCAGATAAATTCTCTTGCAGGTGATCACATATTATCCAGGATAAAATACGACATAGCCACTCTTATACATAATCTGCCATCAGTCAATCAGCCATTGATCAATACCTTCATACCCAAGGTGAAACTGGGAGGTGGCATCAAGAACGTCGTTAATTCAACGCAGTGCTCTCCTCAAACGATGGAGCATGCACCGCAACAGCCGCTAATCACGACCTTCTGACGCAGATTCCCGTTAGCTAATCATCATTGGTCGTTCAATCATAAGACTGGTTGACTGAAGTTTCCATCCTAACCTATCTAATGCTAGTTCCCTTACTTCCTGGTAGTTCCTCTTGTACACTTTCATCTTTATTTTGATCATGTATTTATCATTTTGCCTAACTCTTAGGGCCTTACTCAGTTTTTACTTCAATGTTATTCTACAAAAGCCCAACGTGTCTCTTACTGCCTATGGAAAAGTGACACTTAACTGTTCATTAAAAAGTCAAGTCGGTTGAGTTTAAGGTGTGTCTTAAGGTAATCTTCAAGTAAGGTCAACTGATTAGAACGAAATAAAAAGTGCGAAAAAGTTTCTTATTATTATTTTTATGTTTAAAGATATAAAAGGAATTTTTCCTACCTTTATCTGTACTTTTGCGGTATATTAAAAAAAAAACAGAACAATTTTCACCGCTCAAAATCCGGAGGCCCAAATTTAAATGATTGCCATTCTCTAAATCAGGGGTCTCCAAACTTATCAGCCCGAGGGCCGCATTAACTTTCAAACAGCAGTTTGGGGGCCGACTACACGCTCGAGGTCCAAATGAAAAAGAATCAAAACTTAGATGTTGTTTTTAATTACTTATTTAATATAATTTTACGCAGTTATTATTCAATAACACATTGATACACTACACATGAACACCGGTATTGGTGAGAATGGTGAAATTGTTTCCTGGACGCCAAAATAGCAGACATTTCTGGCTTTAGATTTGATGTCCCTAACATCAATAGTGATCTAAGATTATCATCAGAAAAGTTTGTTCTCAAATTGCTCTTCAAGTATTTCATCCTTGAAAATGTTTGTTCGCACAAGTATGTTGTTCCAAAGATTTAATGTATCTAGATGCAAAAGTTTTGACATTAGGAAAGTCTTCCTTGGGCAAAAAATGGTAAAAACCCACCAGTCCTTCTTTGAACTTATCCCTAAGGAGGTCATTTACTTGCAACTCAATGACCTCCAGCTGCAGTTCATCTGGGCAACTGGCCACATCTGCTTCAAATGGGTTTTGAAACAGTCTCACTTCTTCAGCCTTTGAATACAAGTCAGAAAACCGCTCCTGAAACTGCAGCTGGAGGTCTTTGATGATCTCGCATGCAAATGACGTGGGGATCTCAGCTGTTGCTTCAGCCATGAAGACATTGCACTTCTGAAAGTGCGTCAAGTTGTTGGCCTGTTCTTGTATCAAAAACAAGACAATTTAGATCTGAAGACCTTTAGGTAGGTGTATAGATCATAAACTAGATTTTTCTCTCCTTGTGGTTTTAGGTTCAGAAAATTTAAATGACCAGTAATATCTGCAGCAAAGGCCAATTTCCATGCCCACTCTTCGTCAGACAGTAATAGCTGTACCCATCTTACTGCTGTGTAATACGGTAAATCTTACGATTCTGTGTCTGTATCTTTCAACATGTCTCTGAACTGTCTATGGTTGAGCCCATGTGTCCTTATTAAATTCACCATCTTCACCACAGGATCCAGTGCACTGCTAATGTCCACATATTTAGCACACAAAGCATGCCGGTGAATAATGCAGTGCAGGAACATTGGTTGTGGAATGTTTTTCTCATTACACATCTGCTTCACTTGTCCAACCAAGCCTTCTTATATTCATTCCTCTCATGTTATTCCCTCCATCAACAGTCAGGCAACTGAGATTAGTCCAGTCCATGTTATAATCAGCAAATGTTTTTTTTTCAATTCATTGAATATATCCTCTCCGGTAACAGTGCCATACATGCTTTGTAGGGAAGCCAGCTCTTGTGTAATGTTCATGTCTTCATCCACACCTCTAATGAACACAAGCAGTTGAGAGGTGGAACAGCTTTCCAGCGATTCATCCACTGCTATTGAGAAATGACGAAACTTGCTTGCATTTTTCACTATTTGAGTCACAATGTTTTCACTCATGTCTGCAACAGGGCGGGCGATTGTATTTGCACCCAAAGCTACATTTTTAGGTTGTTTCGACTTTTCTAGGCAAAGTTCCTCAGCCTCCTCCAACAAACATTCCTTCACTACTTCACCATCTTTAAACGGTTTGCCACTTTTAGCCAGGATGTGGGCAACTTTATAACTGACCATAGTTAAGGATTCATTTTCATTTGAGGATTTACTGAACAATGTCCTCTGAGATGTGAGTTGATTGTTTTAATTAAAAACTTTTTCCGGCACGGACATAACCCTCCAACTGTGTATATTTTTCATGATGTTTGCTTCGATGGTTACGGCTCAGGTTGTATTCTTTCATCACAGCCACGGTTTCATTGCAAATCACACACAATGCTTTCTCGCCGGATTTGATAAAGAAGTATTTAAAACCCCATTCTTCTTGAAATTGCCGACTCTCATCGTCTATTTTTCTTTTCCTTTCTCGGCCATCGTTGGACACTAAAATAAAGTGATTTCAACATGAATAGATAGTGAAACTGAAAGTATCTTGCACACAATATCGCATTATGCGAACTAATTCCTTCGCAATTATAACTGCAAATGACCCGAAACAATTTTTAAAAATTCTTATGGTTTCTTAAGTTAAACTTGCATGAATATAGTCTGCATATATATCCACTTATGGTAGAGAGATTGTTGCTTTTAATGTTTCTTCTTCAGAATATTCGGAAAATTCTTGTTAAACTAATGACATTCCCAATACTTTATACACACTGGTAACTAATTACGCGAAGGAAATTATCACTAAATAAAATAGAGTGCAACATGTTTCGCAATTAGATGCTAACTGACAGCAACACCTCCTCATAACAGTAGTCAACCGCAACTGGTACACTGTGATCAAAATAATCAAGCCTTGAACAAGCAGTAAACCATTTAAAAACTCTGCCACTTGATGGCGTTATGTCATCTCATTTACTGTGAGCAGAAGTAGACAAAGTAAGAATAAGGTTTTGCAATGTAGTGATCGGTTGGAAAACATAACGCACTACTGCGCGCCTCTATTTTAATGCGGTAAAATCGTGACGTCCACGTAAGCGGCGGCTGACGTTGGCAGGGTACACGTAAGTTTCCGTAATTTTTTTCCTTAGATAAAAAGATCTCCACGGGCCGGATGAGAGGGCCTCGCGGGCAACATCTGGCTGAGTATGCTGAGTTTTTCACGAGCTGTCATAAGTAATAGTAAGTCTATGCAGCTTAACTGGCTAATGCCCTCTACGCGATACCGAGGGTTTTGGGGATCGAGTTCTTGTTAGAAGGAATATTTTTTTGATCTGTGAATTTTGCACAAGTGTGTACTAACGGGTGATTCCTAATGCTAGATAGTACCGTTACTAGTTATCCTCAAAATTCCACTCTGCTTCAGTTAACCTCATACATTTAAGAAATCCCTTCTGTTCTCACGTATCCTAATATTTCTTCTTTTTAGAGGTTCTTACTACATATTCACCCATAACATTCTCGGTACACTCTTTCCTCTCACACCATTCATGTACAAAAAAAAATTTTAAGTTGTATCTATATACTTTATAAACCTTACAATTGCTGAAATTTTAAAAAGATATTCGGTTTTGAGAAATCGGGAGAGCCTCGCAAAATTGAGTGGAATTTGAAAAAACACATTGAAATAGTAAGACGTGAAATTTTCTACAAAAATTCATTTTACTTCCAACCCGATTTTCAATAATAATGCACCAGAAGACGAGGTATCAACGTTGACAAACGAGTCGAAAAAAATATTATTTTGTGTAAAAATGTACGTCTAAATATTTTAATTCGGATATAGTCCATAATGTGACAAGAGAAAAATTTCAATCGACTTTCTTTAACTTCTCTCAGTGCATCTGCAAGTATGAAAATAGATATAAATATAAAATGTGCAGGTATTCAAGGGACATTTGCAAGGATCTGAAAATAAATTATAGGACAATTAATTTAATACTGTAAAAGGGTGACATTTAATTTATCTGATATAAATGTAATTCACAGCGTGGTGAATCAGCGTTGTAGCATGCATCCGATGATTTGAGATTGCTTTTACAATGATGAATTCGCCATTTAGTCTGACTTTGCGATACGTACATCATGGTAAACAAATCAAAACAAAATCAAAGTTGAAATTTCTTTGAAGGCTTCCGCGACTCATATACTTGTTAATATTGCTGTTTTCAGGTATTCTCGTCGCGTGTTTGGTTTTTCTGACTACAGTTTCTCCCCTCTTCCTGGGGGCGTCTTCAGGTCTTCAGGCGTCACAAACTGTCCAAAGGACCTGAAGACGCCCCCAGGAAGAGAGAGGAGAAACTGTAGTCAGAAAAACTAAACACGCGACGAGAATACCTGAAAATAGCAATATTAACAAGTCAAAGTTGAGTTTTAGTAGTAGATCAAAGGAAATGAATTAGGAGACCACTAATGAAAAAGACTTACTCCATTCAGTGGGTGCTCCAATTCATCGCTGCATCAATAGGCCAAACACTCAACTCCGGCAATCATATTTCTGCTTCGCTGCATCTATTCAATCAAAAAGAGAATAGTTTTTTGAAAACAAAAGGCATACATTAACAATGGATCCCTGGAAGGGAGACGTGGGAATGGTGAAAAGGATGTTATTTAAATACACTCACCCAGGTGAACAGTTCGATAATGCTGCAGTTACAAATACCCTCGATCAACGTATATTGGGAGGAGAGTTGAAAATATGGACATGGAAAGTTTCAGGCAGGAAAAATTAAATCGACATATAGAAGTTTCTGAAATGAACGTTTGTAAAAATAATAGGAAAGGAGGGAATTGGGTACGATTGACGCCTTGTCAAATGTTATAAAGATCAAAAAGGGTTATTAGATAATAGCAGTTGATCGGAGTTTTTAATACAAAGAAGATAACTATTTCTAATCGAATCAAACAACCAGAAAATTAAAGATGACAAGCCTGAACGTGATTTGAACGAGATAGTTCCATAGTCATAATGTACACCGTATTAGAATGATACACATTAATTTTAGCAACTCTAGGAATCATGAAAAAAATATGGCATTATTGATATTGCACTAATATATTGACTGAATTTCTAAGAAATTAAATAAATATATCTATGTAAGTCTTTAAGTTTACTCATTCTTTCGCATTGCACGTTTAACACTTTTTCACAACGGACGGTTTTTTGTAATTCTGAAATAATTACTGCGGTGAAAATATTATTTATTTTCAAAAATGGTCGAAAAAACATTCAAACTACTCGCAACTAGTTTTTTTATGATATCTATGTGTTAGAAATTCCTTATTCTTTAAACCATTTCTATACAATGTGGCTGGTATACTTTGGAAAATGTCTCGGAAAGTAATGTAGCAAGGAGCTAATATTTTGGTGTCATTGGCAGGGTGATATAGTTTTATTTAAAATGAGACCTAATCAATTGATTTCTAGGTGAAATGATATTTCGCTCATAATTCCTTGAAGAAGTTGAGCGGAGAAATATTACTTCAAAATTTTCTTCGTTTTTTATTTTTCCTAATTACCTGACCGCCGCATGTATGATCTCTCATACCACAAAAAGGGCTACAAGTTGATGAATATGTACCAAAAAGCTACAGAAAATTGTTAATTTCATAAAAATGAGCCAGACAATCTAGGCATGGAAACCATTTTTGTGAAAAAATTGTGATAAATACAATGTCCAGGAAGGAACCAAAATAAATATTTATCTTTAGCCGAACATTAAATCCAACGCTTCGTTAATCCTACCAGACAGTGGACTGTCATCTACGGTGTTATGGCGACAATTATGAGCATTGGAATAATGAATTGGGATCATTTTATCCGCGAAATCTGCAAAGAAAAATTTTCCTGGTCCTGATGTCAGAGCACCTGTTTTTAATTTCAAAAATCACGTTGATACAGGAATAAAACTAGTGGAGTCGGTAGCATTCATTCGATTTTCTAATATTACACCACATTTTCAGTTATTTGACCATTAGCTAAGCAAAAGTGCCGTTTCAGGTGCGCCATACTATGAAAACTAACAATTATCCTGGAAAACCAATTCTAAGATTAGACTGATATTCGTGATGCACAGCCAGAAGCAGTTTGTTTTAAATAGGTACCTGGATATGTTGGAAATTAACTTTTCAACACATTGCCTCCGGAATGAAAATGTGAAGAATTTTTAGCATTATGGATAATTCATGAAAATATTGATTCATAAAATAATAAATCAGTGATAAGTTGCACTTACTGATAAAAGTAATTACAAAAGTAATTTTTAAATGTATAATGTTGATTTGCTCACAAATTTTTCTGAAACAATAATTTTTTCGTGGCAGAAAATGTATTAGCCTGACAGGCACATCCTCTATTGGTGCAAAAAATAATCCTCGAACTAATAAAATATCATTATTATTTCATAAAAGCACGAATTTCAAATAATATTCAGGTATAAAAGGATGTTAAATATTTGGGTGGAACTTCATCTCAACTACCCGATTAGTATCATCTCCCTGCGAGAATTCTTTGGATCATTGGGAGCGCCCAAGATCAAATTCGTTTACACCTCAGTTGAGGTGTCGTGAGCAGTTGGATAATACGGTAACTGCGAGCTGGCTGGAGAGATGTTGAGCCGACACCGCCCCGGCGAATGCGAGCCTCGTGATCCGACGAACCCTCTCGCCGTGTCTGGAATTCACGTAACTCCATTACCCTCCCGTGGAAAATGGACGAGTGAGAGAGAGTTTGCGTTTTTTGTCTGTCCGTTTTGGAGTGCTTTTGTGTTTGACGTGAGCATCCTGGGGTCGAAAAATAATACGAGGGAAAGATATATAAATGCTTGAGTTCGCGGAAAAACCATCTCCGAGCAACAAGTTCACGCGGCCGCCTCGACTCATGAGGTCAGTTGACACGCATCCAATCTCATGTATACTGATCGAAATTCATTTCAGGCACATATTTTTTCCTGTCCAGCAAGCTTGTGGCATTAAAGTCCAGTTTGGAGAGTGGATGTGGATGAACTTTCATTTCCCTGAGCTGGCTTATATTGATAAGAGATGTAAAAAAATCTTTACACGACATCTTCAGTCAATAAGGACAGGCGTCACCATATGATTACGGATGAAAAATCAATCTTTACATATATTTTCTGGTATAATTACCAGTATTTTTCTCAAACCATAATAAATTATATTTGCATCAAAAGAAAATGCTGGAAATTTCACGTATGGAGTAAAAATACAAATAATCTAAACATATACTCGCCAACTTTAATTTGCGACGCTAAAATTTTATTGGCGGGTGAATGGTATCATGCTTAAACTTATTATTTTAGAGGTAAGAGTATCTTTTTAAGAACTGTTGTAGAGCGGGACTCGAAGCCGCGTAGAGTTCACACAAATGCGTTTGAGCAAATTTGGAATTAATTCTTTTATATAAATATACGGAATAAAAATATTGTATCGTATGCTCGTATATGATTTTCTAAAATTTTGAAATTTCTGCCCTTTCCCTTAGTTGTTGGTGAACGAGATGTGTGGACGTTTTTAAATCACCGAATAAATTAGCACGTAGAGATAATGTAGTCATGAACATTTTTCCTTTGCATTCAAACAAAATTGCAAATTTTATCTTATAGAAGTGAATATAGATTTTATTAGAAATTGGGTGGAACTTACTAAATCCGGGTGTAGAAATAGGCCTAATATTAACACAAAGTCCCAAGGACTCAATAGTTATACACTTATGGGTCTTTCCACTTTGCGCAAAAAAGATTTATATGAATAATCTCCATCAATTCAGGGTTCAAACCCTGTCGCACCAAATGGTAAGCTAACATTCTCTTGCAGCTACACCAACTCAACATATCCTCTGAACAATATGTTTTAACGCATACAAAGGACAATATCTAATAGCTCTCGCAAGAGATAAGAAAACAATTATGGCCACAACAGTATGTATGGTATTTATTCGAAAATGGTTCAATTTATCAATTTATCATGGCTAGAAAGAGTATTTTAGGAGATTGTTTAAAAGCTTAGTGGTAAACTTTGACCTTTTGCTTACTATTATTAATACAGTGCAATATGAAAAGCAGAAGGGTAGAATATATCAACTGAAACTGATAAAATTGCTTTCCTCGAAAGGAATCGAGAATTTATGAATGTCAGCAAAAATTTATTCAATTTAGAAAAAAAAATACAAAAGCATAAAGTGTATATCTATACGATTTACATTGACTTTTCAGGTGTTTATTCCCTGACTACTAATTTATTGGTCTTCATTACGTATTCCACCTTGCCTCTGGTGCTGAAAGCGAAATTCATGGCCGCAGGAAATGAATATTTTATTGCTTTTAATATTCGGGGAATTTCGAACAATCGACCTTCGGCCCAGGGCAAACGCTTGATACATATTGTCAATCAGTTGAATGAAAGCAATGTTTTTAACGAGGATATCATATGTACCTGTGTTCACAAACACAATATTTCTCCTTCTCGCGAAGGTTTCCGCGGCGTTTTTCATTAGTGTTCCGCATTTTCTGATTTTCCATCCGCGTTTGTTGACTTTGGCCGATAATGGTTTCAAAAGCCATCCTGCTACTATCTTCAGGTCGAAGATGGAAAGAAGCTGTTTTGGCCGCATTTTATAGTACTAGTCGTCCTGACACCCGACTGGTGCTACGCTGCAATTGGTCGGAGCGGACGATCCTTCTCCATGAGCTGCTGAGGGGATAGCCACTGTCTATATGAAATTCTCCAACAATTTCCAAATGTCTATTGTCTCCTTGATTTGTCTTGGATAATAGCGGCTCTCCTTGGCAAGTATTTTTGTATTTTCGAAATTTATTCTTTGTATCAGCTCTCCCGCAGCACCACTTTGGGTGCCAGGACGACCAGGACAATATAATGTGGCAAAAAAAAACTTCTAACCCACCTTTGACCTGAAGACGGCAGTAGAATGACTATCTAAACCGTTGTCGGTCAAATTCAACGAATGCGGATGGAAAACCCGAAAATGCGGAACACTATTACTTTTCCTTATTACTCAGGATAATTTTAACCACAATGTGTCTAAGAATACGAATCATTTATGATTAAACAATAGTTGGTGATTCAATTAGTTTACATACAATCACTATAGAAAATGTTTGGGCTGGTAGTTTCCCAAAGCCTCTTTTTATTGTATCAAGACCATAAATTGCTATAACAATTCAGGTTAATTTTTTCACTTCTCTCGTGAACGCATAACTAAAACTGAAATAAATTTCTTATCACTTTTCATATATAACTACAATTTTGCTTTCATATATCACGGCACATAGAATTACTTTACAGGTCGAAATATTTGTTGAAGTTGAAGGATATTTCTTCTTGTGAGGAGGCCGCTATGAATATTTGGCAATCTTCACAAATATGTTCAACACGGTAGAAAATAAACAAAATACTATGGGAAGCCAAGAGAGTTGTTAAAAATATCTGCGAACAAATTTAAAGTTATCCAACTGGTAGGACGAGTAGTTCTGAAGCCATTAGAGACTAGATGGTTACACCTTAAGCTCAGTGAAAATTGCAGATCAAGCCAGGTTAATTATGACAGTGAGAACATTATTTTAATCCCGTACTACATCTCTCAAGGACTGTTGCATGCGAAAAAATAGACGGGGTACCAAGTTAAACACGTAAATATAGGAATACCTCCATTCATTGTGTAATTTTTGCTCATAAAAATAACAGAGCGAAATACTAAGACACTCTGTCGACATTTACTTCACTTTTCTCCGTTTACTTCGTATTTCCTTCCCTTTTTCTTGTCTAGTGTCCTTACAACTCTGCCCCATACCTCTACTGAGAGATATGTGGGTGTAGGTGTATACCCTTAATAGGTTTTTTGAATATTGAGTGCTAAACTAGAGCAAAATAATTTTGCCGTAGGAAAGAAGTAGCAATCCTACTCCTGGCATACGAGTTAGATAAATGAAGAAAGAACACTTAGAAAGATAACATAGTATGCTTGATACGCACTTGTGTAACTTTTGCGATGATTATTTAACGTTCAGTTAGTTGGTAAATAAAATATCGCATGTAATATTACCAACAGTTTGTTTTATTCATATGCCAAAGTTCACCAAGTATCAAACATCATAGTGCGGTACCATCAAGGAAATACTCCTTTTCTGTTTTCCGGTCAACTTACCTCTGAGCGGAAGCATAATTTCTCATATTGCAGCATCATTTATCACCGCAAATTAACATATAACTACAGGTTTAGATACAAAACATCATACTTAATAGTACCGCACCACCATCATTGCCAATAAACACCCATAAGAGGCGTTGCGTCATATCGTTAAAATTTTCGTGGTCCATATTCGTGATGGATTGTTCTATTAGGATAATCCACTACAGGGTTATTGGAAGCTAACGCTTATTCTCCTTCAGCGGAGATCTCGACTGATTAGTGATAATTAAAATAATTATAAGCAATAATGTTTAGCCCTAACGACGTCTCCAGCAAAGTAGTAGAAACATTAGTTTTCAAAAATCCTAACCCGGTTTATATTCTACCAAAAAAATAGTGCAATAGTGCAGTGCACAGCACCTTGAGGGATATTCCATCGTAAGTTTCCGCGGCGTTCAGATGAATGATTCTCCATTTCTCGGGTTTCTACCATGAAGGTTTTTGTGTTGTAGACAAAAGATGTGCCCATGTTCCAAAGGACGTTTTGATCATGTTCCATGTTCCTGGGATCGACGTGAAGACGCCCGTAGGAACACGGGAAAAATTCTTACCTCAAAAACAACCTACACGGTGGAAACCTGGGAAATGGCAAGCACCCTGAAGGGGTTCACGAAATGTTGCAAAAGAGGAGGAAGATACGTTTTCTCCCGTCACCTGTACCTGCATTTTACCCTACAAGCTGCCACTTGGGATGGATTGTTATACATCAAGGAGCTTAAATCACCCTGCCATGAAATGGATCCCAGAATTAAAAGGAATGAAAAACAAAGGTGTTTCGTATTTATTTATTTTACCGAAACCGTTTTACCGAAAACTATCCAAAAGTCCGTTTATAATTGGTTTTTATTAAAATCGAAAAGAGACGTAAACAAACAGCCATGTACTGAGTGGGGAAATATCCGACCGAGGCGGAACACAAACCCGCGACCTTCGGATTATCGGGCGAGGAATTTACCCCGTCGCCGCCAGGGGCGGCAAATAAAATAAAACACTACCCGATTGGCTACGGATTAAGTTTAAATTATGGAAGGAGATTAAGAAATATTGATATAATCCCTGTTTTTCTCCCTCCATTTCGTGTAATTCAAACGTATCGAAACAAACTGGAGTCAGAATTATACCATCCCGGTCGTTTGGTTTGTTCTTTATGGGACGGAAGAAGTGCAACGGCTATGACTCGTAAAATAGCCTAAACTAAGAAAGCCCTCATGGCTAAAAGACAGCGGCCGCGTTCAAAGAAGATAGAACTACAATCTAAAATACAGTTTGGTTTGTTCTTTGTGGGACGGAAGAAGTGCAACGGCTATCAATCGAAAAATAGCCTAAACTAAGAAAGCCCTCATGGCTAAAAGACAACGGCCGCGTTCAAAGAAGATAGGACTACTATCTAAAAAACAGTATGTGACAACATTCATAAGGAGTATGGCATTCTATGGATCGGAAACATAGACCGTTGAAAAAGCATATCAGGATAGACTAGAAGCCATCGTGATATGGAGCTGGAGGAGAGTACTGAAGAAAAAATGGACGGGGAAAAAATAATTGACTAAGTTTACAGGAGAGAAGAAGAGGAAAGGACCAAAAACAACACTATACAGAAAAGAAGAATCAGATGGATTGGACACTCCTTGAGGCACAATGAGTTTGTAACGAACATAAATGAAGGTAAAACAGAGAGAAAAGTCCCCAGAAGAGGACCTAGGAATAAGTTCATGGGCCAAATAAAGGGGAAAATAAGAAGGAAAGCTACGATGAAATAAAGGAACTATCTTTCAATTAGGAAGTGTGGAGGGCTGCAGTCAATCAATCACAGGATTGAACAACCAGCTAGAGTCCTTTGTTAATGCAATCGACATACAGTTTCCCATGAACTTTGATAACATCCAGGACTCAAAATAATATAATCCTTATTATAATCAGTATAATGACAAGGCTTCTTCATTAAGCTGGGTTGGTGTCTTAAGGAGGGACGGCCTACATCTGGGGTCTTTTGCACCTCGTAGGACAGATATAAGGATGGATAAGGAAAATATTATCTCTATTATGGAGAAAAATTAAAGAAAAACCTGGGAATATCTTTGAATGTCTCTTAACAATAGGCTCCAAGGAAACCACAGTTTGACTTCCCATTCGACCGACGAAGTACTTGAATTGCTCTTGCTATGACACGAAAGTAGGGATCATGATTGAATTGAGGTGGTCGGAGCGAGTTTTATTTTACAGATTTTAGTGAAGCTTTGCTTTAGTTTACCTATTACTAATATGTGTAGATGAAAGGGAAAAAACTGCATGTTACCTCTTGTTTTCATGGTGATTTGATGCTCCTTTAACACGTAGGCTAATGGCTTTCGACATTTATTTCGCAGTAATTCTATGAAATATGTACATGATTTCTCCTAAACGCGATAGCATATGTTTCATATTATGACACGGATTCATAACAAATTTCAAGGTGTCAAACCATTTATATCATTCCAGCATTATTTGCATAACAAAATGCAAGGTATTTTACAACTTATGAATAAAGGTACTTACGTTAAGTCTGGTCCATGAGTTTATTTCAAATTTAAGGCTGGGACACAATCAACGTGTACGTGTAACGTGAGCCGTTAACGGGAATACGCGAAAAGATGGCTGACGGGAAAGTATAGCGAACGGACACAATCAACGTGTACGGGGAGTACGTTTACGCGAGAGATGGGCAACTTTCATCTCTTCCCGTGTCCCGTACACGGAAAACCAATCAGAATAGTCCTGAGGATCCGGGAATGGGAGCCATCTGTCGGCAGATTCATCCAACTGCTGAAGATAGCTCTTAGCGAAGACAACTTATTTACTTTCACACTTGTTTACACCTGATCTCTTAGCTGCGCCTGCGTTATTTAATTGTTACTCCGGGCCGCGCTAACGTCGATTGTGTCCGCTGACTTGCGTTCCCCGTCTCCCGTTGTCCCGTTAACGTCTCGCGTCACACGTACACGTTGATTGTGTCCCTGCCTTTACTCGAAAGTTCAATAAAATGTACACTCAATGTCTCTCGATTAGCGGACCAACCACCTTTAAAAATTCTCCTTAATTGCTGGAATATGAATCTGTTACGTCGGACCTTTGTTTACTCAATTTACTCTTTATTTTCCGATAATACAACCTAATTAACACTACTTATTTTGGAGCGATCCCCTTTACACCTCCGTTCTTCTCTCTCAAATTCTCTACCAACTCCCCAATTCGTATCAGCAACTCCTTTACTCTCTTACAATAACTAAATATTCGACTATCATCATCAAAATATACATCGGGGAGACTGGATGAACGATGTAGACCTGAATAAAAGATCACAGGTGGTGTATTAGGCTGTTTCACAGAGAAAAATCTGCCTTCGCTGAACATAGTCTATCAGAAGACCATATCTTCTCCTTTGATGATGTTCTACTGGTCTCCAAAACCATAGGGTATTGGGAACATCTAGGAGAAGCCATTGAAATCAGACTGGGGAGATCACACCGTAAATCGGGACTCTGGGTACATTCTAAGCAGGGAATGGAAAACGTTAATTAAAAAAATAACGCAAAAAAGGAGACAACAATGCCCCCGCAATTAGACATGTATATAAGCGTAGAGAGAATTTTCAGGGAATCATTGCTCTGAAGACGATGGAGGAGAATTCCAGATCGTCGTCTATATTAAACGATTTCTCTCGCACTATTTACTATACTATCTGGTGCCTGAATCGATATTGAAATTTAATAAATTATTATTCCTCTATTTAGGTGGAAAAAGCGATGGCAGCAGCCAAAATCCTTACTCGGACGGAAACTAAAGAGCAATTTATATATTCAACAATCAATTAGAATTGTAAGAAAATTCAAATAACAAGAAATAAAGAAAAATAGCCACAATGTCATAATTTTGTTTAATATAGCATTATAATAAATGAGACAAGAAAGTTTTTTTCGTAAATTTTCGCAGCTCATGATTTAATCTTGTGAAATCTTTTGGTATCTACGATGATTTTTTTAAGAGCAACAGTTTCGCCGTGCTGTTCTGCCGGCTTCGTCAGGCTTATTGTTCCTTTGCCGTTGGTGGTAGGGCATTTGTTAGGTCCGAACAACAATGGTCTTCTTTAAAATTTGAAATTTCGGCCGTTAGTTAAAAAAAATCGTCGCAGACACCAAAAGATTTCACAAGATTGAAACAAGTAAGTATTAAACGAAAGAAGCTTGATGTAGGGAAAAATACAAAACGTTACAAATACAACGTCCTCGGAATGAAATCCCAGCACGCTAACTAGGTCTCCGGTCTGTTCCCACCTTCCGTGGCGCTGGAAGTTTAAAAAAATAAATAAAAAACGCGCGGCTTCCCTTTATGTCTTTATCCGATTTACGAATCAAATCTCTCCTTTTCCCCGAAAGGAGTGAGCGCCCCTGATTTTGGCAGCCCGACATATTGCCGCGGGCCCTTAAAACATTCTCGCACGTCGTCCTCCCGTCGCATTTCCGCCCGCCCATGTCTCTCGTGCCCCCCTCTCGCCACGTTTAAAGTTTTTCGGCGGCCACCTCCTCTTCGTCACTCTACCTTCTTTGTTGACACACACCGCCCGGCGAATCCCTTCCTCTCGCGACCGGCGTGCCCGCCGAGCCTCGGCAATTTATCGATCAGTCTATGAGGATCAGGCGGGGGAAAGGAAAGACTATCGGGGAGGAGGAAGAAGGAGTTGGAAAGAAGGAATGGAAGGACAAGGAGGGAGAGGCGAGATATCCAACGCTCTTTCAGCCACCTTTATGCATGGTAGTTACTTCTATAGTCACACCAACATAAGTCGGTGGCAAGTACTATTTTTATTCATGGGCACGGAATGCTGTGGCATTTCATAAGGTTGCTAATTCGTGTAATATCGACCAGGATCCGCACTTTTTCCGCAGGGCAGAAAATTTTCCTCATGGAATACTTTCCTCAATTTTTTGGTTACCAATGTGCCTACGCGTCAGGTTTTTATTACATATTTTGATTTCAGTTAAAATACCATTTTGTTGCTATCGAACGGAACTGAATACATTGGACAAGTGATTTACAAGTGTTAAATGCCGAAATTGTACGCAAATTATCATTAATTGGGTATTACTGGGGAAATTTTAAAAACCTTTTCTCTCTTCAATGAGAAACGCCCTGTACAAACCTTGAATTATATGTATAGAAACACTGTATGCTACCAATACAAAAGTGACCATTATAAAATTTATCAACTCAAAAGGTTCAAAATTTTTACATTAATTTATCTAAGCGAAATATATTTCAGCGCTAATTGTGAAAAGTTTGATTTTATTTTAAGTATGTAGTTTTATCGTAGATTTTTTCCTGAGATATTCCATAAGGACTGTGTCGAGAATACCAGCATTTAGACGCATAGCAAACCGTTCGTAATTCTATTATCTATTTGGAGATATAAAGCATTTCTATCGATTTCCATAAGAAATGGAGAGGATAGGAATCAACTCCTGTTCAGTGTGGCGTGGAATGACCGCTACACATTTTGATGCTGGTTGGTTGTTTATTCGGAGAAGCGATCGATGGTTAAATAATGTTATTCCCCTCGTGAAGAATAGGTGGTTGGGTAGTTAAGGTAGGAATTTTCCTTCTATTTTCAAAAGGCGTCAATAGAAGCACTGCCCAACAACTGATCTGAAAGAAGGAATTCAATGCTTGAAGGTATCTCAAGACTCCATGAGAAGGATAGATATTCGAATGAAAAAAATCTAAGCCACTATCGGGATTCAAACTAAAGCCATCAAGATAGATAGCTCATACCCAGTCAAACGAAATTGACCAATCACCTCGCATAAATTTGTTTAGTGGGCTAAACGTGAGATAACTTCATCCAAGTTTTTATTTATTTACAAGTTGCATAGCTTACAGAAATCTACGGAGTGGCGATAAAATAAAAATTATTGAACCCAAAATCAAAACAAAAATTTGTCCCACATGAATGAATTACGCTTTAATGATTAATATTGCCTAATTTGGTCCAAGCATCTATTCCTAAAAGATCTTAGAGGTTTTGGAAAGGGCTAATAAAGTTCATTTGGTAACCGTTTCCCATATTTTATGGTTGGAGATATTGTGAGCCTAGGCAGTCAAACCTAATTCTCCTGTGATCGGCTAATTCTCAGGCAATTGACTCATCAACCGGAAGCAGTCTCCAGCGCTACTGCCACCATGTTTTGCGACCAATATAGAAAATAAGTTTTCGGAGGTGTGGGGAGGGAGAGTAATGTCTCTCTGGGGTGGGTTAGTTAGTTCCCCCGTGGAATGAGGGTGAGGATATCGAGAGATGATGCTGCCACGAAAAGTTCTCCCTCTGGTTCAGAGGGTCGAGGGGGAGGGGAAGGTGGAGTTGAGTACATGGATAACACACACAAGCACGGAGGACTACACTGCGAGCACGTTCATCCCCCTCCCCGGGGAAACTTGGCGAACGAGGCAACGGAGATTCACGGATGAGGCGATTTTCTTCACCGATGGACCTTTTTATCCGCAACCGATGAAAGCTCCAAATAGCACGAACCCTTATTAAGATTCCTCCCCCTCTCCCTGCCTGCCCTTCCTTCCTCCACACCTCCCCATACTATCTCTCTCTCTCTCCACACGTGCACCATACTAGATCTTTCGAGATACCCTCATCCAGTTATTTATCCGAGCGGGAAGGAATACCCGCTCATTGTCGGGAATTTACAGAATTTTCCGTTCCCGGATAACGAGACAATTTGTTCGGTAAAATCTGGTCAGTGATTGCAGATTAAAAACAGTCATTTTTGCAACTCATTCTATTATAATATTGAATTTCTGCACCCCTTCATTTCAATTTTGTACTTCGCAAACGCCTATATGACCTCACCAAGGGTCGAAATTCGCCATGACAAAATCATATGACTTGACCGGGATTCGAACCCGGATCTCCTCATTGCCGGTCGGGTGTGTTATCCAGTTACATCACCAAGCCTTCTTCCTTCAAGGCGAATTTTGAGGAGGGTTAATGCGAACTAGGAGTTCACGCCTCAAGTCTACATTATGGCAAATGAGACGATTATCGTGTTCGCAAAGCTACTATCGCGGTGGATAAACCAAACATTGATTTTTTCATAGCAAATTTCAACCCTTGGTGTTATTGCATCCTTGCGAGTGACTTCGTACCACAAAATTTGTAAATGCAATGATTGGAAATTATATATGACCTATCTACCCTTAGGTTTGATGTCCCTTTTCAGCTGGTCCATGTTTTTGTCCCCAAGGTTTTGTACCTATTTCCACTTTATTTCAATTCTTTTGTTTAATTTTCTCCAAATATCCATTGTCGCAATTAGTGACCTCTTAATCTAAACCTCCTCTGAATGACTGAGCAGCACGAGACTCCCTATTGTAGGTCAGGTGTTTTAGCCAGTTACACCAGTTAGATTTTCGGCGAGGTTTTATATATTATAACTGTTAGATAAATTCAACTCCACCTTGTACTGCAGGAGACGTGATCGTGTTCATAAAAACCTGCTCACTGTCATCTAGTTTGCGAAAATTGTCGCTGAAATTTTCCGCGTGTTAAGGTGGATTTGGAAAAAAAATGGGTAATAAACCTACCAGGCAATTGGAGACCTTGGTTTAAATTCCGGTAAAGTCGAATGCATATTTTTTATGGCGAATTTTATCTCACTCGTGCATATCGTGCGCGTGACTGTGTAACACATAATTTGAGAATTTCCCGCAGTAGTACTTGGTTCTTTCATTTCATACCTACCACATTACTTTTACCATTATTGCAAACTTTCTATGAACAACTTCGATCAATTTTGATGCTTATGAAGTATGAGCCATTTTCAGGAAAATCCCTCCAGAAAATGTGCATCAAAATCAAGACTGCTTAAATAAAGCGTTAAATTACGGTATGACTCGTCTACTTCTATTTATGTCTTAATTCTGCGGAAGTTTTCCTCCAATTACCGCCTTAATCTACTTTACTTGGCCAATGAATGTGTACCTCATCCTTCCTCGTTTCCTCTTTCCCTTCCATTATGCTCCTCACTAATTCAACCATCATCGACACATGCATGAATTTGTCAAGTATTCCTGTAACTGAATTGAAATCACTTGGATAAATTCACGTAAAAAGATTTCTTTATTTACATGTAATCACAATGTTTGCTATAAGTTGGTACATACATTACAATTGCCATCACAACCATAGAATTTTTTTTGCTGCGGACGAAATCCCGGTTTCTTTTTCGTCGTTTGAAAAATGAATAAATTTCTTGTTCGTTGTTTTCACCGATGTATTTGAACATTGTGGCATTTATTACAATGCGATCTATGCCCCTTAGCTCTCATTGCAATGACACATCACATAAAGGGAAAATAGCCTAAAGGAATTTTACCTCGCTTGATTCCACCGTAAACATGAGAAAACGTTAGGGTCTGCACGAAAACATCGAAAATGACGTCACAGATCATTTTGTCATTTTCGGAGCGTGCTCGGGAACATTCGTAACCTTCAACTTTATTTAGCTTTTAAAAACAAAATTTGAACCACTTGATGAGAAAATTGTTAGCCGGTAGAATAAGATTGAGTAACAGAATCAGAATACTGAAAGATTGGAATACGTGGAAAATACCCAATTGCTTATTCACATAATAAATAGTCAGGAAGAGCAAACAAATTGGTCATTCGTCTCAAAACAACTCTTTATCAAGTAAGTAAGTCTCCACGCGGTTCACTTGCTTTCGCCATCTTGGCTACTTATGTAACTAATTACTCCATAAGCTATGAAGCCATTTATGAGACCAATAAATTTATTGAATGTTTCTGGAACGCTAATAGAATGGTTGCCATGGCTTATGGGTCACAAAGATATATATAGTACATGTGGTGTTCCTGCAACTGAACAAAAATGGACCTGATTCAATTCCTGTTAGCGGTATAGTCTATCAACGTATAATCGATACCTTCTCGGATGCTGTGTAGAGAGCACTTCAGGTTAAAACACATCGCATGGCGTTGATAGAATCCGTCGAATGGGACTGATAGAATTTGTCAAATGTTTCTGCAACACTTATGCTGTGTCCCAATTCGCCATTTAGGCAGCTAAATCGGCAGATTTAGGGAGGACGCCATCTTGAAGTGTGTCCCAATTCGTTAGGCATCATGGGGGAGCGGATTTAGGTGCCTTTCTCGGGGGTGAAATTTAGGGTAGATGGAGTTTATCCTAAATCCGCCTCCATATTGAATTTCCCATCATGCAAAGCGCTTCATGCGTCGTACAAGGAAACTCGTACACAAGGAAGTAGTTGAAAAGCGGCAAACAGACAAGTATTTTGTCTGTAATTGAAAATATTTAGCCACCCAACACCCGACTACAAAAGAAAAATTCTACTTATTGTTAGTACACTTAAAAAAACCTAATTTAAATCCCAGAACACCTACACAAACTTAAATACCCCGAAAACTAAAAACTAACGAGTCTCCAAACAACGAAATGGATGAAGAAATGTTATTTCACATTCCAAATCTCACAACGCATACGAAGGTAGCCACAGGCGCCAAAAATGTCTTCATTTCAGGTTTCATTTGTTTCATTCAGTCCTTTATTAATTACTCATATGTTTTTCTTTCGTTTCCAATTCGGTAGACAGCAACACTAGCGAAGGATGTCCCAAATCAAGCTACCTTGCGAAAGGCCTCTAAATATTTAGGTAGCTAACCGTATCCTCCCTAATGCCTAACGAATTGGGACACGGCTTTAATGAATAGGTGCCTAGGCTTATGGGTCCATTAAATCTATGGAATGCGTCATTCCTGTAACTGACCCTAATTAATCAATACTGAAGATAAACATAGCAAATAATATAATATACAAAAATTATTTCAAGGATTCTCGGAAATCGCTATTTTCCGTCATTGATTTTCGGACGCCCCAAAACGTTCAGGAGTTCGGGACCCTTACCTTCATCCACGTCCCCTGGAAGCAAGTCCCGCTTTTTTTCCCTTTCTTTCATCCCTTTTCTACCATGCGTTCCCCTCCACTGCATTCTCGCCAATAAGGCATGCCCCCCGCCCCTAATGCCCTCCTGAAATCCCCTCCCCCAAAAACAAAACCAAACGCAATTAAAAGAGCAAGATGAGGGTCTTCGGAAAAGCGCCCCCTCCCGGAATTTGGAAATATTAATTTGGGGCCTGTTTGTGCTCGCGCGAGACGGCGCAGCGATGATGGCATCTCATATTAATTCCAGAGTAATGAAAATTGAGGCCAATTTGAAGAGGGCTCACCTCCTCCTTCCGTACTTCGTCTTTTGTGCGACTTGCCGGACGTGCTCTCGGGTGTGTTACAGGACGTTGGTTAAGGTAGCTTGAGCGAGATATTTTAGCCCAAGTCATAATGGAGATCATATTCGAATTTTAGGTTATAATATCAGCAGCTGTAAGAAACATGGAGTACACATTTTAATATTGATTGTGAAATAATATATTTTCATATGACAAAGTCGAAGTAATCAAATAAAAATATCTTCGTAAGTCTTCAACTTGACTTATTTTTTTCGCGCGGTACGTTCAAAACTCCCTCACAACGGAAGGTTTTTTTCTTGATTCTGAAAAAAATACTGCGGTGACATTATAATCAATTTTCATTAAAATCTGTGGAAGCTTATCAACCACACTCAGCTAATTATTTGGCAAGGTTTTAAAATTCCTAATTCTTTTAATAAGGTCTCTCATTAGTAGTTCGGTAAGGGGTTTACTGTAGGGCACATGAATTCAATAAACCTATTGGATATTGGAATATATGAAACTAATGCGCAATGGTGATGGATGAACCAAAAAATAATGAGAAAGGGCAATGATACTTAGTAATAATTTATTTATATAGATAGTTAATATGAATTGATTATTTCTTGTTTATTTATTTAGTGCTGTATTAACAAGAAAATCGCCTTAAAGGAGGAACGTAAATATTGTTGTTCCCCTTGTTCCATATAACAATCTTTTATATGTGAAATTGTACGTGTATGCACTTGAGAGAGACCATATTCAAATAATGAGGAATTTATAACATCTAGATCTCGTCAGAAAATTAACAATGTGTAGTTTTTATATTATCTTGACTTTTTAGCCGCCGTAGTAATTTTTGTCGGAATCGTAAACAAATCTTCCGTTGTGAGTGATTTTTAAAGGAACCGCGCGAAAAAAATTAGTCAAGTTAGAGACTAATGTACATTTTTTATTTATTTACATAGAATTTCAGCTTTACATAAAATTATTTCGCAATTAATATTACACTGTGCACTTCCTACAGCTGCTGAAGTTAAAACGTAAAATTCGAATATGGTCTCCGTTATGACTTGTGGAGCTATCTCTCTCTAACTCAAAACTAAATTGTGTGAAACTTGCAGTGGAAAAATCAATTGCTTGGACTGGAAATCGAACCCAGATCCCTCGATTTCGCGCTGAGATCTCTAACCAGTTAAGCTACCCAGGCGTCCCCTTCCACTGTGAATCTCATGGGGGCTTTAAGGAGCAAGTTGTCCTCACAGGTACCGTGCATATGATGCCAGGGATACCCATATGCGAGCGCAAGGCGCCACAGTCAACAGCGTAATGCCCAACGTTAACCACAAAAGTGTTTACTTTGGATAATTTCAAATAACCTCGGGACTTGCCGCGTAGTTACTTCAACGGAGTCAGCCGCAAGTGATCACACAATTGTGTGAAATTCACAGTGGAATAATCATACACCATTATAGATTAGAGGGCTCGGCGCAAAATCGAGGGTACTGGGTTCGATTCCCAGTCCAGGGCAATCATTTTTCCACTCTGAATTTCTCACAAATGTGTGATCACTTGCGGCTGACTCCGTTGAAGTAACTGCGCGGCTAGTCCCGTGATTCTTTAAAAAATGCTTTTAAACTCTTTCTCTACGGATGGCTTTTTGTGATTGTGAAAAAAATTACTTTCGTGTGTACATGGCTATTTTTAAAAATAGTTGAAAAAGCATATACATTACATTCCTTTAAAAGTTTGTGGTGTGAATCCCTCATTTTTAAATACTGTCTCTCTGGAGTGCGTACACATATCAGTTCCCATGTAAAACGGCTGGTTCTTTTTAGCATGTATCTCGGAAAAGAGTGCGTTAAGGGACTAATAATTTGGCGTATTTGAAAGGGTGAGATATTTATATTTGGTAATGAGACAAAATTAACTGATTTATAGGATTTATGACATCTTGCTCAAACTACAGTTATGGGTTCCGCACGTAGTTATAGCAGTGCCAGCGCAACTTATTGACTGCATTTTGAATGAGTAGCGAAGACTGGAATCATATGTCACTTGTACAGCTTAGCGCCAAAACAATTTATATCGGAGAACTTTGATCGGGCATGAACATCCATGGAAAAAAACAAGGGAACAGCATTCGCCTCAGATTTTTTCTCGGTAAAGGGTCGATTACGGTCAAAGTTATCTGGAAAATGTTCAATTGCTTCATTTTAAAGGAGTACTTAAGCGTAAACTTACCACAACGATCAATGTTGATCAACAAAGAAAGATGATTAGGATCAGCCACGGAATGAATTTCCCAGTAGGTACTATGAAGGACTGGGAGTGAATATTAGTTTCATGAAAATTTTGCTGAGTAGAAAGGACTATCTATTTGAACACATCCTGCAATGTGTTTATGGACTCAGAAATTACTTTATGGAGCTGAACTGCGATATTAACCTAAAACATTTGAGCCTTACCAATAAATTCTGCGAGTATAACTTGACAGAACAAATTACGAGAAGAATTAATGAGTAACATCAATGTTGGAATACTTCATCACATGTCAGGCAAACCTTTAAAATAGTGACCTGATGAGCAAATAATTCTACAAAAAAATCTACAAACTACAAAATAAAAACATGATTGTGAAATTTAAAAATGAAATATCTAATGGTGTATGATTGTTTCTTATGGTGATGATGGATGAACCAAAAAAAATTAGAAAGGGCAATTATATTTAGTTTTAATTTATTCATATCGATAGTTACTCTGAATTGACAATTTCTTGTTTATTTATTTTGTGCTTTATAATCGAGAATATCGCTCTCATAACTCTAGCATGAAAATGAAATCCTTTACTATAATCCCCGAGGAAATATAGTAAAGTGGCAACTGTAACCAAATTTTAAACTTTTTATCTAGCACGTCAAGACTTTTTGAAATAACTTGCTTATCAAGCGTAGGTATGTGAAGCGAAAGTGCTGGATGAGAGGAATTGATCATACAAAACCGGTAAAAAGCGATCCTGTGTGGCAGACTTTTTGCCATGTTTCCCATTAGGCAATACGAAAAGGTCACCTCATTCATCATTTGGCACATTTTTTGGGGATAGTGAGTGGAGATGGTGAGTGGAGTGTTAAAATTTTAGAAGACATAAAAAATTATCAGTTCTACATTAATATCGCAGCAAAAAAACCTCTTCAATTTTGCTTTTCCACGAAGCCATACATCCTGGTGTCATTAAAAGGATGAGTTTGGAATCCACTTTTGTGTTCACGATCGTTTCGGCATCACTGTTTCTTGTTTAAGTATATACACATATATATCCTCCCTGAAATTTCTTTAAGAGTATAAGCATAACGTACACTTTTCATGAAAACCAAGTCAGGGCATTCTACAGAATGCTCACGAACTTTCTGATTTCGTAAGTTTTCCATTGCTTGCAGTGTAAGCATGAAACTAGGATACTGGGTCTTGAAATTAGTTTCAAGTTCTTCCGCATCAAAAACAAAACTCCGGAGATAACTCCGGCAAGGAGATACTCGGCGATGAAGTGCGGAGAAGTATTTTTTTTACATCTGATGAATATCGTCTTTTCAGTCGCGACATGTCCCACGTTCATCTCAGCGGAGGTGTATTCATGTCAGTTAATGCAAATTCGAGAGGAAATGCGAGTTTCATATCTCGCTGGCGTACTACTGCCGCGGGACGTTTTTAAATATTGTATTTTTCCAGTCCTCGTCGCACGCTTTTCGCACGTGCCCACCCGTGTGAGTATTGATCGACTCAAAGATGGAAGACCGTATAAACGATTCTTGCATGTTTTAGTTATCTCATTGTTCACAAGAATTGGGAGAGTTTTGTAGCAGATGGTATATTCAAACGAAACAGATCACATTTTCCCTAGTTATATAGGGGGTGTCTGGAAATACGCGCGTAAATATAAATTCTAAACAAATACCATTGGAGTTGCTGTTCTTTTACCATCTGAATCAAATGATCTTTTGGCAGTAATCCTGTCTTTTTTCTGGATATTCGGACCTATACTAAAATTCAATTGAACCAGCCAAAATTATCCATTGTGTTGTAATCACGAGGTAGTTTTCATTGGGCTCTAGTTCATTTAATTTCGTAGTGTTCAAATTTAAGAATTCCCTCATCTAGTTCGGTACTTAGTGTTGTTCATCATCATCATTGGTCGTTCAATCCTAAACTCCACTTTCTCAGGCGAGATATCGTAGAACAGCATATTGAGTAATGAAGCTCAAACGATTTCGTACTGTCTACTAATTTTTTTTATTTCACCTCTTGCTACACGTGTTTTGACTGGCTAGCTGTCAACATCAGACAAGACTGATGCCTGATGATGACTGCTAGCCAGTCGAAACACGTGTAGCAAGAGGTGAAATAAAAAATTAGTAGACAGTACGAAATCGTTTGAGCTTCATTGTTCAATCCTAAGATTGGTTAACTGCAGCCCTCCACCATTTCATATCTATTACTTGTTCCTTACCTCCTTAATTGCTCTTCTTATATTACTTCCTCTTTATTTGGCCCATACACTTATTTCTAGGTCCTCTTCTGAGCACTCTTACCTCCATTTCCCTAGATTTGGCTACTATTGCTAAATATTTTTGTACAGTTACACTGATATAACTTGAACATACTAAGGTAGACCTATTCATAACAAAAAAATTGAGGAAATGGATTGTAGACCAGAGAGGTTTTAAATTTAATTTTTCCCGCGATAAATAAGAGAAATTAATGACTGCGTTTAGACTTTGAAATAGGTTAGTTCATATGTAGTGTATCTGATTTATTCATATGCCCCCTAATGCATGTTTCTAAATCTGCCGTGTAGTACTAATACCATGTTTTGCATATTCCCTGCATGACTCTTGTGTCACGTTAACAAAGTTATTCACTTATAATTTTAGTAGTTTCTGTAGCATCTGTAGCATACCGATAGTGTGGTGCTTGTTGGTGAAAGAAAATTTCTTTACTGTAGTTCATGTTGGTGATAAGTCACTCCCTGTCAAACACCCTTGTGGTGGCTTGTAGGGTAGTAAGTAGATGTAGATGAAGTAAATATATTAAAACAAAAGTGAAACAATGGTTAATTAGCGAAATTGTGAATATGTAATAGCTTATAACAACCTGATATTTATAAGTAATAATAATTTTTCCTATTTTGGTTTCAATATTCCTTATAAATTTAAATGTTATGTTATTGTCATTGTATTATTTTTATGAAATTAAAATTATAATGTAATATAAATGTAATGTAAGCAATATACCAGTAGGGTAATTTTTATTTAGACTATTAAATGTTATGCTTGTAATATGCCACTATGTAATATAATAATGGAACCTTCTGACAAGCCTTATGACTTAGAGGGACCAAGTTTTGTTAATGCAAGTAAAGGCATTCATTCATTCATAAAAAAAGATTATTTATGCGTTGAATATCAGCGTTCCTTAACGTCCAATCACGAATAGGGGGTCGATAATTAAAAATGGCATCACTCGTAAATCTTTAACGTGACATTCAAGCTTTAAAACGACTGCAAGGGGGTCGTCATTCCCGTGAAACCACGGCCTTCATCCTATTGGTGAGCCACACTTAAGCTCTTCTACGCTTCAATGCGGCTCGCTATACGCTGCGCTTCAGGCATCTATTGTGTGTTCTTCGATTGGCTCTTCGCCTACAGTGTCGAATTGAGCTCGCGGGACTCACTCGAGTGGGAAACGTGAGGATGAGGCCGTGGTTGATTGGAGCCGTGGAAAAGAGGCATGCCCAAGAGGCTAGAGGAGGCTCTGGTGCTGAAAGGTACGAGGTGATTAGGAACTTGGCGCGCTTAACAAAGCGGTGTCATGGGCATTGAGAATCCGATGGGTGTCTAACGAGATCTAGAGTGAAGAGCACGATGCCGAAGAGGCCCGACGGTGTAAGATGGAGAAGTGGATCTGGATGGCTAGGTGTTGCATAGTGGCTTAGAATTGGGAAGTAAAATGACCGTGTTCCGGGAACTCAGGGAATGCCAGTCGAGAGAAGTGATTCAGGCTGTCTATTCAACCCGTTTTCTTCATAAATCCTAATTCTACAAAAAGATAAGCCTAAAAATGTGACGTTTTACTGGTCAGATATTTTCACGAGCCGCTCATTGATCAACATTTAAACTTAACACACCATCAAAGTACACTCGAGAAAAGATTCTTTCCCATAAGCCCCTTTGTGGTTTCTCACGCGTGCATTCTATAAAAGGGATGCATTTTTAAATGGCATATGCCAACTTCCTTATCTGTATTTCTACCTCGGTTTGGTCTCCGAGTGCTTCAAACAGGACATCAACGTAATATGAAGGGAAGAACGGAACGGGTCACACAGCAGCTAGACAGATCCTTGTCGACGTCAACTGATTACCACTAAATATTACCCTAAGGCATTCCATGGGCAATACCCGCCGGGCATTCATTATACTCATTTGGTAATTCTTCCTTGCCCAAAGAAATCCCAGGACAGAATTCTTTGGAGTAACTGGAAGGCTCTGATTCCTCTATATTAAGTATCGTGTCACATGGTGTTTAATATTAGCTCCGGATTCGTTCTTCCAAATTAAATGATCGCCAAATGATTCACGTTCTCATTCCACCAGGGGAATGGTTGCGCTTACCATTAAACATCAGTAACATCATAGGAATCATTTATCATGTCATTACCCAATAATACATTCAATTTTACATCATTGTGTACATTTTAAATACTCAATGATTTGCAATCGCAAACACCTTAAGTCAAAACGGTGTAAATCGAACCTTTTTGTTTCTTTAAATACCCGATCTCATCAAGCTCTCCATCAGATTGAATATTTGGTCCAAAATTATTCAGAATGAATAGTCATTTCGATGTCAAATATGAACACTTGGTGCAGGTCATTCATTATTTCCAATATTAAGACGTCCAAAATTTTTAAGTGCAAGTGATCACACCATCAAAGTTCGCCTTTCCAGAGAAAATATGCTGATGTTTACACATCTCATATCTAATTAACAAATCCAACTCATTGACATCAACTTCCAAAAGAAATTGGGAATTATGCTTGAATGAGATTTGGAAAAGTGTGTCATGTGAAATAAATTGACTAAACTTTCTTCTTATCATAATAGGTTGTTTCCGAATCGAAGTTGAAAAATATTGCAGCTAATTTTATGCAATAAGAACTCAGAATTTAAAAAACAACTTTTTTGGATTACTCAAAAAAGAATTTAATAAAGAAATCAATTTTATCGTTGGCGCACTATTTTCTATTATTTTAGTTATATCGATGGAATGGCATTGGAGGAAAAATTAAAGAGTAAGAAAGGGTTCATTTACTTCTTATTTCAATGACCGATATAGTAATGGACTTAAGAAAGATGAATTGCTTCAATGAGATAGAATTAGACATGAACTATTCAAATTGAAGGGCTGTCAAGGGAAGTCAAACAATCCTTAAAATTGAAACACTGATGGCGATACCAAGTTTCCTCCTTCAAGTAGTTCATTTCCAGGTACATTCTGGCCCAAGTTTATTGGGTAAAATCATTCCCTCGTATCTGATGATGAAATATTAACCGTGATGCAAAATTGATATTAGAGGAAAGGTCATCCATCATTTGCATGCCAGGAGAGATACAAAAATATTTCTACTTCCTGAAAATCCACAAATGATACCAACGTCAAAATTGATCAGCTTTTGCTATATATTTTTCATCTTTTGGTAGACCCTTTCACATGTTCCTAGTTAGATATGGGTCGAATAGGGGTTTTCTCATAGACCCACCACACCTCGACCAACAACATTGAGCAGGTTCGTCAAGTTTAGAATATTCAATTTCTTATATTAAACCTCTTGGTGAAATAATATTTAGATACATTACGCTGCAGCAAGTCAGTATTTTGCTGGCATAACAACCTAAATGTTACGGGACAGGGACAGTCGGGTTTACGGGTCAGAAGTTACCAACAATCATGCGTGTTGAATTTAACTGAAGAGGAAGATATGGTGGTATGGCGGTGCGACACATTCTTTTCTACACTTAAAATCAAAAAGACTCAAGTGAGGTACTCAATAATTTGTGGTCCCAATTTTAATTGGATACGTCATTAAAATCAGTCCAACAATAGAAGTGCTGGACGAAAACGGCGATGTAGCGTATGAAGGCAATGGATTCCAATTCTCAAAGTTGGTGACCAATGTCATAATTGAAATTAATGCCCCCTTGTTTGATTGAGCTTGCGATCGTAATTTATGAACGATCTTAATCTTGCGCTGCGCATGCGCGAGGTGAGGTTGGGGACAAGCGGCGTCAGGGGTGCACGCATTCCGAGTGAGAGAGAAAATTTCATTGGTAGATCTCCCAGCTGAGATGGGCAAGCTCACCACCTCTGGTGTCAAATGAATAATCTTCTCTATAGCTGTAATGACAAAAGATGTGCTTTTATAATAGACGTTGGCAAATCAAAAATAAATAAATTTAAAAAAATACTGAATACTGAAAATCTTCGCAGAAAATCATGAGAATAGATACAATTGGAAAGTTACTTGTTATTCAAATACCATGACGATGAAAACTACAAAAAAAATTATAGTACATTGTTATAATACTAGCAAAAGGAATCTATATATGCTATAAGCAAATAACAAATTCGGTGAAAGGGAAAGGATGTGCGTTCTTCCAAATCTATAAAATAAATGAAGAAAACACTAGAGATATTGTGCAAAGATAAAACAGGTATATTGTTATAAACATATTGTGAACAGAGTGCTCCGCAGAGGAATGTCACTGCAAATGTAATTGTGTATTTCCTTTAACTACTGGCGAATGACTGGTTAGTAAAAAATGGAGCAAATTCCTCGAGTCCTATATTTATTACGACCTAAGTTTCACTTGTTAGGGAATAATCAGCTGGTGCATGTTTATTTTAACCGCGAGCCTGAGTTGCATCATCTAATTTGTAATAAAATTTGACCTAAGATTGAGTATGGAAATATATCCCGTTGAAAGGCATTGGCTAACGGAACTGTAATGTAGTAATTGTTAAAATATGAAAAGGGAGAGTCAAATCAGCAGTCGGCCGGTATCACTTAAGGTGGCTGGAGAGAGACTCGTGAGTTGAATGCTCACTTAAATATTTCTTCAAGTGCGTCGGAATAGTACAACTACCACCTTTGATTTCATCAAATTTTTAATGCGGTGGAATTTACCAGAGGAACTCATGCAGTAATAGAAACAAACAAATAATTATTGACATTTTTGATTGAGTTTTCGGCACAGAATCGGAACTTGGGGCAAATTATATTTTAACATGTTTTTTTTAATCTTTGACTCGGCGAGTCACCGATATTTTTTGGCGACCATTATTATTATTATCGCATTTTCCACATTTTTAAGAAGTAATTTGAATTTTTAATCGAGTGATTACAAAATACAATTCGCGTGCCACAAGGCTACGGGCGAAAATTGCTTTGCACTGGCAGAAAAAAAACCTCACCGGTAAATTGAATTTTATTACTTTTTAACTCAGATATCACTAAATATAAAATGTAAGAATGTTTCATGCAAGTATTTACATGGTCAAAAATCACTCCGACCACCATAATTCGTGGTGCAACGGGTTCGATGGCTTCTGAAACGTCGATTAATTGACGCCGCTTTCGCCGCAAACGACAACCCAAGAACCTGGGCAAGGCCACCATTACCCATTCAGACTCCTTGGCGCATTCACTCAAAACTCTCTTCCATTTCCCAGATAGAGCTAAGCCCAAATTATGCCTCACTTGTATTTCCGACAGCCTGTTTACCTAAGAATTACTTGAGAAATTCAGACTGTACCCCTATTCTGTAACTCGTAGAGACATGGTAACGACATCTGTCGGTTCGTTATCTTCCTTAACGACGCCTTAGCGAAAATTGCTATTCTGTAAATACTGTTTACCGACGTTCATCGGTAACATCGTCGCTACGAACCGAATCATCGAAGCACCCTCGATAAGGTCTCGTTGGAATGCTGTCAACGTCTCAGACAGCGAAAACATTTTGTAAACTTTTGTTTGAAGAGAGACGAAGAAGGTAAGTTGTGGTCGTTTATGATGAATGCTTTTGGAAATGTATGTCTCGTGTTTTAGTGCTTAGGAATTTACTCTGATATGTTGCTAAAGTTGGTTTCGAAACCAATAAATGAATCTACCGTTATGGGAATTGTCAACGCAGACGTTCGTGAAAATTCATTTATGCATTGGATAGGAACGAAACGATGCTCTAAGATGTTGATTTTCCTATTCAACAATTTCGTGTTGCTTTTTGTTGGAACCAAATGGTTGCACTTTTATATAAATGATTTTCCTGTATCATATTATCATCAATACCAGCCTTCGGGCATATTTGAATGAAAAATTGAAATCGACATAACCCAGGTGAAAATTCCTAATTAATTAATGAAGTTTGGTGTCAAAACTTGTATTTACCATGAAGTTATCAGTAGCGTGTCCTCATGTACATTCCAGACATAGCCCGTTGCATTGAAAATGCATGTGCTGTTCTGCACAATATGTACATTAGCCGACATTCACTGGAAGATGCGGTCATACCATCAGAAGGAATAGGAGCACGTAATAATGATGCTAATGAGATAAATGATGGTGCAAGAGGTGTGCCTAGAGCAGTGGGTGAAAGAATAAGGATGCAATTGATAAGAGAAAAGTTTCCTTACCATAATATGATTTAAATGCATGACATG
The DNA here is from genome assembly GCA_963169105.1 of Ceriagrion tenellum. Taxonomy (NCBI): domain Eukaryota; kingdom Metazoa; phylum Arthropoda; class Insecta; order Odonata; family Coenagrionidae; genus Ceriagrion; species Ceriagrion tenellum. The sequence goes on from OY720636.1 coordinate 95,994,407, forward strand.
AATAACCGTCACACTTTATAATATATTTGAAGATTGGTATTTTACTAGCAGTTGATGAATGTGAATTTCTCTTAGGATTCTCCTGGATTAGGCATTTGACTGCTGCTGATATTTTAATGGCTGTACAGCTATTTTCATTAGAGTATTTATGCCGAGACAAATTTGGTGATATGATGGACTAGACCATGAGCAGTGGGTACGTATATAAGGAGACCAGGAGAAATGTCCTCAATTATCACTTTTTGGATGCTGGCAGTCAGCAATGGAAACATCAATAGCAGTAAAACACCTGACAAGTAGAAAGTAGAAATTCACATTGTCATCTGCCTAACATAGTTTGATGACCATGAAGCATGTCCTGCCATCAATACTCTGAGTACAATACACTAACTACATAGTGGACTGACTGATTGATTCCTTAGAGATTTGAGCATGGGGGTCATAATTTAAACCAATAATCATTAAGGCTCAAAGCAGTTATCATTGAGGTTTTCTCACAACAGTTTTTTCTGAAAATGTTGAGCAACAGAAGCACTCACACTCTAAGCTAAGGACATACCCAAACATGCAAATAACATTTCACATTCTTCCTGAGAATTAACTTAAATTTGGAATAGCAGCAAGCATGCATATTTATTAGCTCTCTTGTTGGGGAACTCCATTTTGTATCAATAATTATGAAAAATGACTTCACAGTAACTGATCACATAAAACCGAACAAAGTGCATTGAAAAGCATTTAACTTGTAATTCAAAGTTTTACTCCACTTACTTGCATTATTTAGCCATTGTCCTAGCGCTTTTCTCTTTTCTTGCAAAACTGACCACTTGGTGAGCTTGTGCGTCAAAATATTGCTTCGTTTTTGTCCGTCTGGGAGCTTCATCTGATTGGTGGAAAATCGTAGCCTCCATGCGAGATGCTCTAAAAATATTGTTTCGTCGTTAAGAACCGAAATTTCATTACAGGAAATGTAAAAATTGCCTGTCTTTAGGTAGTGTTACAGAATGGCGTTGTTGCTAGGAAAGATTCGTTACATCTGATGATTTTCGGTATGGATGGACTAACGACGATTTCTTAACGAGTTACAGAATAGGGGTACTGGTGTGTTTCATAGTGACACAGAGAATATTATTATGACCTCTAACCACATCTCTAGGTTTGACAGAAGCGATAAAATAATAGAGATACATTGCAGAACAGACAGGTGCCAAAACTCCATTTTTCTGCGCACAATAAGCAAACACAATAAAAACTCCACTATAAGCTCCACTGATTACACTCCCATAATACACGTCACCATTTACCTCCCAAAACCTTACATCTTTACACAGCTGGTGTCTCATACACCCCCTGTCATACCCCCATGCGACAGCATTCAAGGTAGTATGTAGAATTAGATTTTTAGGCGATGAATGTCGAAACTATGTTTGGAAATAAAAGTTGGAGTAAAATAGGAAATTGAACAGGTAGATATTGAGTGGCGTATATTATTCCCGCAAAATTTAATAGCAGGGGCATTGCATTTTTATTCTTAGAAAAATTCTTCACCTTTCTACTTCTTCTACTGTTTAGAAGAAGATTAACAATGACATGTTAGCAACATATGAGTATGTTAAGGCGTATTGACACGATGCGTACTCAAGTACGTGGCCGGACAGATACGTGGAAAAGATCTCTAAATGGAAACGGTGCCTATATTATGGCCACGTGTTCGTGCGGTTGCACATTTGTGGGTTTGTAAGCGATGTAATTTTAATGGAGAATAATTTCCTACATCTCCTCGCTCGGGTAACTGCATCGAGTAACCACGGCTTTTTCAATACACACTGTGTTGTAACGTGCACGAGTTTTTGCTACGAAACCTTATGAATGCGAGCCAAAGATTGGACGAACAAAAAGTGTGCAAGAACTTGAAATACTCGCACGCGTAGCCATTTTTATTTGCTATGAATTATTCACTCCATTATGGCAGCAATATTAATGGAAGCATTTTCATACAATAGCAGCCCAGTATTAAATGTGACCCTTCCTTGCTTCACTCGATGCTTTGATGTTAGTTGAAGCTAAACATTCCCAATTCCACGCCAAGTCCATACATTTTTAGTTCACCCTTGCGTCAATTGACATGAATATTTAATATTTAAATATACTCGAGTTGGAAATTGCCAAACATACAATATTTATTGTGTAAGCTATAGACAAGCTTTTCTCCAGCAGATCTCAGTGGTACGCTTGTATATCTGGATGCTTGTGTCTAATACGTGAAACGTATTGTGCATTGGAGTAGCTCCCCTGTAGTTCCCATATGTAGCATATATACTCCGGGTTATCTCATAGGAAATGTTACGTTCATCATAATAAATTTTAATGTGTCTCATTGACAGAGATCTCTGTAACTTCAAGATATCAAATGCTATGGGTATAGGAGTGATTTATTCTAATCAAGAGTTTATTTTCAATTTTGGGATTAAAAAAGAAAACCATCAGGTGTCAAATATAGTTATAATGATAAATAAATAGTGAATCTTTCGCAGTCCTCAGGTAATCTCGTTGTCGATTTAATTTACTACTGAAATTACCCTTAAATGTATATAGGCTAGAATGTTTTACTAGGAATGAATTTATTAGTAGAATAATATTAGGCATGAATTCCAAGACTCATATTCGGTGAATATTTAAAAGCTGACTTCGAATATTACTCTCTTCCACGATATTTTTTTAGGTAAATGTCACGGAACTGAATATGGGTGTTTATAGTTCAAGCAACACCGAGAAATTCTCGGAATTTTTTTTTTCTCTTGCCGGACTATTCCGTTGGCCCGTAAGTCCCCGGAATCCCGATAGGCTGCTGAGTCTGTCATCAGGTTCAGGGACCAGACCAACAGAACTTGACATGCATCCATACCCTTGGTGGTGAAAAACCCACCCAGGCGGGACTCGAACCCGCGACCCTCAGTTTAGCTGGCGAGAACTTAACCCGGGCGCGCCGCCACCGTGGCCGGCGGGGTAAATTGACTTTCAAATGATACATACCCAAACGCAAATTAAACTGTGCACTATAAACTTTAAAAATTTCGCAGGAATGCCTATCTCGCTAAATTGTGTTGGGAAAGTCAGCTGTGCTTTACCTGCAACTCCCTCTCAGGTCTGTCGTAGAAAATCTCTTTTGCTTTGCTTATATCTATCAATAACAATCAATCATTTTATTGTAACCTTATTCTAACCCTTTTCCCTGATACAAATCACTCTCCTAGCTAAGGTTTTCTTCCCATTCGATGTAATGGTTTGGTCGTTCTTTTAATCCATCAAATCTACTTGATATGAGAAAAAGCATAACAATTTCTCATGCATGTTAATTCTCAACATATCTCATTACCATACCTCCATGACCTACTTATTTCGTCAACCACTCCTCCCTACATTTCCCGCAAACACCTCACAAATAACCGCAAACCCACTGCATGAAATCGATGAGAAAACCAATTCTTTGACCAATATCACTTTTAACCAGTAAAAACTGAATTAATATTGTAGTTTTGTCACCACTGGTCTATAATCCTCAATATAAGCTTTTTTTTTAAATAACGGGCCATTAAAATCAAACATTCATGAGTGAAGAATAAGTCGTTTGCCTTCCAGGAAAGAAGTTCGCGCGAAACCCGATGTATTCAGCTCTAACTTTAGTGTCGACTTTCCTCCCGAATTCCGCCGTCCTGTGAAATGAGCTGTACTCCCGTTCTGTAAAGAGCCCGTTTTTCAATCCCGTAAACTAGTTTTGCGTAAAATAAACAACAAACCATTCTAAAAACTGGGTGAACGAGAATAGAAGGAATAAGAACTCGATGAGAAAACTGATTCTTAAACTTCTACCAATAGTAACCAGTAAACACTGAATAAAATATTTTAGTTTTGTCACCAATGGCCTACATTCCTCAATATAGATTTTTTTAAAATAACTGACCATTGAAATCGATCATAAATGAAGAATAAGCCGTTTTTCTCCGAGGAAAGAAGTTGGCGCGAAACCTGATGTGTTCGGTGCTTACTTTAGTCTCCAAATTTCTCCCGAAATCCGACGTCCTGTGAAATTATCTGTGCTCCTGTGCTTTTAAAAGTCCGTTTTTAAATCCCCGAAAACTTGTTTCGCATAAAATAAACAACAAACCATTCGATAATCTGGGAGAATGAGGAGAAAAGAAGGAAAGAAAGAAAGCCTTTGGACTGCATCGTTGCACTTGAATAATTTCGTTCCAGTAGTGTACACCCGTGAAATCAAGGGCGGAAAATAAATCCAATTAATAAATTGCAAGGAGCGAGTGGAAGGGAGGTGAGGGAGGGGTTATAATTAAAAAAAAATAAATGAAATCAGAGGCCTAGGGTGAGTAGGGGGAAGCATAGCAGAGAAAAGAAGAAAGAGACTTCAATATCACTTCGGAAAATAGTCGTCATTTTTTTTCTGAACGTGTAAAGCGGGTAATTCAAAGGGATTCTTTTTTTCCTCTCTCCCTCTCCTCCCTCCTTTTATCTCCGGCGCGGCGTAATTTATAGGTGTTTGCCCGCAGTAAATAGAGCACGGGAGAAATCCCTCCTTCGCTCCACTCCATCGTTCGTATCACTCCTTTTTTTCTCCCTCTTTTTATCTTTCTTTTTCCTCTCCCACTGCTCCTTGGCGTCGATTTTCATTATTTACCGATCGATCGATAATTTTAACCTTTTGTCGACTTCCCCACTCTTCACGCGTGATTTGAAAAGCGAGACACGGAGAGAGTGAGAAAGAGAAGGAATGAATTCCGCGTGAAGGCTCAGTGAAAATGGGAAAAATGAACTAGGAGGAGGAATATAGGTGAAGGTGTCTGGATCAAGGGCTAAAGTCCCCTTTACGCGTTGCGTGCCTCATTGCTAAAAACCGAACTGAATGCGGTTGGCTTAAAGCTGCACACCGTAATGGGTGTCATCGTGATGGATGAAAGAGTTGAACTCAATTTTCGGAACCGAAAAAATAAATGACATCGATGCATATTTTCGATACCACTCTTGGAACCAATGAGTTGGGAATCGGGTTGGTGTGGTGGCTAGTGTACTTGCTAACCAACCTGGAGGGCCAGGGTTTAAATCCCTGCAGAGAAAGATGTTTTCCAGAGAAAACACGATCCCTACTTGAGTGTCTCGTGGAGGACACTTCAAGTAGAGTACTCCGTCTGTCGGATGAGACGTTAAACCGTGGTCCCCCTTGGCGCCTTTCGTTAAGAGCAGGCTGATGCCGACGCCGGGTTTCCATCTCCACCCTTCCTCCCTAACCTATCACCTTTGGCGCAAATGGCCTTAGCTGTCGGTCGTCTCCCCAAAACCCATTCCAATCCAACATTATGAAGAAATCAGGAGATGATATTGCAATACCACAAATCCATGGTGTCCATCCAATATATCATCACGTGGACGGAAGAAGTACAACGGATATCAATCAATAAAGAGCCCAAGACAGTGCTCATGGTTAAAAGACAACTCCAATAAGTTCAAAGAGGATAGGACTAAAGACAAGAAAATTGTATGTGAAAAGATTCTTGTGGGGATCGGTTTGATGTGGTGGCTAGAGTATTGACTAACAATACGGACGGCCAGGGTTCAAATCCCTGCAGAGGATGGTTTTCAGAGGAAACCCGATCCCTACTTGAGTGTCTTGTGGAGGGCACTTCAAGTACAGTACTCTTGTCTGTCGGATGAGACGTTACAACGTGGTCCCCTTGGCGTCTTTCATTAAGAACAGGCTAATGACGACGCCGGGTTTCTATCCATCCTTCCTCCGTAACCTGTCCCCTAGGGCGCAAACGACCTGTCGGTCGCCTCCTCTAATATCCAATCCAGGAATGTGAATTAAATTACTGAAAAATATACGATGGGATAATCCATATAAAAGAAGTAAATGCATGCTTAATTCTAGGAAGTCATCGATGGAAAACATTAAAATAGCAACATTAGCTCATCAGCCCTTAAGGACCAAAGGAAAATCGTATAAACATATATAAAATAGAAGGATTAACGCGGGAGTGAAACATAAAGCGTTAGCGTAAAAATATGAGACCAAGTTCAAAATAGAGCTATACTGTATGAAATGATCGAAATATTATTTTTTACAGTTTAATAAAATCAAAACATTCCTTTATCATCTATGATGATTTACACACAAAAAATGACTATATTTTTATTTATAATTAACCCGCCATAACCCACTGTGACTTGGAGGTAACATATGAGGTAACTATTACATAAACATAAGTTTATTCCCTGTTTACACTTCTTTACCGCTGAATACTATTATAACTTCTGATTATTGTGCCTATTTTTGCAAATAAGTGTTAAAAAATTATAATATTAGTTTAATTTTATATAAAAGTGAATGGATGTGTATGTTGCCATTCCTATGTTTTTGCAGGAGCAACAAAAAATTGGGTTATAGAGGGTTAAAAAAGTAAATTAAATGTTTTCCTTCTGGTATTAGCAGTTTGTCATTGCTTGCATAGTAAGCTAAAAACTTCCTAAAATGCAATCAATGACAAATATTTCCTGCTTTCGTTTAAATTCTAAACCATAATGTATGGATATCCCTTTTTCATCATATCTACCTATCTTTGTACTCTCGGTTCAATCAATCACTATGCGAGGTCTGATTCAGTAAAGTGAGGATCACGTCACGCATGGATTTGTACACACGTCCTGTAAGCAAGATTCAACAGAATATTCTGCATATTTATCATCCAAACTCCGATACTCCATTCGTATCCAAATACACGCGGAAATATTTTTCATTTTCGTTATTGATACTAACAGAATTTTTCATTGAAAAAAATCTCACTGAGACGCAATTTGATAGCAGAATAATAAGTGGAAAATTTCAAAAATACCCTTGTTTATAAAAATTCACGCAATTGGGAATTGAAATCCAGTTTTATTGCTAATGATTCGTTTTAAAAAAAACTGTAAATCTGTATGAGATATTTATCATTTCGTGTTTTCAGATTTGGAGTTCGAAAAAATACTTGCATCAAGTACTTGCGTATACGTTAAAACAGCTAAAACGTCTGTAATGTATGTAGGTTCAATAAATATTTTGTAGTCCTTGGCCTACAAAACGCAAAGTTTCCGTTCCAATACCTCGGCTGTTACCAGATTTACGTGAAATATGAAGGCATCAGGTGCAAGTTTCAATGCTATTTCTCCCCCATCTCCATCCACGATTGGTTATATGCGCTACGGCCGAATTTAGAGGTGTTTTTTAGAACACCTCAAAATCCAGCATATTTGTTGCCAGTGCGTCCATTTTTTTACCTTAAAACAAGTATTTTGAGTCTATAAAATGTCTATTTCGATATTCAATAACTGACCTCTTTTTGAAGTCCCACATCCTAATTATGAGGTATATGTAGAGAAAATAATTGCCGTTCTCAATCTTCCCGGCGTAAGACTCATAATCGATGATTTTCACTCGTCCTTCGATTGTGGATCGATACCTCTTTGAGGTAGCTCGGTGTTTTTTTTACACTTCATAGTAAGTATATAAGAAAATAAATATTCCGGCATTACGGATTTTAGTTTGTTTTCTGAAGGCAAGGAAGAATTGACTATAAAACTTGATGTGAAGTTAACGGATACATACAGAAAGTGATTTATTTGTGAAGAGATGGGTTTGCATTGTAAATGCAAGGTGGCAAAATAAGTACGATGAAGGTCGTTATGGTGGTTCACAAATTACATCAACTGAGTAAAATATATAACATAAAAATTTCAATAGCAAAAACAAAAACATCGGCATTCTTAGGAAGCATTCCAACAAGAACAAAAATTATTTTTGTGGATAAAATACTCGAATAGGTATCCCACTTACAATATTTAGGATGTGATATAACCTATAAAGATGATAAAGATATCACAAATAAAATTAACAATTTTTAGAGGATAAGTGGGACAATAACAAGATCACTAAAAGGCAAAACAAGAATAGAAGCCCGAATTAAGCTCTATAAGGTGATGGCAGTCCCAAAAATGTTGTAAGAGTCAGAACGTTGAAAAACAACACAAAAGGAGCCTAAGCAAATAGAATCATATGACATGAAATTTCTTCGAGCAGTGAAGGGGTGTAAAAGAAGAGATAAATTAAGATAAGAGTTCGGGTGATCTCAGATAGTTTGGTGGAGTAAAAAACTAACTGGAAAGAGCGTGTACAGCGAACGCATAAAGAGAGGATCTAAAAGCCTAACCAAGGAAGGAAGAAGAAGAACGTTATATGCTGCTATCATTGACTAATTATGTTATGGTTCGCGTATTCAAATAGATGATAAGAGCCTACAACTCATCATAGCAGTACATCCCATGAACATCTCATATTATTCGTTTAATTTTCCTTGAAAATGCGTTTGAAAACTAAAAATTCGAAAACTACAAGATGAAGAGGTGAAAGATGTTGTTACCTAATGGTTGGTATCGCGGAAGGGTACTTAGAATACGAAGACGTTTTACAGAAACTGACTCTATTATACGGAAAAATTCCAAAGTAATGATGGGAGTCGCGAATAAAACTTGATGTGAAGTTGACGGATACATACAGAAAGTGATTTATTTGTGAAGAGATGGGTTTGCATTGTAAATGCAAGGTGGAAAAATATGTACGATGAAGGTCGTTATGGTGGTTCACAAATTACATCAACTGAGTAAAATATATGACCTAAAAATTTCAATAGCAAAAACAAAAACAACGGCACTCTTTTTGGAAGTATAGACATTCATGATGCAAGAAGATAATTCAAAAGGTATCTGTTTGCTTCCTCAAAACTACCAAATAGAGCATATTGTATTCACCAGTCTAGTACAAATAGAACTGGCTTCACTTCATTATGTCTCACAATATCCACATTTTTCCTTCTTTTTTATGGTCTCTTCATCAAACTACTTGTCTTTTTTTTAAGCACGCCGGCCACTCGTAAACATTTTTGGGACATTGCTAATCAAAATTCGTACATTCTCTTTCATTTTTTTTCTGACAGAAATTTTTCTGACCTTCCAAATAAAATCAAAAATTGGAGAATGTGTCTGCATGCGCATTGCACCAACTAATTCCACGTATTGAGAGATATTCCAGTGAGGTTGATCGAATAATAATAATAATAATAAGTCGAAAGCGGATAATGAAAATGTTTTCCAAATATTGGAAAGCTTATCACCATTCAGAGTGTCCTATAAAACTCGCCAACGCATGAAGATGGATGAATAAAACTTTCTTTACAAATTAAACGACAAGCGGAAATTTTACGACACACCGGCGCCACCCATGAAATCGGTTTTCAATGCTTTCTCACGTTTTGGGTCACTGAATTCTCTTTGTGGGGCCAAACAACTTCTCTCCTAATTGTTTTACCTCAATAACTATGCTTTATTGATGCTTTATACTTATCATGTGTTTAACAACTGGATGACAGCAGTAGGCAAGGTAACGTGGTTGAAATTACTCGCGTGTTCTGTGCAAATTAAGGTAAAATCAAAGGCGCTTAGCGCTAACGGCCTGTGAATTGACCTTAAATGACCGAGTCCGAGTCACTGAATCTGCTTTTGATAGTAAAATAAAAGTGCTCAGAGTATTAACACGAAAGCTGAAGATTCTGTGAGTCATGTTCTGCACAATCAATAGCATGCCATACGTTTCATAGGTGAATGATTTTTCATTTTCACTGGTAAGGTCATCATTATCAATTGTACAATTTATAACTCTCCGCAGACTGTCAAGTGAGGAAAAATATCAAATTAGTTCGTCGTTTCTTACTACCTGACTATTCATTTCTTTCCTTAACACTCCAACTTCTTTGTAGTAGTGTCAGTTTGACAGTCTTAGTTATAAACTCGCATGTTTTTATCTCTTGTTCTCTGTCATCCTGGTTGTCCCGGTATAAACTGCCATATAAGAGCATGCTCTAAGTATACGTGTCGATAAAGTGCTTTCCTTCATCTGGGCATAAAGCTACCTGTTGTAAAACAAATTCTATAGCATGAGGCTATCTTTACTGAGGCATTACTGTTTACGATGTCTTCTTTACTTCTTCCACAGGTAAGATATTGTAAAATTACTCACTAAAAAGATGTGGTAGGTAAATGATTATGGGTAAAACCCTAACGCACCGGAGACGGAAAAAAGTCCGGTAGCAGCCATGTACTTATTACTCTCCACAAGATACACAACAAAACAAAGATTAATTCCTTTGTTTTAAAGTTTAAAGTGGGTTAAATAGGTTGTAATGAATCCCAAAGCCCTTTAATGGAAAATATATTGTTGCCAAGCGTCGAAATTGCCGAGGAACTTCACGGCTTTGCGTCACCAGGCCAAACGAAGAAACTGCATCGTTCGCAGAGAATTCCGAGGTGGCATTATTCAACGCATGCGAGATATAGGCGCCGTGGGCGGGAAGATAAGCTCTCAAGGACTACCGATGGAAGGCAAGTGACTTAGCATCAAAAGTTTTCCCGGCAAGTCACCGACGAGAGGCCCTTTGCATAGGGAACTAACTGGTTACATTCGCTTGGTCGTAACTCTACTCCCGGCGATGTAAATTCCGAAATGAAGCAAAGCAGACATGACGATAGAGGAGCGGAGCAAAGGAATCGGAACGTTTTGTTGCACATTATTGTTTGAAGGAAGGACTTGTGGGCATATTTTGCGACACAACAGGCACAAAGAGATATGTTTGAAGTAGAAATTAGGTTAGAGTTGCAGAATAAAGCCAGGAATGGAATTCAACAGAAAAATTATGACGGACGTCAGAGTGATAGTAACTCAGAAATGTGGGCGGTTCGTGGAGAGGAGAGTAAATTGGAGAGCTGCAGCAAAACCAATCTTCTGACTGTATACCAATGGTGATAATGAAAGGTTATCACGAAAAAAAAGTGAAACATGAACATACTGTCATAGAGACTAGGACAGAGGAAAATGAAACAAAAATGCTGGGCACATCATAAATATAGCTGATACAGTCTCAAAACTAGTTTGATGGAGTTTTTCTATGTTGATGCGAAATAAGACGGTAGTTTTCCAAAAATTGAAATTTCTATACAGAATATTTTGTACCTATCAGTTTGGTGACGTCTCTCTAACTCTGTCCGAATTGGTGCAACATAGTTACGCATATCTTTCGGAATAAAATATTTTCCTTCTTTATTGCACTACTAGTGTTGTTAAAACAAAATATTTATAAACAAAAATATATGCCCTGTATTAAAAAATACCAGTTATTAGTTCCATGACTCACTCATTGTAACGAGGGGTCCAGGAGGTTGCGCGAAAACTGATTATGTTTCCGGGCGCTGGAAATCCTAGCAAGGCCTCTGGTTTCGATCTGACACGAATGTGATATAATTATTTTTATCAGTCATAAACCTAGCCCATGGTCACCGTAGTTGAAGCGGCTCCCAGCCTTGTCCTTCTATTAGGTGCATTGAACACTTAATTTGAGAATGTTTTTAATGATGCATTCGTTTTTTCTTAGAATTTCGTTCATTTAGTTTATTAACCACTGGCGCTAACACTTCGTATACTGGGTTCCAACTTCTCATAGCGGTCTCAGTATGTCCCCTAACCAAAGAGAATCAATATATCTGTTTTACTCTTCGATCCAGAGGTCTTCCTGCTGTTTGCTTGACGTATACAAGATTCTGCTACCCTACACCGCAAGTTTATTGTTCATGTTTTCTTCCAGTTAGCTCTTACGTTTAGGTGATTCCCAGCTATCATTCTTATGCTCATTTGGCAGTAATATGAAGCACTGTAAATATATTAATGAAGTAAAGTTACTGTTTGTGAGGTTATCCGCATTTCAGTGAAACACTAAAATCACCTTTTACATCAATAAACACTAAGTGGAAAGAGGGGGATCCCGTGCATAATTTATATTGATATAAAAGATTAATTTAGTTGGACCTCTAAGTTATTAATATTGAAGGGATTATTTTCTTGTATAGGTATTTCATGTTCACTGGGGAGATTTTCTTAAATTTTTGTTTCCTTCGTAAATAATAATTATCAGCAGAATTGATTGAAAAATTAATTTTGAAAAGAGGAAAGCTGACTGAGAAAGAGAAATCTTATGAAATCAATGAACGCCTCTCATAATTAATCGCCGAATCAATTGATGGCTATCAAAGGGGATTTGAATCGGGTCACTGGGTTTTTATTAGGGGAATGCCCCCTAATTCCTCCATCAAAGGAGATTTTGGCTCCATGAGAATCAGATGCTATAGAAAGATGTGGGGAATGTCTAGAAAAAACTTGATCATGTTGTCGGAAGATTCTAAGATCATGGCCGAATGAAAAACTTGAACATTTTTTAAATCATCTGTCTCCCAATGGCCTTTAAGTTGCTACTTCATTTACTGATCGAGGTCAAAGATTTATTTCCATTAGTAGCGATCTCCGTTTCATCTCTCTTCCAGAAGTGTCATCGGCCCCAGTTTATAACCGTTCAAAACCCGTGCTATTAACGTCACTGCTTCCTGAAAATATATTACAAAACGGTCAGTAAGTTTTCTTCAGGTAGACCTCTAAGAAAAGTTAAAAATATCAGTAAGTTTTCGTAAAACTAAACTAATGTATGAAAGTTATGTCGCATCTCTCTTTCCAAGTCTCCCATTCTCGTGCTTTTGGGCAGATTCCAATGATACGGGACCGTTGGAATGAAGACACATTATCATCAATTTTTCATATAGTCTAAGTCATTTTCCAGGCTCCCAGTTCTGAATTGCGCGTTGTGCAAGGCATAGTTCGTCTCTGTTATTCGAAAACTTTCGAGCAATAGAATAACCATTTAAATTTAAGATTCGAAATATGTACATGCAAACTTGAGCTATGGTCAGTCAGATCCTTTGGTGGCTTTAAAACACACCCAATGGTACAATAGTTGGGAAAAATACAGAAAATATACGAAAGATGCAGAGAAACGAATGGTCATAAGTATGATTTAGATCATTACACGATTTTGAGAAGCTCTGACAGGTGAGTAAGGCGAGGGATGAGTTCGTTGAAGTGAAGTAAGTTGAAAAAAATACGACTCAAGAAACATACGTCATGAGAATAAAAAACAGCTGTGCATTAGAGCGAAAGAAAGAAAGTGGAAGAAGAAAGTTGCTCCAGGTATAGATTTTAAAGGTAGATTGATCTAAGTACGTGACAGTGAACTACGGCTAAATCCAAATAGAGGTGAACATTTTGCAAATATCGAAAGTAAATACATTTCTGGAATGGAGTAAAAGCAAAAAACGAAGAAATGATTAGGTTTCCTCATTCAATCTGAACCGCTAGAGTTTCATTTTCTTGCTCCTTTTTCTTTCGTAAAATGAGGAGCCATTACACATCTAAGGTTAGCCAACCAAACATCAATCATTCAATGCATATTCATGTAACCTATCGTGAGCACTATTTTATTCTTAGATAAATTTTAGAGCCATAAAAGAGTAAGCATTTTGTATTCTCACAAAAACTATTCATGCACCATTTAAAGTTGAAAATTTTTATACTTTTGCGCCGCGTATATAATGATTTATGAAAGTTCAGAAATGCATTAACGGTCATCAGCGCAACGGAGAAAGTTCTTTTATAATAAATTATTAAATGAATAAACTCAATCATTCATATAGAAGATACTTGGTGTGTTTTAAATTATTTTATTTGCACCAATGCATGCAAGTTTCGACAACCCAACAGTAATTATCAGGCTCAGTTACGGTAGCAGAGTCATCAAAATCAATGTCGGAGATATGAAAAAATTGTTGACATTTTTCAAAGTTATTTCTTTGCTTTTGATATTTTTCAGCCACTTCCACAAAGCAACTACTGATCCTCTTCTTTAGAACGAAAATTTAGGTTTCAATGTGTGCTAACAATTAACTACCCCTGAACTACCATCATTTAAGTTTTTCCTTCCGGATTTCCATATTTTGGTCTCCATTTCAAGCTTCCAAGGACCACAGGACGAGCCCCCAAACAGACGAAACTAAGGGCTTCACCTACACGAACAATCCTTAGCTCCCATTTCAGCCAAGGACGGACGGCCACCGTTCATCGCCGGCGCCGCTGCATTGCGCTAATGCCGCATCCAATGCCTCCCGCTCCCCCGCATTCCTTCCCACCTTCAAATCGCCCTCCGCTCCCCCACTTCCCCTTCGGAAACCCTTCAATACGTCCCGCCCATCCCACTTGGCCAAACAGAACACATAAAGACACAAACACACACACAGTTTAACTCACACCTTTTACCTTGCCAAGTCCACCCCTCAGATTTAATCGCCGGAAGCTGCGACGGCGTCTGAATGAGTAAACACGTTCGCACTATTTTCCTTTAATGGTCCACTGAGGCAGTTTTCGACCGAGAAGAGTAGGTGGGGAGGGGAGGAGCCTTTTAAAAGATCAGAGACCCGAAGCAGACGGACCGAAGAGTGGGAGGAGAACGTGAGGTAGTTTAACAGAAAAGTGTAGTGGGTTTCGAGTGGTATGAAACAAAAAGATACCTCGGAGCAAAATGCAGGAGATTCATATTGATTACCGTTCTATCTTGCCCACTTTGACTGCGTGAGAACAACATTTTCATCTGAAAGCGTTTCAGGCTTCACTTAGTGGAAAACTAATATATATACTAGATGACCCGAGCGAATATTTCGCACAGTATGCAGCGTTTTCCTATTTCTTCCTTCTTTCTTCCTGTTCTTCTACCTGGTTCTTCCCATGGACAATAATATGTTATTTATGTTTGTGTTAGAGATACATAACGTAAACGTGAACAGAAAATGGTCACACTGACTGCATGTATAATGTAAACAATCTAACTAAACGATATGTTAATAGATGGCGCCTCCTACAGTCTTTTAAGCACGTAACCATTGCCAACATATTAGTTGATTATATTGTCAGCAATGGCGTTGTATCATTTTTTTGACAAAAACTTTCATTTTAAACAATTTGTCTATTTTTCATCAATATCAGTGAACATAAGCTTTAAAACGATGTTTGAATCATTAATTTTGATGAATTATTATGGGAGTTATGGCGTTGTGACAAAAAGACACCTTTGAGAAATAATATATACGGATTCTGGAGGAACGGCTACCCTTGCTCTCACGCAACCCGCACATCAGTACAAATGCGTTTGTTGCCGAACCTCCAGAATCGAAATATTATATGTGATTTTCAATTTTTTAAACAAATACAATAATTATAAACGTTTTTAAATTTTTTATCAAAAGCGGGGAACACAAACTTTAAAATGACGTCTGAATCATTAATTTTGATCAAAAATTAAGAGCAATATGGCCTATCCACAAAAAACACCTTTGAGAAATAATATATACGGATAATGAAATAAACCTCTGTTGACAAAATTAAGGTGTCATTTTATGACACTGTGGCACTTGGGAAACTTTTATTTAATTTCAAAGATCGTTATGATTTTATGGACAGAAGCGGAGTGCATAAATTAAATTGTGATGACTGTGGTATGTCGTACACTGGCCAAACTGGCCGAAGTTTTAAAGACAAAAAATAGAATATAAAGGAAGTTTTTTTAAAACAGGGTTGACAAATCTTGCTTTACAAATCATTTGTGCTATTATAATCATTTTAGCAATTTTGACACTGATATTATACACTTTACTGACAAAGGGCCTAATTCAGATTTCCTGGAGAAATTTGAAATTTTCAATAGTCCGGGTAATATTTGTAATGATGTCATATTTTCAACTGACTCCCCTCTGTTAAACTTACGTCTCCCTGTGACACACTAATCTTTAGTTTGACCTTCACCTCCACATGAGTATATTCCACTTCGTTGTTCTGTTCTTCCATCCTTCACCTTCCCCATTTGTAACCAATTGCGTCATCATGAATCATGTACCTTACCTTACTCTGGCCTCCACCACCCCTCTTACTCCCCCCCCAACCTTTTCCTTTGGCACTGGTATAAATATAATATGAGACTTGGATTTTTTTACCTTGAAAATGACACTAAGCGTTGAAACCATGGTCGGTACCTAATTCATTTCATTAAACAAGTTTGGAAATAACTACTAATTATATGTTATGATCGAGCAATATTTTTGGTTTCATTCCAGGGCTTTGGATCACTTGACCCTTGTTTTTACTGGTAAAAATTCCCTTTAGCCGTACGAGTCGGTCCTTGGCATTTACTTTTAATTAGGTATAAATACTATGGTTCTCCCTTATTATTTTAATTGCAGTTGCAGTCCTATAAGTATGACATGTTTAGTACTAAATTTGTATTGGTACGGTTATCAATTTATAGTATAGTTTTTGCTGTGCATTACCTTTGTATGGGATAATACTGTGACGAGTGAAAATTTAAAGACGCCGAAAATTAACAAAATTGTTCTCATTACACTTGAAAATATGTTTTGAACAATTACACTGTGAGAATGTTTAAGGTAATTTTACTCCTTATGAACGTGATTTTATAATACACTGTACAGTTTCAGGCTTCACTTCGTGGAAGCTAATAGTATCCATATTTAGATAATACAAATTTTGTTTGTTTTGTTATATTTTGTGTGATACGACGCGTTTCACCGACTTGCGGCATCATCAGGTACAAAACTTCAGTCCAAACAGTACAGGTATATATACAAAAGGCAGAAGGAAGGGGGAGGGACAGGGAATGGGGTGCTTTTAATAAGTACTTTTTATTTGATTATTTTATACGAAGTGATTTTATAACAAATTAGTAGTTGATTGCCTTTAGTTTTTACAATTATTAAATGCAGTGTGCCATTATCCTTGAACTCATGTGATCCTAAATGTAATATATTTATGACAATTTAGCTGAAAGTGATTTTACTTATCCTGAGTAGGACTATTACAAAGTGTGACTTATTCATGTTTGTTCAGAGTACGTTGGTGTTTTATATTTATTCGTAATTGATATGCGAATTCAATTGCTAATAATTCCATTATTTGCGTAGTTTGATAAATAATGGAAGTTTAAGTATTATTTTTAAGTTATTAATCAAGTAAAGCAAGTATAATATATGTAAGAACGTATTTTATATTGTTAAAAACTATAATCTTCTAATATCCACCGGTTTTAGCATACCAGTATATTATTTGGAGCTACCTTTAGCGATCTAGAAAACACCTGAGGTAAACTTACCCAGCAAGATGTTTGCTACATTTAAAGAACCAAGCAAGGCGAACTCACACGAGAATTTTGCACGCTGGATTAGAGGGAAGTACATTACGCGCCGCCGTTGGAACGGCACTGTGGCGAGTGATCACCACGGAGTAAGTTGTAAAAGAAAACAAGCCTCTCTTCGTAGATTTTCAGTAGATACACGCGCCATCGTAATACAAACAAAGTTATAGCAATCACAAAAAAATTATCTCAGTTTTCCAATCTACGTTGTGGCGCAATATTATTACTAAATTCCCCCATATTCAGGAAGTGACCTCAGGTTTTCAGCCTTAGGACCATCATGACGAACACCAAACTGCTGTTACGGGTTAGCAGAGAGGCAAGGCTTAAAAAACGGCCGTACTAATTCTACTAATCCACCCGGGAAGTCGCGCAATGCATTTTAGTTAAATATTTAGCAAAGTAAACTGAGATTGTTTTAATGCGAATAAATTCTCTACGTTTTGTGAGTAAATATTTTGTACTATGACGTTACTAATGTCGCCTTGAAAACTTATTTGTGAGTCAAGTTTTACAGTTTTTGTGCCAAAAGTGTACCACGTGTTTGATTAGTTGTGAGCATTAAGTTTTCCATTATTCTAGCATTTTAATGAATTTAGCTTTCCTTTAATTTTTCTTGAATGGAATTGTTATTTTCTGTGACTTATTTCATAAGTAACCTCATTTTCCCTGAGTACCTTCTTGGATAACTCTTGTGAACGCTCGCCGATATGGGGTTGTTTTTACTTCGGCGGCGACCGCATTTAGGTATTTAGATATGCTAGCTGACTGTTTCAATTTGTTAGAACACACCAAACATAACCTTGTACTTATAACCGTATTTCATTGTACGTAGTAAGGGCCGTATTTCCATTGGAACACGGCCGATGTTGTTGTTTGATTTTCAAATATCATTCAAAGATTTTGGAATACACTTTTTCTGATTTATTTTCCACTAAATATTTATTACGTGCTATATAAAATGGATGCAAGAATGCAATTTTTTCAACATGGAGTCCTATTTTTATACGGCAATTTGCCAAATAGAGGATAGTTATGGCCAGACAAACTTCGGTACTCAGTATCTCATGAATTAAGAAATCCATTTAGATTGCCAATTTTGTGTTTTAATACGGAAAAATTGGTGCCATATGCTTGATATTAGTACAATGATGACGTTACCACATGTACTGTATTATATTTATGAATTCACGCGTACTTTTTTTATTTTATAAGTAAGCATTAGTATGCAAACATGAAAAATGGAGGGCCGTCTGTTATGTTGGCTCCGAAATTACCAAAGTTTTTACTGAGATTCCTTTAGGTTGATGTTGTCCACACCCACTGATACGAACTCATCGTAAAAATTATTTATGGTGTTTTTCCGTGAAATGTTTTTGAAAGGGAAATGGCACTGATAACTTTGAGCACGGATGCGTTTGACGCGAGAGACGAAACGGGATTCCGGAATTCATAAAACTTTCACTTTCCTTTTGATCAGATTTCTCTTCACTGAGTGGGAGGCGTCATGAAGTATCGGAACACTAAACATCAAGACGGATTGCTTGGGTTTATGGCACGCAGTCGCAGACAGACCCTTCCATAAATTTTGGGAGCAAGACAAGCACATGACTTTGTGAGATTCCTGCTCAAGACTTTGCTACCACTACGCACCCCAGAGACCTTAATGGATTTCTTTTGATTCCTTCTCGTCCTTTGAAGGAAGAAAAATAGTTCAGTTTTGCACCACGCTTATGTTCAACGAAAGTCGGTTTATTTAACGCTGTCCTTATCGTTGTCCTTGGCACACAAGTGATGGCTCTCTTTCCGTCTAGTTTTTTTTTTAAATTTGCCGTAAAATATCTCCAGAACTCACCTAGAATTTTAGGCCCGTACAAGTATTCGGGACTACTTCAACGCAGATATGTGCCGTGTGCATCGCAATATTAATACATGGACTAATTTCAGACATATGTGCGGTAATTGAGGGCATCGTTACTCCAAAAGAGATATCACAGCAGTTAAGGATGTGCGCGGCTATCCACAAAGTAACCTATTTATTTTCACAACGAAGTACCAAGTATTTTATTGCGTGTTGCATACCCACGCTCAGCATACTGCAAAACTATTTGACCCGTACTCGTCTAAGTCTCTATAATCCGAGTTGCATATCACAGAGATTCCGTATTATTCGAGAAGCGGATCCTTGTACTGTGGCTGTGTCACAACATAAGGATTAGCTCAGTTCAAGCAAATAAAAGTTAGACTATGACTATCATTTCAATATCCACATGAATAAAAACGTGTAAACGTATTTTATCCCAACCAGGACTAAAAGTGGCGTACGAGAGAGCAAAGAAATATTAGAACGTAATTAATGTTCACAAAGAAGCATTTATGAGTATCTGAGCTCTTAAATTAGCTAAGAGGGCCTCACTCCACGTTTATTAGGATAATCTAAGGATAAATTTTCATTCATTTAAGGCAAAAAAATTAAGGAACAGAGTGTTAAGATGGAAAGAGGCTGTATCCGCATTTCCTTGCATATCCGCCATTGTCTATCCTTGAAATTTTTCGATTCATAGAGATAGAGAGTGGATAGGAACAGGACCACAGAACGGCCTAGAATGGCAAAAGATACGAAGGGTTAATGGATGGTACGAAGTTCGGCAGAAAATCCTCCTATCTTTGCCCACAGCACCGTTTTGCTCATCTTTAATCCGCCCAGTATTTGACTCACAACGTTACAAGCTCGGAGTAAAATTTGAGGCAAGTGAAGCCGACTAAGAGTGAAATGCAATCAAGGAGCCGGAATCCCTAGACAACACGTCTGAAGCCTGTTCATTGATGAACAAACTTTTGAGTGGGTAATGGCTTTTAGATACTTTAGACAACGCTACGCAAAGGAGCCTACAGTGAGGAGAGGACGAGCGGCGAACTTTTCCCTTATAAATAATAGTCGCATAAACCTCCTTCAATGAAATTATAGCTTCCTAATTTCCACTTATATTTTAATTATAATTTATTTTTACCATGGAAACACCGTGATGAAGCTTCAGAAGACAAAATTTTCCAAAATAATATGTTTGAATATGCATTGTTCGTGGACTCAGTCTTAGACTGGCTTATAACTTGTGTTATCCACCCTAAGGTTGTTAACAAGGCACTCCGTACCCAACTCTGGCTAACATAGCTAAACATCCTCTGGGAAAGTCTAATATTATCTTTTACCTATGGTCCAAATAGCTGAATTTTATAAGAATAAAAATGTTCTGTGGGAGATTCCGGACGATCTGTGCCATTTTTGCAGACGTCGAGCTGGAAGTTCATTTTCCTACCGCAGTGAACAGGAAAATAAGCGGGCCACAGTTTGCATTATGCTCTTAAAACACGATAGTAGTCTCCGTAAAGTGAAATCAGGTTGAAAATTGTTTCAAACTCAGAACCAGGAGACTTATATCATGGGTAGGCTTAGATTACAAAGTCCACCTGACATATAACTTCCCGGTGTTTTTAATCAACCATCATATAATGCAGCTGTTTCGCCTAATCTGTACCGGAGATTTCGTATTGACAATTATATTTATGCTTCTGATGACTAATTATATCCAATATTAATATATCTATATCACTATCGTCTCTTGTACCAAAAGAGGGACTTATTAGCACGGAATATGATTGAATAACGACAAAAAAGTTCAATTTAGTCATTCAGTTGACTACATTCCGTTTAAATCATTGGCAAAAATGCATGAGAGTTTCTAATTTTCAACATTAATTGACGGTGTAGCTTGAAAGAGAATACAAGAATAGCTAAAGTACTAGTGAGACGGAACGGAAGCTATAAATCTCCTGAAAATAGTGGGGCATAACTCCGGTCGTAGAATAGACTTTATAAGCGCTGAAAACATTATCATTTTCCTTTATCTAGCCATTGAAAAAGTTCGTTATCGATCATGGTCTCCTTCCTTTCCCTTTCTTCAAAATTTAAACGGATGGTGATTTTTTTATGAATATTGAAAAATCTTGTTTTGCAACTGATTATTCATTGAAGCCCTCTCCATGAACTTGAAAAATAATGCATGGATCGGAAAACAAACACTGTTCTCGAGGGTATTTCTCGCAGGAAAAATTTCACTAGGATTTAACTTTCACTCTCTTTTCGAGATAGCCTTGACCAATAAAAGTACTTGAGTTATTTGCATAATGCGACAGGGATTGGAAACATAAGTACATGGCGTAAAGAGCAACAAACTCAATACTCGGTATTTTACTCAACAATTGCATGCGTTGACAATTTCATGCGTTGTTTGTTATCAATTTTTAAAATTTTCTATCCAACGATATCCAATGTATCTGCTAGGTTTATAATCAGTGATAAATGTGAAAATATCTTTATATTATCCCAAAGGCGTATTTGGCCACAAGTTTACAAGTACAGCATATACTTACCCATAGTCGTAACATCATATGAAATTATTTTTTCTCGACTTCATCTTAAGATTAAACTATTTATACTCAACCAATTAATGAAATAAGTTAACTTAGTTTCAGGATTTTAATTGATTTTGCTCGAATATTTAATTTTTATTCAGTAAATTAACTGCATTTTTCGCATTTCCAACGACATTTTGATGTTCCAGTATTAAGGCAATTGTATTTTAGAGACAAAACACCGAAGAAGACATTGGATTTTGATTAAGTGCTGAAGGTATAAACTATTCCATAGTTTAACTTATTAGGCAAAGAACTGGGTATATTATATCCAGAATGTATCTCTGTCGATGCCCAATACATTTTTAGTGTGACGTAATGGTTGAGATAATCGTAAAAAAGCATATATAGAAAGAGAAGGAAAGAAGGGGGCTCAGCCAAAAAAGGAGAGAGCTAACAGTTTTAGAGGATAAAGTATAGTGTTGGATAGCGAGTAAGTTTGAAGGCGGCAAATAGGCCGTAAGTGGCATTATTATGAGCTGTGATTCAATGCAGTATGGCTTAGGTAAGAGTGGAAGAGAGAGGACATGAAAGAGTACATTTATCGGAAAGAATTAATACTCAACAGAAGAAGTCGAGGAAAAGTCGTGTTTAGACGGGGAAAGAAGAGGAGAATGTTATCCGATAAATTCTAAAACAATTTTTGAAATAACAACAACTTTGAAATAACAAAGGTTTTTCTTCCGTCAAAAATAAAGCGGCTTGCCGAAGAGAATAGAGAGCGCTGTGCTGGAAACCAATTTTCTGACTGGTAACGGCTTGGCAATCATGATAACCCAAAATAGCCACGAACCCTCGAGATACCAGACATTTGTAAAAGCATATGCACGCTCTGGTTAGGCTACTCATTGAATATTCCGCGAGAATTTGGGACCCTGGATTGAAAAATTTAACTAAAAACTTAACTAAAATACTTAGGAAAGCTGTTTGCTTCGTTATAATCCGCTACAAGCGAACAAATATTGTTTCTCAGCTGTTAGAAGGATTAGATTGGGAGCCACTAGTGACTCAGAGGCTACATGCTAGGCTTAGTTTGCTTGAGAAATTCAGAAAAGGTGTGTTTCAGAGCAACACAAAAAAATCGTTTTGATGCCACACTACATTTCTAGGGGCAGCAGAAGTTAAAAACTATGAGAGATACATTTCCGAAGATGCAGATACAAAAAGTCGTCCACGTGCGATAAGTAACTATAATGATACCTAAGCGCTGCTCAAAAGGCACCCATAATACACGTCACCATATCACCTTCCAAAGCCTCATCCTTTACACCTTGACACGGCTGGTGGTGTCCTAACACCCACTTCCTCATGCCTATGTGGCGGCTCGCAGAGTAGTATGTAGATGTAGAAGACATAATCATACCTAAAACTCTTCCAAAAAAATGAAAAAAACCCTCATTATCTGCCGAGATAGAATTTACTGTCTATGTTCCCGCAGCGTATGCAGCACGCTTCGTAAAATACTGCTACGAGTAAACATATAGTGTCTCACAACTTTTAGAGGGATTAAGGTGGGAGCCCCTAGAGACTCAAAGGCTACACGCATGGCTTAGCTTGCATGAGAAATTCAGAACTGGAGTGCCTCACTAGAACCCTTTGTCTGACAGAAGATATAAAATAAAAGAGACATAGTGCCAAATGGATAGGTACAAAAACTCGTTCTTTCGGCGCACAATAAGCGACCACAATAAAAACTGAGCTCCACTAAATATACTACCATAATACACGTCACCACTTCACCTCCCAAAGCCTCATCCTTTACACTCTTACACGGCTGGTGTCCTAATAACCCTTTCCACACG
Source organism: Ceriagrion tenellum (assembly GCA_963169105.1). Classification (NCBI taxonomy): domain Eukaryota; kingdom Metazoa; phylum Arthropoda; class Insecta; order Odonata; family Coenagrionidae; genus Ceriagrion; species Ceriagrion tenellum. The sequence goes on from OY720636.1 coordinate 96,017,907, forward strand.
CTCATGCGGCGGCTCGCAGGGTAGTATGTAAATATAGAAGACTTTTTGATACCCAAAACTCTTCCAAAAATAAAAATAAAACTCTTAACATCTGCCGAGAATCAATTTTCGGTCTATGTTCCCGCAGCGTAAATAGGATTGACTTTTCGATGGCGGTGCGTCCTCCTTCAGCGGCGACGGCAGTGAAGCACACCTTTTCGACGGAATGACCGCGGAGAGAGAGAGAGAGAGAGAGAGAGAGAGAGAGAGAGAGAGAGAATGGACGTAAAAAAAACACTCCACTTTTTTCTCCCGTTCTCTTCCTTCCCGTTTCTTCTTCTCCTACCCCTTCCTCCTCCTCCGTCGGACCGCGTCCCGCATCGCTGCCCCCGCGCGCAGAGGAGACCGTCCGCCTCTTTCCCACGCCCCCCTCCCGCCTCACCTGCCCCACAACCGCCGACCGCCGCCTCCGCCGGCCCCACTCGGCTCATCGGACCCTCACCGAGCGGGTACACACACCGAACTTCCCCCCCTCTCTCCCACCATCACCCTCCTCTTACTCCCATCCTTGTTCTTTTTTTTAACTCTGAGCTTCCTGCCCTCTTGAAAAGAGTGATCGCGCGCCTCTTCCTCGTCTCGGGTGGGCAAACGGACGCCGACCCAGGTGACCGCGATTCGATACGCATCGACGAGACACAGGGCAGATACCTGGTAGGTCCCCTCGGGTACAGTGGGCCCTCGAATATTGAACTAATCCGTTCCATAAGTCAGTTTGACTTTCGATATTCAAATTTGCCCACGTGAAACGACAAAAAGGTGAGTATCACATACCTACTTTATTTCCCACATTTCAATAAGGTACACTTTAAAAAAATTTCCTACCCACCTAAATAAATGGATGTACGTGTCAACTGAAGGATTAATCTACATCGCTTGAAAATTGCAAAAAAATGTTATGAAGTCGCGTATTCCAAAACGACATCTCGATGTATTCAAATCCACATGGAAAATAAGCATGGTGCTTTTCCACAGTTATTAAAAATTTCAATACTTATTTTCAATATGAATTCGAATATAAAATACTTCCACGAATTGACACCTGAAGGTGTAAAGTTTAGACATCTCGATAGTCTGCCATCACTACACGGTATCGCATCTCTGCTCTACGTACGTTTAAATAGGAAGGAAATCATAGGTAGGTAGAAAACATACCAGGTCGCTGTGGTCTACGCAGGATCTCCATCATTTTTATCCAATATAGTTAAGTCAGCTGAACTGATATGCGTCGGGTTACCGGCAGCAAAACATATTTCGTAGCTATATTCCCTATAGCGATGTGTTTTATACACCGTAGAGCGTGCGTAATTCCGAACACGAAATACTTACATAAATCGAATTTATTTTAAAACTAAAATTTGGCTCAGAACATTTGGAAACATAAAATCATGTACATTAATAATTATGTGTGTGCATTGTTGAATGCGTCCGTTCTAGAGTCCCAAATGTCACAGAATGAAAAAATTATTAAACTGTGACTAGATAACTTGTAAGGGACTTGGGACATAAGTCAGTGTCAAAAAAGGGTTATTAATTCATTTAGCCTGCTGAATACATTATGAGGTGAGTCAATTCTTCGAAGACGTATAGAACTTATTATTAACAACTGATCCCAGCTAAAGGATGTGCTTTGAGAAGTTTGGCTACAAAGGGATAGTCATTCGTCTTGACCAGGATTGGAAATCCTCCGTCTGATTTAGCCTGTTTAGGTACCCAGACCACCTGTCGATTTTAAGGCAATTAGAGGAACATGATGTTCCAGATTGCTAAACATCAGATGACATTGATAAAGCTAAAGCGTGTCCTTATCGCCACAGTCCACGAGCATGAAGCTAAGCAAGGAACACCATGAGATGTTTGCTTTTGGGATGTACATACAATGAGGATAACTTCCGAGGTCAGTCACAGTAATTCCGACTGAGTCACCAGAAGTTGGAAAGTGCTAATTTCAAAGAAGAGCAACGCTATTGTTCTACGATGAATACTTTCTCGCTGTTGATACTGTATTGGTATCAGTATGGTGGTTGTGGTAAAATTGCATCTAGATCGGTTGATAAATCTATGAAGGGAATTTAAAAAAAAGGTTTTTTTCTGTTGAAACATGAGAAAATACCAAACACTTTTGTAAATGGCGTTCGAACCATGTATTATGCGTAACTTTTAGCATTTTTTTCTCATCCCACTCATCTCGTCCTATTTCCATCAGTATCTGCGCTAATTGTCTCCAATCATATCTGTCAAGAACCTTTTAGAAATTAACGAGACAGGCAGAAACATTCTGATAACAATTTATTTCTAATTGTAAATGATCTTAACGGTAAGATAAGGCAGCTTAAGAGCATAATCATAATTATTAGTTACCCTCCAGTTATTTCCAGTTAATCCAAGTTAATCATCGCTCTTGTTGTCATTTGCCCTACTCTCCAACCTACACATAATCACTCTAAAAATATTTTCTCAACCGTTTTTGTCAGTTATATTTAGATACTACTTACTTTGCTCCTGATTCATGTATTTCTTATTATAATTATTACCTTATCTACCCATTCTAAAATACTAATACTCAGAGTTATGTATACACGAACAACGGACAAAAAGAAAATTTCCAAATACTGATTAACGTAACAGATGGTATTCGTAACTAAGGTTCTCTATGGGGTACCAATATCCCTCGTCGGATATATTATTTATATATTAAATAATTTTAATTTTAATAGGAACTTTAAATTTAAACTAATTTTTTTCAGCAAGTGCAAACATTTCTTTGAGTCGCGCCCAACATTGGCATCACAACAAACAAAGAGAACTTCAGCACCGGAAGCTGGTTACTAGTACCTATAACTCCCCATCTCTTCCTGCAATCACCACCCCTTCCAGTCGATTCGTAGCGCATCGGTTACCAAGAGACAAGTGGAGACGGGGAGACAAGAGTGAGCAGAGCGGAGAAAAGACAGACGAACGAGGCGACATCCGCCCCGCAACGAATTTATTCCGACTGCTATACGGAGAGGTAGAGTTTTTTTTGTCTGGCCACGGGAGGGGAGGAGGGGGTTGTGCAAGGCCGTGACTCCTACCCCCGCGTCCCCACTTCGAGTTCAGCCGTGCCCACTCACAAACGGTCTCGAACACAAATCCTCTCCCTTGGCGTGCTCGATTTCTCGTCATCCTTGGGCGAAAGCAAACGGTTTTGCGTGGGGGTCCCTTCCACAGGGTTTGCCAGGACTTTGCGGCCATGCCTTGTATGGTCGCCTCGCTCGCTCCGCACATTGCTCTAATTAGTCGCCGGACGTACCACACGTTAGCTGCCGTGGACATGGCAGCGGTTTTCGATTGTGTTTTTCTTACATTTCACCCCCGTGAATGTGGCTTTGAAAGTAAAAGTAGAACCTCGAAGCAGCTTGTGATGCTCGTTACCCTGTATTTTTTAAATAGCACGGAAGTCGCGTGGGTAAAGTTCTAATTCGGGGCATCAATAAGTGTCGTAATTTTATAATAAAGACCTGAAGATTTATGTGTCTTTGGTTATTTCTAATTCTCATATTCAAAAGCAAAGTAAAAAGGATTTAGCAACTATGTTTTTCCGATTCTCAAGGTACGAAGAATAAAATAATTTTACAAAATATGCTTTAATCACTTGGGTTGGCGTAACACATCTTTCAAATTATACTCAGTCGTTAGTGTGTCACTTATGGAGTTAACTGTCTAACAATTCCTATTACCAGGGAAAGTGGATGAGAAAAAAAAGCATTGTCAATAGAGTTGCCAGTAGTTCAGTTAGAGTATAATTCAATTAATGGTTCTGTCAGTGCTACAATGTTACACTAGTGTAGCAAGCGCTTTCTTTACCTCAAAATAAATGGATTGTAATGTTGACTGTTACAATAAATATGTATACAGAATTAAATGGACAACGATGGGATTTCGAAATACTTTAAATAAATTAAAAAATTCTTGGCATATGCAGGTTTTTCATCTTAGTCTTTGCACTATATCATCAGCAAAAATTCATGATATCTGCGTTTTCAGGAACCTTCCTGTCTTTCCAAATGAAAACGTTTAATTTTCAGGTAGTCGGGCTCAGCGCTCGTGCCAGATTTGCTCCGCTATAATGGCCCGACGGATTGACGATTTTGACCACTAAATGTTTTCATGGATCTAGAGGGTTCTAGAGATCTGAAAGCTTGTCATAACATCTATTATCAACGAGAATATTGAATTGATTCTTTTATGGGACATCATACTCGAAGAGAAACAGATCTGCTGGCCTTGAGACTTATTTTCCCTAGTCTTTGACGAGAACTAATGGTTGGCGTAGGGGAGGTCTCCATTGTATATAAGGTAGTTGTAATTGAGGAAGTTTTCTGTTACTACCGTAACATTTTTTGACGAGACGTAATTATTTAAGATTGCCACCTCTCTTCGGTCAGAAGCTTTTTTTTCAGCTACCTCTCTGAGGTAAATACGCTACTTGGACTGTCAATTACCAGGTAAAACTCTCCATCTCTTCCGACGTTTCAATGGTGTGATGTCAATTGTACGAGTCGTCCATTGCCATGCCCCGATGACGATGGACTCGTAGACCGAAACATCGGCAAAGATGTAAAGTGTGACCGCGTGGGAAATCAGAGCAACCTTCAATATCAGCAAATGTCGGGAAAGCCTTTGATCGGTCTGAGAAGCTATTCGTCACTTTAACATTACTTCTAGAGCGGTGAACTGTTCACACATTACGCTTAGTAATTTTTTAAGTTCCATTTAAAACCAGACCTTTATGAACTAAAAAAACCGTAAGTTTCGATTATTTGTCTTTGAAATACAATTCGACCATTCAAAATTGTACTTGTTGTATAGTAAAAGGTTCAATCATATGATTGAGATATGAACAGCACATTTGAAGCTATTCTGCCATTTTTCGAGGAGTACAGGGTTATCATAAGATCATCGAAACTGCGCAACAAGAGAAATGATTAGTATTTGAATGTTTAATGAGCACATTGTGATTCAAAATATCGAAGACATTTGTGATTCTAAAAAATGTCTCCATCCGCAGCGGTGAGATCTGAATGCCTCTGGCGTTCTAAGGCCAATTCTCAGTATCCCCAGCACTTCGGTTTAGGAGGTCTACAGTAAGATGATTCGTTTATTTTGAGAAAATTGAAGATAAAATGTAAGACTGAGAGGGAAAACAAGCCAGGTTTATTAGGGTGAAAACATTTCCTCTTCCCAGAAGACAATTGACTGCTCCGTGTCGAATCTGGGAGATCAGCTGTCTTAATGCCACGCCTGTATTCACTGGTGGCTGCTAAGAGCTCCAACCGATGTATTTTATTTCAGCTGTTTGTTATGGTTTAATCCTGGTGAGAAATGTTGCTTCTACTGGACTTTCTCCCTAACAAAAACAATGCTCCACTTACCCACGAGGATTTCGAGGATGACAGGAAACTGAAAACAAGTGCTTAAGTCTCATAGCAAATTTTTGCTTGAATTTAACTTTGGTCAATTTTGACCCCAGATGGGCTAATTAGCACTGATCTGTTATTAATGGACTAGAAATGGATTTCAGTACAGGTCTTTTATGCACTTTATTTCATTAATATACTCAAAATTTTCCAAATCTTTGACCGATATGAAACATGAAAATCTTACTGCTTGGAGTATTTGAAACCAAGCGGAAACTGCGCGTTTGGCGAATGAACGGTTTTGCGTAGTTGACTCACTATCCATGGTTTTTAGTTGTGGTTACACCACTATCAAATATTCTGGAAAGTGTAACTAAAAATGTTGCTAGTGTTAGGATTGGACTCATTAGGACGTAGAAAAAAATTAATAGACTTTGTGCACTGTTCCACACACATGAGGGGGTGAAAGCATGGGGAGAACTGCGACAAAAGTCTGAAAACCCGATCTACATAGGTAGTAATGATCACCAATGCAATGTGAAACGTCGGTCACATAGGACCAATGTAAAAAAAGTCTTCATTCTTCAACAGGACAATTGTGGATTGGAGTGGTCTTCCTGCAGAACTGTTTGAGCCCTATCCGGGCAATGTAAATGTTTGTAAGAAAAAGTACAGAATACTTATTTTGGACTATTGATTCACTGTTAATGTCAATTTTTCTATTGATGTCTAATTATATGTTTTAATTTTGGTGATTGGTTAAACGCCTGCTTTGCATTATTTTACTGTTAACATCTAGAAAATGGCCAACTTGTAACTATTCTGGTCAGCAATAATAACTATAACAATACTAAACGAAATATTTTGCTTTATTCGCAAAGCTTGAGCAACTCTCTGTAACCAGCTGATGACTCACCTTAGACCCTTGTGGCATCCGTCACATATAGCTCACATCATCTTACAGATTTGATGCATAAACTCATTCATATCCACACAACCACTCCATTGTGGGGTATACAACAGCAAATACTTTAGTTATTGCTGTAGGGTCTAGATAAGGCTTCATTTTAAATAAAGTCCACCCTTTACTTCCCATTTCTATATACCTCGCTTGATTTAAAAATATGTTTTCCCATCCTTAGATCTTTTGGTTATCTGTGCATTTTGGCAAAAAAATATGATTGTTTGGCAGCAATTTTCAGCAGGTGTATTTTACGATTTGTACAATGAACTGTGGTCTCTTATATCTGCCGTATTTCTCTTCGAATAATAGCATATCCTGGGGAACGAAACGTCACGGTAATCGATCAATCGCTTTCTCCTCTATGAGGATACCAGCATACATACCTTGAAATTCAACTATTAGTGGGATTAAAACATATCAATGTAATTGACGGCATTCATTGTTGAACTAATTCACTAAACACTAAAATATGTGACCAACTGTGACCAATTTTCATGCACAAACAGTTATTTTGAAGGGTTGGTCTTGATTCAGCCATTTTAATCACCTCCTGAAAGCGTTTTTTCGGTTTAATTTCTGCGTCATAAGGGCTTGAGGTTAGTGACATAAGTAAATGGACAGAGCAGGATGAATACTCTATGAGATAATGTCTATATTTTAATATCAAGCCCGCATCATGCTAAAATTATACTGTGAAACATTGGCAAGAAATGATTGCATTGATTAATCAAGACAATTCCTCGAAAATTTTTATTTTTAAGAAACTTGTGGTAAATCGGTGTTTTTAAGCCATAATTCGTATATGGTAAATGAAGATCCCGAGTGTAATTTCAGCGACTTTTTAGGAACTGAAGCAGAAGATTCAAGTCCCATTTATTATTGTCATTCTCTTTTTCCTCCTCTGTCCGACTGTCGATCTGAACGGCGTTTGGGTAATTTTATGGTGATAATTCATTTCATTGATTCAGATAAGTCAGCTAAAAAATAAAATGCCATTCATCTCAATGGGAAGGAAGTCTATGATGCAGCTATTATGACATTGAGTGACTGACTCTACGACATTTTATGAAAACCAATCTCCGACCGCCAAAGCTATGTTCTCAGATGTCATGGCGGCGGCCGAAACCGCTACGAATGCCTGGCTTGATGCGGTGAAACAGATCCATTCCGCGCCGGCTGTATGCAAACCTGTACGCAAACGTATTAATATGATATGGACGATGAGAAAGGATTGGTAATGGGCCATTAGTGACGATGAGGAGTGCCGAGGCGAGAAGAGAAAGGAAGAGCGGCGAGCGAAGTGAAGATTCGTTGTGTAAACAAGGTAGAAAGGGTATATTCCGTGGCTTCCCGCTGCCCGGCGGCGACGGCCGAACTTGAGGGTCCCGCAACGGGTGGTCGGTCGGTCTGCCCTGCGATCGGGGAGGAGGAAAGTTGAGGCATTGGTAAGCGAATGAGGAAGATGAGAGCGCTTAGTATAGACGAAAGGGAGAGTTGGAAGAGGCTTATACTCTACGGGGCCAAATGGTGGAGAAGGGAAAAGCCACAGCCTGAATGCGCAACTCTGAAAAAAACACCCAATGGACTACACCAGCCGTTCCCGAACTGTGGTACGCATTCCTCCAAGTGGTACGAGCCAAGTTAAGGGACCGTGATAAAAACCGAACAGAGTGGAATTGAAGCATTGCATTACCTGATTGAGGTAACTTTGAGGGAATCAGCTGTAAAAGTAGATGTACAAATTGGAAAGGTGTGCAACCGCTAGGCTTAAATGAAATGAAAAATGATGAAAACCCAAAAAATACAAAGTTTATTTGGAATACACTTTTCAGAATGCATTTCAATGTACTGAAAGAGGTTAACGAGACGTGTTTTAAACGCATTTAAAAGACACCTTAAAAATGTATCCATTAGAGTAATTCTAAGTCATGACTTAATGTATTTCAGGAAATTTACTCCATAAAATTCATCTTCAATCCATTTTTTCATATGAACTTTTAATTCACTCGAAATTGGCTAGACGTTATATTTTTTCAAATCAATTTCAACTGCCTATGACATGGCTAGAGACTAACTGAATTTTTAAATGCATATTGAAAGCACTGGCAGTGTTTTTCTGAATCCTCTATTCACTATTACCCCCGACGTGTTTTCAACGGGAATTTTCATAAAATAAGAGCATATAAGTAACTTCAGCTTCAAATTCAGCTTAGTCAATAATCTTCTGTCAGTCAAAGGACATGTACATCCAGATGTATCCATAAACCATACAAGGAGGCTATTTCATATTTGAGATAAAGTAATATTAGTAAGGAAATGGAGACATATCTAATCCGCAGGATACGTTAAACTTTGCCTTTGAAATATAATATATTCCGCCTTTGTGTGGGTGGTGCCAGAAATCACAGCGAATCTGAGAACCACTTAATCCTGGCAAAACAATTTCGGGAAACTTTTGGGCCACAACTGCTGGACACACTTATTCCGCCTCTTGGACATATGGAATGTGGTAATATGAATCATATCGGAACAAAGCGGAAGGAAACCGTTCACTTCTGGTTCTCACACTTGGGGCGCCGAACCCACTCTCTTGCTGTATAATCACGAGAGAGGAGCAATGGATTTCCCCATGCTCTCCTGGCGTAGGCTAAGATTTAATGAGAAAGAAAGGTGTCTCATTATCCGCCTGTGTGAACCAGATAGCTATGGCCCACACATGTGCACGGGAGGGAAAATTCCAAATTTTTCTTCCCACCCCGCTTTGGTAACCGCGGCGATTAAAAGTGACTTCCGTATACATAACCGGTATAATTAAAAATGTACGGTTCCCATGACTAAAAATGCGGAAAAAACAGAAGTTAATTCGGCAATGAGTAGTCTACGGTTTTATAGTCGGTAATATTTAATTGAAATATTATCGCATGGGACGAAAACGGCGCGACGGACAGGATGGGCTGAAAGGCTCGAACTTAGAAAGTACAGTCAAACCTCCCAATAGCGGACACGTTTGGGGCCGAAAAAATCGTCCGCTGTTTCGAGAAGACCGAAATTACAACACGCTTCTCTATGCAGTAACTGTGCCGGTACAATAAAATATAGAGAAGCTAATATAATAAGTTAATACAATAATTGCGGAGAAAAATGTACAGCATGGTTATCCACGAAGGGGAACGGAACAAGCCGGAATACTAACTCGTTGACGGGCAATAGGTTGCACCCGGATTGCTAAGATAATCTTTGGTCTGGAAAAGTTCCTGAGTTCCTTCATGAAGTCAGGTTTGTAGTTCAGGAGAGGAGATATTTTTACAGATTGGCTCGCCCCGGGTGTCCATTAATGGAATTAATTGAAGCAAAAATGTTTCTTTTCTGTTGTTCGCGTTCGTTATTGCGAGTGTCCACTATTTGGAGGTATTATTTCCATAAGTTTCCATGTTCTACTTCCGGAGGTTGAAAAACTGTCCATTTTTAGGAGGTTTCTGCAATTTGGAGGTGTCTGTTAAGGGATGTTAGACGGTATTCATGTTAAGGAGATTCGTACTTAGGATGCTATCAATAACAAGGTGGAAATTCTTTAAATCATTTGCATTCTACGGGCAATAAATTTGGACCATCGAGAAATGTTACCAGAAAAGAGTTCATGACTTAGAGATCATGTAGAGGAAACAGAAACTGAATATGTAATGAAATTATAAATCTACTATGAAGAATTGTACAGGAAAGCTGAAAAACAAAGGCGTATATATAGCGTAGTTGAGATCAACAACAACCAGGTCGATTGGATTTCCCCCGAGAAACAATACATAGCATATCCGAACATAAAAAGAGCATAACCGAAGGCAAAAAAAGAAATTCATGAGAAAGGCCTAAGGACGTGTAGGTACATGGGCCAAGTAAAGATGGATATATGAAAGAAAAATTATTTGATGTATTAGAGTTAGCAACGAACAGGAAAAATGAAGGACTACGTTACATCTGTGTAAGTTTTTAAACATTTTAATTCAATAAGCGAGGCCAGCTACTCTACCCACTTGGTTACCCAGATTTGCCATCGCTAAGGAGTATTTTTTCCCGACATTAAGTTATTTTTTACTGAATTATCTTATATTATTAGACCGGACGCAGTGACATGCAAGGTGTAATATGGATTGTAGCAGTCGTTTTAAATGGCTACAAATCTAAAATAAATTTTGTTTCCCTGGCGGGAATTAGGTATTTTTTCCTTTTATACGGGTTCGAGGTAGCTGACGTTGATAACCAAATATCCTTGGCAGATGGGAGCACTTTTAAGACCACAAATCCAGCGAAATTTTCTCTTCCAGTTGACGCGAAGCTACACCTCTCGTCCAAATTTAAAATATTTACGCTGAAAGACACGCGGCGTATTTGGAAAATTCGGAACGGCCGGTATCTCCAACCTTGTAATCCAGTCGTATTTTTCCCTGTGCCCATCAAAGGTATAAAAAAACAAAAACCTTTGAGCGAAAACAAAATGGGAACACGTGCATTTGATGAGTTGTCGACGGAGAAAGAGATATCGCAACGTTGAAGGGAAACTAAGGAAAATGAATGGTGAGGACGGGAACGAAAGCGCACACGAATCAGTTCTCATTTGTAAAAATCGAGTAGAAACCTTTTTTTTTTGAGCGAGTGACCAATGCTGTTCGTTATAATTTGTTAGTGTTCACAGAACATTGATGTACACCATTGGTTTAGTTTTCAGTGAGACTGGAAAGCTGAAGTAAATGTGTTTTTACCTTTCAGTTTGACAGTAGAAGCAGCAAAGAACTGATTATTTCAATACACTTCATGTAAAATTCATCTCAATACACGTCAAAAATCCATTTCGTTTCAAGAAAGCATGCGATGGATTGAGAGCCAATGTCAAATCAAAATTAAGAATTACGATATACAATCATTAATAGAAACATGGGAAAGGTATTGATTGGAAAGAGGTTCATGCAAAACTAAGGGAAAGCAAATGCCGCTCCTTTATACCGTGAAAAAATTTCTTATTCTTGACATAAATTTCTTAACTTACCCCAAATTATATCTTACAATTATATAGGCTCTAAAACGTTGTCAACTTAGGCCACGACCGGTACAACCATTAACCACTTACAAAAGGTGGTGTTGCTTTTGTCTCCCTCTTATGTGGATAAGGAAATGTATGGCAAGAATAAGAATTTTTTCGCGGTATAAAGGAGGGAAAACACTTTATGCTGCAAAATAGAAATGAACAGTAAGGAAATCATGGAAGATTCAAGTTAGCATTAGTCATAAACTGTCGGGAACAAAAATTACAGTGAAATTTTATCGAAGTATCTGATCATACCAACTTGTAAAGAATACACCACAATATGCATAATCTAATGAATATATCAATGCATAATCTAATACAAAATGCCATGTTTATGTATGTATCTAATTCATAAACGATTTCTATGGATAAATTTTATCTTCCGAAGTCAAAATATAATCTTACGCCACACGGTTAAAAAACGGGGAACATTCGCGCTTCTGATTCAAACTGGTATGAGTGCTGCATGCCTGGTGTGGAATCACCCCGTTCCACACATCCTAGTGGTGGCTTGCAAGGTATTTCGTAGATGTAGATGTTAAGGTAATGTATCTGCAAGACAATTTAGCAACATCCAAAACTACGTGGCTATTTAAGTTCAACTTGTTCGTAGGAAATTGCAATTGGATATTTAGGGAGGTGACCGACGGCTAAGGTCATTTGTGCCTTAGGGGATAGGTAAGGGAGGAAGGATGGATAGAAACCCGGCGTCGGGATTAGCCTGCTCTTGACGAAAGGCGCCAAGGGGACCACGGTCAACTTATAAAGTTTGGAAGTGACAAAATAGTGACTCAACAGATGGAGTACTGTACTAGAAGTGCCCCCCACAAGACACCCAAGTAGGGATCAGGTTCCCTCTGAAAAATGTCCTCCCCTGCAGGGATTTGAATCCTGGACGCCAGAGTGGTAGGTGAGTACTCTAGCTACCACACCAACCCGATCCCCCAATTACAATCAAATCATAATGAGGAATAGAATCGAAATGAAGGCGGAACTTTAATAATGGCACTCGCCCGAACTGAAGGGCTGGTCGACTCATTGCGTGGGGGATGACATTAACACGCGCGGAGGCGCATTGAGAGCGTCAGACGGCCGTACGCAACGACGCGACAACCAGCCGTCGCCTTGGAAGAAACATTCCGTCTCTTTTTTTTTACGTAGCCCCGGCCTCTTCTCACCCACGGGTGCAAGTGGCTCTTTTATAAAAGCCAGGGCGGCTCGCGTTTCGTCGTCCGTGCAAGTGCTCCCAATCAAGCGTGCGTGCCGCGTGGGCGACGACCAACGCAATGAGACGACCCCGGGGCGCATTATCCTCCTTTCTCACGAGTTGTTAAGGCGACCTCCCCGCCCAGGCGGTGAGAGCGTGCTTGCACCGGACTGGTATTATGCAACGAGCATATGGCGATGGTAAAAATCCCGATGAATGGAGGTAATTGGAGCATCATTCCTCGAAGAGTTTACGAAAGTAAAGCATGTAAAAATACTCAGAAATCATTAGCATGAGTGGTTCCACCGCGTGGCAGGTACAATTATATTTGACTAAATTAATTATTTGGCGAATTAATGCAATGGCGAAAGGCGAATTAGGCCGATGAAAGTTATCTTAACGAGGCGTGGATAACTATCTTGTGGGGGAATCTACCATTTCATCATCGTAATTATACATTCAAAAGTACACTTGTCATTGTTTCCTCATAGGGGGTAAAGTAGCGAACTAACCTTATGAATTGGGAGCTCAAGTTACAAAATGCCCCTAATTGAACACTGCTCTGAGTAAAGAATGTACGACCTGAAATAGCAATTCGCACACTCTATGAAATTTACGCCTTTTACCTTTAAAATGGTTGCTGAAACCCTCATAGAAGGGTGGAGCCCTGAGAGATCCTGATGGCCACAAGTATGCTACGCCATTGATACCTGGAAACGATTAAACTTGCACACATATCATCTTGAAATTTTGCAAGCTCAAAGATGATGACATAAGAAAGGTAATAAGCTACCACGAGAGTAATAGAATGTAATAGTAGAATGGTAATGAATTAGGATTTTTCCCACTGTTGGAAGATGGTGAATTTATTTAACTTCAAAATAGTGAGAAGGTACAAGAACTCAGTAAAGGTAGGAGCCGTGATTGACAATTGGAGCAGAAATTGGTTACTAAAAAGTTATTGAAAAGACAAAAAAATGAAATTTTTTTCATTTTTGGTAGGTCCTTTATACATGAATAATATTATTAATTATTTAGCGTCAATCCTTCTACTTAGGACTAGCTTAAGCTGCCACTTTCAGTGTCAGTTAACCCCGTGTTTGTATTTTACTCTTAAGTAATGGTTCGCTATCGTTTTCCTGTTCATTACTCCTTCGCTTTTGAATAACCTGATTGCAAGTTATTGAGAAGGCAAGAAAATAGATATTTTAATTGTTGTCGGGTCCTTTTATCATGAATAATGCCAATTATTTGGCGTCAATCCTTATACTTAGAGCTGCCACTTTCGGTGGAAGTTTAAGCCCGCGTATCGTGCGGATGAGGTGAGTTTTCCATTCATTCAACACTAACTCATTCATTCGTTTATCCCGAAGGTAGGTAGGCACCTGTGCGCCCTCGCAATCACGTCCGCTGTTGCCGAGAGGAAGTGACTCCTTATCGACGGTTCCTCTCAGACAACGGAGGGAGAGAGAGAGAGAGATACTCGCTGAGGCGTCCATCAACCACTCCACTCACGGCAAAACCCCTTCCCCATTCCCAGACATCAACCGCCGCCTCGGCGCGCTGTCGTTCGCGGAAGCGGCGGGGACGTGGGCGATGTCCGCCGACGTCTCCGACGTAGACTGCGACGATTGAGGCCGGGAAGGTAGGAGCGAGGCTTGGAAGTAAAAAGCGAAGGTGACGACCAACCCCATGAACCCACACAAGGAAAAACGATGCTCAAGAGAGTGGGGGTTTCATACGCCAGAAAGCGCAATGTCACACCGCTGGAGTTTATTAAATTAAATTTTAAAAACAAAATAAAATACAAAGAAAAGCAGCACGCTTCGTTATAAAACTGCAACGACCAAATATATAGTGTCTCACAACTTTTAGAGTGATTATGGTGGGAGCCCCTAGAGACTCGGAGGCGACACGCTAGGCTTAGGTTGCTTGAGAAATTCAGAACTGGTGTGTTTCAGAGCGACACAGGGAATATTACCATGACGCCTCACTATATCCCTAGGTCTGACAGAAGCGAAAAATTAAAGAGATACATTACCGAACAAATAGGTACAAAAAATCGTTCTTTCCGCGCATAATGAGTGATCACAATGAAAAATGAGCTCCCCTAAATACACTCCCATAATCAAATCGAAAGAAGAAGCTCTTATTTTGTCGAAGGCTGCCATGATTAATAACAACACACTTTGTGACTTCCACAGACTTTTATTGACAGACGACCGGTTTCGGCTGTTAAGCCATCTTCAGGTGCAAATAATCTCTATAGAGCCAGTATATATAGTCCAGAATTTTTTGGGGAGAGGGGTAAGGGGTAGGTGTGGAGGGTGGAGGGGGGGTAGTGTGATGCGTAATAGGGGGGATGGGTTGGAGAAGGTGATGTCATTAAGAAGCCATTTAGATTCACTTGCAAGGACAATTGACCGCTGTTCGATTGCGTCCATCTTCCATCCCTTTTCCACACAATGCAATATTTCAGGCTTGAAGTCACTTCGGTGCCCCAACTCCAGCATGTGTCGGGCGAAGGCCGATGAGTCGTCTTTTTTGTTTTTATTACGCATCACACTACCGCCTCCATCCTCCACGCCTTCCACTTACCCCTCTCCCCTAAAAAGTCTGGATTATATATACCGGCTGTGTAGAGATTATTTGCACCTAAAGATGGCTTAATAGCCGAAACCGGTCGTCTGCCAATAAAAGTCTGTGAAAGTCACAAAGTGTGTTGTTATGAACACTCCCGTTAAACGAGTCACCATTTCTCTTTCCTGAACCTTACATTTGCACACGGTTGGTGACCTAACACCCCCTTTCACGCGCCCATGCAGCGGCTCGCAGGGTAGTATGTAGATATAGATGCAGATGGAGTTTCTCCTAGACCGAATGCCGGCAGAATAAAATAATCCATGCTTTTACCATTTTGAGCTGACAAAAAGAAGCAATGTTAAAAAGTTGACTTTTTCGAATCGATTCTAATTACTTTGTGAAGAAAAAACGGCGAAGTTCGCAAAACAAATAGACCACTTTCAACGCAGCCGGTCTAGGAAATGGGACGTGAAACGGAGACCAACAAATATGAACTTCATGCCAAGACCTTTCACCTTAGAATTTAGTTATTTCTTGGTAAACCACATCCGCATGATAATTGACGAACAGCTGGATAGGCGAGGGCCAAGGAATTTTAATACAACAACCGTGGATGAGGACGGAATAGCTAAAAGAAGTGGAGAGGATAGAGGCCTGTAGTATGTTAGCCAAGTGTTTTAGGATAGTGTCTATCTATTTTTCTCATTGTGCGTAGAAAAATGGTACGCTAGCTCCAACAATCACGCCAGTCAGTCAGTCACGTCAGTCTTGCCACGCCAAGATGAAAAAATCGGCGCAGATACACCCACTTAGAATATGCTGCCAGTGTTTGGGACCCACATGAGGTAGGCTTAAAAACAGAACGCATACTCAGAAGATCAGCAAGATACGTGAGAGGCCGTTATGTTAGTTTCGTTTACTGACCTCATAAAATTTTTGGATGGGAATCGCTTTAAGACCATCGATTGAAAACTAGACTCAATATTTTATGTAAATTCAAAACCGATTTTCTTTCAGAAGAAGTTATCAATATCTTATGAACTCCAACATACTAGGTTAGATCAGATCATGAGAATAATATATGGGACATAGATTGTAGAACAGAAAGGTTTAAAATGTCGTTTTTCCCGCGATTGATAATAGACCATAAAGTCTGCGTTGAGAACATGAAGGAGGTTAGTTGACAGGTAGATAACTTATTTATTCATATTCCTTCTAATGCATGTTTCTAAATCTGCCAAGTAGTGCTAGCGCCATGTTTTGCATGATCCTTGCATGAATCTTGTGTCACGTTTTCATAGTTGCATTATAGATTAGTTTAGTAGTTTCTGTAGCATTTGTAGCATACCCATTATGTGGTGCATGTTGGTGAAAGTTGATTTTTTCACTGCAGTTCATGTTGGTGACTAGTCACACCTTGCCAAACACCCTTGTGGTGACTTGCAGGGTAATAAGTAAAAATAGAAGTAGAATCAGCTCTAGAGATATAGTGCTGGGCGGGTTTCATAGAATCGTTGCAATCGCAATTACCGAGGTGGGTGTCATTCACTTTCGTCTCTACAGGCAGCGTCGAATTCCCACCCTAGCACTAAAACTGCGTGAATTGCCTTCCCTCTTTGCATATTCGAAAATGACCCACTTCAATCATATTCAAACCTTCCTAAATTGAAAGGAAACTGCCAAGAACCATTCGAATCCATCAATGGGAGTGCATATGGTGGTTTACCAACGGAGAAATGCGATGCAACTGGGATAGTTTTGCAATTCAAAGCGTCAGTAGCAGCGAGCTATATATGTAAAGCTACAAAACTGACTGACTGACTCATTCATCCAAATCCCTGGGTATATCTAAACAAGCTAGGTGGATGAAATTTTCAGGGGTGGGTTAGAATTGTGTGTTACGTTGGGAAAAAATTGTAAAAGTGAAAAATGTTGATTTGGCTTGGAATTGGTGCTATCGATAACTTTACATGGGAATAAACGGGAAAAATGAAAAATTTTAGTGTAGACCTTTTTTCTTTCGTTCATTAAAATATAAATAAATTAAGCTACAAGGTTGATTCTTTCCCAGATATGAGGCTCAATATTTGAAAAATTTTATTCTTGCAATTGATTTTTCCCTACCTACCGTTTAACTGCAACTTTTAAGCTTTTATCGGGGGTTTTATGTCCTCATTTTCATGCAATGGGTAGATTTTTCCATTGTCGCCATGCTGATGTCGATTTGAGGTTTGGAACTCGGCAAGGCGGGCCAGCTCTCTGTTTGATTATAGTATTTTGAAAAGTTGTTAATAACCGGATGAGATATAATATGATTTGTAATAGAACTGTCTGGTATCCATAACTCATGGACCGTGTGATTCATTTCGAGAATTCCATAATACTTTTCTTTGCTTGCGAGTAGCATGCAGACTTGAGAGGTTTCACTGGTCCTGTAAGGATGATGCATTCATTTTTTGTTATTTAAAGAGTATCATCATATACAAACTCCCCCCTTGCTTGCAAACTGCAAGCACCCATTTACTCGTCTATATATAAAGACAGAGTTGCATTAGACATGGGACGGAGCGGTGTTCAAGGCTGTAAAATACTCTAACCTCCATAAGTTCTCCTTGCTTCAAAGTATAAAAGATTGCGTCGAAAAGGAAAAAATGCATCGTAACTTGTATGATCCTTTATGTTTAAATACATCACATCGTCAAGCTATCCGTGGCATGCATTAGAAAAAATGATAGCACGGTACTACTGGGGCTTCATGTTGCAAAACTATCTCAATCGTGTCGCATTTCTCCACAATACATTACCAATAGCACTTCCATCGTGGGAATAGAATGGTTCACGTGGTCTTTCAATTTAGGAAGGTTTGGATAAAGATGAGATTCTCATCACTCGTGATTTCAAATAACCGTAGCTTCATACAAATAACACGACTTCTTTCATCAGATTTGCTTTCATTTTACCTTTCTTTACGTTCTTTGCTAATAGGTACTTATCCCTTATTGTCTTTTTCCCATTTGCCATTAATTCTCCTCATCTCTTAATTTACTGCCCAATCTACTACCTCTTCATGCATAAAACAAAGATTTGACGCCAAGGAAGGAATGTTGCAGGTGAATTTCGTTCCCTGATACGATGCCGTAAGAAGAAAATTTTTGCCGCGGTTCTCTGTACGCCTAATTTGACAAAACAACTCTTCATGCTTTGGTAAGTTCTGTCTACGGCTAATAATGCTGTCCACTTTTTCACCTCGAATACTCCTATTCTACTACAAAAGTCTATTTTTGTGTTACTATATTATATTGCATATGAGAGGTTAGTATTATTAAAATACTCCACTATTGCTGAAAGTTTTTTATTTTTAAAGAATGTTTCACTATTATTTGGAGTAGTAATAATACCCTGAAACATTCACTCCTTGACTTTAATTTGTCTCATACAAATTTTCATAGAGTTGAAGCTGAAAGTTTTGTGCCCTTAATGGAGTTACAATGTGTCCAAATTGGTAGAAGAACTAGGCTCCACCTATATTATACCACTTACTCCACCTACTTATCTAATAATATTTTAATCTTAATTTTTTTGATATTACATATCGAAAAAAATACCGAAGAAAGTGAAGCCTGTCGACTATTGGATTAAATTCTTGTGGTAATAATTCAAGAATGCTTCTTTTTTTCCAATTAAAAATAATTTTACTGCATTTTGACATGCATATCAAATGCATATCATTGCATAGGTATATCATGGAGTGGTAAAATGAAATTAGTTAGGGCCACGAATGGGAAAATGTTTCCATTTGGGACTCGACGCTTTCACAATTTGGTCGACGCTCGGATTCGTGTCGACGGAGCATGCTCCTCAGGAATCCCTGCATCGTGACAGGTAGGTAATATAAACCTGGCGGGAAACTACCTTTCATTAGGAAAGAGTCGGAAGAAAATAACATATTACGCAAAGGGAACCAATTATCGTCTCCCAGAGACTTGCATCTTCCTCAAAAGTAACGGTGCCTCTCTTGTGGGCGTCGGTGAAGATGGGACGTCAAAACATCTTCGGCGTGGCTTACCGACAAACTCATAAATATCTTCCCAGACGAATGAGTCGTATGTGGGACAAGGTAATTTTCTTAACTCATCGAATCTCTTCAGGGAATCCTTGATGAGTTTCCATAAAGTCATTTTAGAACAAGCTCGATTTAAACATTTTTGATGCAACATAGTACCGATATTTAAATGCCGTTCATCCGATACTAATTATGCACTAACTTTTTTATTTGAATGGCAAGAAATTGAAGGGACGTATGAGACTTAATTTTGGTAAACGAATAATGTATACTACAACGTTTACTTAAATGAAGTGTGTACTAAACTAATAATGTTTACTTGAAAATATGGGTGTCTGAGGAAATTAGAGGCGAGAGAAACTTATAAATTTATCTTCACATAAAATCCTATGTTTACATAAGTAGATGCTGCGTTTTTGTCATTGAAAAATTATTAAGCAAGTAAAACATATTTGAAAAGGAATTTGAATACAATGAATTTGGAATAATTATTATTGAGCAATGAACTAAACAAAAAACTCAAAAAAATATTTTTGTGTGTGGTTTTAAAAGTCATAAAGACAACACCATAATGACTATCAGACTCCCAAATATTCTATCTATTTTTCATCTTCTCTTAACATGCATACCATTCCCGAACTCGTAATTACAATTTTAAATTGGTATTCAAGTCTCCTAGCATTCAGAAATGAAGGCAAAACTCAAAATGACATGATAGCATTGAGAATGGGAGAGTACTTTCAAGGAAAAAGCTCAAATACTGTCTCTACATAGTCACCATGATAATCCGTATGGACACGAGATATGCATTTCCTTGGATTCTTTACATTTATTTCTTTTAAATATTGGATACCGTAAAGATTACTACTTTCATCTGGAGAGGCCAAATATCTTCCCTTCTTACGAAAATTTCTGGGTGCCTACATGCCTATTGATATATTTTTTCTTCTAAATATCAGATCCAAGCCTTATCTACAGTATCCGAATCGCTCACTACGCACCGGGCCGGCCAAAGACATAATGATATTCTCACGGTGTGTTACTTGACTGTTCCCCCACTACGAGGAAGACCATTGGATAACGTATTATCATCAGTGGGTGGTCCATACGTACTCCACACTGCAGCATCGTCAGCGAGAGGAAATTGTGTGGGCGTTGAACACGAGCCCGGAATGAATGGAATAATAGTTTTAATCCAAACCGACTTACTCCGCTCTATCTTGGTCACTATCGCCCAACCGACTTCCTGCTTTAATAAGTTCGCGCTCTATCCCGAACGGTCCCGACGAGGATATCGCGGACAGATAAGGTGAAGTCATTAGTTAGGAGGCAGGAGGCGAGTTTTTATTTTCGAGTTTTGTTTCGTCCCCATTCGGCAGCGGTGATCTTTTAGGCCGATTGCCTGGTTGGTTCCCCCGCCGTGCATTCTACACGTCTGCTACCACATTCTAAATCCTCATGATGCCGTTGTCCATAGCGGCAGAATTGTCGAGTCTCCCGGAGCCCCATGTGTGAGCGAGTGTGTATATATTTTCTGAGACCATTTGGTCAACAAAAACGAGCCGTGAAACTCCGGGAGCCGCAACTATCTCCGGCGCTTATCCGAATGCATTCGAGGTTTCGGGAGCAGATGAGCGTATAGCATTGCTCGGCGCGGGCCCGTGCTCATGCCCGAGCACTCCGTGTCGCAAAAGTGGTTAATTATGCAGCAACAGTTAGAAACTCGGAGCAGAAAACCCTGATGAATGATAAGCCTCGAATAAGAAGCGTCCGAAAAACTAATGAGCTCTCGAGCGAATGCAACAGGAAGACCAAGGCGGCGTATCCGCACAAGATTGTAACTTTTCTGTACGGGATACATCCTGGCCATACGGTCCACGATGCGAGAGTAATTGCGCCGCCTCCGAAAAGCTCGAAACGTGATCCACGTCGAAAACCATTTAAGTTTTAATGCTCGACGCTCGATGTAATTCAACCTTTCAATAAATAGATATAGAATTGAATGGTGAATATATCGGGGGACGTTAACGTATGTTCTAAGCTGATGCAGCAATAAAATGTGCTCACAATGAGGGAAAAATTTAGCAAATTCATAGTCATGTTATACGCAGGTTCCTGAACACTTTGTAATTAAATTAAGAGGCTCTTCTTCAACTTCAATTCGAAATCATTTATCTCCCAACGTACGCTTCAGAACCCAAAACTAAGCAAGTGAAACTAGCTCGCTCAGAGGGGTATACAAAGAAAACGCATTAGATTTAAAAATTTAATTAGATTGGATCATGATAATTTTAGCTGAGCAAAAACTTTGCTGCACGAAACAAATTTATTAGGGCACCCATGTTTGAAGTCATTTGTCTGTAATTATTTTATTTCTTCAATTTATTAGTAGTTTTCTTCCGAGATACTCAGTACTGCATATAATTGTTCATAGCGCCACAATATCTACCTCCATAAACTCCCATCACTTGCGAAAGGCTGGCAAATCGATACCTCCTCAGTTTCTCGGAGATAATTTTCAATAATAGTTTTTTTATTGTAATTGTACGGTTTATTATAAGCTTTCATTTTCTCACCACCACACGGCGCCACTGTGCTCAAGCCTGGAAGTTTCAATTATTCTCGCATATTTCTGCAGTTGTTGTCGCGACTATATATCTATAGACTGTGCTTAAAGCCTAAACCAAGAAAGGAGAAGAAGACTCAGTTTACTGAAATTTGTCACCGAATTCGTTTCATGTGATTGATGACGCGTTCAATGTTTAACCCCGCTTGACCTCCATCGACTCTTTAGCCTTATTTTCGGGGAACCATAAGAGAGGGCGTTACTTCATCAGACTTTTGCCTGACGACTGAAAGAATAGCCATATTGATTATCCCTGCCTTACTATCCTTTGAATAGCACGACATAATGGACGAATTATCGGATGTATAACAAGAATATCCACCATCTGTTTGAAATTCAAGGCAAATTACTCTTGAAATATATGTTGGCTCAATGGTTTTATGGACTCTACACGATTTTACCATAGTTCTTGCCGGAAATGAGATTGGTTATTTATTTAAATACATAAACAATATATAAATGGAGATAATATCTTAAAGAAGTGAATGCATGTTGATTTCTAATCAGTTATCGATGGAAAACATTGCAAAATTAATGTGTCAACTCGTAATAACTCGTCTACACTGCACGTGCACTTAAGTACGGTTTACTTAATAGCAGCACTTAAATGCAAACGAGCGTCTACATGCAGATATTAAATGTAACGTGTCCCCACCTAGTGTTTATGGGGGTAGTGTTCATATAAATTCGCATCGCGCGAGTGTTTGAGTATATTTTAGTGATTTCTCAACAAGCAGAACAGCACAAAACAAATTATTAAGAAGAATAACACGAACACAAAAACTCAACTCCTCTTATAAATAATGTAAACTCAAGTAAGATACGTATCACTATCGAAACTCCTCGACCTATCGAAGAAAAGGCCTCAATCACCTCGAAGGAACACTGCCGATATCACCCGAGTCCTTTTAATAAGGGATCCCCATGGGCACATACGCGTGGATTTGTCCCCTAAGGAATGAGAGAACATCTACACTGTATACTTAAGTAAATGGTGTAATTAAGTGCTCACTTAAGGTAGTCCGAGCGAGATAGTTTCCCAGTCATAATAAAGACCAGATTCAAATTATACGTTTTAATTCCACCAGCTGTAGGACACATGAATTGAATATTGCATTATTAATGGTGCAAATATAGTTTTATATGACAGAAATGGTAACTAAATGACAGTATCTAATTAAGTCTTTAACTTGACTTATTTTTTTCGCGCGGTGCGTTTGAAACTCCATCAAAGTGGAAGTTTTTTTGTGATACTCAAGAACCTATTGCGGAGACGATATGATAAAAATGACCAAAAAATAGTTGAGAAAACATACAAACTACACGCAGTAAGTTTTTTTACGACACCTAAATGTTATAAATTCCTCATTTTGTGAATAATGTCTCTGGAGTGACTATACGTACTATTTCCCATGTAATACCGCTGGTATTTTTTGGCAAATATCTCCAAAAGTAATGTGGTAAGAGGTTGGATTTTTGGTGTTATTAGAAGGAAGAGATATTTTATTTAAAATAAGACCAAATTCATTGATTTCTAGGTGAAATGGTATTTCGCTCAAACTACCTTAAGTGGTCATAGCAGACGCAGCACGGGGGGATAAGAAAATCGGGGTTAGCAAAAATGGTGGATAGGCCTCGCCAACGTTACTGCTTCTGGCATTGGCCACAACAGTAAGCACCCTCCCTATCTGACTCAATGAGATAAAAACGGATCGGAGTGAATATTAGAGACCTGTAGGATACCGCGGAATAAATACTGATGTGTGTAATCCGTTCTCGTTCGGCTATTAATAGAGAGCCTTGGCAACTGGACGACAGAGTGGAAGACCGTGCAGGAATATGAAAGTACGACAAGTCAGTGGCTTTTCCGCGAATATACAACGTGGGCGACTGTCGAGGGGAGGTTTTGGGTGGGAAGGGTATAAATGTGGGAAGGGACGCAGACCACCCCCTCGGCCACCGGCCGGATGTGCATGTGTACTCCGTGGAGGTGTGGGTGGCGGCGTGTGATGGGCGTGGGAGGGATTTGAAAGGGGAAAAAAGGTGTAGAGGGGAGGAAGGCGGAAACAGAGGAGGCGAGGCGAGGCGACAGAATATGCCCGCTTCACACGGGGCACGAAATTGCACAATTTACAACAGCATGATTTTTCTCGAACGGGCGTGCAATAATTATTGACTCAGAGCAGGGGCTATGTTGTCATCTCGCGTTCATTCATTCGATCATGTGCCTACTCTTTTAATACACCGCTTTATGCAACGCGATTTGGAATGCACGTGCATGCGTACATCAGTTTTTCCAAACACGTGCCTCGTGTGAAACGGGCTCATGAGATCAGGAAATGACGGCCCCGTGCGTAAATGATGCAACCTGCTATTTGATCCATTACTATTTTCATTTTAATAAATTATGACGGTTACACAAACAAAATCAAATACTGTTATTTGTATTTTCTAAAACGCGGTGGTAACTTTTCATTGTACTATACATTACTCATTTGTACTTAGCAAGTGAACTGAGATGATCCAAGAGGTAGATGCCATATTCAAAGAGCAAAGACCGCAGACTGGGGAAGAGGTTTGCTCTGTGCTCTCAGTACTCGGTATAATTTTTGAAGTAAAATACAAACTATGCTATAAGATACAACTATTAAAACTTTTCCATATTTCGTCATACATAAATAGAAAATCTTATTACCTAATAATCGCCAAAATAATTTACCTAGAAAATAAAAAGAAGTTTATTTCATTGCGATCGTCCGGTAAAGTATTTGTTGCGCTGTTTTTCTAGTCTTGCACGGGGCCTTTAAGAACAGAACATAAGTGAATCAGTGACTACAGCGTGGCTGCAGAGTCAATCTAAAGTATTCGGAATACCTATAAATGCATTCCTTGTTGAACTTTGGCCCTTTCATTTCTGCACAAAACGGATTTTTGGCGAATATGGGACCTAGACCAATCAATTTTCCATACCATCACACTAAATACCAACATTCTGGCAGACCTGATTTCCAGTTTTCGATAAAATCATGACAAATATACAAATATTTCTATATATAATAGGATTGTCTTTGTGACTGATACTTTCACCAGATCTTCACAAACTTTTACTGATCCTAAGATTGGCTTTCTTCATCTTTCCACTCCCATCCAAAGAAGTTTGCAGAGTATATAAGAAAAATAAATCATTAGTAAAATCTTCTCGGGTTTGGCATCGAGTAAGGCTATTAAAGGCCAACGTTTCTTCGAGAAACTCTCTCATCGTCATCAGGGCTAAGACATTGCCGAGTAAGGTCCAACTTTAAACTTAAAACTTTTCCATATTTCGTCGTACATAAATAAAAAATCTTATTACCTAATAATTTCCAAAATAGGTTATCTGGAAAATAAAAAGTTAGAAGTTTATTTTGACGATCGTCTGGTAAGTATCCTCTGGTAAGTATATTTAAAGATCGTCTTGTTGCGCTGTTTTTCTAGTCTTGCACTCTCTAACGGGGCCTCTAAATCATTCATTTATGTCAGGTTAATATCCTTACCCGGTGCCAAACCCTAGAAGTTTTTACTAATATTATTCGCCGGGAAAGCCTACAATCTTTTATCAAAATAAATCATAGTTAAAAATCTGGAGAACCTTAACTAAACTTAAAAATGGTCACTTCAATAGACTTCTGTTTTTTTCGACAAAAATGTGCTTTTCGTAAACATATAATCTTTTAGGTCGAATGTATATTTTATCATCGCCACTTTACGCAGCTATCCATGTAATTCGTTGGGCATTACGCCCGACTACTTAAAAAAATCAAATAAAATGAGCATAAGATTATGAATTCTTCTTGAAAAATTTAAAGAGCATTTTTATTTGAAACTGATTCACTTTCACTGGGAGGATATATGCTTAAGCGTCATGACTTTTCCGATCTGTTACCAGATTAGCAATTCACAAAAAGTTTTCGCGCCCGATGAAAGGGATCCTACACAAGTTGCTCTATCATGCACGCTAACGTATTCACACTAAACGCGTCGGTATGCACACACAAATCTGCACGCTGGACGCGAGGGAGCCAGATTATGCATTTCGACGCTCGCTTCGAGGATTTTTTCCTCGCGAAGATGATGCGCCCGCAAAAGGAACACCTCGACCACATCCGACCATCCCCCCTCATCTCTGTCGAACGCTGCCGCTAATGCACTCGCTCTCAAACGTCACGGCATAACTCGGGCATCATGGCTCGTGGCCCCGGAGCGAATCCGGGACCAACGTCAGGGGGTACGTACACATGCATCCCAGTTTCCCGCGCTTCAATCTTTAACGGGGTTGCGGGGTCGGCGGGGTAGGAGCCCTTTCAAAAGCGAGAGAGTGCCCGACCCGACGGGAGATTTCGTTGCTCCGCCGTTTACTGTAATAGACGTAATGGTGGCCTCAGTCGGGGCCGGTCGTGGGGTCCCCTGCGGGCTCACGGCCATTTGCGCGGATTTGTATTTGTGGTCAATCGGGGTTAGTTTGAACAGTGAGCGGGGGCCGGGAAAGATTGGTTGGTTTCAAAGGTCTACTGAGGTTATCTGCACCACCGTTTAGTATTGGTGGGGATATAGTGGTAGCAATACTTGGTGGTGACGGTCGTATGCGCAAGGAGAGCCGTCAAGGAGGTAAGGCATGAGTAGCAGGGAACGGTTTGCCCACATAGCGGCCGAAAAATGGTAACATTTTATTCACCAAAGAGTCCACCGTTTGAGTGATTGCGGCCCATCATAATATAGAATATAGCATAGAGAGAAAATATAATAATATAGGATAATAATAGAGTGAAACCCCTCTTAACGACCAATTATTTGCGGAACCGTCGGTCGTCGCTAAATTCAGGTTTCACTCTATGTGTAAATCAAATTCATATGCATTGAACTTTTCCAGGAGCAACTTAATTATGAGGGAATAAACGCTATCTGCTTAGATTTGAACAAAACCGTCAGTTTAATAGTTTTTCAATTTTTTTCAAATCAGCCACCCTAGGGTGTCCCATTTTGTATCGATATCAGAAAGTCATAGATCTTAGGGTCTCAGATGGCGACGTTTTACGAGAAAATGAGATGTGCAAAAAATGTCTGAAATCGGATTATACTTAGGGGTCGCGCACGCTACTTTTTGTTTAAACGGGGGCTCCCATGTAACACGGCACGATTTCCTTACGATCCCGCCAAGCGCGATATAGATCTCGACAACATCGACCATGTGCTGTTTGGTGTTTCATACCCCTCGACGCTGTCTCGACTAGCCATCGATGACCATGAAACGCATTGAGTGAAGTTGAGAGAACCTCTACTTTCACTCGATCATTGAGTGCAAGTCTTCAATCAAAAAACCTCGATCCGTCACGTGACCGTGCGCGGAAAACCTAGATGCATGTAGAACGTGGATGTATGGAAAACCTGATACGGAAGTTATTCACCAAGATGGCGTCTAGTCCTCGCGTTGTGAAGTGGTCCCAAGAAGAGGAAATTAAGTTAGTTGAATTTTATTGAGGTAAGCAAAAAAGTAAGAATAATGATATTGCACATGCATCAGCTAATGTTGAAACCTTCATGAGTGGAATGTGTGAATTCCAATAGTGAAAGGTGTTATGATTTATGACAACAACTGATTTCTTTGTTTAGGTCTCAATGATATAATCATTTTCAGATAATTAAGAAATAAAAATAAATAATAAAAGAATAAATGAAAAGGGCAACTAAAATATTTAATGAGAAACAACAAATACTATATTCAAAGAATACAAAACTAAACCACCGAAAGACAAAAAAAGAAAATTACTTTTAACTTAAATTACCTTAAATCTTAAAACCTAACCTTAAATTCTTAACCCTACATGAAAAAAAACTTGAAACTATATCTACTAATTAATGAAACTACGCTTGAAATTAGTAAACGACTAAATTAATACTAAGAATTTAAAGTTTATAATAATAATGCTATCATTAACAAGGTAAAATGCGAAAATTGCCAGCAAATTTCAACGCGGTCACACAGTCACACAATCGACATCAACTTAGTACCTGTTTTTTTTATTGAAAAGCGAAAATGACGAAGAAATACCATTGGCTGAGGAAGTCGTGACGTGTTTTGGTTGGACATGACAAGAACCTCGTCGAGGTGACCCTGTCGAGGGGTGGTTGTACTGTGTTTCATGATTCGTCGTCTATTTTTGAGTGAGGGTCGTAAGATCGCGCTCGGCGGGATCGCAAGGAAATCGTGCCGTGTTACAAGGCCTTTAGGCTGGATTGACCAAGGATGAGGAGCAAATAAAGCATCTACTCCAAATAGTCTCCAGAAACCAAAAATTTATGCCAAAGAGGACCAACAAGGTAGTCAAAGTCTTCATCAAATATTTTGTGAGCAAAATCTAATCGAAATTCTCAAAAAGCGTGACATTGGAAAAATTGCCATGAGAAAAATTCGGACTGGACAGGGAATCGAACCACGGACATTTAGTTTGCCGGACCAAAGCGCAGACCACTACGCTATCCAGGCTTCCAAATACACAAGGCAATTTTTGTGGAAACAAGACAACATCTAGTCGCCTTGTATCCGCCAAAATTGCCTTGGGGATTATGAAGCCTGGATAGCGTAGTGGTCTGCGCATTGGTCCGGCAAATCAAAGGTCCGTGGTTTGATTCCCGGTCCAGGCCGAATTTTTCTCATGGCAATTTAAAAAAATATCGCCCGCCATGTTTGAATTTCAAGTGACATTGGAGTTCAGTTCTCGTCCCGACCACGGAGATTCTTATTTCCGTTACATTAGTAAATTTTTTAAATACAAGGCTTTGTTCTTTACATACCTGTCTCACACTCCTCCCTAAGTGGTAACCAATTTAAGCCAACATATCAGAACCTTTGATAGGTGGAGGAATAAGTCGTGGGGGGGGGGGCGCGAAGGCCCGGGAGCGCGGGCTTTTCAAACGGGCGGCTCGTGCTTTTGGGAGCCCCTATTTCAACACAAAGCAGCGTGCGCGACTCCAAAATATAATCCGATTTCAGAATTTTTTTGCATACCTCATTTTCTCATGAAATATCACAAACTGAGACCCTAAGACCCATGAAATTCTGACATCGATGCAAAATGGGACACCCTAAGCCATCATATGTACTCCGGGAAACTGAACCCCTGTCGAATGACCACCCTTCTTAATGACTGTTATTCAGCGGATCCGTAAGGTTAGTTGCTCAATATAGGTTTTTTTACGTGTTTTATGAAACTCACAGGAGAAAAATGCAGCTAGAGGCTGATGGAATCAGATTTTTAAATTTCTCACTAACAAGTGAATTTTTGTTAGCCAGATCTCAGGCTGGTTTTCTCACTATCTCAGAAAAATAATATTGACTCGCAGTTGAGTGATAAGCAAACACGGGCAAGGTGAAAAGGAGGCCTGAAGTGTCGGCCAGATCCTAACCACGACCATCCGTACCATTACGCCTTAAGGCGGCTGGAGCGGTGATAGGAGATGACTTTGCGCATTTATAGTTATTTGTGAAGGAAGATTACCGAGACCACGTCTCAATAACGCATGTCTTTTCCTGCTGTGGACCTCACTATACATTCGGTAATGAAAATGGTGCGAAAATAACTAACTTTCTATATTTTTACCTTTCTCAAAGCGTATTATGACTTGAGCTACTGATAGTTTTCCAGTATCGTATTTAAAATTTAGGTGGACATCTTGACGAGATACCTTTTTTCATATTTGTCCCGGCGCGCAGTGGGCAGAAATAAAAAACCTGGCCAAAACCCCAATTTTCGACTTTTTCTATCGATACAAAAGTGGCACATTTTGATACTAGAATATCTAAATATCCAGAAACAGAAATTTATTTGACTTTATTTGCTTTCATTATATTTATATAATCCTATAAAAAGAGACGAAAAAATACCTAACCCAAAATCTACGCTTTTATCGAAAATTTTCGAAGTTTGACCTAATGGTGTGGGAATAATACTTGATAATTATTTTGGGGAATGAACGATGAAAATATACATCTATTGAATATTACTATGCAAAAGTTTTGGATTATCAAATATTCTGAGTGCCTATAGCAAATTATTTAAACAACAATTGTTTTTTGCGTAAATTTTAACAAAAGCAGAGATAAACTTATCTATCTCCGCTTGTCGACGCTGAGATATTTACATTTATAGTTAGATTGAAGTTTCTACCATGTAATGGTAAAATCAAATCCTGCTCATACTTGCCCCCTTTTTAATTTTATAAAATAATGTAAAAGAAAACACAGCGTCTCAGGCCATAGCTTCCGCGCGCCGCAGCGCTGAGAAGCGAGGGAAATCTAATTCTTGCATTCTATCTCTGGGAATCGGGATTAAAATAGTAATAATTGTACAATATGTATTTTCCATATATTCAGTTCAGTACTTGGATGGGGAGACGTTCCCAGCTACTGTACTTTAATCCTCCCATATAACCACCCGAATCCAGCCGAAGAAATTACTCCGCTACGAATGGAATTTGAATACTCTCTTGGCGCAGGGTTAGATCTATTTTTCTGCGCCATTAATCGCCTTCAGGCATCGTTTAATTTTATGTGCAAAGACGTATTATTGTAGTTAGCCCCAGAATGCGCCGTATGTTTGTTTCCGCATCACGGATTCCGAAGCTATGACAATCTATTTGAACGGTTTGTTAAAAGCAAGGATAACAGTGGAATGGAATATCCTGTGCTCATTTCGATGTTTCTCATTCCCTCGGAAGTTACTGTTATTAAATGTTAATTTATAGAATGAAAATTTCCTTACATCAGTATTAGTTTAATGTCCTACTTCCAGTGCGATTCTTGGAAATATTCCTGAAAATTCCTTATTTGCAAAGTGGAAAATCGCAGTTATTGCACTTCAACGTTGTTTCTACACTCGTTCCAGCTGGGGTTATTTTTCCGTTTGCGCTGCAGTACGCGCACACTTTGTTCCGTCACGATATTTGCCAGGGAATGCTTTCGTATAAGTGAAACTATCCATAAGAATATTCCTTTTACGTCCTGATACTTTATGGATGATGAATTTTCCTAACATCTTCACGTAGACAGCCTTACGAAAACCTTCTATTACTCCGAGCAACATCTGTTATTCTTATTAAGGCCATGGTCAAAAATGAGGAGCGTTAGGGAAGATATTTTCTCCCTCCCTCTAGCTATGTACTATCTCCTTTCTAAATTAGAGAAGGGTCCAAGTGTTAGTGATGACATCCATTCGAGAACGAATATCCTCATTAGATAAGGAAGTCCTCTATTTCAAGCCAAAGGGATCTGGTACTCTTTCCTTCCTCTCCATCTCATGAATTGGTGCTGTTTATCTACTTAAGTAATCGTCCTCTTTCATATCCCTTCGTTTTAAGCGCTAATCTTCTCTCATAAGTTTCTTAGTAACCAAAACATCCTCGAGGACCCTGGGCGTGACTCAAAGCGTTTATACGTGACCCTAGGCGTGATATGACAGACATAATGAGATTTTGCTTCGTCTCTGAGGATGTGTAGGATAATGCTTCTTTGCTATTGGTTCAAAATACTTCACCAGTCCTCTGATGAGTGGAAGGCACTAGTCTATGTTTGACACTCGTCGTGGAAAAGTTGTGCAGGGGATTGTTTAATAAAACTCTCCAGGTTAGCCACCAACCACGACCTTTTCCACAGACTGCTCCTCACTTCTGATCCATATATTTCTATCTGCTCTATTGAAGTTGCTACCAAGGTAAAATATAAAATCCCACAGTAAATCAGCCAGCTTCTTTTTTATCCAGGAGACGAACACATATGCTTAGTTATTTTCAAAGGAAAATTTTGAATCAGATATAGATTTAAACTTTGGGCTAACGCAAGTGACGTTTTTCACGTTAACATAGTGCTCAACTTTTACATAAAAATAAAAACTTACGTGTAACGATGGTTATCATTTTGTATCTACTTGAGACCATTCCATACTAAGTATGTTTGATAATCATTGCCGGTATTTTATCACATGGTAAATTTAGTTATCTGATAGTTTAGAAGACTAATGAAGTAAACGCCATAATATATGTCATTGATAGAAAAATTCCCGGAGTAAATTCTCGGTAATTTTGCCCTCCTCACTAATTCATTTCACTAATTTCAACAGTCTATCCGCCATTTTGTTTTTAGAGCCTTTCCTGAAAGATATGGGTTTTTAAAAACATTAAAATTGGATTCCCCAGGTCAAAAACGTGTAGAAACAACATTAAGTAGCCCTAAATCGCCATAAATGTCGTCTATCGAGGTTTTAGCCAGCCTTTTTCGATTTCCGTCCATGCCGCGGCGTGGTACCTTGGAAATTGTTATAATAGAGGAAATATACTATTTCGCGAATGAAGGATAATTCGTATTTATTTTATAGAACTATTGCGAAACATATCTCATATACCTCATGAATTCGAGTTTAAATAGCATGTCTTTTCCAAAAGACGAAATGCAATTTTCATCACTTTTATCTGTAAATATCACTACTTAGAGCACGTTTGCAAAGATTTGCGCAAAGTCCTGCACTAACAAAAAATTGCTCCGATCACCATAAATAGCCAAGGAGGAGAGGGAAGCAAAAGTAAGGAAACGATGCCCAGACAACAGCATTTAACTCATGGGGAGAGGAAGTTCATAATTTGGGGGAACTATTTCGGCAAAATATTGCATTCCATAATTTATCAGGTGGACTTCCTAAAATGAGACAAAACAGGGAAGTTTCCAAAGTTTTCAAGGAAGCTGATGTTTGAGGGATATATCCCCTTAATTCTTTACAAGTTCCGTATAGCAAGTACATTATTATTGGTTCCCTAAACCATTGTGACGCGTGGACTCCCTACACGAGGGACCGAAAGAAATTTTTATAGGTGATATGTATTTTTAGAAAGCAGTTAATTATTGCAAAGTAGGAGAGGGAATTAGGAATGATGTCGTGAGAAAAATGCTTAACAATTTTCAGCATAGAAGAAAGAAAATACAGAATACGAAGCTAAGCGGTGCACCTGATTAAAAGAAATGCAACAGGAAATTGCCTCCACAGAACTGCTTCGGAATAAACCTAAGCCTAGTAGCCATCGCATTGTTGGACAAAAAGTCGGATGGTTTTAGGAACCTATTGGCAGCAATCACTCAAACGGTGGACCTGTGCCCGCTTAAAATCTCCCAATTTCCCGACCACTATGGCGCTGGTGGTATGAAGTGGAAAGTACATAGGAATAGATACCAGGAGGTAAGGGTCTTGTCCAACAAGATATGTAGCGGTCAAAAGATGAAGATAGAGGCGCGAAGTAAGCCCTCAGTGGAATAACTTCGAATACGTGTATAGCTGGAAATTAAATGGATGGTAAAGAAATGAGAAATGATAAAGTGCACGGAAGAGTAGAAGAGGAAAGGGCCATATAGAACACCGTTCATATAAGAAGAATAAGAATGACTGGACACACCCTGAACCACAATGGCTTTGTGAACGAAATAATTGAAAGTAAAATAGAGGAAAAGTCCCCTGAGGAAGATCCAGGAATATGTTCACAGAATA
This sequence comes from Ceriagrion tenellum, assembly GCA_963169105.1. NCBI lineage: Eukaryota > Metazoa > Arthropoda > Insecta > Odonata > Coenagrionidae > Ceriagrion > Ceriagrion tenellum. Next base: position 96,051,423 of record OY720636.1, read on the forward strand.
AATAAAGAGGGAAATACAGAGGAATAGATACCAGGAGGTAAGTGAACTAGCATTAGCTAGGGAAGTTGGAGGGCTGCAGTCAACTAATCTTAGAGCTGAACGACCAATGATGATGATGGCGGTGAACCGTTCCATGATACTCATGCCTTCCCCTCCTTGACGTCTCTCTTCGCGTAGGCGACTGTCACCACCAAGTTTTCAAAGATTTAATGGAAGGTAGCCAACCTGATAATGTAATAACTTGTCTAAGCATTGCGTGTATTAGAGTTCATTTATCTGCATCGCAACCTAGCGAAATATTTAAAGAATTAACTATATATCATTAACTCATAACTGAAGCACTATTAATAGCCATTAAAATATCGCTTGGTTACAGAAAGGGAGGCCTATATTCCGATCATTAGCACTTTGAGAAAGAAAAGGTAATGGGATAATGGGAGGACGTTCACTCCCATACGTGCGGTGTTATAAATTGCACGTGTCCTCAACCCGAACAACACCCAAGAAGGGACCGGATGAAATCCTTCAAAAAATAAATCACCTTTTTGCCAGCGGTTATTGAATCCAGGTCTCCCGCTCGGGAAGCCACGGCCACCTGCGTGAAGTCATCGTGCCACCGAAAAAAATGCGGTGTGTCTAACAACTAAAACAGGCGATGAGGTACCCAAGGCCATGGATATTATATACATATGTAAAAAAGATATGCTACGCAGTCACGCGCTCGGGTGAAAAGATATGCGCCGAAGAGGATGAAAAAAATTTCCGCCTTGCCTGGGAATGGATCCCGGACCCTCCCAGCTGGCTCATACACCTGCCCGGCAATCGAAAGATCTAGGTTCGAATCCCAGACAATTCAAGCAATGTTTTCATGTCGAATTTCATTCCAGTTTTGAGTACTCTGTAATGGGTATTAAGGCAATCACGGTAACCAATTATCGTGCGTAGCACACTAAAAATTCTATGTCAATAGAAAATTTGGCCAGAATGCATATGCGCTTAGCAATTGGAAGCCAGGAGTTTTTTAACGTAAAGAATGAAACGACCAATCCACTTGTTAGAATTAAAAATGTAAGCGGAATTTAAGATTCCTGTACTTTACGGACAGAATTAATGAAAAAATAATGGAAAAAGATTTATAGCTCCAAAAAAAGCCATTGATATCTAGATATAATGGAGATTAATTCAAGAATGCAGCCTTAAAAAGATTTTTTGCCACATTGCAATAATATTCACGATTTTTCAGGACGAATATCTTCTCATCATCCATTTAAATGGTAACATACTCAGGCCAAGTCATACGACATTTGTGTAAAACTCAGGCAAATGAGTTAGTGCGCATGAAGTTCAAAACTCATATTAGATGGAAGTTCAAAATGACAGGGTGATGAATCGAAACATAAGAAATATTTGAAAAGTTAGCGATATTAAAATTTTTACGGTTTTAGATTAATCCTGGGGTTATAATGCTATTTTTATAATTATGGAAAATCGTATTGCATATCACTTAGCATTTATGTTTGACTTTAATTTGTGCATACGTCTTTAAAAAGAGCTCCATATGTTTTTTCGGCATAAAATAATTTCCATACTATGACAGACTGCGATTGCTTAACCCATATATCCAAGGGAGCAACGCTGGACGGGAAAAATTGGAGCATCATAAAAGTTACGCCCCATATTTCAATAGAGCTTTCCACATCTGTATAATGTGGTGATCACTGGGTTAGCAACATGATGGGCGGCCCGCCAAGAGCAATTGCTTGACCCGAGAAAGTACGGGAAAGCCGAGAGATTCAATGTGGGAGGGAACGTCCCCTCCCATTCGCCTCTGACTGGACCTAGCCTCTGAAACGTGATAGAAGGGCTTCCAGAGTGAAGTGAAGGGTTATATTAAAGGCGTGGGGGAGAGACAGTGGGAGATTAAGCCGTAAAACGAAGGAATTTGAGGAAAATGCCGGGTTCAAGCGTGAGGTAACATCTGCTCATCTACTAGTTCCCAGAGTTTACCCGCTCTGCGCATCTCTTTCTACAGTCAGGAATTCTACTAGTACAAGCACTTCTCCTGTAGAATCCAAAAATTGTTTTTACTTTTTGAGCTGGCCAAGGTGAAATGAATAATATATTTTTTTTAAGCCGGCCCCTGTGGTGACTAGATAAAGTCCTTACCTGCTAAACCGCGGAAGGGTCGCGGGTTCGAATCCCGCCTGGGTGGAAATATTATCCCCGCTCCGGGCATGAATGTTAAAGTTCGTCTGTTGTTATTGTTATTCACCCGACATAAATTGACCAAATACGTTGTATTCGGGGTAGTGAAGATGAAATAAAATAAATTTAAAAAAAACCTTCACTGACAATTTATTTTCGTTAAGCAGGCATCAATAAAGTCCTTATTTGGGCTCTTTGGCCAAAAAATAAAACTAACAGGCCACGTATGCCAATATGTGATATAATTATGATAAATGCGATGATAGGGAAATGCGGATGAGAGGAATACTCGATTCCTTTAAAAACCAGAAATTCTGATTTTAGAAACAATCCCATGTCAAGAAATATTATATTTATCATAAATAATGTCGACGGTTTCATCTGCGAGTTTTCATAGTTTACCAAGTCAGGATATTTATTTAAATTTCCTGATAATCTACTTGTGTATGCACAGACTCTAGTACTGTTACAACCATTTTATTAACATATGATGAAGTAAACGTCATTCGGATTTATATATTGTCACATCATCCAAAAAGAAGCAAATGTAATTGACAATATACGTGTATCTTATGTAATGATGGTGAAATCTTAACGGAGCGTGGTTACCGCTTGAATAATTAAAAAAAAATTGGAAACCTCGATTCCCATTCATAAGCATAAGACTTCTTTTACGTGAGGTGGATAATATCAACGATGTAATTAATTTCACAAATGGAATATGCAGCTGTTTCATCATTTTACATACATATGGATGCCCTTTTTAACCCGCATGCCATTTCTCCCTCAGCTTCGGTGGGGAAACTTCACGGATGTAGGAAACATTGCATTCCCGATCCCAAACAGACACATGTTCCATTTTACTTGGATAGATTCATACCGTCTAGGTAAGGATAGTTGACTATAATGAATTCCGCAATCCACAGATCGAAACCTTATTTGTTTCAATTTCTCAGGTACAACTCAAGCCCAAGTCGCAGTTTCTCGGGCAAAGTTTTCGAAAGGTTGAGACCAGCTGCAACGAAGACAGGGAAATGAATCCGAGTGACATGGGAGCCGTTTGTCGTCACCGCCCAACGAGCTAAGGCTTTGCGATTCAATAATGTATCGACGCAATTTCTGAATTTCTTCTCATCGAAAGAGGCAGCATAAAAGCACGCTCTTTCTGAAATGATACAATAAAATATCACCATATCATAATTTCAGCGCCATGATCAGCCAATAATAAATGAATTCTTCATGTTGGTTAGTTGTTTGGCATCATTGGTATTCAAACCCGGACCCTCAGGATTAAAATTCACGGCTCTAGAATTCTCATTAACCCATTAACGCCCAAATTATTTTTTTAGATGCAATCTTTACTTAAGTCATTTTCTATGAGGATTAGGTACTAGTGAGTCAGGAAATATCAATATTTGTTCGGTACAAATTGTTTTTGTTAAAATATAGCCTGTCCTCAATTGAGGACACTGGGCGTTGGCATGTAATATTTTGGGAAAGTCAGAATATGGGAAATTCGATCTCAAAATATTTATTGAATAACAATATGTGAATGGAATAGAAACCACAAATGAAATCTGAAATACAATCATTACGAAAATGAATCATTTGTATACCATTTTAATTTAAAAAAATGATATTTCGGAAAACAAGTAAAACATAGAGTTACATTACATTTTTCCCAGAATGTGCGTGGTTTCCCTTTACATCCTTCCAAGTGACATCTTCTTTTTAGATCCCTATTTTTTATCATGTGATGCATTCCATCATATCTTGTGTCTGGTTGGACTCTTAAACAAGATGTAAAGGCTTGGTATCTTCAATTATCTCAATTTACATAGGTAGCCCTAGAGGTATATATTAGATGAAACATAGTCGTCACCTTGATAAATTTTGCATGGAGAGTCGTTTGCGATAGTTATGGTTATGTTAACTTTCTTTCTCCTACTTCTTTATGACCGACAATGGCACTTTCACTATTTCATAACTATTACAAAATATATGGTAAAGACAATTATACTAATGGATGCATGTAATTTTTTACCATTTTTTTCCGACCTTTGGGCAGTTGCAGAAATGAATCACATGAATTCAATAATGTTATTGGACCATGGCAACCAGTCAAAAACTGTCTCTGATGTATTCGACAAATTTATTGGTTTCATAACTTATGGTATGAAGTAATGAATTCCATTAGTTGCCAAGATGGTAGATGCACCATGAATCCCTTGGAGACTTAATTACTTGATAATAGGGTTGTTTTGAGACGAATGACCAGTTAATTTACTCTTTATGACTAATTATTATTTTCATTTGCAATTATTATGAATGAACTTTCTTGAGTGTTATCCGGTGGTAGAATATTAGATCAAACATTGGAAGCAATTTACTATTGGTAGGTCAATTTTGAAACTGGTTGCGTCCTGCAATGCGAATGTTTTTATCTAGTTCATGGATTTCAAACTATTGATTCTATAACTAAATTTTCTTACAGTCAGCCATTAAGCACGACCCACGTCGCCTTTTTTTGCTGAATAAACGCATTTTGACTCCTAATTACGGGATTACTTTACCAATGACTAGAAGTATAAGATAAATATGTGTATAATTTTAATGCAGTTTCATTATTTACCATTTATTTCCAAAGATGCTTCTTTCAATGTTTATTTGTTGAAGCGACACTTATACGAGATGGGAAAATACCATTTTTTCATGACTCTCGCTTTCTCGCATTTAACATAATGTAATTCCTAGTTCGAATTGTGAAAAATACAGCCTAGAAAATTCACTATTTCGTTAATTAAATCAAAGAGAGGATATGTTTTTCTATGACCAAAATATCACGAGTACGGCTTTATATTTTAAAGTTTAACCAAAAATATATAAGATACAAAGAAAAGCTGCACGCTTCGTTAAAAATTGCTACGAGCGATCATATAGTGTTTCACAGCTTTTGATAAAGATGGTTGCCCCTAGAGACTCGGAGGCTACACGCCAGGCTTAGCTTGCTTGATAAATTTAGAACTAGTGTGTTTCAGAGTGACACAGAGAAAGATATCATGATGTCTCAATACATCTTCAGGGCTGACAGAAGCGATAAAATAAGAGAGTTATTGTCGAACAGATAGATACGATAATTCGTTCTTTCCGCGCACAATGAGCAATCACAATAAAAACTGAGCTCTACTAAATACACTCCCATAAAACACGTCATTATTTCACCTGTAAAAATCTTGTATCTTTATACGACTGACCTAATACCCCCAACCATACGCCCATGCAGCGACCCACAAGGTGGTATTTAGTTGTAGATGTAGACACGAAATGGAAAAATACCATTTTTCCACTATTCTCATTTTCTCACAATTAACATCATGTAATTCCTTGTTAGAATTGTGAAAGTGTAGCCGCTAACAGTCGCTATTATGTCAATCAAATCAAATGAAAGATAAGTTTTCAATGACCGCAATATCGCATTTACGATGTAATGATCTACAATGAACTCGTCTTACTTTGGAACGAGGAAACTCCTATCTGATCCGTAAGTTAAGTTGAAAAGTCTCCTCGGAGTCTTTAGCGAGGATTGCGATGGACGAGGATGCGAGGACACGATGGTCAGAGGAGAGGGAGATTGGATGAAAGTCGAGAGAGGAATGAGTGAGCGAGAGATTAAGGAGGGGTCCGGTCGCCTCTTAGAAGGGAATAAGATACAGTCAGATGCTGGGAGTGAGACGAACGGAATTTTTGGGAGGACTCATCGTTCAAGGCAGGGCATTCTCATCCGACCGGGATGGGTGGACCTTGGTCGGTTCTCCATTTAGACAACACATTATGACTCCCAACTTTGCGACAAGGTCGGCCTGCACGTGCTAAGCGAGGGAGTTAGAAAACCCGAGTGCCATTCATTCAGAGTCGTACTCGTAATATGTTTTTCAATTCTCAGGATTCGCTTACATGGAACGAACAAATTAATTTGATGGATTTCGATAGGAATTTCACACCAGAATGTGATTTTTTAAGTTAGTAGTTAACCGAGATATTTCCTTGGGCATAATGGGGAACACGTTCGAATTTTACGTATTGATTTTAGCAGCTGAAGGAAAAATGCATTTAAAATTGCAATAATATACTTTTACAGGACTAAAATTCTCATTAATCAAATAAAAAGATTTGTATAAGTCTTTAACTTGATTCATTTTTATGCGTGGTACGATTAGAGCTTAAATAACAAGGGATGATTTTGGTGTATTCTGAAAATAATTACTTTGGAGGCTATATGAGTTTTTTATTTTTATCTTATTTCATCTTTACTACCCCGAATACAGCGCATTTGGTCAGTTTATATCGGGTGAATAAAAACAACAACAGACGAGAAACAAACATCGTCGCCAACAGGACTTTACCCCGTCGCCACCGGGTCTGGCAATATTTAATATAAATTATTATAATATTAAGTGTGGATGTTGTAACCAGACTCAAGCCAGACCTCAAGAGCACTAAAATGCCGGCTCCAAGAGAATAATAGGGCCGTGAAAAATGAACAACTCCGCCAGTCTGCGGTCACAGAACACATGTGGAGTGAGCCAACTCATAGCATTGATTTTGACAGCACCATTTTATTCAAAAAAGAAGCCCGCTATTTCCCGAGAATCATACAGGAATCAATATAGATAGCGAAAACACCACAAAATTTCAACCGAGAGTTCGGCTACACCCTCGCCACCCCTTGGAAAAGGCTCTTCAACAGTACGGACCAATCACGACACACCTCTACCAGAAGGCGCGGAAACGGAATAGCAAAAAACGACGGACCAAACCCTGAATCCACGCTTCAGCGGACCTGATGAAGCCAGCTAGAACGCTGTCAAAATACTGTAAAAAAATGGATAAATGCGGAAGGAGATCTGAAAAGCCATTCTCTTCTTCAAAAAAAACTCGGCGGAAGCCTTCACGGAAATACTTAATATAATAAATAGCTGAGAAAACATTTAAACTAGACTCCGTTAATTTTTTTATCAGATGCGGGTGAAAGAAATTCCTAATTTTTTTAGTGGTATCTCTGGAATGCTACATGTACCATATCCTATATAAAATGGCTGGTGTCTCTGACAAATATATCGGAAAGTAGTGCGGTAAGGGGCTAGTATTTTGGTACCAATGGATCGGTGACATATTTTTCTTTAAACTAAGACCAAATTCATTGATTTTACGGAGAAACGTTATCTCACTCAAACTTCCTTAAAATCTCTACTTGAGATTTTATTGCCTTAATTGAATGCTAGTACATTAAAAAAGTTCTTTTTTCACCATTCGACGATATTACCTGTACAAGACGTTTCACATTAAGATGACAGAATGGTATCTTCTACCAACACAAAGATGACCATTCCGATGTTAAAAAAATAGTCAATTCTGCATAGTTCGTCTTAACTTAATTGTAATTATTGCTATGACAACATTCACAATAAAACATTAAGCACAGAAATACTGCCATGATAAAAATATCATTACACAGCAAAGTTCCAGTTATCTGAACCACTTCTTTTGCCAGCACCTATCCTTGAATGATGAGTTCCGGTAAAAACGAGGGAATTTTACCTTCCTCTTCGACTTTTGATTTTTCTGCTACCTCCGAGTACTGGACATGACATCTTGGTCATTGCGCACTTAAAAACGGCTTTTTAAACATTTAAGCGTACATTAAATCAGGCAGTCTTAGATACTTTCAGTGGCAGCTCGTCAACCAGGTGACATCACGCGCCTCAAAATTGGCACAATGAATAGCTGAGAGAACATTTTAACAGCTAGTAGTACCTCATCAGATTACTATCACGGTTGACAGTACGAGGAAACCATGATTTCATATGGAGAAACGTTCTTTTGTTAATCTCCATTATGTCGGACGTGCGGTCGGACAATGCGGCGGACAATATTAGCATAAAAAAATGCCACGCTGTGCCTTAAATTCAAATAAGGGAATTTTCAAATGCATAAGTATATTATTCACTAATGAAGCTAATTTTCTATTAGCGCGGTTTTGAACATGAATGCCAGCCTGGCCTTAGGGTAGGCGTATTGATCATAAGCTAGTAGTACCTTTTCATGTTCCATTTTTTTATTTTAAATGAAATCTCCAATAAATGAATTTGAACTAAAGGGTCTATTGCCGGTATCTTGGCCCCTAGCAGATAATATTTCGCATCCATTACGTTTACTCATGAATGGACTCTAGCTCATGCTCAAAATATTTTATTCAGGTTATTATCAATTATTTCACAATATATTGTATGATATCATGACCTGAAAATCGCATTGGGTTGGTAGAAATGGTAAGGGAGATAAGGGAGGATGTAGACAGGAGATGGCGTTTGGCCGGGGCGGGAAGTGCGAGTCGTATTAACCGATTCCGAAGGGATTCGAATCCCGAGTCAGCGGAGTGGAAGGACCGCGCCGATTATAACGCTCACAGAGTCCAGACCCAACGGGAGCTCTTATAATTCCGGATGGGATTACAGAACTGGGAGCAACTCCAACGGAAGGAAGGACGGAGAAGGGAAGAGCAGTTTAGGCTTAAGAACTGAAGATTACTACCATTGGGGAAATTGCTAGGTTTTCCAATGATTGGTTTAGCGATACATGTATTACATTCCATACAATTTTTATTTCAAAAGCTTCAATGCATGATTTTTTTATGTTGCTTTTTCGATTAGAAAGTACATGTGTATTAACTGTGGTTAGAGGCCATTATACTACCATGCCAGTCCTTAACACTAGAACCGCGGACGGGACATATTTGTCCCATTTCAACTTTTGATGAGCCGTATCTCTCTTAAAATTTTTCGTAAGAATTTCTGAGTTTTTGGCTTTAAATCGTTTATTGAGTTGTTTTCTTTGAAAAATAATATTCATCCTCCACCTCGTCCTTCCGAGAAAAAAACAAGAAAGATCTGAAACCGCGGATGGGATATTTTTGTCCCGTCAAGGAATATAGATCTTTCTGTCGCATTACATTATCAGTGGTTTAGGAATTCTTTAATGACCCTTTCGGAAATATTGCTTATGGTACAACAGATAAAATTTACTCAATGCTCGCCCACATTTTACGAGCATTTTTTGAGTAACACATTCACAAAAACATAATTTTCGTAAGTTTTTTCAAGTTTTACCAAAGGAACATTTTTGTTACAGTAGCGGTTTTAGGTGGCTAGCAAGGTCCAGCAGTTCTAATGTTAATTTTAAACCATCTTATTGCCCAAACAACACAAGACAAAATCACCAGAGTAACAATATTAATCGATAAAAATACGCATAAAATCTGAGCTTGATGATATACTGGCTTAACCAAGTTTGATTTATGTTGTTATACAACCTAAAATACCTACCTACCAAGCCAAATCTAAAATATTAAGGTCGATGTTGAAAGTCTAAAATCCTAATTTAGTTGATTTATTTTTTCTTAATATTATACAAATTCGAATATCTTGTGTCTCTAAGTAAATTTCGGAAACAAAATATTTTTATCGAAATGCATTCATTATCATCCACCCCGGCTCTAATACAGCCGTAATGCTGTGTACCGCAATCGTGCCATCCTAAATTCTAAATTCACTAATTCTTTAGCTTTTGTTAAAGACCGGATGACATACTTTTATGTGATGGTATTCTTTAAGTTTTCTATGCAGTTGATAAAAAGTAAACTAAAGCTTCATCTTCCTACCAAGAAAGGAAGATGAAGCTTCTTCTCTTACATTTACTCAGGCATTAAGAGAAAGGGTTGTTCATGGCATTGAGTAATTCTTACATTTTTGCCTTCGATTAATCAAATCAACTCAACACGATAAGTTATATTTAATAGCATTATATGATATGAGTATCGAGAAAGACTGAGCTGTATTAACGGAAAATGGGAGGGTGAAATGCGATGAATCAAAAAGATTTGAATGTTGAATTGTATTGATTTCAGTATTTATAGTCAGGTAAATGTACCCCAGGCGGTATTGTTCAGATAAGTAGCACAATAAAAATACTGAAAAGAAAAATACATTAACAACGTAACTTAGAATATCAGAAAGACAAAAAGAGTGCGAATATTTTTTCGAGGAAAAAGTGGAATATCACGACTACCATTCATGTAAATGGGTATTAAGGCGAGTAAGTCACTGATGGAGTAACTCATAAGCTACAATACCATTCTTCGAGCATTAATAAAACTATGAGTGAAAAATTTCACCTTTCACATAGACAAAACTGAGTTCTCACCAATCTAGGTAGAGGCGAGTTAAATATCAAATGAAAATACGAAATTCGTCAGGAATTTGGAACATTATATTCTAATCGGAATGTCGGATCAATTTAAATCCTAAATATCCCCCTCTTGCATACCAGAGCTTTCTTTTGAAGTAGAGATGGCAAATTCCATGTCCTAATTGTACTCGACTCATTCCCAATCATCTTGGGAGTCAAAATCGAAGGCCAAACTTCCGCTTTCCGCCGAACGTCCGTTTACAAATCAGTCGAAAACGACGTGGGATTCTAGCAGTGGAAAAAAATCTTTTGCGCACGCGAGGCAGCAACTGTTGCAGAAAAAGCACAAGCCAAGCTTTAGGTTTCACACCACACACTGGGCCATATCATCGATTTCGCAATCCCACCGACCGATAACAGCGGTCGGAATTAAAAAAGCGTTCGCCGCTTCGACCCTTTCAGACGCCGATAGCGATCAGGCTTTCGTGGAGATTCGAGCGAAGCGACGGAAACAACCACGGAAGGAGCAGGGGAATATTGGGGTGAAAGACGGGGAAGAACACTAGCAATGTGTTCCCGTTCAAGTATCGTAATAGCGAAACATGGTGCAGACGCCTGATTGAACCGTTTTGTCTAAGAAAGGTCGTATTAGAAACACAATAACAACACATGATTTATACCGCTGCCAACTGATGAACAAAATATTCTCGACCCAAACAAAACTCTATCGGAATAAGCTGATACTCTTGACAAGCCCTACTTATAAGCAGTTTAAGCATAAAGATAAATGCCCAAAAGTAGCATTTTTTGTTGGTAATGAATTACAGACTGAACGATTTGAGTTTGGAAATTAAGTTTTGCGACCTTGGGAACCTTGATTGCTTAACACGGAGATTGCCTAAGGTCTTAGGAATTAGACTCTTTTACTGAAAAAGGCGTTTTACGCAACTTTCGCTATGTTTCGCGACCATGTAGACTGCCTTAGCGCATACCACGTGCTATAATATTACTTTAAACCAGCATGTGTAAATGGTATGCGTTAGTTCTCCCGTTTGCCGTGAAGCCTCCACATTACAATGAATCATTGTAATCGGAGCGTTTTGATATTAGAAGAACTTAGTCTTAACTGAACAACTCGAAGGAAATCAGTCTTCAGTTATGATCAAAACTTTGGTATTACACGCACATAACTGTGGTCATCAGAAAGTAAAAAATTACTTATTTTTGTTCTCTATCCATTACACTCAAACATATGTAGCTTTCAACAATCGCTGAATCATGAAATCGAGGTACGGCTAGTGATAGTTACCTAGTGATTAAAGCTGAGGTAATTAGCAAGAGATTACCTAAGAGAAGAGAAGCCAACCAGTATCTTACTTCTATTGAATTTTTCTCTGTGTTTTTTAATCGGTCAGTTATTGCTAAACACAGGTAGTCAACTATTATTTTTTAATTATTATTTGGAAACGGGAATGAATCTACACAGCTTCACAATTCACTATCGTTATCCTTGATTAATAATTCAATACTAGCCATAAAATCAATGATTTGAGTAGTATTTGGGGATCAAAAGCAGATAAATGGAATTAACATTGTTATCAATAACTTAGTCGAAAAGCAACCGAGCTCCAGGAGCGATATTTTGTTTCTCGTTAAGATGAGCAAAAATATCTTTTTATCGTTATTTTTCTCCCATCTATCTATTATCCGGCCACTGGTTAACCCAAAAATTACTTTACAACATCCATCCACAGACTTCTCTCTTCAGATAACCTCTGAATTCTTTCTTTATTCATTGTTTTGGCCTCCCTTAGAAGTCAGTTAGTAAGCTCACCGCTGATCCATCGTGCTGATGGTATGTCTTTATCATTGTTGTTTTCATTCTAACCCTTTTTATGTGGTGCAAAACATAATTTCGGCCAAAAGAGGAAAAACATCAAAAGTTCTTGAAGTTCTTGAATTAGTATCTATTTACCAGTAAACTCCACTTTCTCCAGCGAGATGTTGTAGAACAGCATATTGAACAGTGATACTCAAACGATATCGTACTGTCTACCAAATTTATTTCCAACTCTTACAACACGTGTTTCAACTGTCTAGCAGTCATTAGTCTTACCTGATGATGACTGCTAGACAGCTGAAACACGTGTTGTAAGAGTTTGAAATAAATTTTGTAGACAGTACGATATCGTTTGAGTATCATTGTTCTATTTACCAGCCCGTGAATTGAATAAATGTATCGACGATTATGATCGGTTCCACAAATAGAAAATGCCAGCATGTTAGCTTAAACGAGGATGTCTTTTCTTTGGAGAAAACAAAGAGACGAATGGACAGAACTTTAAATCGACAGCTCGGAGTCTGTATGTCTTTGACTGAACAACAACTATCCACATCTGATGCGACTGTTCACCCAGTTGGATAACGTAGTAATTATACACTTCCTGATGCTTCATCGAGCCCAGTCCTGTGAGTTTAGACGTTTCCAAGTACGCTGTAAAGAAGATCGGATCGGGTGAGCTTCAAGTGGCGAGAAACAAAACGCTATTATGATATAAAATACCGGGCATAGCGATCAGTTTTCAACCCTCACGGGAAGGTGTAAGTCATGGATCCGTTTTTTATAGCTGCTCACGCTAAGTAATTGCTTAGTGATAGAACGCTATGAATAACGCCAATGTGGATATTTTCGGACTTTTATCGCACATATGGTTAAATGATCATTAGTATCCACATACAGTGAAACCTGTGTTCAGCGGCCACTACCGGACCCATGAGACAATGGGCACTTACGGAGGTGATCGACGAAGAGGGGGAGGTAATTTCTTTTCTCTTATAAATGGAAATTCCTTCTGTTACCGAAAAAATTCGGGCGCACTCAGGTGACCGCTTAATGGAGGTGGCCACGGAGACAGGTTTCACTGTAATACATTCCGAGTAGTTTCTTCTTTTCCCTGCTTTGCCCAATATTTTTGCGACTGAACTCAGAACTTCACTGAAAATTTCACTTAAGATCAAGTCTTTGTCCGGACATTTGCATTGAAATAATCACGCTTACCCGTAGTACCCACGCTAAGACCTTGTGGCCTCGCTGGTAGGCACAGCTCTAGAACACAGAGGAAAGAAATGATGGAAGATTATTTTCCAATATGGATCTACCAGAAATATCCAACGAGACAACTTAAATTGTACAAAATTGCTAGGCACAGTCGATCAACGCCGGCAATGCGGGGGAACCTGTGAATTAAAACTGATACCCATTAAGGAGACAGTTTGAGTTTCAAGATCACTTGATCATTTCGCTTTGTAAGAAAACCAGCACCGTGAACATTTGAATACATCGTGAAAATTTCAGTGTTATACATTCACACTTCAATTATCGCAAGTAAACGCTATTTTGCTGTACAGTTTCTACGTGATACTGACCTTATGCAACACCTGGGATGGGAATCGCTTTCAGACCTTTAATGGAAAATTAGACTCGGTCTTTTATGGAAGTTAAAAACCAATTTATTTTCCAACGACGTCATAAAACTTACAAAGTCTAACATACTATTGTAGATCGGATCATGAGAATAAAATTAGAGAAATAGACTGCAGAATTGACAGGTTTAAAATGTTATTTTTCCCGAAATCGATAAGAGACCATATTGGCTGCCAATGCGACTTTGAAGTAGGTGAATATTTTGAATATTCCCTGCATGACTCATGTATCACTTAAACGTAGTTGCATTATTTATTTATTTAATTATTTATTTGAGAAAAAGATATCATGCAGCATGAATCCATTTTATAGTGAACGTATAACAAACAGAAAAGGACACAAACGTGAAAAATTAACAAGAAGGTAACAAATAATCCAAGATAAATGTTTCTCGGATGTTGCACCGGGTAAGAGGGTCCAAAGATCCCGACGTTTCGGAGATCGACTTGATCTCCATCTTCAGGGGGTTCTGATGCCGTGTATTTCATTTTAGCCGGTATATAAGCTCATTGCACTAGGTTCAGGTGTCATCTGATTGGTTATGGCGTATGCGAGTTTTCCCGCCTTCTCGTATGTATTTAAGGGTGTTCATAATGAGTCTCTAGGAGTTACTTTCAAGGAAACCAGCGTCTCTGTTGAAGTTTTTTGGCTACATACGGACGGGTTTTCCAGCTTTTGACCAGCTGACGCCTGGTGCCTTCGAAAGGGAGTTTGTCTGTCAAACAGAGATTCATACATCCTTCCGTAGGCGAAGTGCAGAATATGTGTGAAAACCCCGTGATTGTTTCAGGAGTGCATTTAAAGAAAGAAGTCTTTCATGATACCTCTTGCGGTGTCCCGCGATATGATTATGAGTATCATTTGTAACATGGTTTATTAAAAAATTCTTTGTAGTGGTTCTTTGCAATCTCTACACATTGATGATCACTATAGGAAAGTGAATGTAGCCATATCGTATCCACACACTTGCCGTATCATCGTACTCCCCGTCGCCGGCGGGCGGAACCGGACTCCACCGCGCGCCAGAAAAAAAGATGAAATACTCGGGGTCGCAAATATGCGCAAGTTTTTTCTTTAGATTATCAATCTGGAAGCTTTGAAGAATGACGTGGTATGAGTAATACTTGTCATCAGTCGGCACCAACTACTTTCTCTCAACAAGTATGTAATAATTTGACTGATAATAGACTCCGCCATTTTGTTGTGTCACTATGGTTAATAATAAAATAAAATCTTTTAAAAAAACCATTAAATGAAAGAGAAAGAACTGTGTTATAAAATGGTTTAAAAACATTTTCCTTAAGTTAATCAATTAAAGTACAGAAAGAGAATTTCGGTAATTCACCGAGAAAATCGAAGGTGGGCGTTTTTTGCGAAATTTGTTCAACTTTGACCCCATATATATTGTAAATGTACGAGTATAGGGAAAAAATAAATACGGCATGTTATGCAAAAAATATTTGAATGTTACTTCGAAGTTTCAACTTCTGGACTCTAAAAGAAAAACGTTTTAGAGGTTTTGTCCAGCTTTTTTCGATTTCAGCCCACTGTGCGTCTGAACCTTTGGACCCTCTTACCTGGTGGAACACCCGAGAAATATCCAGCAGATACGCCGGGCTAAGATCTTTCATCAATAATAATCCAACATGGAGATACAGTAAAAATTACTTTTTTGGGAATGACATATGGATAGGTAAGCGAAGACACTGGAAGAAATGGTGAGAGGGCCTATGTTCTCGGAAAGGGAATTCACAAGAGAAGATGGGCGAAAAATGAGGGAGCCCTTGGCAAGTGATAATATGGGGGTAGGGAAATGGAGCATTGAGTGAGTCCTGGTGTGTCGGGTGGGTATTCTGAAATATATCTAGGAAACAAGGTCAATTGTTGAGTTTAGTGTGCAATGAATAGGTTTAAGATCAGTTTTTAGGAAGATATTATCAAGTTTATCATTGGAGAGTGAGGACAAGACTGCATCTGAGGTTAGGTTGCGGAGATTTGGCACTCTTTTTTTGCCAATTCGTAGGAAGAAGTTGGCTATCTATGTTACAGAGATTTAACATTAGTTAACATCGACTATGTACGCGAACAGTAGGAGAGATTAGGAAGAACAATAGATGTGAGATACGACTGTAGATTATAGATTAATAATTGAATATGAACTCTAAGGCTTCCGCGGAGTCGTTCAGAAGATATCGAAGACTTTTCGGGTTCTCTTCCGCGTGTTTCCATTGTCGAAGACGACAGTTTCGACAGCGTTGCAGCTGTCTTCTTCAGGTCAGAAGTGACGATGCGTGTGAATGTGACCGATCTATATAGCCGGCCGTTTTCCCGCCATTTCAGTCTGGTGCGCTGCCATTGGCCGCTTCCTTTTTCTTTGCGAAAATTCTTTTCCAGGCGTAGGAGAGAGTGTAGCCATCTTCTCTGTTGATGTTCTCGGGTGTTTTTGCGATTTCGATGGCCTCCCTGATGAGTCTGGGGAAGTAGCGGTTTTCTTTTGCTATTAACTTGGCTTCTTCGAAATTCATATTGTGACAAGGTCCACTCCAGGTGTGTTCGGCCAGAGCTGATTTGCGTAGCTGCCTATTCTTTATGTCTCTTTGGTGCTCTCTCAGGCGGCATTTGAGAGCTCTCGATGTCTGTCCGATGTAGGATTTCCCGCATTCGCACTTCACCTGGTAGACGCCTTCTTTTTTGTTATCTGGTAGGCGGTCCTTGGCCTTGCAGAGGATGTCTGAGGTTTTCTGGACGCAGTTGAAACGGGTGACGACATTGTGTTTCGCCAGTACTCTGGATATCTTCTCACTGGTGCCAGCAACATATGGAATGACGGCGAAGGCTGCAGGTTTTGGCTTATCCTCGGAGGTCCTTTTCAGGTCCACCGCGTCTTCCATTTTTCTCGTTATCTTCCGGATAACTTCAGGCTGGTATCCATTCTTACGGAATGCGTGGCATAGGTGGGATTTTTCTTGGTTGAAGGAAGATATGTCAGAAATTACGCGTGCTCGATGAAATAAAGTTTTCATAACTCCTGCTTTCTGATGAGCGTGGTGGTGCGAGTCCGCATGTAGGTATCGGTCCGTGTGGGTGACCTTCCGGTACACTGAGTGTCCTAGCGTACCGTCTTCTTTTTTGGAGACCAAAACGTCGAGAAAAGGAAGGCAATTATTTTCTTCTATTTCCATTGTAAAGCGGATAGAAGGTCTTTGCTTATTCATGTGCTTTAAGAAGTTGCTCAGCTCCTCCTCCCCGTGCTGCCAAATGATAAATGTGTCATCCACATATCTTACGAAGAGTTTGGGTTTTTTCGGACAGGATGCCAGAGCCTCTCGTTCGAAGTCCTCCATGTATAGATTGGCGACCACAGGCGATAGGGGGGAGCCCATGGCCGTGCCTCCCACTTGTTTGTAGAATTTGTCATTCCATAGAAAATATGAGTTCTGGAGACAGAAACCCACCAACTTAGGGAAGTCCTCGGGCAGTCCTTTGTTCGTCAGCGCTTTGATAGTATCGATGGCTCCATCTATGGGAATGTTGGTGAACAGTGATTCCACGTCCAGGCTCACGAGTATATCACCCTTGTTCACTCTCACGTTTTTAAGTATGTCAATGAAGTGCGCTGAGTTCTTGACGAAGGTGGAAGTTTTCCCAGAATAAGGAAACAATGCGCTTGCTAGGTGTCTTGCTAATTTGTGAGTAGGAGAGTCGATGGCACTGACGATCGGGCGCAGTGGGACTCCAGTTTTGTGCACCTTTGGTAGTCCGTATAGTCGCGGTGGTTTTGGTGCGGGCACTATCAGCCAGCGTCTGTCTTTCTCCGGTATGGAGGAATGGTCAATCAGCCATTTCGTTTCACGTTGGATTCTTCCTGTGGGGTCGGACTTCAGCTCGCTGTATGTATCCACCGTTAGTAGTTTTTTGATCTTTTCATTGTAATCGTCTTTCTTCATGACGACTGTCGCGTTTCCCTTGTCTGCCGAAAGGATGAGCAGGTCGCTGTTTTCCTTTAGTCGTCTTAAGGCCTCTTTTTCTTTTTTGATGACGTTAGGCTTGGGTGGTCTTGCATGAAGGAGGACTCGGCTAACTTCTTCTCGTATGTCGTCGGCCTCCATTTTGTGTAGGTTTCGGATGGCATTTTCCACTCCGGTGGCTATCTCTTCTTTGGGAACTTTTGCCGGTGCAATGGCAAAGTTAAGGCCCTTGTCTAAGAGTGAGATGGTTTCTTCGTCCAGGTTGTTGTCAGTAAGGTTGACTACGTGACGGTCCTTTTTGGGACCATTGTCCAGCGTTGGGTGTTGCTTGTTGTGAAGATTGTCGTACTTGTGGATCTGTTTGCTCCTCGTGGCAGCGAAGATCGTCAATGAAGATTCATACGTAATTCTCTCCACCGTATTCCTTGGTTTGGGGAGTCTTCGATATCTAATAATTGAATAGTTTTCTGTAGCAATTGTAGCATACCTATTGTATAGTCTATGTTGGTGAAAGTTAATCTCTACATTGCATTGCATGTTGGAGATATGTGGTGTTGGTGATTTGCAGGGCAATATGCAGATTTACGCTGAATCAGCAGAAGCAGAGCGAGGGGTTATCGTGTGACCAAGTGCAAGGTGAGTGGGTATATATTTTGAGTACGAAGGCCGTTTCGCAAGGGCTCAACTCGGATCGGAACACGGCCTAGCATAAGTAAGGGTGAAGCCTAGGTCCGAAGCATAGGGGGAAAACAAGTCGGGGTGTGGGGACTGCGAGAGTTTATAAAGGTGGATGGGAGCGGTCCCGAGAATCCGAAGACGATGACTACGCGTCGAGATGGCTTTTTGTGGGACGAAGGGCGTAGGGCACGGAGCGGAATCTTTCGGGGAGGAAGGAAGAGAGGAGGAAGAGGCGAAGCAAGGAAGAGAGAAGAGCCCAGTGCTACGCTTATACAACCAGGTCCGACCGGCGCTCCCCCTTTCCACAGCAGGAAGGCTGAGGCGCACCATGGGAGGGGGGGGAGTTTGGGGAAGGGGGCGGGGGAAGCGGAGAGGGCAGAGGGAGTGTGGGAGGGGTGGCACAGGGAGGAATGCGGTGGGAGGTGGGGGTGGGGAGTGGGCGCGCTTAGGAGAGGGCGGGTCCCTTCTTAGTATGGGCGGAGGCCTCGCTCTCTGGGAAAAGAATGGGGTTTTGCTGTGGGGTTGGTGGGAGGATTGTATAAGGGCCCGTCCTTAGGGACTGGAGGTGCTGGGTGGAGAGGTGGAAAAGAGGGAGAGGCTAGAACAAGGACCGCCGGCGCTGCAGGAGATGACGCGCTACAGTGGGAGGAAAGGACGAAGGAAGGGGGGAAACGTAACATTTCTACGGAACGAAAAGGGGTTGCACGGATTGAAAGCCTAGCGAATCTTTACTCATGGTCTTGTAGCTCTATTCTGGAGCTCTACCCTCCGGACTACGACCTGTACTAAATGAAGGCTAACTCATCACACACGTGCATACTCATTTTCCTTCGATGTAGGCACAGCCAAAAAGTTATATTCTCTGTTTTAGTCCTGCTTGACTGACTCTACATCAATAAGTCCCTCAATAATACCCAGTGGAGTAATAGCGGGGTAGGCAAAGATATACCACTCTTCACCCTCCCTAAAATGTTTTAGAGGGCACCAAAACGTTCCGGTACCACTAACTCAACTTGATTAATTTGAAATTCACAGGCAAATATATAGCGTTCATGGTAAAGAGACCACTGCTATGTTCAAAGAAGAAAGGACTAAAAACTAGGAAACAACATGTAAAAACATTCGTGAAGAAAGTGGCGCTCTTAGGATTGGAAGCATGGCCTAATAGAATAGCAAATCAGAACAGACTAGAAGCTGTCAAAATATGGAGAGAATTCTGTAGAAAAAATGGACGGGCAGAATATTAAATGCTATTCTGAGTCACGTTGAGAGGAGAGAAATTAGAGGAGGTAGGACTACATAACAGAAAACAGTATGTGGAAACATTCGTGTGGATCGGCAGTGTGATGGAGGCATGAACCACTGGAAAAGCTGACTTGAACAAATTCGAAGCCATCGAAACATGATGCAGGAGGATGACACTGAAGATAAAATGGACGGACAAATTAAGAAATGATGAAGTTTACCGGAGAGTAAAGGAGGAAAGAACTACATGGAAAACTCTACACAAAAGAAGAACCAAAAGGCTTTTACACAATGAGGCACAATGTGTTTTTTCAGAGAAAAAGTGAAGGTAAATTAGAGAATTGAGTCCCAAAACAAAGACATAAGAATAAATTCATGACTAAAATAAAGAATAAACTACAAAGAAGAGCCACAGAGAGTAAGGGAATTAGCATTAGATAGGGAAGGAGGAAGGCTGCAATTAACCAATCTTCGGATTGAACGATCAATGATGTTTGAATGATATTTGAATGACAAATGTGATGGAAGGTACCTACTCTCTAATTTTTCATCAAATAAGACACCATAAGGTGACAAGTCCAGTTTAGAAACGCTGTGAATTGTTTGAAAAGTTAACGATATTTTATAGAAAGTTTGAAGAACTCAATGGCCGCAGAGGCGCCAAAACACGTTCCCCGACCAAATACGTATACAACGTTATCACGCCGCTGTTACTGCACTCTCCGTGATTACTTTTTTAAGAGTTACAATCATATATTACTATATACATGCCTTCATGTCATGAGGCTTCTAATATTACGTCTCATATGAGTAACTTCAAACATATTCATCTATAACATTCAGCTAATTGAGTTGAATTCACGGTAAATAAAAGCTCATGTACGCTAATATTTATAACTCAGTTTTATTTAATGTACGAAATTTCCGCAATGAATTAGGTTGTTGACAATGCCCACCTCCTGCTATAAGAATCAACTATGACAAGTTGGTCGATTGACCATCTTTTTTGGCGACCTAACATTGACGTCATTCGCGCCATTTGAGGATAGGTGAGCAGGTTGGCAACGATTGGATTGATAGGTGAATTGAGGAGGAGCGGAGGGTCAAAGGCATATTGTTCAATCATACGGGCGGAATACTGCAGTTGAAGTGCTCACCAACTATTATTCACCAACTATTATTCACCAAGTATCATCAGGATTTCCACAGAATAATTTTTACCACTGCTGGGACTAAAACAAAATTGAAGTGATTAACTCTGACTCTCATGCATTCCCAATTCAAGATTATATATTTATTTACTGATAACTCTAAAAGACTGTGGAATTTTGTATGGTGCATACGTCATTAATAATTATGAAAAGACACTGACCATACATATCGTGGGTAGCTAAAAAAAATCAGGAACCTTCTCTTCGCAAAGAACTCTGCCAGCACGGGCGAAATATAACATTACTCCCAATGAACGACATAATTATACATAATCTTTTTAATCTCCACCAATTGAATGAGAAGAAGCCAGCAACAATTCCCATTTGATCCCAGGATCAGAGAACAAATATCTCAAGGCGTTAATCCATGGCAACTTGGCTTCCATATTCCCATCGAAGATCTAAATCAGGAAGTCACTTTTTCCGACTAGATTTTCCATAACTGATCTAAAAGTCTTTATAATGCATTATCAGTTTCCGCCAGCGAGATATTACTTTTCACATAGTATGGAGATATATTTTCATTCGCCGACAGTCATGTTTCTGCGAGAGACAGAATAAGTGCTATTTCTCTAATCTCTTATCTTCTCCAGACCGTCGCTTCTGAGCAACGTTGCATGACACAAACCTTTCAGGTGTTTTCAATATTGGCAATTACTAATTTGTCGTAACTATTATTTCCCAGCATTGGTGCACCACATCGATCGGGACTGATTTTAGTCATCCAGAATGGAAGGATGATTTTCTATCAATCAGAGAGATCCTACGAAAAATTCAAAGTATTAAACCAATAACAAAGTTGTGGTTAATGGCAACAGAAAAAAACGACCATTTGACTGTCGGAATGGTAAAACTGATATTAAAACAAAGTGGAATAAAAATCAACGCCGTAACTCAACGTCATTGATACTCATAGCCTTAAGAATCCTCAGTGTATTTTGGGTAACCATACAAGTGGATTTCAAGATGTGGTAAAGCAGGCGACTCACCGACGATTTAATCGATTTCAACAGCAATGGAACAGGCCATTTAGACTGGCTTTTTATTCTAGTCACTCATTACGAGAGGCAACGTGCAATCAGACGTCGCCAGTATGTCTCGGCCCGTCACAGTACAACATCCGTCCATCTCACTCACCACTCATCTCTACCCTTCAAAGTTTATTATTTCCTCTCCGTGCCAGTCGTGTAGCGTAGTCATATGCTGCGCCTTTTATTACCCGAACAACTCTTGTTCTCGCTGTATTATTTTAATATTCAGTCTTGGGCGTCGGAGCTGCCAAACGGCGCGCCAACGGGGAGGTACTGCCTCCCGTGCCGTGGGAGTGGGGATTTCGAGACTTCCCAGACGAAGCAATGAATAACCAAAGTATCATCTCCACCGACGGATTACCAATGCATATTTATCTTTTAGTCGCTTTCTTCGTCACCAGCCATGAGCGGGTGAGCATAAACATCGTTTAAAGGCGAAGTCTGGTCGTTGCAATCAAGAACACTTGTCTTTTACCATTCTAATAAATTCATAGCTTTCATAGTATATATTCACTGCCTTCGTCTCATGTATAACATGCATACGTATTCTTTTTGGTTGTCCTCTGCCTTTCTTTTCTATAACTTTTTCTCCTGACATCCCTCCAATCAACTCATTATATCTCGTTCATGATGAACAATAAAAATTTTACTATTTTCACACTCTTTATTTTTCACCGAACAGGTTTCAACTCAGAATGTCATTATCAAGGTTATTGTATTGACTTTGGTGATGATACTGCGTTGAAACTTGGTCGGTTATTAATAAAAAAGAGTTAAAATAGTAAAAGTTATATCGTTCATCATGGACATAACAATGTTTACAAAGTGACACCTGATGCTACTTCTCATATTCATTATGGCTCATTAGATGGCTCAAGAATTTGACTTTTCTTTTCTCAATCATGTTTAGCAGTATTGTCTCCTTATTTGCTTCTTACAAAACTTACACAATTGTTTTCCTCTCCGCTAAACAGATTTTAATATTTTACTCTCTATATCCGCGTCTGAAGGGGGATGCAAATGAATTTATATAAAAAAATTAATTGATAAACAAAGAAATTTAACTTGCAGAGTAAATCATAAGTGATGCTGTTAGCCTTGTTATCTCCCCGCGTTGATGAAACATGGTTTTAGATTGTAAAAACACGTTTGACTTCGTTAAAATCCCCAAATAAAGACACAGTATACAAAAAATATTAATTTAACATTATAAGCCTTTCGTAGACAGGCATTCTATGTAATAATTTCGTACTTTTACAATTTCATCATCAAACATCATTAGTTTAGTCTAATATACCTCTTCATTCGATTACACATTCCGAGAATAATATTGATTTGATGTATGCTATAAATTATACCATTTCATGCTCTTTAAATTTCATGATTTGCGCTAAAAAATAAAGAAATGAGCTGTAGTTTCATAATATAGCTTTGCATCACCCATTCATTAGCAAAAATACGTATGAAATCTCCATGGTGATACAAGATTCAAGGCTAAGTTTTTTATGTACAAAATCAACGTGGTATTAACTTATGAACTTGTCAGTTAACAATGTGCATTTTAATTTTAAGCATTTTTAGCATTTATTTCATGCATTATCTTCATGTGATGCGCTACCTCTTGTATTACGGAATGATAGTTTGGATGAAACTAATATTCAAGTCGTCTCATCTCATCTTTCCGATTAGTTGACTCAGTTCCATTTTTTAAAGGTGGATATGTACGTAGAAATATGACACGGTAGATAAAAATGGAAAAGATGCGCACTTTAAAAAGAAATATTCATGCTTGTATAAGCGTCAATTTTTGAATTGACCTAGATCGTGCATTCTGTGCGATAAGATGAATTGTCGCCAGGAAAAGTAATCTTAAAAATAATACCCTGGCGACGGCGGATTTCCTCACGGGTCGTAGGATTCACGAAGGAGGCCTAGTTCAAAACTAAGATGAGCAATTTTTATTCGAAAGTTCAGCGTTAAACTTCAGCCTTGCCTTACATATGATAACGTGATGGATGGAGCTACAATATATATTAATACCATTCGAATATAAACTTCCTACACGGCTGGAAAATTTTCCTAGCATCGATCAAAGTTTGAAAGTATATTGTTACGTGATTCACGGAAAATAGAAGTTGCCATACTGAATCAGGATACAACTTTTATGCAAGCCTCTTATTCGCCATCACATATGCACCAGTGAATATATGTACATCTAGCAGGAAAAAGAGGCCACAAAGTTGGCCATTACTAAATAAATGAGTATCACGTTTGCACTATCCTGCCAATTACTATTTTTACCAACAGGAAACGCAGCACAGTTGTCTCGTTTATTTTAGGTCTGGCTTCATTTTTAATTTCTCGATGTTTCGATGAAAATTTAAGGCTTTAAAAACTAAGCAGAAGTCCTCAAAGGTCAGATCTACTACACAATGGTAATGTTTACAGTTCAATGAAGACAACTCACTTGTACGAGGATAAGCAATTTCATCTCTTAAAAAAGGTTTTGATGTGAAAAATTTACTGCTAAAAGTGATGAGCTTCAGAACAGAACGAATAACCAGCACTAAAGGGTACACACGCATTAAATCCAGGACGAAGCGCGTTTTTCTAGTAATGATAAATAAAAATAAACATTCTAAACGGCTAAATTAAATAGCCGAGCAAAATGATACCTTAAGCCAATTCTAGGATTCGTTGTGTTAGATACTGATGCGTGATTAGTTGGTTTAAAAGGATTTAAAACTTGCATTGTTCCAGAGATTTTGACAGTAACGATTGGAAAGATGAACTATATACATTTACGTAATTGGAATAAATATCAGATAAATTTCAATACAATTTCATTGGCAACACCTGCAATGATTTGAAAGTAAATCGAATAATTAGCCTATTCTGAGACTTCACTAAACACCAATCAACTCGTCGTGCTTGTTTGTCACGAAAATGTCAACTTAGTTTGTAATTTGAAAATGGTTCTTCCAATATAGTTTCAATTTTCATTTATTCGTACGTGTTTTCAGTACATGGCTTTAGAAATGGTATTGTTTGCTACCGTGAGCTGGAACAAATTACAGACACTCAATTGTTCCAGAATCACAGGTATAAGATGCTGACAAAGGAAATGTTGGAACCTAAATCGTTACTTATGGCAAAAAGCGCTGCGTAATGCATCATTAATCCCGAATGGATCAAGTCATATTTCAAGGTGATAGTGCTTAGAAAAGTACTCAAGCTACTTATCTATACCCTGCAGACTACTGGTGGAGGGGTTAACGTGTTCTACAGCAGATTCCATTTTACAGTAAGCCACCGGTGACCTTTCAGGTGTGCACTGATTCTCAAAAATCCATCACCGACTCCAATATCCTCCCCTGCGTGTTTGATCCCTTGCTCTGTGCTGCTTGCGTGCCAACGGAAATCCCTTGCGGATTGAGTTTTCACATGGGAGAGATCAGACCATTACCTAGTATATGATGTGAAAATAGCTCTTCCCTCGTGCCCTTAATTTTCCCTGCAGCCTATGCAATATTTATCCGTTGGTAACTTTTTGAAATAGCATTGAAAGTCAGCTAAACGGGAACAGTTATTCCTTCAAGTGCTTTTAGTGCAAAACCTTTTTAAATTTAATTTTGGGACAATTGATAATTATTGAGAGCAAAAAATAGTTAATTAATTGCTTATCCAAAATTGAATCTGCCAACAACCGTGGTGATGATGGGTTCATCAAGCAGCTGTTATTACATAGAAATGAATGCTGTCCATGGGAAATATCTGGACCATTACCAATATATAACAAATCTCTAATTTTGAGAGGAAGAAACATTCACATGCTAGAAATAAATAGAAGAAATTCCACACATTTCCTATAAAACTTTCCGCATTTTAAATACATCAACATTCTTTTAGGAACAACAGATACGCCAAAGCTACGGAAAACTGTAAGCATTAGTAGCTAGTATGCAGATGTACAAGAGTTGTAGGAAAGGAAAGTGAATTGAGGTTGAGAAAAGGAAAATTTCTATATTCCAACATTTAATATACGCTAAAGGAGTTCCAAAAACTAGTAGATAGATTGTACATTGCCAAGGTTTGAGGAACGACAGAAAACTCGAGGGTAATAATTAGTCAATAAAATAAATTCACCCGCGCAATATGCAGAAATAAGTTGACTACCGTAAGATACATATTTAAGTGATTGCTGTCAAGAGATAATAAAATCTAAGATAGTATGGCGACGTACCTTTTTCATCATGTCGTCTAAATATGTCCACAAAAGCGGATTATAGGTAACTTGAGGTTTGAACTACTACTAGAGATTATGATGATTCAACATTTTTTCGATATGAAATCTCAATTTTTTTAGTTACTCACATGTGAAACGTTAGAGTCTAATTTATCAAGTGTTACAATACAAATTGAATGCAAATTAAATAATCTTTAAAATAATTTTTTCGGCTCCCACGGAATGTTCTAATTGACTACTAAGTTAGTTCCATGATTTGACTGAATAATATTATATAGTATAGGTCATTTTATAACAATATCCTAAAGTGTCACTGAATAATTTCTCAATAATAAAAAATATAACGCCATTATCTTAGAATAAGGCATTCGCTGAGGTCTACAAGGCATAGATGAAAACGACCTTCTTTATGGGGTAGATAACTCGGATAGACACCGGCAATTGAAGTCATTTGTGCCACCATAGGCTGGTGAGCAGGTTGGTGTAGATGGGTCTATTTGGTAAATGGAGGAAGGGTGTAGAAAAATCCTGCAAAAACATTAGGCCATTTTTTAACGAAAGGCGTCACGGGGATGACAGTTTAATGTACGGACTGAGTGTGACACTTTATATTCTCTTCAAAAAAGTACCAAAATAGGGACCAGGATCAACTGGAAAATCTCTGCCTCTAGCAGGACTCAAACTCGGTCCCTCGGGACGGGTAGTTCATTTTTAAGTTCCAAACTAACACCTAAATCTAATTTTTTTTGTTTGCCGATTCCCACGGAAGTTTAAGGGCTGTAGCGGGTAAAAAGAAATTGATAACAAATCACAGACTACGCATGCTCCTTGTGATTAGACTGTTGTTGAAGACTTTCCACAGGAAAAACTGCAATAAAGACTTATAAGTCAGTACTACCGACGAGAGATAGAGCATGTACCGATGCGTATGATATGTATACATTTTATGACTCACAAATGGAATAAGATAGAGCTAAGGCCAAGTGAGAAAAGTGCGAGCAATATTTTTGGTGCCCGCTGATGTCAAGTTAACCTCAATTTAAGATGAGTGTTGGCGTTTACCGGCGGTATCATCACTTCTCAATTCCTATCCATGAGCTAAAGAGAACCGATGCGTTCCACCGATAGCACTGCCCAATTCAAAGCACTCCGGAACCGAAAGAAAGCGTTGAAACTTAAGCACAGCCACTCTATGTCGATCACACTAATGTGTGAATTTCATTGACCTTATAAAATAATGGGCACCAACTACAAGGAAACAAAGAAGTATGTATCTTGAAGATTGAAAAACATTGGAAACATTTCTACACTTTTGATGACCACCACCCAAGGTGTAGGCACGTAATACTATCATTAGGTGGTCATCATTCATCAAGCAACGCTATGTCATCTTCATGTAACCATTTGCTTATCTATGAAAGAGCACTCAACTCGGCATATATATGGACTGGGTTTCACTTCTGAATAGTATTTTTCTTTGCAAATGTCGCATAATTTTGTGACTTTGAATTGGTGACTCAAAACCGATTTATTTTCAGAATTTTTTTCTATCTTAAGAACTCCAGCATAATGCGGTAGATCAAATCATGAGAATAAAATAAGGGAAATAGATTGTAGAATTGATAGTTTTAAAATGCCGTTTTGTCCCGCGATCAATAAGAGACCATAATGGCTCCATTGAGATTTAGAAGAAGGTTAGTTGACAGGTAGTGTAGCTGATTAAATCATATAACCCTTAATCCATGTTTCTAAATCCGATAAATAGTGTTAACACCATGCCTTTCATGTTCCTTGCATGACTCTTTGGTCTCGTTTACGTAGTTACATTATATATTAATTTAGTGGTTTCTGTAGCAATTGTAGCACACCCATTACGTGGCGCATGGTGGTGAAAGTAAATTTCTTCACTCTAGTTCATGTTAGTGATAAGTCACCTCCTGCCAAACACCCTTGTGGTGGCTCGCAGAGTAATAAGTAGATGTAGATGTAGACTACACCGCCGATAAATGGGCGAATAATATTACTTAAAGAATATCAATTGTTTTTTTTGCCTGGAATGGATCCCGAAACCTCGGGATGTGAAGCCTAAAAAGCCTCTAGCTTACACGCCAATTTGATCCCCCAGGACTTGGTTATTGATGAGTTGAGGACCAATGGGGGCTGTACACGTGCCTCACCAACTTCTTTTTTATTAATAAACCACGGGCCGCCTTTCAGGTGTATAGTAATTCACAAAAATCAGTCGCCGCCTCCGATCCCTGAAACCCCCTGCGTGTCATATCCCTTCGTTCGGCGCTACTTGCGTGCCGACGGAAATCTCTTGCGGATCGAGCCTTTCCCATGCAAGAGAATTAGGTTATTGAGAGAGCGGTAAAAAGAGGGTTTGAGTGGTGAAATGGAACAGGTGTTCGGGAAAAGGCAACGGACTCCAATCTCGGTGAAGGCTTGTAGTTGTGTGAGAGGGGGAGGGTAGGGAAGGAAGGCAGGAGGTGACAGGGAGAGGGTAAGCCTCATATATAAATTTATACGAGAGCCTTGACCGACGTGCGCAAGATATGAGTGTGTAGCAGTAGAGTCATAAAAATGGGAGGAAATTTTTTCTTTCATCTTAACATCAGAACTCAGATACTATCTGGGCTATCTGTGTTTTAAGTTTTCCTTAATCCAACGGAATTCTCCACATTAACTTCCCTTGCTTGCGATAGGCGTCCTTAAACCGCTTTCATGCGGTTAGTACGATGTGAAAATCAGATATGAAATACTGAAAAGGCTACCCAACTCTTGAATGAAAGCAAGCGTGTCGTGCGGCGCAAAGCTTTGTTTTACTTTCCCCATTCAATTGGTTTCAAAGTAGACGACGTATTTTGACAATTTTGACCGTGACAGCATAAAAAGTATTTGTGTTTGAAGAAAATAAAACCCAATAATAATTAGCCACAATGCTTTCTATTGCTGAAAACGAAGCCCTAAATAAAAAAATCTTTTCATTGAAGTTTGTTTCAATATCTAAGATGATACTGATACTAATATTCCTCAATAAGAAAACAGAAATCAGAAAGTATACTATACTTCATTTTACATATAATTGCAACTGATCACTCGAAGTTGGCTATACGAACCAAAATATGGCGTTGTGTTTATATTGAAATATTTGAATCAATAACAGAAGTATGTTTTTTATCTTTTATTAATTGATTACATGAAATTTATAATGGCTGTATCATAGACCTAGTCTGAGATTTGTTCTCCGAACACCCGCAATTTCACTCAGTTCTTTGACCAATTAAACTATATTTTGTTTTCTCCTGGCTGTTGCAAGAGCAGCAGTGAATATAGCAAGCCAAAAGTAATTATAGGAACGATAATCTCTTTAATATATCTCTTTATATTATGCACAGACAATGGATCACAATGATACGCCAACAGATACGCCAAAGCTACGGAAAACTGTAAGCATTAGTAGCTAGTATGCAGATGTACAAGAGTTGTAGGAAAGGAAAGTGAATTAAGGTTGAGAAAAGGGAAATTTCTATATTCCAACATTTAATATACGCTAAAAGAGTTCAAAAAACAAGTAGATAGATTGTACATTGCCAAGGTTTGAGGAACGACAGAAAACTCGAGGGTAATAATTAGTCAATAAAATAAATTCACCCGCGCAATATGCAGAAATAAGTTGACTACCGTAAGATACATATTTAAGTGATTGCTGTCAAGAGATAATAAAATCTAAGATAGTATGGCGACGTACCTTTTTCATCATGTCGTCTAAATATGTCCACAAAAGTGGATTATAGGCAGCTTGAGGTTTGAACTACTACTAGAGATTATGATGATTCAACATTTTTTCGATATGAAATCTCAATTTTTTTAGTTACTCACATGTGAAACGTTAGAGTCTAATTTATCAAGTGTTACAATACAAATTGAATGCAAATTAAATAATCTTTAAAATAATTTTTTCGGCTCCCACGGAATGTTCTAATTGACTACTAAGTTAGTTCCATGATTTGACTGAATAATATTATATAGTATAGGTCATTTTATAACAATATCCTAAAGTGTCACTGAATAATTTCTCAATAATAAAAAATATAACGCCATTATCTTAGAATAAGGCATTCGCTGAGGTCTACAAGGCATAGATGAAAACGACCTTCTTTATGGGGTAGATAACTCGGATAGACACCGGCAATTGAAGTCATTTGTGCCACCATAGGCTGGTGAGCAGGTTGGTGTAGATGGGTCTATTTGGTAAATGAAGGAAGGGTGTAGAAAAATCCTGCAAAGGCACTGGCGTATGCACAGACAATGGACAATGGATATTAGAGTAATAATTCTCTAAGTTTCGGTTTAACGCCTATTATGCTCCGCAATAGCGACGCATTTTACAAATTGTTTTATTCGATCACTAGATTATTTTTCCAGGTGTAGACAATAACAGACTTAGCAAAAATATATCTCTGCATTTATCCAGATCTTGACTTTGAAGCTTTTAAAACTTCACCTTTAGATTAAGAGTAAATTTTTTCAAAGATAAAAGCAAAAGCTGCAAACCCATTTATTTTCAAATGTTGTAGACACACGCAATGTTCGTCTAATTAAACAGTATTAAAATGAGCAAGATTTTTTCAATATTTCGGAGTGAATTTTTAAAAGATCTGTCTTGTTTTCTCTGTCAATATACTGGCTACTGCAAATTTTAAGAGGTAAAACAGAATCAGCTCTTTATTGACAGCGGGGATGAAGATGTGTACTTTGTTGTTCACAGGCGGCGAAGATGTGCATATTATTTAGCGGAGGTGAAGATGTGGACAAAATTATTTCTTAGATTGTCAAATGATTTAAGAGGTACAAATAGCTAAATATCATTTCTGAACAGAGTAAAAATATGATTCTGGTAGTAAAAAATCTAGGTGGGGTTTTGACAATGGTATGGTTAACACTCACTATTGACGGTGGGTACGACAGGTTGAGATTATACAAAAAAATGTTATCTTTTCCATTTGTATATTACTGTTTCATATCTGGCCTCAATTTACTCATTTCTCAATCATTCGAAATGTAAATTATTTGTGAGGTAAACTAAGTACAGGCAATGAATAAAAGGGGTTCCTAATTTATCATTTTTTATTTTAAATGTTAACATGAGCATGTAAGGTTGATTCAATGGATAACTTTTGTTATTATTATTATTTTCTCTCCATTTTATTCTTCAGACGTGCTGGATTAATAGGAGATACGGGTAATATACCAAGCACTCCCAGTAAAAAACCTCATTCAGTTTTTGACCAAAATTTAAGAATTTCCTTATGATGTGGCTTCTTACTATAATGACAACCTTCAGAATTTGTATGTATATGTTGTAATGTAATTATAGTTTTTCCAGACTTTTTCGAAATTGTTTTGGTATTATTCTGGTGGCTTATACTACTATGGCTACAATCTCAACCTTGTTCATTTTCCATTTCCTATCCAATACCTCAGTTGCTAAGTCCTGATATTTGCTGATTTCCTGCAGTATGGCCCTTCCCATATTATCTATCAAAGGAACTGTCAAGTTAACCTCAATTTAAGATGAGTGTTGTCGTTTACCGGCGGTATCATCACTTCTCAATTCCTAACCATGAGCTAAATGGGATCGATGCGTTTGAAGCGTTGAGCTAAACGTTGAAACTAAAGAGAATTGATGCGTTTGCAATTGAAGTAAATATCTATGAAGTATACAGTTTTAACAAATTTGCCAACTAATGTAATATCAGGTCTATTGTGCTGTATTCTTTGGTCGGTTGTGATAGAACGATGAAAAAACAGGTTTTAAATTTCGTTTTCAAGTAGGGATTCAAAATAATAATTATAATATAGTGGACAGTTCTTATCTACTAGTTGTTTTTGTTTGTCAATTTGATGATGCATTATTTTTGACACAATGTTATGTCTTTGTAAATAATCAGCGCTGGCCAGTATGTTTCATTATGAAAGTATGTGTTGGATGCTTCCTACACTTCAATAGCATCGCCTGCATCTGTCATCAGCAGCATTAGGGTCTTTTAGGATGTATGGGCTCTAATTTTTGGTAGGTACAACCTGGTCCTGGATTTCTATCATATAACCCTCAGTCTCCGTAAAGAGTTCGCCTAGTACCAACCATTAGTTTATAGCTTCCTTTTATTACCAAATGATTATTATTATTTTATCATAGCGGCGGACCTTGCCATGGATCTACATCTACATAATACCCCGCAGCAGCCGTATGGGCATGTGGCAGGGGGTGTTAGGTCACCAACCGTGTAAAGATGTAAGGGTTAAGGTTTTGGGAGGAGATATAGCGACGTGAATTATGGGAGTGTATTTAGTGGAGCTCATTTTTTATTGTGGTCGCTTATTGGTCCGCGGAAAGAACACGTTTTTGTACCTGTCTGTTCGGTAGTGTATCCCTCTCATTTCATCGCATATGTCAGACCTAGAGATGTAGTGAGGAGTAATGATAATACTCTCTATGTCGCTCTGAAATATGTCAGTTCTGAATTTATCAAGCAACCTTAGCCTAGCGTGTAGCATAAGAGTCTCTAGGGGTTCCAATCTTATGGATGAAACACATCTTCACGGTCTGTTTTAAGTTACCCTATAATCTTTTTTACTCTAACTTTTAATTACAATTAAAATGAAGCTAACTCAAAAGTTTAAAAAAAATACAAGACGACCATTTCTCACGAAGTCAAGGGGGATGACTGGATGGCTAAGCGGAGAGCGTTCTCGGCGCATGGGTGCGACTTTTGGTGGAGGTGGGACGTACGGCGCCGAGGAGATGAAGGAGAGTGAAAAGAAGAGGTTCGCCCACGCAGACAAATGAAAGACGGAGAGTCTGATGGGTGGCGACTCGTCCCGAAGAAGAAACACAGGACACAGACAAACTCTCACACACTCTTCGTCGAAGACGAAGTAGGTAGTTTGGTACGTAGGCAGGAGAGAACGAGGAATAAAAAAAACAGGAGAAGATCGGAAGCAGCGTTGCCAACTGTGCGGAGATGCAGCCAGGTGCTTGAAATCTTTTTACCTTCAAAGAACTGCAGATTTGAATGAAAGAGGAAATTTGGTTCTTTTTTTGGGGGGGGGGGAGAGGCGGGAGAGAATTGGGGATGGGGGAGGTGGAAGGAATGGTTTGGGCAAGTGATGGGAATGAAGGAAAGGGAAACAGACGGGTGAACGAATTTATTCGGCAGGATGAAAAAAAAGAAGCAAATTTTGTTAGGAAATCGGGACGAGATGGGAGATGAACGGGAGGGGAGGAAGGATGGCAGTTGAAAGAGGCGGGAGGTATAAAAATCTAAAGGAAGAGATAGAAAAAAAGAAACAAGCGATGGAAAAGACGGGGAATCGCTGCCAGCAGCGAAGGAGATTGCTTTTTTTTCTCGAGAAAAATGCCTCCGAGAAAGATCGAAGATTCAAGAAACGTTTTCTTGAACGGAAGAGAGAGGACGTAATGATGACCGAGGATTTTTCACTCATTCATTTTCGTTCTTGCATTTTTAGTCCTGTCTGCCGAGCCACAAACACATTTCTTATCCCTGAATTATTTCCGAAAATGGGAAATATTTTGGGATCCCGCGTCCCGCTTAATGCATGTGCCAAAACGGCCGGCTGAGAAAAAAATGGATAAAATATATGTGGGTTGAGATTGAAAAAAAATTCCCACTCCTTGTTGAGAAAACTTTTATGTCTTTTACGAGGGATAGTTTCCTTCCGCGCACTATATATTGAGGATGATGATAATATTACAGAGGAACAGTTTGCGTTGAAAATAGAAAGTGACTCTTACTTCGACCACCCAAAACGAATATCTCACCACTCTCTTAAAAAAATGATCGAAAAAATAGTTTCCATCCTTTAGTAAAGAATTAAAGAATTAAAGTCAGCTGGTAGTATTTCATTGTCCTCCCCAAGTAAGGCATAACCTATCTTGTTTGAGTACGTTTTCTGGATAGATATGTTAAGTATCTAAGTTAATTTTGACTTTTTTGAGTTTAGAAAATGTTTTCCATTTCATTTTGAAGTTAACTCTTAAGTTGAAGTTGCAAGTTCAAAGCTATTTTCAATTACTTTTCTCAGACGTTGAACTTAGCAAGGATTTTTTAAATAGTACACTACCGGTAAATTTACGTTTTGTTGAATGTCAGGGAAACACGTCCTGGTTATATACACTTACAGTGTCATATCTACCTCCAGTATTTCCTTTTTCGCCTCAGGATGCGATCTACTCAACTTCCCGTACGTTAACCTATTCTCCTTCGTCTTCTTCCCCGCTTGTACAGCATTCTTACGACTTATGAGTCTCTTCAAAAAGCTCTCTTGAGCAACGCACCGTTCCTAATTATATCCTTCAGTCACCTACACTGCCTATCCCGGATTTCAGTGAGAAGTTTCCTTTCTTCACCCACTTTCCTCACCATCTTAACTACTACATCGTTTGTCTTCCAATGGTATAATAATTGTTACTCATTTACGAAACTTCACGCATAATATCAGGTATAATTATAATATTCCAACATCGCTTATCCTACCATTTCATTTTGGTGCGGAAAACAAATTTTGACATAACCGTTAAGTTAGACATCAATAAATTCTGCGCGATACCAACTTTCGGAGAATCAGTTTGAGTGAGATGAAAGATAAAATAACATTTTGGAGAAGGAATGTACATAATATAGTTTCAACCTTATTACTAGCATAGAGCTAGCTGGGAAAAAGTGAAGCTTCATCGCCATTTCTAAAAAATTACATTGATATTTTGTGATGGACCAGCATTTCTTTACCCGGAGAATGAAATTAAATTACCGCAGTAAAAAAAAGAAGTTTAATATTTAATTCTGGGTATGTGGCTAGCAAAAAGTTACGACCAGGAATATTGGTGAAGAGATGGCAACATCGTTCATTAGTAAAGCACGCAGGAATAATGTCATATCGAAACCATGCCTTTACCATGCATATCAATATGGCTTGCATGCATACCAATACGTCCATTGACGTGGTATCGCATCTTTGTCAGTGGCGGAGCATGTCGATCAACGTGCTCTGCCGCTAACGGGATAGCAAGAAATAAATTCCGCATTTTGGGGTCTTACATCCCTAATAAATCCGCAGTTAAAAATGACAACGTTCGAGCAAGGCTAGAGGACTTGAAATTTGTGGTTTGTTGATAATCATGCCTTGGAGGAACAGTCAAATCAAACCTAATGACTAATACCTCCGAAGACAATTAATGTCAAACGAATACAAAACTACGAAACGTTTTTCCAATGCTTACCCAAAAAGAAGGTAAAAAGTAATTCAAATCAGCAATTTGCATTGCAACAATTCGTTAAATTGGAGAAAATGTGTGTAAAAACCTCTTCATAAAATTAGGGGAGACTAATGGTTTAAGTATGTAAAAAAGAATCAAGATTGACAGTCATTAACTACGTTTACCAGTCGATCTTAGATCAATATGACCGGATCAGGACACTATAGTAAACATTAAAGTTTTAAAAAAATGAGCGAAATCACGATTCATTGTTCATCACGGAACGCCTGAGGCGAACGTTTGCTTCAGTTAGGAATGATACGATGCCTACGTGAAGTAGCGTCCATCGCACATCAACCAGAATTCCTTTCCACCTTGTCTCATTCGAACACGCGCCCTCTCTCTCCCTCCGCCGTCGCTGGACCATTTCTCTCCTGCCGATCTCGTCGCCGAAGAATAAAATTGATTCTCGGTCTAGAAAATCTGACACTCGTATATTCCGTGGAGGGTGAGAGCCGAGTTTTGGAACAGGAGGCGTGGGGCTCTGAATATATTAGTCCGGATCTCTTTCTCTCTGTCCCCTAGCAACGCTTGTCCGCCTCCTCCCACTCTTTGCCGAGGTCCACCGTGGTTCGTGTCTCCCAAGCTGCCCACGCCATATCCGAAAATGAGACGCCCTCCATTGTTCCATCTCCAGAGAGCGCATTCCAGCAGGACCACCCCCCTCGCCTCTACCCTTCTCCATCTTGTATATATATTCTCTACCTTTGCCATCTCATCAAGACCCCTCCGCATGCAGGCATAGTGGCTCCAGGTGACGCGCCCACTCGAAAAATATTCCATTTTCGATGGTATGATCACACACGTAAGATAAATGAAGCAGATTGTGGAACGAGGAGATTAGCATGCATGCGTGTACCAATCACGCCTTTTCCTTCCGGGGTAGGCGAAGTCAAGGAACCTAGTTATTGCTGTTGGTCTTGTAACTAGCCATCTTTTTATAATATCCTGCTAAATACGCTATATTTGCATACCTCATTCGCTTCTCATATACTCAAGCATTGTCGTTTGGTTTCATAGTTTTCAATGCGTTTCCCGAGAAAATATTATTACGATTTTTCAATGTTTCTCTCAATATCGCAATATTCCTGTACGTTTTACTTGATCCCATAACGTTCTAAATGGATTCCTTACGCGTCCTTCCACTTTGGTACCCAAAACCTTCCTGGTACTACTTCGTTTTCCTTCATATATTTGTATTAATTTCTGCAGCTATATCTCATCGATTCCTGATCAAATTTCTAACCCGGATAGCTATGGAACGCGATTCAGAAGAATAGGCTGCTTATAGATATTTCCTTGCTCGTATTTCCAATGCTTCCCAAGACTAACCATGCGTCAATGTTGTTACGAAGGCTTCCACAGTTTTCTTTTATATTGGTATTTTTTCGGGTTCTCCCCTCGTTGCACTATTTTTGTGAACGACCGTTTTGACAGCATTCCAGTTGGCTTCATCAGGTCCTAACCTCTTTCAACAGATCTTCATTAGGACCTGCTGTGCCAGATGGAATGCTGGCGAAACGGTCGTCCACAAAAATGGTGCAAAGCGGGGAGAACCCGAACCTTCCAATAAATATTCGTCAGTGTTTCTTGAATTATCGATTTTTTCCAATTTCAATTAGTTGGGACATTTTTTATTTTCTTTTCAAATTTGAACTTAAATATCAATTCTCTCCTCTAGAGAATGAGACCCTGTGATGGCTGCGAGGAATGTCTTCAATGAAATCACGACTTCTGTTTGGATGGTCAACCTAGTTACTTTTGCGTTTATTGCCTCCCGTATGAACAGTGGCGGAAAAAATTAACGCAAAACTCATTGGCGTCTGAATGCGGCGTGCACGAGAACTAATTGAAATGGCTTTTCCTTCAACACCTTGACAATAATGAGACAGCATATGGAAACCAGGAATATTCAAACTCTCTATGAATAAATATCGATTTTACGCGTCATGTAAATAGTCATACTAATAAAGTTGACGCTCGCGAGATCGTTTAGGAGTGATAATCGTGATGAGCGTGCTTCGACCCGCACCCAGTCGAGGTTCCGAAGTCTTTATTACTCAAGTTGATTATATAGAGATGCTTACCATTTTTTTTTAGAGCTTTGGACCGTTTAAAAAAATTTCCATGATTGAAACTTAAGAAACAATACGATGAAAGCATTCTCTAAACATTTTTTATTCTCCAGATCAAATTCACTGACAATAAACGTATTTCCGCGTGCAGGGAATAGCTGTGGATGAAAATCGCTTTAATAGGCCTCAAACTACTTCCGAGAAATATGATGCATTGCAATTAACATTTTGGCGTAATATCCTGTGAATTTCAAGTTAAAGTATGGGAAATCTGGTTGAGTAGAATGGTTTCCATGTGGAGAAAAGTTTTCTTTACAAGAATTTCCAATACCTTGAAACCCTACGTAACTTTCCGCCCTCGTACATACAGGTCATCTCAAACACTTAAATTTCTTAATTCCTCCTAACGTAATATTATTTACTTTCTGAAAACTACTTTCAAAAATCCAGAACATTTTATTTGGTCCAGTTTTTAAAGGAAACATTAGAATTCCCTTTTTCCGTTGTATAGTAAGAACCACTGGACGCGGATTTCGCTTGATCTATGAAGTAGCCTAGAGGGAGAGTGTTCGTCTCCGACCAAGAAAGCCTGGAGTTCAAATCCTGGCGTGGCCTCTTTTAGTGCCTTTATAATTAATCTACACGATGTGACTTTGTTGCAGCCAAAACTTCGCAGGAATCCCCGGAAGGCCCAGGGAATGGATATTGACCTCAATCATGAGTGTGTGAGTTTTACGCATATTCGGGCTTTGTAAAAGAATCAGAGAGGTCTCCTTGATCGTCAACTGAGAGATTTACTTCCCATTCTCGGGTACTCGACCCCACTTGATGTCTACGTCCTGTCTATCGTATGATGCTCATATCCATTCATTCGCCAATTTACCACTCAATGAAAACCTATTCATGAAGGAGGGAATAGACCGGATCTCTGATTGTGTCAGTTACTCCATTTAGTGACCTTACCTGATGCTACATTCACCTTTAAATTACTTTGAAATGATATAGTATAGAGAGCAATTATTTTTATCAGGAATTAGAGTTTGGTTCTATCTGCCGAACTTGTAAATTCCGATAACTTATCTGAGTGAGAGACCAAACAAGTGTGGAATTTTCTTCAAAATATCTTTAAAACGGTATTTGAAGCTTTCCCAGCATTGTTTTCTAGGTTTGCTATGAGCAATACATTAACCGTGTAGTTCAACAGTTCAACTTACAGGATGGAGGATAATACTTAGAAGATAAGGTAAATTAATGAATCACTTAAATACCTTTTGACATATCCGCAGTGAAAAATGTTTAGCTAAAATTACGCAGTTAAATTTTATGAGGATGATTTTATACCCACGCGTAAGTAATACTCCGACAAAAATGCATCGCGTATCTTCCCCTGTGAAAGTGATAAAATACTAAAAATCATCTTTTCCATGTAGCGACTAAGCAGTAATTAGATATTTTCCCTATGGTCATTTGTAAACTCCTCATAAATCCTCAGAGTAGTCAATGGAGTGCAAATTATGAATGGGCACCATCAAAAATTATACGATTGTTACGTTCCTTAAGAATCTATTCCTCTTCAAATGTGTCGTAATATTATTGCTTCAATGGAAGTTAAAGTTGTGAGTGCCCCCACATGAAGATATTAACAGACTTTTTACAGGGTCATAAATTTCATCTCTTAGTGGTAATATTTTTAACGGATGTTGAAAAGGGACATTATAATGCTTTATTTAGAACGAGTGGATAAGGTTAAAATGAATGCATAATTCTCTCAATTTGAGCTATGTGTGCACATAATCACAGCAATTGATCATCGAGAAATATGCTGGTATTTACATAAAGAATGTGGATGTTAATTAGCCTTATAATCAATCCATCCCCCTCCATTCTCGATTTCCTGACCAAGTCTTTGTGACATTGAGTTGTCCACATTTTGGTATCATCTTACTGGGTTCATATCCCATTCATCCACCACGATTTTCGTCATTGCATCTTAATTTGGGGTTGTTTCGTTTGAGGGGGTAGAAAAACGTTTGTTTCCCGCATTTTTCTCATAATGAAGGCTGCACTCCGTGCAGCCCGCTCCATCTATGATACATGATTTGTTTTGAACTATCTCCTAGATTTTTGACATTTGTGAACTTTCAAGTATTCCTAGTTGCGGGCGAAAAATGAATATTGATAAATATTTGATTAAACATAGTTCTTATTATAGCGGACATGAATTTAATTAATTTCGTTTGATAGTAGTAAGAAATTGGTTTATTTACTTTTAAACACCAAATAAAAGTTCAGTGCGTGAAAGTCAAAGGCGCAACACCTCTACGGGTA
Source organism: Ceriagrion tenellum (assembly GCA_963169105.1). Classification (NCBI taxonomy): domain Eukaryota; kingdom Metazoa; phylum Arthropoda; class Insecta; order Odonata; family Coenagrionidae; genus Ceriagrion; species Ceriagrion tenellum. The sequence goes on from OY720636.1 coordinate 96,091,478, forward strand.
ATTATTCCACAGATGTTTTTGCCTTTTACAAACCTACTATCCGATTCCTCCACGTGGGAGATAAATGAGGCATACTTAAAGGCTTATAAGATCTTTTTTTCCTCCAAGAATTTTGGGAGAGGTCGCTAAAACTTTGAACAGTATCTCTGCTTGCGCTTTCAGCTCTGCTTGTTCGTCTATCGAAGCTCGTCTCAATGAGGTAGTCATCAGTAAACCTTGGCCAAGTTCCGGGTGGTGATGGTCGGGGTGGTTTTTTTGATGTGAATAACGCACAGGTTTAAAATACTTGCTGTACCAGAAAGAAAAGGCTCGTCGCGCTTGGAAAAAATTGGAAGCCCCCGTCGAATACTTTTAAGGGCGTAAGAGAAGTCAAATACCACTTCTTTCATGTGAGTAAAACGCCTGGCGTCCTAAACATTATCTATGGCAGAAAAGGTATCCTCCGCAACACAAGGGGAAAGTAAGCTCTTATTAAAGGCATATCATTTCCCAAATCAATATAATACGCCCTTCATACATTCCGATTTTGAATGGATTAGTATTGGTGGAGCATTGCGAATGCATGTGCAAATTGCCCTTTTTAATATTCATGAAAATTCTCCTATTAGTAAAATAATCAAACACAGTTAAACACAGGTAACAAAGACCTGTAGTTTTTCTTACTTCAGGCATCATTTTAATATCGGTAGGATTTGATGTAATAATTTTTTAACGAACTGAGGTAAGGATAAAATTTTTTCAGGCTCAAGATATTTAACAATGTGTATTACATGCCAAAATTTAATTAAATTGGAAATTAGACTTGGTAAACTAGGTAAACAGAAGAAGTTTTCCTTAGCTACGTTGCAGAATTCATCACAGTATGTCGGCTGCGTGCTCCGACGATAACCGGAAGTCTGTTATTTAAACCGGCCCCAGTGGTGGCGGGGCAAAGTCCTCGCCAGCCATATTGAGGGTCGCGGGTTCGAGTTCCACCTGGGTGGGTTTTTTCCACCACCCAGGGCATGGATGTATGTTAAGTTCTGTTGGTCCGGTCCCTGGAGTGCCTGATGACAGGCTTAACAGCCTATCGGGAATCCAGGTATATACGGGCCAATAGATTCGTCCGGCAAAAAAATCAAAATACTCGTGATGTAAAGAACAATTTTTATTTTGCCACAATTCATTTTCAATCATACAAATTGTTTATATAGTCAAGACCTGGCTATATATACTATGATATGCAACAGAGAAATTTTGTACCCAAGGATGACGCCTTTGCGTCGAAACTAGTTCTACGATTGAAAATAAATTATGTAAAAATATAGTGTTCTTTTCATCATGATTAATTTCCCCGAAATAACGCCTGAGCTAACCGAGCTTAACTCACTACTAAGGTTATATATTCGATGACCTAAGCTGAAAAAAATATATGGTGTGTCAATATGTCGTACATGTTATACAAGTTTTTAAACATTGTTATTCAGGCGAAAATTTAGATTTTAAAAAAGTAATGTAAAGAGGTAACATCGCATTATCATTAAATCATTGTTTTTATGCTTCAAAATTTATCGTTTTTACACTAAAATCATCATCAACCGATGGCGCTATAGCCCGGGGTGGTTCTTGGCCTACTGTACCGTCCTTCTCTAGGTCGGCGGTCCTGGCTCGCCATCCTCCTACTCCAATCCTCTTCAGGTCGCTTTGCACCTGGTCCAAACATCTGATTTTTGGGCTCCCCTGCGATATTTGGTTGAACAGAACTTCCTCATTTCATCCGCTTTGGGATTTCTTCTTGTCATTTTTTCCACGTGTTCCAACCAGCGACTCTATGGGATTTTATAAATCTGACTTCGTTTTTTCCTTCAATCAATCTCTCTATTTTCTTAATGTATCTTATCCTTCATTCTCCTTGATCGCACACTGTACCATATATTCTGCGGAGGGTCCGCCTCTCTAATGTACTGAACACACTCTCATCTGCCAGGGTCATCGTCCAGTCTTAAAGCAAAATATCTCCGTTTAGTGACCAATGACTAAGTAAAAATTTACAACATTCAATAGCATAATTGTTAATTTATAACGTATGCCGGAATCAAATTAGATTATCGAGAATGCCTAAGATAAAAGTTCCTCCTGAAATAAGTGAAATATACAGCGTAAAGAAGTCGAATTGAGTCATACACATCAATCAGAGAAATGATTTTTTTTTCAATTAGTGACCAAAATATAAATATAAATATATTTAAGTCGTTTTACGGCATAATTTCGTGGAATGATGCAAGAACTATGGGAAAGGGTGACACTGTGACGATAGATGGAATTTTGGGAATGGGAGAGTCGAAGAGATAACCCCTCGGCATTCCTTGGATTGGCAGAGCACGTGACCAGAGACGGGTGTGGTCGTCAAGAATTCCGAGTCGGAATTTCAAAGGCTTATGAGTCATTCCCGATGGCGAATGCGCGGAAATACGCCAAAAAGAAGACACGATACGTAATACTCCGGGCGAAAGATGCGCCCTTGTCCACGGTCAAAGGTTGGTAATCTGCGGCGATGCTGCAGCGATTTGCATGGGAAAGACAAACGATTTGAACGAAAAACGTTTGATATTGACAGTTCCAAGTCATCACCTAAAGGGCAGAGAGGGAAATTTCAGGAAAGTGGGGTATTTTTCAGAGTTTCAAGAACGTTGCTTCTGAAATCAGAATAACTTTCTAGCAGAGAGAGCTTGACTTAGTCAATGCAACAATAACCTAAGAGTGACGAAATAAACGATGAATAGTTTTACTTTCATTCTCTTTTTGTATCAACCTAAATAGTTAGCCAAATAAAAAGTATTATCATTTTTGACAAAGAAAAATGAAATATTTTTCTCAATGCAGGTCAGCATTAATAAGTAAGAAATGTGGTAATACAAGAACTGAAAACCACATATTTTGGGTTTGTTGATAGCCATGACTTGGAAGATCGTTCAACTAAAACCTAATGACTGATGCTGCCAAAGATACTTAATGTACTAGGAATGCAAAACTACGAGACAATTTTTCAATGCTTACGACAAGAAGGTAAAAAGTAATTCAAAGCAGCAATTCCCATTGCAAGAATTCGTTAAATTAAAGAACACGCCCGTGAAAACTTCTTCATAAAATTAAAAGGGCTAATGGTTTAAGTATGCATAAAACTTTCAAGAGTACGTGTGCCAGTCAACCTCAGATCAAGCTGATCGGATCTGTTTGAAATGGTATTTGAAATGAGCATTTTTTGCTTTAACATTAGTATATCACGGTCGGAGATATCTGGTGCAAGCAAAAAACACAACTTTAAGAAAAGCTCATTTTTTTCAATATGACGTAACTGGGTATTTTTCGATACATGCCGTGTATATAGCTTTCAAATATAAATTTCTCGCAATTATTACCCCTTTCAGTCTGAAAGAAGTTCAAATAATATGCGTAATTTTTCCTGTTATGATAAAAACATTAGTAAAACTTCAGAAAACTTAAGCCCGATACGACCTTATACCTGTTCCTACTACTATGATAGCCGTGCTCTACGAGCTGTAGGTAGTACAAGCGAGATAGTTCCCTAATCATAATAGAAACCATATTCATATTATGCGTTTTAATTTCACCAGCTGTGAGATACACGAATTAAACATTACATTAGTAATGGTTACATTATATAGTTTTTCTAGGCAGAAATTGTAAGTAGTCAAATGAAATTATATAAATAAGTCTTTAACTTGACTCATTTGTTTTACGCGGTACGTTTGAAACTCCATCAAAACGGAGGGTTTTTTGTAATCCCGAAGAATTTACTGCGGTAACAATATGATTAATTTTCACAAATAGTGGAGAAATCACACAAACTACACACTTTTGACTTTTGGACGAGATCTAAGTGTAGGAAATTCCTCACCTATAATGTACGGTTTCTCTGGAGTTCATACAGGTACCATGTGATACATTTAAAGCCGGGTCCTCACAAATACAATTCATGTGGAATGACAAAATTACTTCCTTTACAATGTACAGTATGATAATTGTATAAGTGTTACGAGTTTAATAGAAGAACTAGAATGGGAATTACTATCAGAACGCAGGTTAAAATGTAGGTTAAACCTTTTAAGTAAATTCGAAACAGAGTTGTTCACAGATGACGTTAGATATATATTGAGAACCCCTGCGTACTATTTATTTATTTATCTTTCCTACCCCGAATACAGCACAATGGGCCAGTTTACGTCGGGTGAATAACAGTAACAACGTACGAGCCACAAACACCCATGTCCTGGGCAGGAATTTTCATCAAAAGCAAGAAGCAAAAGTTAGAAAAGGCGTGAGACAAGGATGTGCTCTCTCTCCTCTTATATTCAATGCTTACATCCAGGAAGCTATAGACCAAGTTCGTGAAACTACTGAGGTGGGGATTAAAATTAATGGACAGAAGATAGATATGCTGCGTTATGCAGATTATATTGCTGTGATCACAGAGACCAAAGAAGATCTAGAAAGGATGCTCGACACAATGGGTAGGATTTTCTGTAAACAGTATGGCATGAGAATAAACAAACGCAAAACCAAGGTGATGGTTTGCAGTAATGAAGAAAAATATGAATCCCCAATAATGAGAATTGGAGGAGAGAAGCTAGAAGTAGTAAAGGAATTTGCCTAATTGGGAAGCAGAATAACAAGAGATGGTAGAAGCCAGAAAGAAATTGTAAGGAGAATACATCAGGCCAAAATTGCATTCTATCTTAGAAAGAACCTACTCACCAGCAAGAACATCAGTTTGAAAATAAGGAAACGGATGATGAAAGCATTTGTTTGGAGTGTGGCCCTATACGGGAGCGAAACATGGGTGATAAGAAAACAAGAAAGAAGGCGGCTAGAAGCCCTGGAGATGTGGCTCTACAGAAGGATGTTGAAGCTCAGCTGGAGAGATAGAGTCACGAACGAAGAGGTACTGGAAAGAGTTCAAGAAACCAGATCCCTGTGGAGGCATATCCAAACAAGAAGAGACAAACTCGTAGGGCACATTCTAAGACATGACAACATCGTTTTAACTATAGCAGAAGGAGCTATAGAGGGAAGGAATCGCCGGGGACGACCAAGGATGTCATTCATGCAGCAGATTGTGAATGATATGGGTTGCACCACATACACGGAAATGAAGAGGAAAGCAGACAGAAGAGAGGAATGGCGTACTGCTGCAAACCAACCCCAGGGTTGAACACTGAAGAGAGAAGTGAGTAAAATCCTCAGTTTTTCTGAGAGGACCTTCAATTTAAATCCCAACATGCAAAGTGATATCTTTAGAGAGCAAACCCCAGGAGGGGCGAAAACAGTAAATAAAATTTCCCCCCTAAGAAAGGTACTTTACAAAACAATTGGGTACGGCCAACGATGTAGACACATAGAAATTAATGAATTCAGTCTCACTAAAAAAACAAAAATCTCACCCTTCCAAAAATACCAAAATATCATCCCCTCATCACACTACTTTCCTTGTTATTTGTCACAAAATACGTGCTAATTTACATGGGTAAAACATGGTCAAATGTACCTTGGCAGTACCATGGTTAAATGGTTAAAATGTACCGTGTAAAGCGGCCTTAACACCTAGAGTCGTCAAAAAACTTACAAGTTCGTATGTTTTCTCAGCTATTTTGAATATAAAGATTATTGTCACTGCGGTAATTATTTCAGAATCACAAAAAAACCATCCGTTTTGGAGGATTTTAAAACGCATCTTGCGAAAAAATGAGTCAAGTTAAGGATTTGTAGAGATATTTAAAAAAAATATATTAGAACTTAAGTGCGTACGTGCATGCGCTCCAGAGAGACATAAATTAAAAAATGAGAAATTTCTAAAGACCGCCTTACACGGTACATTTTGCAGTACAAACGAATGTATCATATAATGTACGAGGAACTGAATGGAAATAGAGCAGGTTGTATGTCCCGTTAAGTTATTCAGACAATCGTAAAATTTTCCGCTAAAACGGTACAATTTTCCTCATGCAAGAGTTCATACATTCGTTTGTACAATAAAATGTACCGTGTAAAGCGGCCTTAACACCTAGATGTCGTCATAAAACTAATACGGTGCAGTTTTTATGTTTTCACAGCTATTTGAATATAAATATTATTTTCACCGCAGTAATTTTTTTCAGCATCACAAAAAAACCTTCCGTCGTGGAGGTGTTTTAAGCTTACCGCGCGAAAAAATGAGTCAGGATAAGGATTGGTAGACATTTTTATTCTATTTACTAGAACTTAAGTTGTTTAGAAGTATAATATTGCACCATTTACAATGCAGTATTTAATTCATGCATCCTACAACTACTGGAATCAAAAGGTATAATTCGAACATGGTCTCTATTTTGACTGGGGAACTATCTCTCTCAAACTACCTTAAGCGGAGTACGTCCTGCAAATTTGTTCGAAATAAAAGAGGTCGTTCGGTCCTCTTTCGGCTATTTTTACATGCAATTACCCTAATGACAGGCACGTAGCCAGAAATTTGATTAGCGGGGAGGGGGGGGCCTTGGTATTAACTTTCACAATGCCCGTTCCTCTCTCTTCTCATTGGTAAAGTTCACTGCTTACCTTGTTAGATGGATTGGATATTTGGAGAGGCGATCGACGGCTAAGGTCATTTGCACCATATGGAATAGGTAAGGGAGGAAGGGTGGATAGAAATCTGGTGTTGGCATTAGCCTGCTCTCAACAAAAGGCGCCAAGGGGGCAGCGGTTTAAAATCTCGTCCAACAGACGGAGTACTGTACTTGAAGTGCCCTCCACAAGACACTGCAGTAGGGATCAGGTTCACTCCGAAAAACATTCTCCTCTGCAGGGATATGAACCCTACAGCCTAGCCACCACACCAAACTGATCCCCAGCTTACCTTGTTATGAAGCAGTTACTTCTCCCGGCCACAGAACAGAAGTTCAACGCATTCATTCATATTAGATTGAATAGAACAGTTATTGACCACACGAATGCATTAAACTGGTGATCACGTTTCAAAACACTTAAGAATTGAATTATACCCATTGTAATCCAGATTATCATGCTCAGTAATAATAAGACCAACAAAAGTATTGGGTCTTTCGCGAACAAAATAAACAATAACATTTCAATGTCAAAACTTCGGGGGAGAGGAGACTGAAGCCCTTCAAGTCGCCCCTTAGCTACGTGCCTGCCTAGAAATAATGATTATGACGACGATATTACTACGTGAGCGGAGAAATCTAACGCAAAAGAGTGAAGTCGTATGAAGATATTATCCAAAAAGAGTGAAATTGAACGCTTGGCATCAGATTTTACGGCAGCTCTTTTCCAAGGTAGTTCGAACGGTGTTCTCTCAAGCATATTTTTCTTCCGTTGAAGCGATGGCATTTGGGGGGGGAGGATTTGCAAGGCACAAGACGATTACAGCTCAAAGAGAGAGGTGTGAATTAGGGGGCGAACGCAAAGGATTCCACGTCATTAAATAATTTAAAGTGGAACTACCCACAATGCGAACCTCTCACGGCCGGATAGCTGGGTGGTGGACGATGAAAATTCCAGCAGCTCGTCAACATTTCATGAGCTGTGCCGACTGACATCGAATCAAAAAAAAAAGTGGGGAACGGACAGCGTCGAACTTCAAAAGACGCTTTATCATTTTTTTAAATTCATGCAGTGGATCAAAAGTCGAGCTTTAAAACTCGCTCGAATTTTCAATGGGGAATCGGGTGCACGTTATGTATGATGCGCGAGCACCACCATCGGCCACGGCTGTTTTCCTTACACTGCGTGAGCACTCTCTCGTCCGCTTGTCCTCCGCGTATCCGTGGAGGTATATACCTGTTTGTTTTGGATTGAAATGCAAATGCCGTCGGATCAAAAAACTGTCTCTGACTCGTAACAATGCTGGGTGTTTTCGTTCAGAACCGTGAGCTAGGGACATTCGTTAGACTCGGAGCACGGTTACGCATATTAAAAGCGTGGCCCGGGTCGCGATGCGAAGAGGCGAGACTCAGGAAATGGAACAGGAACGTAAAGTGTTCGATATAGTCGCCTTAACTGAGAAATATTATGAATTGTCTAGCTGTATCATTGCGTTTTATTAAAGGTAGTAATCCGTTGCAACGGTAACTTGTAATCTATATCCTGAGTACTTTATTTTTATCTTCAAAGTAGTTTGAGCAAGATATAATTTCTCATAAAATGCCATGAATTGGGCCTCGTTATTAACATAATGGTCCCTTCATTCAACTGGATATTAGGAGGATGGTGGTTTTCAACTGGCAAGGATATTAGCTCCTCACAGCATCATACTTTGAGATATTTGCGAAAATATATCAGCCGTTTTCCGTTAGATAGATGTGGTTCGGCGCCTTAGAGAAAAAGTTTGCAATCACTAGTTCCTGATGAGCTTAAGATCGTGTTTAAAATGAAATATCGTGTAGTTAGTATGATACCTGAATAATTAATTTAAAAAATATTCAGCTGACAGGAGTAACTTTTATAAAATTGCAATAAAAAACCATTTGCATACACAGGATTTAATAAATATAAAATATAAAAGACAAAAATATAAGATAAAAAAATATAAAACATGTAATAAATAAGTAGTTGCAATACGAAACCATATAAAACTGCAATAAGAATAAGTTCGAATATGATCATACCACTCAACTTTCAATCACAAGAAAAAGCAAAAATGTAGGAAACCAGTTTAAATCCTTAAGCATGCACCTTAAATACTTACATGATATAATAAAACATAGATTAGGCGTCATTGATACCGCTATATTTACATTTTGCGTCTTTAAATTGATAATATTAAAAAAATTATGCTAATACTGTGTATATTGACACTAAAAATTATTGTGATTAACAATCTCTATATTAACTTGATAGGTCCAAGTGGAATGATTGCGCCGGAGGCGCGGCAGCTAGACCGTCCCGGTGAGAGGAACTCACCACAACAGGTTTGATGACAAAATGGTGCATAGCGGGGGATTTTTATTTGGAGTGTGATGTGTGGTTTGTGTGAAATTTGAATAAAAACACTATTTTTGTCATAATTAATAAACTAAGTGGGGATATACAAATGGGGGTAATGATGAAACATATTTTTTTGTTCATTTTTTGAATTGAGTAGGTATATATATTTTTTTCCCTCCATTTATCTTTATCCATTTATATATATATATATATATATATATATATATATATATATATATATATATATATATATATATGTATATATATATATATATATATATACACGATGTGGATAGGATGGAGGAGATAGACACACAAAAAAAGAGACGATCACACTTACATAGCTAGCTTTCGGAACTAGTCCGTCTTCAAGGCGTATCACGGAACAAATCATATATATATATATATATAAATACGTTGATGGATTGGAGTCAGCCATGCGGCGATGAACACACGATGTGGATAGGATGGAGGAGATAGACACACAAAAAAAGAGACGATCACACTTACATAGCTAGCTTTCGGAACTAGTCCGTCTTCAAGGCGTATCACGGAACAAATGTCGTGTGCGCTGGTGAGGATAGGGGTAGGAGGGGCGGTAGGTTAGGGGAGGGGGTAGGGGAAGGGGTTTTTCCCAGCGGTTGACGAACGGTTCTTGAAAAGGGGAAATTTTTACCAGCTCGTGTCTTGGCCGGAGAGAGCGGAAGGGGTCGAAGTGAGGGTGGGGGGGGGGAGGGGGAGAGAAGCGGGTAAATGGAGAAGAACGGGAAGCGTTCCATTAATGTATTTTATTTAATCCGGGCGCGGCGTACGATTTTAGCAACCAGATTATGGCTTGCTCCTTCTGGCGCACTTCAATTAACGGGGCGTCCGGGGGAAGGGAGAGCAATATTGCCACCTCAAAGCACTTGTCAAAGGACATGCCATGTTTCCGCACATGAGTAGGGACGGGGAAAGTGGAAGATGGGTCTTTACAGGTGCACCGATGGTTATTCATTCTAATATTAAGGGGTGTAATACATTCGCCCACATAAAAACCGGGACATAGTTTACATTGTAACACATAAACTAAGTTGTGGGAGTCGCAAGAGCCGGAGGCTTTGATGTCGAACGGCGTCTCTGTGTTGGGACTCTGAAACGAGGATAGGGGGCGAAACATGTTGCACGTTTTGCACCGTGGTTTGTTGCATCTCTGTGTGGTGGGACGGGGAGTGTCATTCGATGTACCCTCTAGCGAAGAATTGGAGCGAAGAAGATTGGCTAAGTTAGGTGGACGTCTGAAGCATACTGTGGGGCATTTGGGTAGGAGATTGGCTGTCGATCTGTTAGTATCTAAAATTGGGAATAAGTCTTTGAGGATGGTCTTGAGTTTTTGGACGCCAGGAAAGTATGTGATGTGAAGATTTAGGGCGTCCAGGGGGGTGTCTTTTTTACGTGGGGTGAAATTAGCAGAGGAGGGTAAAATACGTTTTTTTAGAAGTGGCTCAGGATAATTTCTATTGGATAAAGAGTTGTGAAGCTTATCAAGGTATTCATGAAGTTTTTCTTTGGAGTTGCAAATCCGGTGGCCACGGATCGACAGCGAATAAGGAATTGAGTGCTTAGTGTGTTTGGGATGGCAGCTGTTGTAATGCAAATACAGTTGTTTGTTGGAGGGCTTGATATGGACCGAAGTCTCAAAGGTGTTATTATTTGTGATGGAAATGTCGACGTCGAGAAAGGTGATTTGAGAAGGAGAAGTGGCCGATGTGAAGCGAATGGATGAGAATTGATTTAGAGATTTGAGGAAGTTCGCTAGGGTATCCTCGCCGTGGGTCCATATGATGAAAATATCATCAATGAATCTAACCCAGAGCTCCGGTTGTAATTCCTGGGTGGCGAGGAAATCACTTTCGAGCTTTCCCATGAAGAGATTGGCATAAGAAGGGGCCATTCTTGTGCCCATAGCCGTTCCCTTGGCTTGAAGAAAGAAACGCCCATTAATGGGCGTTTCTTTCTTCAATGACAGACTTAACCTACAAGAAACGTAAGACATAGAAAAGACTCATAGAAGAGTGATATGTTTAGGCAGTGTATATGTGGTGGGGTTAATGGGGTAATTCCAAATATTTGAGCGAAGGGGATTATTAGTTTTTTTTAGACGGTATTCAAATTTAGTACTTGATATTCCAGATGTTTTGTTTCATTAACTTTCCTTCAATACGTATTCCGTATAACTTACCATCTATCACAGCGATTGCCAGCAGGAGGTGTGCGTGCATACAGATACATGCTTAGCGGTTTAGTGCTGCGCAAAATATGTTCAATAATAAGGGAAGTGAGTCAGTAGCAGCAGTACAAATAGAAATAAAGAACCATTTCCCCACCAAGAGACCACAATCATTAGACAGCGCCACCTAGAGCAAATAAAAAGGAGGTCGTGAACCGCTAGCTACTGAAACGTGACCTCCTCCTTCATCTTTCCGAGTATTAGTCAGCCGTGGCAAAAGTTTGTGGCATATGCACATGGGACGATGTTTTTTTCTGGAAGGGTCAATTTCTCAATGCTGGAGATTGCAGATAAATTTCAACTGTTGTGTACTTTTTCTACTAATGCCAAATTACAAAAAGAACCAGCGTGCTATTTGCCCTATATCCTGGCTGTAGGGGAAATTAGATTTGTCGAGAAAAGCATCTTATCGCCTCCAATTCTTGCTGTCTCACTACCCCTTTCATGTGCTTATCGTAACTCTCGCTACGACGTAGCGTTCAACGCATTCATCTGTATCCAGCTTTTGGGGCATGCTGCCCTCAATAACGGCCTTAGACATCCCATCGCCTCCAATTACTCAATCCATTCACCTGTACTGACCCCTCGAAATCTTCTGCAGCCATACTTTCCCTTCCCCACCACGCCAATACCATTTCTCTTCCTTTCGGACCTTCGAAATTTCTTCATTCTTCAAGCACGTCTACACCCTGTTCCCATCCTCAGTTCCAAAGGTCCGGGTTTCCCTTTCATTTAACACCATGTACCACGTCAGGTAGGTTAATCAAAACTACGTATTTGTAGATGCAACCTCAGTGACAGGTGATGTCGATATCAATCGTGGACATATCCGTATTGCACTGCTTCTTTTTTCGTAGGAAAAAAATAATTTTAATGATTATTGGATAGGCATAATGCATTTAATTAGAAGAATGTGTACATATTTGGATTCCCTTTAAGTATAACCTTTGCTGTGTTAGTTTGACGGCTGGAGTATATTTTCTTATATTAGAGAATGTCTGAAGCGTCATTTAGTGGAAATTTGTAGCATTCAGCATTTTGAGTAAGAATAAGGATTTTTTATTATTTTCATTTCTGAATCTTTAAATTTAAAACTAATCATGGATAACTTTATACGGGACATTATCTAGGCACATTGAGCCAAAATCATGGCCGGTCAAATAGGAAGAAAAGTGGATATTACCCAGTGTCATTCCCACTCAATATTTTTCTTATACTTCCTCCTCGAGTTTAACTACATCAAATACTCAATTAAGAAGGAAGCAAGTGAAAAAAGTTTTAAATCAAAATTACTACTTTTGTATGCCTACAAGTTTTCAAATACTATTGTCCAAGTCCTCAAAGCCAGTAATTACTCTAGAGAACACAATAGAAAAACTTTTTATAGCATGAGCACTGTAACGACTGTAAATGCGTCATAATTACCGGGTAAGTTCCATGGATGAAAAACATAGAGGATAGAGAACAGAAAAACTAGTTGTTATTCGAGATCAGAGCCGATACGCCAGTTTTAATATCTAAAATACATGAGCTGTTGAATAAACCGCAAACCAAATCAAACTGTGACGAGTGGCGACTTAAAATCTCACCGAAACCTCGGGAAATGTCATCTAAAATGCTGGACTCATCATTACTATCCAGTAACCGTGTTTGGATTGCGTCGGCGAAGAACCACCATTGTACTCAGCCCTACTCAACTCGTGGTTACCAACCGTGAGCACTTTGCTACACTTGAAAAATTCAAACGCTTACAATTCCGACGCAAACAATCAATTTCTCTTCGGGGATTTCGGGTCTTGCTCCACTCTTCTACCGGCAGGGGAGGGCTGTAGGTGGCGGTGGGGGAATCGGGGGGGGGGGGGGGTAGGTGAGGAGGAACAGGCGATGGCATTGGAGCGTAACGTTGTCCCATCCATCATCGGCGCGAAAGAACCGTTTTGGAGGGCCCGATGCTATTCGGGCCCCCGCGAGGCACGGGCGGGTGCGCGATCAGGCCGCCTCAACACGCCGAGAAGGGAAAAGATGAGAGAGAACTCCCCGGGGCATCAGAATGGGAAGCGTGCGGGAAGAAGAGGGTGGACCAGAGGAACAATAATAGGTGGGGTGCTGCGTGAGGGGGAGGGAATGCCGGGGAACTCCAAAAGGGAAAGGATTAGCAAAGGGGATTGGATTTTGGGGGGGAAGGGGTTGGGGGATTAGGAGAGGCGAGAATTTGGAAATAGGTGGGAGTAAAAAGGAGGGCAAGGAGTATTTTAGAGGAGAGATGGGTTGGGTGGATTAAAGAGAGGAAGCGAGCGACTACAAGGCAGAGGGGAAATCTACAGGGATCAGTGAGGTCTTACACTAGTCGCATTGACAGAACGAGCTAGGAAGGGTATACCATTGCAAGGTTTTAACCGAATTCATTATCGGACGATCACTTGAAGTGAACTAAACCATTGTTGAGTGACCATGTTGTAGTTTCAATAATTGTTTGTTAATAAAACAAATCATATCCCAGGTTTGTCACCTACGTTCTACCATACGTATTAAAAACGCAGAAGAGGAAAGAACAAACTGAAACGCCATAGAGAAAAGAAAAACCTGGTGGATTGGACACACCCTGAGACACAATGTGTTTGTGAAGGACCTAACTGAAGGTTAAATGGAGGATAAGTCACCAGAGGAAGACCCAGGAATAAGTTCATGGACCAAATAATGAGGAAGGTGCATACGAAGAGATACCAGGTTGTAAGGGAACTACGATTAGTGAGGCGCGACTCAAGGGGAAGTAGAGTCAGAGGCTGGAAAGGAAGTTCCTTATGCAGGATAATACTTTTGTCTTATTCCCCAATCACCGAAAGTCCGCTGAAATATCATGTGCATCCAGTGGGTAGAACTGATTAAATTACTTATTAATTACATAAAGGCTTGCTCATTTTCCTACAGTAAAATTAACTTAGAACAAATCCAAGGGGGATCGGGTTGCTATGGTAGCTTAAGTACTGGCAAACCTTGCGGGCGGCCAGGGTTAAAATTCCTGCAGAGAAGGATTTTTTTCAGATGAAACCCGATCTCTACTTGAGTGTCTTGTGGAGGGCACTTCAAGTAATGTACTCCGTCTGTCGGATGAGACGTTAAACCGTTGTCCCCCTAGCGCTTTTCGTTAAGAGTAGACTAGGTAGAGTAGGCTAGGTAGAGTAGATAGCTTAAGAGTAGGCTGGGTAATCGACGCCGTGTATCTATCCACCCTTCCTCCCTTCCTGTTCCATATGGAGAAAATGACCTTAGCTGTCGGCCGCCACCCCAAATATCCAATCCTATCCAACAAATCCAAGAAGAGAAAGTCAAAAGTAATCTTTAGGGAATAACGAGGTCTTAGACGATAGCAGATAAACCGAGTGAGGAAAAAACTACCATGGCAAGATTAATCCCAACGTATCCTCCACTGATCACCAAGAGTCTGCAGAAACATAATACATGTATATCGAGTAGATTCTTGATTATTAATTTTGTAATTCTTAGAATAGCAAGATTACTTCGTGCGATTTACACAACAATATGATTTCAACAACCATTTATTTAAAAAAAAACCATTCGATATAAAACTGCCCTAGATTTTTCTTCACTTCCAAGAAGCTGTTTACTACCTCACTATCATTTCCACACTCATCAATAAAGTGGCATGGGTACATATTGTTTCCAATACGAAGCCACGTTCCGTATTTATGTTTTTTGAAATGGTTATCGAAGACTCCCAACAGATGTCTTTTTTGCTACAATTTTTTCTCATTAAGGTTTTATTTTTCATTTTCTAATTCTAGGTTAACTTCCATTTTTCACGTAATTTTTCTAAACAAGATGAGGATTGATTTTATCAGAACGAATCTGCTCCCTTTGTTTGACCTTTCCAAAAGGTTTAATATATACCATTCTCCTCTTTTCTACTCAATCCTTTCCCTATTTCCCATTTGATTTGCATGTGATTTCCATGTGAGTTAACCAAGCTAAAATATCGTTCATCTCGGGTCATAAAATGCTAAGCTCAGGCTTTTATGGGCAATATAACTACTAGATTTGGCGAGTTAATTATCTTAAGAGACGAGAGAATTAAAAGAGATGGGAGAGCGGAGAGAACTAAATATACTTCGTTCTTATTTTACTTCGTCACAAGAAACCAATTTTTCGTTTTCAATTCAATTCCTTTGTGGTTTTTCAAAAATATTTGAAGTACAGCATCCAACTAAATGAAGGACCACCTGCATTTACTAAGTCATTAAAATCAGGTGATTTTCCGACAAATGATTGAGATTTATCAACATCTTTGAGCTGAAAAGCGAAGATTATACGATGAAACAACACAATCAAACTCACGTCATTTGTAGAAATCGGCCAAGAAAACTTGGAAGCAGCATATACCAAATCAATAAGCTTAGAAATGATTTAGGAGTGCCTTTGAAGATTGATATGGAACATAGTATATAGCCATTTGTATGTGTTTTTCAGCCTTGACTTGCCGAATATTTTTTATGTTCTTCTTCTGGAGAGTGCATTCTTCGGAGCAGTCTATCTACAGAAATTTTTTGGTTACTTTCTGGACTACTAATTCACAAAATGTCCCCGAAAAAAGTATAGCTTGAATATATTTCCATTAAAATTTATTTCAAATTATTTTGTTCCTTAATGAAATAACATTATTTCTGTTTCGGAATTTTTTGTAACAGAAACAAGTTCCAAAAAAAATAAAAAATGAGAGATATACTCGCAAAATTTATCCAGTGTTCATTGTACAAGTAGCTGAGCATTATTTTGCAAACCGAGACACATAAAGTGAGAGGTATTTTTTTTATTGTAAATATTAGGAGTGTGATGCATTAAATAACAAATTTAATTACTGCATATAACTAAATATTGCAATTATTTTCATTGACAGTTTTATTAAAACATACCAGAATTACCACTTATAAATTGTGGAAATTTTGAGTACAATGGTTCATAGTTTTTTTAATTGATGGCAGACTTTTGAGTCTTTCTATAGATTTCCAGGTTTATTTGATGCTTAGATTTCTTAGTACTACGATGTGAATTGAAATACAGTCTTCTTTAGAAATGCTCCCAACTAGTGTGTTAAAATTTTCGCAGATAAGGCCGTATTGTACCTAACGTCATGAATATTTCGATTGCTCACTTCGATTAAATTGACGTTTTCTCGATCCCTCGTGCTCTTTTATGTGTGTTTACGAAAAGACGGTCTCGCTCGTCTCCCTTCGAGACATCGACGCACCGAAAATAAGTCTGGCATCCCTGATAGAAAGTATTCCAACGCCGAAAGAGGGAGGGAGAGTGAGAGAAGGAGAGACAGAGAGAGAGAGAGAGAGAGAGAGAGAGAGATCGCGATGAATTCCTTTGAAGATGAAAGGGGAAAGCGGAGTGTGTGTTTATGCGGGCTCGCGTGTGTGAGAGTGGGTACACCTCCCTCGCGACAGATGGGGCAACTGAATGGTACAGTTGGAAATTCGAACTAAGAGGAGGGTGGTATGTTTGAGGGGTCGGAGGTGTTTGTGTGGATCTGAGGGGGCTTGAGAGAAAATTCCTTCGATTCGCGCGATGGTTAGGGGGGGGGTGCAAAGATGGGGAATCCCCCCCCCACCGCCCCTTGAAATAAGGCCGGTGCAGCCTGGCGAAGGAGGAACGAAGTATTGGTTCGGATGGTGGGGAGACCAAACGGGCGGAGAGGGAATGTCAACAAGGTTTTAAAAGGTTTAGGACTCACTCAATATCCTCACTCCCCAGAGGCGACAAAAACATTTCGAATGCGCCCGTAGGGGTTCCGCGGGAGTTTCTCCTCTCTCACTCTCCCGAAGGCGTTTTCCAAAACCCTACCCTTACTGCTCCTGTCCCTTAAGGGGGTTTTTGGTTAGGGTACGGGGGTATGGACGGGAGGGAAAGGGCCTCTCTCTCCTCTCCTGGCGGAGAAGTGTGAGGGCGGTTGATGCGTGAAATCGGGAATACATTGGATGGGAAGATAAGGAGGGGTTGGGAGGGTCCCCTTTGATGGTTCTGGAGGATATCCCTCCTCCTCCTCCTCTTTCACGATATCCCAGTCTCCGCCGTCGTCCAACCCCATGGGGAGAGAGCATCATGGGATCGCCAAAGCGGAAAGTTTAGCGTCTTGCGGGAGTGTATGAGGCTTTGAACGTAAGCACCCGCTGCTCGCCTTTCCTTCCTACGGGGAACCCCCACGAGGTCCACTCGACCAATCGCCCGCCCTTAAAGCTTAATCCCTGCGCAAGGGTACAGTAGATAGTCCTCGGTTCGTCTCGATCGAGATGGGCCGGCCGACGGCTTTGTCCAGGTGATTGGCGCCGGTTGGCCCTGCCGGCAAGGGGCCGTTTGTCTGACCCCCCTAAGATGGGCACAATTGCGATTGAACGCCCTCTGTAACAGCGGCAGCTATTTTGGGAGCTGAGTGAGAGGTGAGGTCACTTGCACCATCGAGGAGAGGCCGACAATTTAGCAATACACTGGTTTTACAGCTGTTTCATCCACTATTTCCATCGTTAAATACGCCTCGCTAGCTCCAGGGGTGTCATGTTGGCGCCGCCGTTGCCTTATACTTAAAAAGATATTTTAGGAGGGAAGAAATATTGACGGATAATAAGTACTAGAAAATGAATCCACTTATGAATAGTTTCAAATAGGAAGTAAACTGAAAAAATAGATTACGTAAGGTAAATAATGAAGGATGCCGCAATGAAGGATTATGAGAAAACGAAGCAATTGGTTGGTTATTAGCGGAGTGAAAACATGCAGCAGACCAGTATTTGGGTTGATAACAGTGGATGGTGATGATAATATTTAACATGAAGTTACGCTAAATAGAAAAACAGAAATTATCCAAAGTTACGGATAAGGTCTCTTTAGAAACTAAAAAAATCAGTTATTTTTAACGCAGCCTTAACATAATTTGGAAAGCCTGGTAATGAAATTTCAAATTCAATATGGATTTAGTGGAATCCTTGCACTGTGAAACAATAAAATCTGAATCTAATGACCGCAACTCGGGTTTTATTCTGGTTTGTTCCTTTTGGTTTTCTACTTTTTTCCCTTAATAGTGGCACTGTATACCAAATTTTATTAAAATGTGTACCTTAAACTAATGGTGAAAAAATTTGATATTTTAAAATTTCTTTGATTACGACTACATTTTATGATATTTTGGGTTAGAAGGTTTAAGTTTACTTTGAAAAAAAGTCCCATTTTTTTTAAACTTCGGATGGCGGTTTCGTGACATTCAAGTAGGAGAGGCCACTGGAGCTATCCATATCTTAGCATGTACTTTAAACACTTGTGGCCAACGGTGGTTGCGTGAAATATGACTCACGTGTCGATTTTTACTGTGGACTAACAGTGATGGAACGCGCTGGAGCCACCCATTGGAAAATTCTGTTGGAAATGGAATAAGGGCTGAGAAAAACGCACTGACAAATAGTCGAATCTATCGTGACAAGAAGTTCAAGACTTTTTCCTATACAATGAACATGGAAATTTAACATACCATAAGGCACAAGTACTTTGAAGATTTCTCGGAATATTTGCACCTAATAAAATTATTATTATTGAACTCTGTGGTCGGGTAGATCACGTGTGTACAAAAACTTGCTTTCTTTTAATATCTGGAGCAAAATATTGTGCGTTGGGCGAGACAAATCACCATTTAGCGCATTTTTCCAGCAGAACTACACCCTGAAACTAAAATAATATAATTAAGAAGCCATCGTGTTATAAGCTAACTTTGCATCTTCTCATTTCTTCCCTTCACTTTCATAAGAAATGAAAGTGTGACTCAACGTAGTCCGCCAAGTGAGACCCTATCAAGTATCACAATTGAAATATACTCTTAATTTGTAAATCCAATATGATTAAAAACTATCTAAAGATAGGCTATTAAATTATTTCACTATATTTTTAATACATTAAATTAATAAATAATAATCTGAGTATTTTCCTCAATCTTGCACTAAAAAAATGATTATCAAAAGATGCCAAGTCTCCACATATCATGGGTATTTTCCAATCTACAGTAGATTTTAATAGAATTGTATCTGTTTCAGAAGTACAAATATGCTCGAATTGACATATAGGATGCACGTTGGTGTTATCCAGGGAGTGGTCGCTAGGCTTCCTCTTATGCGAACAGTCGTGTTCAAACTTTTTCTCACGACTCAGATTTATTGCAAATATCTGTATTATATTCCACTAAATATTCATTCAAGACATATATGTTCACCGCATGGATATTATAATATGCATATCTAATCAGCCCTACACATAAATTGTACAAGAATTGATGATGAAATCATCTCGGGAACTAACTGATGAAAATAACACACCTGTTTTCGCTAAGTCCTTACCATATTTTACCCTCGGCTTATTATAGTGAGTAAATATCTTTCATTCCTGACTTTGGTGTCACTACGTAGCGTAACAAATTAAACCTTGACCGCACGCTACAATAGTTGAACGAAACCAAGGGGTAAAAAAAACAAATGCATGTCGTCTCGCGATGAGAAAAAGTCTCACACAGTCACAAACGTAACCAGTGACATGGGAAAAATGCTTACATTGCTTCGGCCACTTCCCCGATATTTTATGCCACGACTAGTTGTTAAAAAGAGATAAAAACTCAGGTAGAAGGAAAGGTAACCATTCAAATTTAAGTTCAAAGTAAGATCAATTTTTAAAAAAATAAGCGTTAGAGAAAATCTCATAGCACGACCAATGGTGGGTAAGGTTATCAGATCAACCATTGTCTCTTCTACTTAGAAGAACACTCGTATTGACCCGATCCCAAAACTTAAAACCTCTCCCAGATTCTTCGCTACATGAACGAGCACGAATTCAAGATCTTAATGGGGGCACGGAAATGAGGCAATTTACAGAGCGCAGACTACGAGAGAGGGTTCACTGGAGCGACGGAAAAAACGTGACGGAAAAACTGAACGGGAACGAAAGGCATTGAGAACGATTTTCAAATCAGAATATCCACACGATAGCTGTCGCCCAAACACCGTGGATCTCGAAAGATTGATAGGTAACCACGAGGCCACGATGAACCAACAACTCATAAGTAATCCATTTCCATCTGGCAGAACCACAAAACCGCATAGTTGGTTGCTCGCAAAAGATGCGCTATATTTTTCATTCCTTGCGTAAATGAAACGTATGCTGAAGAGCGATGCTTCCGATTCATTAAATCTATATTATAAACTTGCGATGCACTGAACTTCTCTAAAGTACAATTCATTTGCACTATCCGTATCGGAAATAGTAAAGCTACCAGAACAATTTCCATCAACGACTTCTCAGTTTTTGTCCTATTTTGCTCTGATAACCTAGTTCAAGAAAGTCTTGTTCATACAACATGTTTTAATTATCTTTCTCGCGTCCTGTATTTGTTTATAACCTAGTTAATTTATTGGTCCAGGTCATTCCTCGTTGGTAAAATGTTATCAAATACGACATGGTAATACCAAAATTTTACAAATTCTCACGAATTATTTCCGAGTAATGAAGGGAATAATAACGGGTTTGCCAATTACACATTGACTTTCTAGACCCACCGGTACCTCTCGTGTGATTCACTCCATTGTCATTAAGTTGTTTAGTTACTATACAATCATCCATTCTCTCGACATGATCAAAATAGCGAAGCCCTATATATTCATTTACATAGAATTATAACCAAAGCTTGGATTACACGTTCTGTCTCCATCATATCGTCTCTAACCTTATCTATCCTACTCAACCTAAAGTACTTCTCAAATAGCTTAATTCCACTGCATTTCTCCTACATGTGTGTTTACTCGGCTTTACCCTAAGTTTATCAGCCATAAAACAAAGGCACGGTGAATACACATTTGTGCACTCCAGTTCTCTCTCTCTCTGACCAACACGCATTCCTCGATGTGCCAAACAAATTACCTACGACTTTCCCTCCAGCACACATATGCTTCTTGATGTGCTCATCTATCCTTCCACATTTTGTAAATATTTGGTTTAATCACGCATTATCACACACTGGTTCAGATACTTTAAAATTTACCCTCATAAAAATAGAGTATTCTACTTCATTAGTAGAAATATAGGACATTTTTACTCTTGAATTTTCCTCTCTTACCAATTGAGGGGGGAGGTGATGCTTTTAATTTTGACTTTGATATAAGGTGCAATCAATTTAATTCAATACCCGGCATCTTACGATAGCTGAAAATATTTTGAATGATAAGATTTTTCTTTAAATATCTGAGACTTTGCCAGCAATCCTCCGACTTGGAAAATTAAAGCAATAAACCAGACCACTTGGCAGAGATAAATTCAAATGGCATAAGATTCGTAAGCCGTCAATTGGGGAATCCTCTTTTCTATCACATCGGGGCAACTCTAATAAGAACAGTATAGCTTTTCACTTTTCATCGCATTCGCTAACTGTCCCGCACACACAAAAATGAAGCCACCGACCGCGATGAAAAGAAATAAAATATTATATATATCTTCGAGTGAATATACATATGGAGGAAAAAGAGGCCACCGTAGAACATTTGCCGGCCGGACTAGGAGGCAAAACGGTGGCTTTAAATACTGCGGTGCTGAAAAAAATCTGCCAAGGGAGAAGGGTCGGGAAGGCAGGAGAGTACGAGTGGAAGAAAGAATCTTTCGCAGTCTCATCCGGCGGTTTACGATGCGTGTAGGAATGAAGACGAAAGGGGGAGAGGGAGGTGGAGGGAGGGGGGCGGGGGACGTAATAAGGGGGAGTGACAGAGGGGGGGGGGCGACGGGAGAGGGTGGGAGTCGGAGAAAGGAATATGCGGGGGCGGACCGGGTCGACACAGCTTGAGGCTGACTCCGAGTGTGTCTTGCGGCTGCGGCTGGCGGTGGTGATGGTGGAGGGCCAGTTATGAGTTAATCCCAAGGCCACGGCAGGGCAGGGAGAGAGAGAGAGAGAAAGAAAGACAGCCTACTGGCCTCTTGCCTCCCCGCTTACTTGTTTGCCGCTTCGGCTTCCCTCCTCCTCGCCGCTCCGAGGAAGGTGAGGAGGAATGAGGATAAATAGAAAGGGGAAAGCAAATGGAAAGAATGGAGGCTATATCACTTTTGAGGAGATTCGGTCACAACTGTGTAGGGGGTATATACACCACGGCTGAAAATGCTTCCACTGACATCTACGCGCTTATACTGTACGAATCTGTTTTCCTACTTCATTTACATTTATATATTACCCTGTGAACCACCGCACGGGCGTGTGGCAGGGGGCATAGGTCACCAGCCGTTTAAATATGTAAGGTTTTGGGCGGTGAAATGGTGACGTGTATTATGAGAGTGTACTAATTATTAGTGTAGCTCAGTTTTTATTGTGCGCGGGAAGAACGTGCTTTTGTACCTATCTGTTCGGCAGTGTATTCTCCTATATTATCGCTTCTGTCTGACTTAGAAATGTAGTGAGGCGTCATGATAATATTCCCTGTGTCGCTCTGAAACACACCAGTTCTGAATTTCTCAAGTAACCTAAGCCTAGAGTGTAGCCTCCTAGTCTCTAGGGGCTCCCATATAAACCCCTTTAAAAGTAGAGAGACACTAAATGTTTGCTCGTAGCACTTTTTAACAAAGCGTGCTGTTTTTCCTTGTAATTTATTAGTATTTTTGGTAAAATCCTTATGACCAGGGCCCCAAATGCCCGCGACGTATTCGAAGTGTGGCCCGACCAGAGAGAAGTAGCATCTCTCTTTTAGTTTCTCATCCTTCCTATTATACGCTTAACAAAACCGAGCTTCTTCAATGCTGTGCCGCACATGTTTTGTAGATGTGTTCTATCTCGCTCAAACTACAAAAGATAGTTTGAGCGAGATTGAACCCAGAAGATAATGGAGACCATATTCGAATTATACGTTTTAATTTCTGCGGCTGTAAGAAGCATAAATGAAGTAAGTATTAAATTATTAATGGCGCAATTATATACTTGACCATGACAAATTGAGAGTAATTAAATAAATATTACCACATAAGTTTTTAACTAGACTTATTTTTTTAGTACGGTGCGTTTGAAATTCCTTCACAACGGAAGGTTTCTTGTGATCCTGAAAAAAATAACGGCGGAGACAATGTAATTTATTTGCAAAAATAGTTAAGAAAACATATACAACTATGCACTATTAGTATTTTGACGAGATCCATGCGTTAGAAATTCCTTATTTTTACAAAAAAAAAGATTCCTTTGGAGAGCGTACACATTTCCCATGCAAAAGGGCTGGTATTTTTCATCAAATATCTCGGAAAGTAGATCGGTAAGGGGCTGATATTTTGGGCTATATATCTTCGGTTAGGGGAAGGGTCTATATATCTTCGGAAGGGTGAAGTATTTTTCTTTAATACGACACCAAAGTCATTGATTTCTAGGTGGAATGATATTTCGCTCTTACTTCCTTTATGTAATTTAGTTTTCCTAGGCCACAGAAATATAAATTAGTTCTTACAACGAAGGAGGTAACTTTTCTATTTTGCTTTCTACATAACTATTTTGACCGCGGATGAAACGTGAATTAACCGGCAATCGGCTCAACACCATGACGCGTACGACTTATTTTTCTTAAAATGTTTGCACGTATTTCAAATCAGAAGCTTTTATCTCAATTGATAGTTTTGAAATCGTTTAAAACTGAGTACTATAGCGTTACTGTGAACTGTCTTCTAAACCCTTGGAACGCATATTTCACAGCGCCAACGGTGGTGCTGTTGTTCGAGGCGGGTATTGAAGGCGAAGGCGAGAACACATGTTAAATCCTGCCACCGTGTCCATTCTGTTTTATACATAATGCTTTTACTGACGGCAGGAAGTACGTATCAATTGAAAAAGATTATTTAACCACAGTTGGAGGTCAATTTAGCCAATTAAAATTGCCTCAAATGTGGGTTATTTCCAAGTGGTCATGAAAAAGTAAATGTTTTTCGTCATTGAAATTCCGTATTTCTTTTGTTTCTCAAAACTACCTAAATTTTACAGAAATAACTCCAGTTCTGATTTACTTAAACGAAAGTCTATCTCGACAAAACCTTTTTTCACGCGGTACTTTTGAAATTCTTTCACAATTGAAAGTTTTACGCTACTCTGAAAAAATTACGGTGATGACAATATGGTGTATTTTCGAAAATAGTCGAAAAACAATCAAACACATGCTGTTAATTGTGTGAAAAGATATCAGTGCTAGCTATTCCGCATTTTTTAAATAAAATAGATCCGGAGTACATACGCGTACCATTACTCACGTAAAACGGCTGGCATATTTCGGCCGAAACCACTGCCGAACAGCCGAAAATCACGGGAAGTAGGTCGGAAGGAGGCTGATATTACGGTTACATTGGTAGAGCAGGATAATTTTCTTTCAAGGTAGTTTGAGCGAGATAGTTCCCATGTCATAATGGAAACCATACTCGAATAATGCGTTTTAACTCCACCAGTTATTGAACATGAATTTATTATTGCATTAATAATTGTGCAATAATATTGTTTTATATGACAGAAATTCTTAGTAATTAAATGAAGATATCTAAATAAGTCTGGCACACTTATTTTATTTTTCACAGAATATTTCGTAATAAATCACAACACTCGTTTACTTTTCACAGAATACTTTGTAATACGATTTGTCGGTACGCATCGATCATGAGACTATTAATTGTTTCGTAGACATTCCACATGTGGTGGTTTTCCGACTTTTTCCAACTCCCCCTCACACGCCTTCCCTCACACGCCTTTCTTCAGGTATCCAAAAGGCGTTGGATTCGTTATATTCATCGAGGTAGATTGTAACACTCATTTTATTTATCACAGAATATTTCGTAAAAAAATCTCAACACTCGTTTTATTATCACAGAATACTTTGTACACTATAACAATCGTTTCTCTTCGCAGAACATTTTGCTACTCAAACTCCAAAAGAAAAACTTACTGTAACACTCACTCAAAACACCGTCTCTCATCCCCTCGCACGCGGCCGTCTCGCCACCCTCCCCTATTTCATTGTTCAATTTTTATTTTTCTTCCACGTCCCTGGTTACACATTCTTGGGCCATGGTTTACACTTCCAATTTACTAATAAATAACTAATAAATTACATTACAGCATAGTTGTTTTGTGACAAGTCTTTAACTTGACTCAATGTTTACGCGCGGTACGTTTAGGTCTCCTTCAATACTGAAGGTTTTTTACGATCCTAAAAATATTTTCTGCGGTGACAATAAGAATTGTTTTCATAAACAGATGAGACAACAAACAAACGCACTGTTAATTTTTTGACGAGATCTAGTCGTTAGAAATTCCTCATATTTTTAAATAAGGACCCTCTGGAGTGCATATACGCACCAATTCCCATGTAAAAGGGCAGGTGGTGTTTGTCAAAATCTCAGAAATTAGTTCGGTAAGTGGCTGATATTTGTGTATACTTGGAAGGGTGAGTTACGTTTCTTGAAGAATTTGCGATACGCTGGGATTAAGAAGTTTTAAGTAGAAGAAAAGGTATATATTTTTTCTTCTTTCTTTAATAATTGCGCCACGATTTTCCATAATCTTTAGCAGAAGAGGAGTAAATTAGACTATTTAATGGGAATTAAAAAGTCGATTACCTGAAGGTACCAACATAAGTCTCCCGATCCCTTGCATAATGCATACTATGAAGATCTTGCCAGGGAATGCAGCACCTAATTATTTTTTCTTCTACTGAGACCAAATTCATTGATTATTTTAGGTTAAATGATATTTCGCTCAAATTTCCTAGTGTTCTCATAGACGATTTGAGCCGGACCTCATTCAAATGTAGTCGTGTGAGAGGGGAAGGGCTTAGGGCGAGTTGAGGAACTGCAGATATCGTGAGTCACGAGTGAGGAGGAAATCGGATGGGAGGAAGGACGGTCGGGGGCGAGGGAAAGTGTTTGTTGGAGCGGAGGGAGCTTTCGGCAAGGCCTGCTGTTCTCGACGCTGTGCGGCCGGTTCCAGCGAGGGGGCCTCCCGGAGAGGGAAGGGAAAAGGGAGTTTGTTGAGGTGGAGGGATTCTGTGGTCGTGGACCGGCGAGCACCCGAAGCTCCACATTTCAGTGGGGAGGCCTTCGAATTAATGAATGAACTCACCAACTGTTACTTAGCTTCAGAGCACCGTGAAATTAAAATAAAAAAGAACAAAAACTTCTTTGAGAAACATTGGATCTCCCGACCAATATCATGCACGCATTGTTGGCGGGACGAGCAAGTAGTTAAAATTGTGAGGTTAGGAAATCTTTATGTGAGATATGAACAAAAAATTTGACATGAAATGCGAACTATTGAATGCGAGATCGGGTATCTACCATCTGGCCCAATTGTAAGACAGTTGAGGCTGGGATGAAGAATTTCTAATTAGAAGAAAAGTACATATTTTATCTTCATTTTTTAATAGCTGTAATCTATAATATTGAGCAGAGGAGGAGTAAAATTAGACACTATGGGGAAGAAAGTAGCCAATTACCTGAATGTACTAATAAAGTTAATCTGTAAAAGTGTTTTTTTTCCAATCATTGCATAAACGAATGATGTGGTATGAAGTCACTCGCACGGGTGCATATACTTCAAGGTTGAAACCCTGGTGTAATAAAAATGACTTTTGAACTCCAGTGGTCAGTTCACGGATCAGTTTATTGCACAATCTGGATTTGATGCCAAGCATCATCATCATTTGCTTACTGACAAGTGAAGAAGGTAACATGACAGGCATCGATATCCGGATTGTTCAATAAATTGATCCTTGATCTGAGGTGGGGAGAGTTAAAGTTATTTTTACTAATTTACATGGAACAACGCATAGTTTAACCGAGTTTTATTTCATTTGCCAATGTAGTTCGTACTCCCAATCACTTGCATAAATCATACTTTACAGATTTTGTGATGGATGGAATGTACTACTTAATAGTTTTTTCTACTGAGGCCTTTATAAAGATAGCTGTGTCATGGCTTTTTGAATAGCAATGGAAATTGGAGCCATCACGCTAGATCTTTACTTCATGACTAGCTGACCAATATACAATGCTAATCTTACCGCAGAATTTAAATATGGCAATCCTCAACTGCCTAACCAGCCAATGATGCGAATAGGTCTAATAGCTATTTATCAATTAATACAAACTGTAACGTCTATTCAAAAGTATGTCTTATTATCATCTAAAGAAAGAGAGACGTATAAACCTGTCAAAAATTACTTATTTAAAGACTTAATGAGAACTATATATGAAATAATTTCTTGCTTTGTACATTCCACACTTTATTATTTTTACTGACCATGGTTTCGACACAGTGTCATTTTCAAGGTACATATCTCATATTTCAGTGTCCATATATACTCAAACCGGATGTAGGTTGGTGGGGGGGGGGGAGGCGGGGGGTAAAATAGAGGGGAAGGAATGAAAGGTGGGGGATTCGTTAGGATGGAATGCTCCTTGAAAATGACATAGTGCATCGAAACCATGGTCGATAAACATAAAAAAGTGTGGAACGTACAAAGCTAGATAAAATTTTACGTGTCGCGTTTTTAAGAAGTTAAGCCTGAAACTGTAACTTAGAGAACGTTATACTTCCGACTTGTCTCAAATCTAGCTTATCATCTTGCTATCTTATGATTTCCCACTTTATACTTTCTCCAAAGATGGGCTGGATGGATACTCCGGAGATTAGATGCTTTTCACGCAGTGTAAATACGACTGCAGAAGAGAAAGCAAACCTTATCTTTACTTTGTGAAAGCATTCAATAACAATTCCTCTGAAGCTTAATTTAAGGTAAACAGTTCGTTGTTTTCGCTGCATGTTCATGAAAATGGCGGAGGTGGCGTTTGCTCCAGTGCACGTATTGTATCTCTTCCATGATATTCCAAACTTTCTCTCAGCTTCACGTACGATGCGTAAATCTGGATTTACGCCAGTGATTTCTTTTTACGTTATATGATCAGAAAAGCATCACAAACAAATTTTTCTCAATAAAAAAACACTTTTTTACCTGAATCGTGAAACCAGGCTAATCTATTTTTCCAAGCTGCCGAAAAATTTACAAATCATTCCAATAAAAGTACTTATGAGCGCCAACATTGAGTAAAAATCGAGTAACAACTGAAAACCAGAGCCAGCTGTCACCCGTATCATATTTTGAGTAGGACTTTCGACCGGGTTAGCAGGGATATGTGATACCAAATATACTTATTACACACTTAATACTTGACCTGATTTATTACCTACGTCATCGGAGTTGTCGCAAAGTAATATGGCATCCAGAAAATTCACACAACTTTGGTGGAATTGGACATGTCGTAAGGTCTTCAAA
This sequence comes from Ceriagrion tenellum, assembly GCA_963169105.1. Taxonomy (NCBI): domain Eukaryota; kingdom Metazoa; phylum Arthropoda; class Insecta; order Odonata; family Coenagrionidae; genus Ceriagrion; species Ceriagrion tenellum. Next base: position 96,120,095 of record OY720636.1, read on the forward strand.
TTTATTTGATCCCGAGCCCCGCGTTAAGAAGCCCAACACTTGATCCTCTAGGCTTCTAATCTTCGCCAATTGAACTTTGCCAGGTAGATATAAACTTCGCATTGTAGAGAAAAATATAATTACATTTAAGAGAAAAGTATTCTTAATACGGATCCTCACTTATCTTGGTAGCACTTTTGTCATGGGACGGTCCATCGGGGTTTTTGTTAAATAACCTGCGAGAACATTCTAAAAAATTATCGAACATGGTAGAATAGACACCAATTAAAATAGGCCTTCACTATAACATGAATCAACTTTTACTGATATCCGATCATTATATATCAAGATACCAAATCTTCCGTTAAAAGACAATACAAATGGCATCTTGATGATACGTTTTAGATAATTTTTGGATTATTTCCCATTTTTGAACTGGAACTCATGGAGGACTCGAGCATAAGATCAGTATAAATGTATATATGAGGGTGAAAGGCAACTTTCACGAGGGTGAAGGGTCAAGGAGAGGGAGAGTTGGTGCCCACAATTTGAGAAGGGAGAGCTCACAACTCCCGAAATCTTTGAATTGTGCAATGGAGGATGAGAGAAGCCCTGGACGGATGACGTAGAAAGTTGCTGGTCGCTGCCCTCCTGTGTACCTATGAAGGCGTCCCTCAAGCAAAAATTTAAAAGCAATTAATTTTATAGCGAAGCTACTGATATCCTACGAACTACAACATATTACAGTGGATCAGTTCATGGTAATAAAATTAGGGAATTAGACTGCAGAAGAGACAGGTTTGAATTGTCATTATTCCCGGGATCTATCGGAGACTACAATGAGTGACAATCACTACGTTTACCAATCGAACTCAGATTGATATGAACTCAGACCGATCTGAACATTATAAAGCATGCGAGTCGAATCACCTGGTTTATCAATGCAAAATCTTTATTATCTCTTTGAAAAATGGATTTGAATCGCTTCGTATCGATTTGAAAACTCAGACTGGTAGAGAAAGTAGGCCGAGGTAGCCCGCTTATCATATCGATCCCACTAGCCCGTTGCGTTTACCATACCGAGCTGAACCAGCCAAATCGATCTGAGTACGGTTGGTAAACGTAGTGATTGAGACTTTAAAGTAGGTTAATTGACAGGTCATGTAGCTGATTACTCGATTTGATCCCTATTGCCTGTTAATTTATCAGCTACGTAGTACAGACATCACGTTTTGCACAATTCTCGCATGACTTTTTATCTCGTCCACATATTTGGATTGTACATGAATACAATATTCTTTCCATTTATTCTTTCGGGAATCGGCCGCGTCATTGTTTCCCGACGTTTCTCTTCCTATCCCGGAGGCGTCTTCAGGTCGAAGATGCAGTGCTTCTTTTTGGCTGGGTTTATACAGTAGAATCAGTCGCTTCTGATTAGCTACCATTTCTGGGGCAAATTTGGCACCATTTTTCATTTACATCTCTCCGATGGTGGGATGAATACAAATAGTTTCGATATCATAGAATATTCAGTAGCATATCCCTGCAAGGCATTCAAATTCTTTTTCATGCTTTGCAGGGATAACTTTTGGACAGGCGGGTAACTTCGACAGAACGCGTAACTTTCATCTTCTTAGCTTCCCACCGAAGATATTTCTTTTGAATTGGCGCACAAACACGCTACCATAAGTGGCAATGTTTGTTGCGTCCTCGTGGATCCATAGGGATTTTGTCACTTGATAATCTTCTACTAAAGACTATTCGTTCCTCAGTCCACATTTTAAAGTTTATTTAGTGCTCCGGAAAATTTCATACGCAAGGGAAATACTGTGTATTCTACATTAACAACAGGTATGTATTATGAGAAGTAGATGTTTCGACACCTTATTTTCTTTAACAGTAGCATACGTGCATGACACTTCATAGTCTAATAGTTGAAAAAAAATCAACCATATACGGAGTAACTTTGGGACTATTCTAAAGCTGCTCTAAAAGGTCCATTACGTGTTATTCCCAACATGAATTTCTCTTATTCAGATTCAAAGCAGTCAGTCAGAACCAACCCTAAGATTGGTTGACCTCCTTCCCTATCTAATACTAGTACCTATCTTCAGTCGTGGTAGGTCTTTTGATATACTTTTCTCATTTTTTTCTATTTACTTATCCTATAGCCTTCACTTTCAGTAACATATCTCACCAACCGACTTCACCTCAGAGTATTCCCAATCTATCTGGTCATTCATTTCTAAATAGTGTTCCGTAGGGGCTGGATTCGGGAATCCGACACGTGTATTATTGCAGGTTCAAAACAGTTTCGCCAGCGTTAAACTTGGGGTCTTCTGGTCTAAAACATTTCTAACTCCATTACGTATATAAGAAAATATGGCTACTGAATGGCCACACTGGCCACAGACAAGCACCAATTTTTTTAATTCATAGCACTGTGGGAAAACATATTGATGGATTTGTCTATGGTAACACCTCTCTTCATGTACATGCATGCTAAAATTAAGGGAACTTAATATAAAATTGGATTGGTTTTTTATGGTAGCGTCCTATTGAGAATCGGAACAAAAACCGAGTAAATGAATAGGTTTGCCAGTGAATAACCAATCCGGAGACAGATAGCTTCTCATTGTCTGAATGAATATCAGAATTGCCTCCCCACCCACTGAATTTATTTTCAAACCTTATTTATTGAATATATATTGTCCAACTGTTCATTCACTGGTGAGACTATCCGGCCTCCCGTAAGTTTTTCCTCATTCCCGTATTCACAAATTTCTTGAATCTGACTAATGCTTCACTCGTAGCAGTCTCCGCCCGGATATTGCATTGGGGGACCGTTTTACCAACGGAATAATTTACCGGGAATAATGTCATTAATTGATGCATTGTGATGTATTACGTGATTGGTGAACTCATGACTTCACCTACTGGGAAGATTTATTTTGCAGCACCCTGTGGCAAAATCACATCGCTGTACTCATGCAGATTACGTCAACTTTATTCTCGCCCGTAGGTGTGGCTGAGTTACTGGGCCTATCATCTTAACCAGCGTCATCAGAACTTTTTGCTAAGACTGCTATGTCTCTGTGCTGGAGCTGGCGTGAGTCATGGTGTAGAAGGACAGCATGATTTTTTCAAACCTCGTTACCTCATTCCAAAAAATAATAAAATTGTATTTTTTTAATAATGCCTTTACATAATCAAGAAAATAGACTTAAATCACTTGGTCTTAATCTTGCAACCCTCAGATTTAGTGTCACACAGGTCAACCCTAGTCCATCCCGAGAATTTACTCAAGCACCTAGACAACCGCTAAGTTCTATCTTCATGCTAAAGCGAACATACTCACATGTCCCCAAATTAGTCACACCTGGCATATACTTTTTTGCAAGGTTTGTTCCCCTTAAACATATTATACCATTCTTCCTTTCTTGGCTACCTCCCTTAGGGGTTTTTGGCAAAAGGATTTTCTGCCACCCTCTGTACGCTCTGTAGCCCCTCATCCGCCCTCCCTCACTTGGACAGCCAAGCCAACTGGTCTCACAGTGGGGGGAGTTCTACCTTTAATACCCGACCATTCGTCCCCGTTTAATGAGCTAATTCCTCAAGGGATCCCCGACCGCAAAACGAAAAACGTTGAACGAATCCGTCTTTCTTATCAGAGGTAAAAAAAAAGAGCTCAAGTGCTTCTTTATTTGTTTTCCTTTTTAACTGAGGCGCTCCCGGTAATGCAAAAAGGAAAATGGGATGAAAAGGATTTTCTGGACGGAATGAGTCAGTTTACAATCCGACTTTGGTGGCTTTCTCAGGTGTTCGTAGCGTTTAACCGTATGGGAAAGGCTTTCAGGCTTTGAGAAGTTTTCCTCATGGGTTGCTGTGGGCCCATTTTGACTAAGCGTCTCCAAGAACTGGGCTCCGATTAGAGGCGCGTAAATTTCCATCCGCTGCCGCTTGACTATAACGACCCGCGGTGCCAAGGGATCCCGCGCATGTGATGCATTTGACTTGGGAACGAGTTACATAGACTAGAGTGGCGCGAGACTCACTGAGCTAGCTGCAAGGGAGCGACCATGATTGCGTGAGTCTCGACACTCATAAGTCGATTCAGGAGCACATAATAAAGCTTTCAAAAATTACGTCTGCTGTAAATGTTTTGGTTTCAATTCCATCGTATCAGCTTCGTCACCTACATTGATTTACTTTACAGCAGATTCTCTTCCTTAGTGATCGGTTGAGTGAGTTTGTAATGCTTATGTCTGAGGTTTACAACAACGGTACTTACTTAGCCACAGGGGTTTTGCTCCAATTACTTCCTTTTCGGTTGCTGGAAATTTAGTGCTATCACCCGCTTGTACAGCTAAATTTTGAAAAGTACTGGATAGAGCTCATGGTATTGCAGTTTGGTCCATTCCTAGCTCCACACTCACGCCTCTTTGATAGAAATAGAATAGAACAGAAATATATTTATTAATTTTTTTTAAATATTTAAATACTTATACATAAAAATTATATATTTAAAAACATCTTTGGGCACAAAGTTCTTTGAGCAGCAATAAAACAATACATTTCCTTCAACGGTGTATGCACAGTACACATCACCCCTTACCGCGTAACAGAAAAATATTACATACAAATTGAAATAACTTCAATCACAGGAATATAGCATTAAAATTGCAATAAGAAATTATAAAATTTATCCTTTAAGTTCTGAGGAGTGTTACCATTCTTAATATCTGGTGGTAATGAATTCCACAAAAATTTGATTGAACTGCAGGACTACTCTACTTCTACCACTACTCGATATTTCTTGTGTTTATATGTCTGAATACAGGTAACATCTTAAGTTATTGAACAAGTAAAGATGACCTTTACATTGAAACAACTGATATATCGAATTGCTAAGACAGTTTTCTTGATATTTTCATTGTATGTAAAGGTATAATTGGAATCAATCGCCTCCATACTCGACAGGATCCTCAAATAAGGTGTTTGTAAAGCGCTGAACTCTGTCTGCCTCTAGCCGAAACAAACAGTCTTTTTCAAGACGGATTGAGCGATGTTTATCAACTCTTATGTTCCGCACCTTAACCATACCTATCTTAACCGCACACAAGAATTCATTTTTCAGTGAGTCTACAACTGACTAGATGTATCTGATCTGAAATATTAGCTTTCCATTTCGTGTAACTGGTTAACTTTTTGCATGCCCTTTCATTTCAGTTTTGAGTAAAAAATCGACAGAAGAACCATTTACTTGGCCATGAAAACAAAAGATTTTCCTTCCGTTTTTATTCAGCCTTCTAAAAGGATTTACTTGGAAGTTTGCTAATATAAGGTTTTCCTACTGTTTATGCGTACGGCCAAAAGTCTTAGTAGCAATAGGAGGAAGTGTACACGTTGTGGAGGTAATCGCAATAAATACGATATATTGACTTTTTAAAGACAGTTCAACGAGAACTGAAATTACTTTCCGATGCATCGATATCACCAAATAACCAGTATCGCCAAATTGGGTATCTCAATATCTCAACAACGGTAATTTCACAGCCTTAAGGTGATTAGTTGATCAACATAATTCTTATGAGGTTCATTTTATGGAAAATGATGCCGAATTCATATGAAAAGTACTCAAAAAATGGTTAGAAGAAATATTCTCCACAGAGAAAACAGCAGCGTGATAAGATCTTTTGTGGAAAACGAAGTAGTTCATCATTTCATTATGAAGGAACTTCCACCAAGTTACTGCCAATTAGTCTATAAAGCAGCGTAATATTTGGTTTAAATTGACGATGGTAATTGTTGACCAACTGTTGCAACAGCGCTTACAAATATATGATTACCGTTAAATTGTCCTTTCTTCGAGCGATTTTAAGGGTAACCGGAAATTGGTAAATAAAGTGTAGCTTATTTGTAAATGTAGGACAGAGAAATATATATTATTGAGTACCTTACGTAATCATTACATATTCTGCCAACAAATTATCGGACAAAATGGACAAAATTTATGCACGGGTCAATGAAATTGAAGTTCCTAGTGAGATATTTTTTGTCCAAAAGATGGTCAAAGAACGTTCAGTGAGCACTATTGAAACGATCAAAGATCATTCAAGGAGGACCTATGATGAATATTCAAATGGCACTCACAGATAGTGCAAAGAATATTCATTGGAATACTGCATTGATTATTCAAAGAGTATTCAATGTAGATGAATCGCGCATGAACTGTTTATGAATGAATAACATATGAACCATGAAGGAGTGTTAGAAAATAGTTCTTGTGAAATGGTTTTCATTTGAACTACTTTTGAACAAATATCATTTAATCCAAATTGTTGATGGTTTTAATGTGGGATCCCTTTAAATGCATCACAGACCTACCATGTACATTTTTTCCAAACCTCTCGTGACTATATAACTAAAATTGCTTGGTAAATTGAGGATATTTCAAGCACCTACTCTATAAATTACTCATTAGGTCCAAAAAGAGAGCGGTAAATATACAGCCAGGTTCATCATTTTTATTTTTTTATAGGTGTTTATTATTTTTTCATTATTTTTCATTATTTTTGGAATAATTTTGTATGGTGTATTAGAATATTCCTAGAATGTAGAATGAATATTGTCGTTGGACATTTCAAATATACATGGTTTAAAGAAGTTCTTTAATGCTCAACCAGGGAGCATTTTTGAATAATACTTGGTGGACTGGAAACGAACGATCTATGAACAGTCGAAAGTGACTATTTCACTCTTAAAAATTCAATAAACGTTCTTTGGTTGTATGCTCAGGATAATTCAGTCGAAGACTACTTTTGAATTAGTTCATGAATGTCTTCTCCATGGTCTCTCCCCACTGGGTTAATATCAGTTTCATGGATCACTATACTCCTAAGTATTGTTACATGTCCAGCTGGAAAGATTAGGCTGGCAATAAATAGCTTAAAATTATAGCTCGGCAGCCCTGTTCTCGTTATAATTATATTCAGATTTATTGTCGTTCGAGCGGAGGAGGATTTTTTTGTTGGGGGAGGAAAATTATTAGCAATGAAATTGGTATCCCGGGCGTTTGCTCAAGGGCAAATAAACATTATGGAAATACAATAAGAGAGCGGGTCGTCAACAGTCGATAGAGTGAGTCGTCAGCACTCAGCAGTGAGCAGAGGGGATAGTTTGCCGTCAGGAGTCAAAGCAGTTGTGGACTAAGCGTCATTGCAGCCGTCGACAAGTACGGGAAAGTCAACGATACTCCGGAGGGCAGAGCTGGGGGGACGCGAAATTTACTCACAGACGAGCCCAAGACGGTTAACTATCCGGTTAAGGACACAAGAACTACGCCCTCTTCACATTCAAGTGAGCCAGTATTACCTTATTTGACTCAACAGTATTACCGATTGAACTATAGCTTCCTGAGTATTTGTATCATTTATGAATATAAATTGAGTAAATAACAATTTGCATATCAAACCAGGGTATTTTAAAATGCATGTATGATTAATTGTAAGTAAATATTAACATTTTTTAATTGAAAAAGCCTGTTTTTTGGGTTGGAATTTGCATTTGCATATATTGTGAATTGTGCAGCTGAGGTGAATAACAAGTTGTAAGGTGAGAGGTCCGAGAAGAGGCTAAATAATTGAAGAGACGCCAGAACTTTACAGTACATATACATTATTATACCTACCGATATATTGCTTCCTTTCTCACTAAGCTTTTCCACAAATGTTTTCCTTCAATTTTAAATGTAGCGAGTTCACACACGTGCAGACTGGTGCATTTGATAAGCGTCTCCCTGAAAGATTTCAACTATTTTTTTCCCCACCCATCCCTTACTTTCCTTCACGGATGAACGGACTCATTGAGAGCTCAAGAAAACTCCGCGCGCGAAGTATTCGTGACACGTTTCATGCAGCGCAGTCGCTGCCACCATTGTCCCTGAATGCATTTGAGGACTTAATTGAGTAATTGCTACCTGCGAGAAGCGCAAGCATTGGGAGGACGGCGGAGAGACGGCGAAGAACGGTGAGCGAGGTGAAAGCCGTCGCAGGCACAGAGTGTTAGTTAGTGAAAGGGCTCGAGAGAGAGCGGAGGGAAACGGAAGAAATTAGGTAGATGTATGAAGAAAAAATAAATAATAGAGAGACAAAGAAAGAGGATGATGGTGGAAGACCGGAAGAGCAAAAGGACTGGCAAAAGTGGATTGAAAAAGAACTGGAGAGGCTCTCCTTTTTAATGGAAGGTGGGAAGGAAAGCAATCTTATTCTTCTTTCATCCCGCTCCACAAGTTTCTCTCTTACCACGCTCGCCTCACACCCCTGGTTCTGAGCCAGGAGCAGTCGTCTGGAGCAAAAATAAAGCCACCCGCTTCTACGGGAGCCGTGGGAGGGAGGAGGTTGCCTGGTGGAGGGGGTGGGTGGTCAGGCCAGCCAAAGGAAGTGGCGATGGAGATATAAAAAAAATCTAGAGGGGGCGGGAGATCAGAAAGAAGAGGGCATTTGCTGCAGGTGAATTGCTGCGAGGGAGGAGGAAGAGGGGAGGGAGGAAGTGGGTGGGTGGGGAAGGGTGGAGTAGGAGGAGAACGTGGGCGGATGAGGAGAAGTACGTGAGAAAGGCCGAACGGTCCGTCACAGCCAGTTGCCCATGTCCACAGGGGCGGTGGTAGAAAGGGGAGGGTTCCCGAGAGTGAGCGTTAGTGGATGCATGCATATCTTGCGGGGGCGGTGTGCAGGGGACGGAGGTAGATTCCTATCGGGTTGGCAGCCGTGAAGGGAGGGGAGGCACTTGAGATGACCGAAACGATTTTATTTTATGCAGAAATTTGTGTGAATTTTGCATGTGTGTACTTCTTCGTAATATGGATATAAGTGAAAAAAATGCATAAACCGATTTGGTTCCTTTTAGCAAATTATGCAATTTTAATTCTGAAATTTTTCAATGATATAGGGGCAGATTCTCTCCAAAATGCAAATATATAAGTTCAATATTATTATAATGGTTCATGCTCTCTCCAATAGAGCTGACCAATAGAACCATGCTGGCCAATGCTAAAAGTTGACGCCATTCCGCTATCTTCCTTCACCCTCATTTTCGTATAGTGCTTGTGGCCAAATGCACTAATTTTGCAATTATGTTTAATATCGATAACTTACCTGAAATCAGAATGCGTTTCCTTACATATTTTTATTATTTATTTAAATTAATAATAATACCCATTCCCGATGAAAACTATTGTAAAATCGGGGAGAATTCATATCACTAAATAGCCAATATATGTTTCAGGAGTTACATTCCTTAAATTTTAAACACACATTTGATATTCTTGCTTTAAATCCTCAAATTGATTCATTCCGTCGTGCTATCCATAGAAATGTAAGGAGAGAGTAGGGTTAAATAATTTGGTTGTTAATTTCGGTTGTCAAGCATCAATTTGATGACGTGGTGCCCTATCCAAATACCACACTGGTTCATACAAAATATCCAGGTATCATGCCAAATATAAAAGCACGTATTTTTATTTTATTATACTTATAGTTATTTAGAATTCTGTACTGTTAACTCAAGCCAGTGTAATGGTATCATTAAGACGAAAATTTTAAAATACAATTTTTCCATCATATATATCACAACATGTACGTTTTTTCCAACTTATAAATGTATATACTCGAGTGAAGTGTGGTCCAAGAATTTTTCTAGACTTACTTGAAAATTCATTTGCTTTCATTGAAAAAAAATAAATAGTATACATGACCACCAAATCACAGTAAAAAACAAGTTTGTCAGCAACCGATAAATAACACTATATGCAAAAATTTGATATAAATCAGAAAATGATAAAGAGAAAGCAATAATTTCAGAGATCATTATGTGAATACAAAAGGTATTATAGAAAGGTACGAATAAAGATGAGATACAGATATGCTCATTGTACTAATAATGAAATAGTTTTTCATTCAACATGAACAGAGCAGGAGTTTTTAATCGATATCGGAAAAGGTAAAACTCTAATTTTTTTATCGACTTCTCATCACCACTAAATATTTTCACTTCTGTTTGTTCGCTTTCCAGTGCAACGTGTCATTTATAAATGTGAAAATCTATGCATGGTAATTTTTATCACAAATGATGACCTTAATTTAAGAGCTTGCTCTTCTGCATGGGGACTGATCGGGAATCTTGACGAGGAGACTCTCAATATTGTTCCATTCTTTTTAGACATCTCTCAATGGACAATCAATTTCCATTTTTTTAAGAAGTATTAATGAATTTGAAAATTCAATACCTATAGGAATTATTATGGTGCATCTCGTCAATGGTATACATACCAATCATCATAATAACATGTTCTTGTCGTGTTTGCCGACCATCATGTGCTATGTTCATGTGTAACATTCACTCAGCACTAAGTGGTAAATGAAAAACGTACACAATGCATATCGCGGTGGGTAATGGTATTGCTTATCATTTTTATTCGTATCACTTGAGAGAATTCAAAATATATTACACGTCATTTCAACATCTTATCACAGCTCAATTCACGTTACAAATCGTACGTAAATCAGCGAGCTAACATCTATAGAAAGAAGTACTTCTTACCGCTCACTGCACTCTTAATCTCGCACTTAATGTTTCCAGCTCGTCACATTCTTATCGCAAAGTGATGTATGAAAGCGTTTGAAAGAAAAATATCGCACTGCTGGATTAAATGAATCCGAAAAAAAAACTAAGCGCGAAAGGTAAATCACGGCCCAACTCATAGAAAAAGGGACAAGTGTGGAAATGGAGGGTAATTGCAGGGATGAGGAAAACATCTCGGCAGGGAAATAAAGAGTTAGGGGGCGATGAAAGGGTGGAAACAGAAGGAGAGGTTTGAATTTAGAGCCAGGGTTAAGGGGAAGGGTTGAGTTCTGGGGATGCTTAAGAGGGGAGAACGACGGCCAGGCTGTTCTAGGAAAGTGATGCACGACCTGCGGCCGCCTCAGCCCCGCCACACTCACACTATTGCTCTGGAGAGAACATTTTTAATCCCTGCCCGACTTTCAACAGGCCGGGCCCGCGGAAATGCTCGTTCGGTAGGCGCCCTCGCATTAAAGTGGGCGTGAGCTACCGGCTACATCTGCGTAGATAAACAGACGAGGTCCGTTTCCCGTCGCAACCCAAAGTATTTTATGAACCTCTAAATATTGCGGTTTCCATAAACGACGGTGAATTAGGAAAGGAAATGGGGTAGCAAGAGCGAGAGAAGGCAGGATGATTTCTGTGCGGGCCACCCGGGTTGTTGCTTGTTTATCGGTTGGGTTTTGATTCTCCACGCGTCCGGAAAAACTACGGTCATTTCGTATCGGAAATGATCCATGCACCCAAAGAAGCTGAAATTAGGATGGAGACCTCACATACCTCATCCCAATTTCGAGGTTTTGGAATCACGGTGAAAAAATATACCGTGAAGAATGGGTGTACTTTTTTTTTGAGGAGACCACGGAAACCCTGGAGAGATTAGGTCGGAGAGTAATAATCTCCCGTGACTTCTTGGTTCTCGATTGACCGGGTAAGGCAAAAAATACGGCGGAAGTAATTGGATTTACTTCGACAGCTGCACTCCCGTGGCACCTTTAGCCCAACTAATGAAAATCAATTGCTGGGAAAGAAAATATATCTACGACTTTGAAAAGGTTTCCCACATTCGACCTTTCGGAGTTAGGCGTGGTTTCATTTGCCGCTCAACGAATATCATTACTTTGCACGAGATTGTCGACTCCATTAACGAAAGACGTGGAAATCTGCTGAGATTCTTTATCTTTCGCTTGTAAGTATAATACTCCATGTATATATGGAGTCCCATTTAACAACAAAATTTCATCTTCGTTTTTTTTTAAGTACAAGAATATTTATGAATTTTACAATATAAAATTTTAACTCTCTGAAGGGCATGAATTTCGAACTTGATTGAAGCTTTTTACGGTTTAGCCACATTTAAACCGTCTTATTTGGATGGGCTGTCTTTTAAGATTCGGCAACTTCGGCAATTTTGAGCTAAATAAATGCATGTAATATAATAGATTGCTACAAAAGACAATTTTATTAATTTTTAATTCAATATCAATGCTGCGAAAATAATCTTCTTTACACATACTTAATGCTCCAGGTGTCCCAAATTGTCAACCACTATATATTACTGGTCATTACGAATGCCAAGTACTTTGCGTGAAATAATGTCAATTATTGAGTATAGCTCATTACTGAACAAATTACACCAGTCTCAAATGTCGACGTTTTGCAAAGGCTATACCCTTGTTATCTTTCCCGCCGATTCCCAAGGGCATAAATGATCTTAATTGTCGGTAGCCTGCCCGAATAATAACCAATGCAGTCAATGATTCGAGAGTATTGATTGCCGATATGGCTATTAGGTGATGCAATACCTAATGCTTTATGATAATATTTTGGTCAAAATTGCCCCTTATACTGAAAGTAGCTAATGACAAAACCGGATCTCGCTACATCCTTTCCTAATAACTGTCATTGCAATCGACATCAGCTATCGAACCCCTTTCCAAATAACCAATGACCTACCAACCAACCATATAGAAGTGGAGGAACATATTAACAGAAGGGCCACGTGCAAATAAATTTCCTGCCCCATAAATGACACGTGCCACCTTGTTATTGGGATTTTTGTGTGGCCTTCAATTTGATTTTCTTTGTTCACTTTAATTATCGAACAAGGCGCTGCCGGGCGACATTCTATGCCACCCCAGTCGTTAACGAAAGGTTTCCGGGTCAACATGAGTGTTAAGACGGGAAAAACTCTAGAAGCAGCCGAGGGAAAAGGTTTTTTTTCCCATTTATTGAAGGACGGAAGCTCAAATTAGTAATAATATCGGATGAGGCCTCTGATCCCTAATTCACTCGTACCTCTCTATGTCCGAGAGCGTAATCCCACAGTAAAACGACCACACTTTACCTCTCAGCTATCTCAGATGGAATGCGACGATTCCCGGAGGTTCCAGCGTATAGATGTAGAAAATATTGGTGACACTCATCTGTAAAAAGCTTGGCGTGATAGTGAAGAAAGCATTTAAGAGAGAAGGAACATAGGGCCAAGCCAGATTCCTTCGGTAGCTCTACCTGCTCATCGATGTTTGATAAGATTTCATTGTCCTCAGAACTCCTCTGCCGAGTACCAGCAAGTTTCGCTTCGTCACTGACAGGATATGCACTAGTATTGTGGAAACCGATATGGGACGACCTGGTTAGTATAGCCCGTTCTATTTGAATGTTTTTAAAAGAACATTAAAATATTTTGAAAACTTGTCTTTCCGGATTGTTGCCTGGAAAGATGGCTTTCTATCTTAAGGGTCGGGGTTTGAGTCTCGGAAATGGCATCGATTTTTCATTGGAATCCATGTATCTACTTGGGTGCACCGTGATGAACATGTAAGGTGTGGTAGGTGCTCTGTCAGATGGATGGGGTATTAAAATCAACAGTCTAACGTGTTGGAATCTTATCACATTTTGGTTTCATTCTAAAAATCCCCTATTTTCTAGCAAATTCTCTCCTTACCAAATAAATCGCCGATCTAAAATCTTGCAAATTAGATCAGTCGTCGGTCAATAACTCCCTAAAACCATCCAGCCAATTTCGGCTGTCGGTATCCATTCCAAATGACCTATAACTAATTAAAGAAAACGACAGTCACGGAAAAAACACCTTAAGAGAAAGAGAACTGACAAATTATTACTCTGCCCTATGAAAGACCCTTGACATATCTCTACTGGCATTTTTTTTTATATTCAACACTTTTCTCTAGCATCACTTTTACTACCGAGGCAGCTGACCTAACTTGGTTAAATTTGATGACAATTCACTCTTTAATATAAGGTAGCTCGGTCAATACGGGCGGAGAAAGGAAAAAATGCGTTGAGATAACCGAGGAAAAGTTGTTTTTCTCCTTCGTCTTATATTTCGTATGGTGGAGGTCGCGTGTCGTACCACGGGGGCCAATTATTGTCTCGGGGCGCGTGCAGTATTCATGATACGGTGCACGAGTCCGACTACTTGGCACGTGCCTTTGAAAGCCCCCTCCCCCGCGCAAAATTTGGGGAAGGCGTCTCCTACGTTTACGCTTGCAATATCGGGAAGCAAAACTACTCCTATAAACTCCTTGGGAGGCAAAGGATATGCCATGAAAGTCGGAAGCGATGGGGGTGGGGAGGTAGGTGAGGAGTTGGTGAGTGGGTGGGTAGAAATGGCCTGGAGGGGTGGGTTGGGTGATGATGTCGGATAGAAAGGAGAGGAAGGACTGAAGCGTAGCAGTGGTAGTATTTGGTGATCGGGAGAGGGGAAGCCCCTGACGCCGTCGGTAGAAAGGCAAAGAGTTGCACATCGGAAGCACTTTATTGGATGACTTCACCGGTGAGGAAAAGTTCTTCGCCTCCCCTCCGGACTTTACCAACTTCTCCAATTTGCAGGACTTTCGGAGAAAAAATTATTCCAAACTTCAAAAATATCCTATGCGAAGAGCATGTTGTTGCATTAAATTACCTCATACCGAGCGCATGCGTGCGTGATATGTTTTTCACCAAAATTTTCCTTCTTTACTCATCAGTTCGAAAACTTGGTTTACCTTGAGAGAGAGAGAGAGCTACCGCTGTGAGATCATCCTCCGGAACATGTTGAAGTTCGGAAAAATGACACGAATACACGGAGAATTTTCCAAACTGTTGAAGTAATATTAGGGATCTCAGGGGCTGAAGGTCAATTTTTAAGGATGTTCATCGTGTTACTGAAATTCACCTAATCGGTTTTGCAGGCTGCGGTTAAAGTTTCACCGGAGATACACTCCTTGGCTAAATTTGTAACCTTTTCAATGAAAACTGAAAAGCTGGTGTGAATAGATAGTGACATCAAGTATACAAATAAGAGGAGGTAATACGCAATAATTTTTTTTCCCAAATATGTGCGTTCATTTCACAGGTTACCTCCACTCGTGGGAGAATCAGGAATTAATAGTTACAAATGAGAGATATTTTCGTCGCCAAGATGTAAAATTTGGTATCACAAAGGCATACTGACGCAAAGAAACCCAATCAGAGACAAAAATAAAATTCTTCTTTATGCTACCCTCAGGTCACACTGCGTGATATAGGGTTAAATTGGCCCAAGTCAAATATTCAGGTGGGTTTAAGAGGGCGGTACTTGATCAATACTATAAATGAGCGTTTCTTTTGTATTAAAAAAATAATGCTCATTAAATTTTAGCTATGATTAAAAGAATACGGCAGAATGTGGAACAAGAAGGCCATTTAATATGATGCTTTATCCCCATTTAAGACTTCACGCTGCTAGGTTTGTTAAATGTCGTTATGATAATTGTATTAGTGTTACGATTTTAATAGAAGAACTAGGATGGGAATTACTATCAGAACGCAGGTTAAAATTTAGGCTAAACCTTTTAAGTAAATTCGAAACCGATTTGTTCACAGATGACGTTAGATATATATTAAGAACCCCTGCGTATTATGCTAGGTTTGACCATATTAACAAAATTATAGAGATAGATTGTCGTACCGATAGATTTAAAATGTCATTTTTCCCGCGTACCATAAGAGAGAACAATAGGCAACGTAGCAAAAGGGATAGGTAGGTGAAACATAGAATAGTCTGTAGTGCATGATGCATGTAATAACTACCAATAATCCCTTCCTTATTATGTAGATTTTAACCTGTACTATACCGTAGTAACTAATATTCTATTGTAATAACTACTGCAATTACTTGCAATAACTAATAATCTACTGTAGTAATTAATAAACTATGACCCTATTTTCTAGCATGTCTACATTATATATCCTACTTACATGGGAATAGTGCATGTTTGGTGATCTTCACCCCCTGCCACACACCCTCGTGGTGGCTCGCAGGGTATTACGTAGATGTAGATGTATCGATGCACAAGCTAAATTGACTAAAACTAATAAATTTCATTGGATTAACGTTTTTGACAGTCAAAACTTGTATGAAAAAGGATTGTCCCCCCCCCCCCACCCTCCAGCGCACTTCCTCGAGTTTATTCTCACTGAAATTAAACGGAGTCTCTGCGGTAATCGACATTTTGCTGCACTCACAGGCGGTATATCAGGACCTGATGAAGCCGACTGGAATGCCGGCGAAACGGTTGTCCATAAAAACGGCTCAACGCGGGTAGAACCCGATGATATCGATACAATTTAAATGATATTTGATAGCTTTGATCAAATACCGCTCTCTTTTTCACCATCACATATTTGATCATTAAAATTTAGCTTGGATTAAAAGAATACGGCAGAATGCAGAACATGAAGGCCATTTAATATGCCACTTTATCCCAGTTAAAGACTTCATGTATCGATGCACAAGCTAAATTGACGGTGACTCATAATTTTCATAGGATTGACATTTTAGGCAGTGAGGACTTGCACGGGAAAGAATTATCCCTCCAGCGTACTTCCTCGAGTTACCTCGAGTTTATCGAAATTAAACGCAGTCTCTGCGGTAATCGACATTTTGCAGCACTCACGGGCGGTTTAGCCCGGTGGCGATTTTTTTTTCTAAGAAGAGACACAATTTCGGAAAATCTATACGAGCCACGCCGAAATTGCAGAGGATTTGACTTGAGCGCAGCGGGATCACGTTGGTCACGTCGACGCAAAAGAAAAGCGACACTGCCGGTCACCTGCCATTGAATCCCCCTCGCTTTTAGTGCTTCGATAACAACCGCAAGGGGCCATTAAATCGACGGGTGGGGCTGTCATGAAACTGAGGCCTCTTGCACCCTCCGGTTTTACATCATTCCGACGAGATCGTCCCATGAAGGGCTCAAGCCGCGAGTGCGTTTTAAGCCACCCCTCTCCCAACGAAACAACAAACCGGCGGGACACCACCTACCTCCACCTATATACCACCACCCACCGACCCGACCGCATCGCTGCGGCCCAAATCGGGCACACACAAACGTGTATACACGTTTAAAGTGCCCGCCGGAATAAACACTTCACTCTCTTGTCCTTTCGAGGTAGGAAAAATGACCCGTTCAAGAAAATCACAACTCGAGTAACCCATTGGTTCTCAACACTTTCTGACCCTGTGATTCCAAACGGAATTATTATTGTTTCACGTCATAATTTGTGTGAGTTCACCCAGATGATAATAAAAGAAATACGACACAATTCATATCATGAAAAAAAAATTCACTCAGTAGAAATCGCAAATAGAGAGTGTAGAGTATAAATTAAACGAGCAATATAGTCCTTATTTCAACAAAATATATTCATAAATTTAGCTGCAATTTTAATTCCAATGTGCGATATACATTATTACTTAAATGTTTACGTAAGTTGTAAACTTCTAAACATTTTTGATCAGCGAAATGAAAAATCATCCAAGTTCTCCGATTCTATGCCCTGTGTCACGTGAGTAGCGATTCATATTGTCGTCTCACGTATTTGTACAAGGTTAAGTGTATTTATTCCAAAAAATATAATGCGTGTTTACGTACGCTTAAAATAAAACCTGATTAAAAGTAAAAAATACTTGTCACCCTAGGAAAACTCAGTTCGGAAAGGGTTAAGTGATTCCATCGTAAAAGATCCTGAATGCCACTTTATACATAATCCGGCAAGTCAAAATCCAACATTCTGTTTTACGGGAACAACAGTATCCCATCTCTCCTGGATTACCCACTGACATAAAAAGGTGACAGATATCCATTTGCAATGAAAAATTGATAATATTTGGAAGGGTGCTAACTTACGTGATCGCAATGGACATCGGTCATATTCACGAAGTTAAGGCTGAAACTGTCGAATTTATTTACACGAGTTTTTCATTAAACGAATAACGCTACATAATTTATAGTTTTTTATCGTTCAGAAGAAACAAATTTTTGAAGAAAAATGAATGCTATAGCATAATTTACACCTGTCCATCAATATTATAGAGCTATTACCAAAATCCTGTAATTATTGAGGTCAAAATGTGTAATTTGAATGAAATGGCTATTCATTCGACAACCATGAATGAAATGAGTATCCGTTGAAATATAGTATTCGACAAATCTACAATTTTAGTAGGTTTCGTGTTGATGGCCGAGGTAAACTAAAAGTGAAGTAAGAGTTATCTTTCATCGTTGCGAGTAAAAAGAGGGCTTAGAGTTAAATAGTGTGTATTTTGACTAAAATTTGTGATAACTCCTTAAGGTAGCTTGACCGAGATAGTTCCCTGGTCATGATGGAGACCATACTATATGTATACGTTTTAATTTCAGCAGCTGTAGAAAGCATAAAATAAATAATTACTGTTAATTGTGCAATATCATACTTTTACACGACTGAAATTCTAATAAATAAAATTAAAATATGTCCATAATTTTTTAATGTGACTGATGTATTTCACAGGGTACGTTTAAAACTCCTTCATAACGAAAGTTTTATAATGATTCTGAAAAATTACTGCGATGACAACATGATTTATTTTCAAAAATGGTTGAGAAAATACACCAGCCATAAGCTATAATTTTTTGACGAGATCTAGGTGTTAGAAATTCCTCATATTTTAAATAATGTCTCAATGGAGTGCATACACGTACCATTTCCCATGTAAAACGGATGTCATATTTTGGAAAATATCTCTAGAAGTAGTTTGGAAAGGGGTTGATTTTGATTTTTCTTTGGAAGGGCGAGATATTTTTCATTAAAATGAAACTGAATAAATTGATTAATAGGTAAAATGATACTTCGTTGAAGTTTCCTCGAGTAGGCATTAAAAACTTAGCTTTTCTACAAAAAGTAATGTACAATTTTTGCTGGGGCTGGAGTCATACCTATTGAGCAACATTTGTCTTCCATTCCAATTCAGAAAATCTATGAAGCTATAAAATGTCTCTCGATTTACTAATGGCGGGAGGCGAGAACATGTATTGAGCATCTGAGGGCGGAAATCATACCTACGATACTTACGTTGTCAATTTGATCATCGTAGACTGGTAACCGATCGGTATCGCTGGCATTTTGCATCATAATAACGTTCCGTACCGCACGGAAACTCTCCGACGCCGCGAAACAACGAGCCGCTGTGGTGTTCTTCTCCTTTCTCTCCCTTTCCCACCCTACACCACTCAAAATCGGACTCACGCAACCAAAAACACACGAGAAAGAGCCCGCCCGGGATATATACGGAGAGCTACACGTTTCCCCTTCTCGAGGTTCTTTTTGACAGCCGGGTGAGGCCTGGGAGGGTGGCGGAGGAGGGGGGAGGGCAATTCGCGCGCGAGGTCGGCGGGCACTGCAGTAGCACCTGCCACCGAATGCGATCCCTTTAAAAAAAAATGAATTTATGAAAAAAGAGAAGCGCTCGGATACCTACGTCTCACAAGCCGAGATACGGGGGCGTGTTGTGTTTTGTTGGACGCGCGGGGAGGCAGAATGGAAGTGTTGAGGAGAGAGGGAAAGAGAGAGAGAGAGGGTTCTGGGCGGAAGGCGAGGCCCGGCTGCAACTCCCGGCATGCAACGGGAAGCCCACTTTCCGCACGGCACGCACCTGGATCACGAAAAGGCTTCTAATTTTTTTGGTCAACTGCCCCGTTTTGCTGCGTTTTTCTTTCGGAGGTGTTGAGTGGGAGAGGCGAAGAGTCGCCAGGGGTGCGAATCGAAAAACTAAGGCATTATGAGGCAGAATACCAGTTTCACTGATCGCTTATACGTCTACGATTGCCAAATTGTCTGGGACAGTGTATTGCTTAGGGATATACAATGTCCCTATTCATTTCATTAATACAATTATATAGGGATGGGGATATAGGGAAAGCGACAAATATGTACAACAAATACAATTATATAGGGATATAAAAATATAGGGATTGTCATTCTGCCTCTGAAGATAATGTGTTAACATTCAACCGGTCAGGCTCCAAGAACAATGAAATAATGTGGAAAATAACTAAGTTACAATGCTTATACTATTGCTTAGGGGTTGATAGATAGGCCCAGGATATTTGCTCTTGTTTCAGTTTGATTGTTACCAATCAAATGGAAAGCAACTTAAAAGTGAGCTACGACCATCCAAGAATTACGGGGCATCTTTTTAATATGACATATTCCGAAAGTGTTTCATTTGTTACGTTGAAATATCCAAGATTGCTTTAGATTTTATAGGATGTTTTAAACTATGAGAATACTCAGGTCTGACAGCTAGGGAATTATAACTTGCTTCTACCTAACTGTTGCTTAATAAAAGAGGCATTTTCATGGTCTCCCAAGAATTCAAATATTTCTTTTTACAGCGATGGCTTAAAAATTCTATCAAAGGAATTTTCAAAAACTGCACTATTGTCCACGCAAATGGAGGGCTCATATTCAGCATCATCGATCCGGAATATCGCGAGATTTGCATCTTACATCCCAATTTTTACCAGGAGAGGAGCCTGCTGACATCCAGTAATCCAATTATTGAAGCTAAGTTAGCATTTTACCCAAACATTAACATAATTGAAGCATAAACGGCCGTGGAACTTAGAAAATTTTACTTGAAGAGCAAAAGTGGTCGGACGCAAAGAGATGTGGTGTTGACGTAGTCCTAACGATGAAAATCAAGCTCACGGAGGGAATCGTAAACGAAGACTTTCAAAGGTGTAATCTGAAGACTTATAATCACACGATCACCCAAAGGCCAAAGGAGAAATTTTACGGCTTAGCACACGAAAGCGTAAAATTTTGCATTAGCTCTATAATTTCACTAACAAAAGAAATTGAAAAAAATACCATCACCGATTTGGTTTTTGCAATCAAATATCTACCTCTTTTTTAAAAGATCCTGGGGTACAAGAGGTGTATTTCGCAATAATTAGTGAATTTTTGTAATAATGTCAGTGAAATATTCAGACAAATCATTTTCATCATAATTTCTGCCTAAAATTTCGATCAACGCGCAGAAAACTCGAGTTTATCAATGCTTTGATTAAGAGAGAAATATAAAACAATATTTTGTGTCAATTCATTACTAAATACTCGGTGAGTACTAGAGCAGAAACAGATGTACTTATATGTTCTCACAATTTAATAGTTTCACCTAAAAGATTATTAAGAGGTATAATGATCTCGAAGTAGCAGTGTAATTTTCACTCAATTTTATGTAACAAATCACCGATCTAGGTTTCGACAGGTTCTATATCTTCCCCATGTAACTAAATATAATTTTGAGGCAATTTAACAAAGTTTCGAGATTACTATATCTATAACCAACTTCCTTGAGTTATCGCTGGATTCGCTACACTTTATACTGAAGAGCTTTATATGACCCACGGTTACCACTCCAGTCAACTTACAACCGGCATATAACAATTTCATGTACAAGTGGCCGCGGAAGGCATTTCTTCCAAAGGGAATCGTTGAGAAACTAAAATTGTGTATTATCGTTACTAGTAGTATTAGTTTCCGTGTATTACTGTCATGTCGCTTCTATGGTACTGTACCAAGTTGGAAAAAAAACAGCGGGAAACTCCCTTTATTCACCCGAACATTCGACCAGACGGACGCCCATCGCCCACTGACCGACACGCCCAACTATTATTGTTATTCCCACGCAAACGCCTTTCTATCCCGAGGCCAGAATATATATTGTAAGGGTGCGGGGGCGAGAAATATCTGACTATGATTATCCGCCCCTTTTATAAGCATCGCAAACGGCCAGGCAGAGTAAATAGAAGAGAACAATCGATACCACACCACTAATTGCACCAGTAATAGCATGGCATTGGCTGCTTGGATTAGCGGGATACATCTCAGGTTTCAGTTCCAATATTTCATTAGGTAAGGCTGAGACAAGTTGAAGGTTTGTGATTCCTTGGAGGTCTCCAGTATTTATTGAGAATATGTCTACCGGGATTAACAAATGTATCTGGGGTATCTGGGAAATATTTATTTTTTACTCGATAAACAAACTATGCCACTCGTCATTAGTATAACGTTCAAATGTTTCCTCACGCTGATATACAGCCCGTCGTCAAGCACTTGGCCGCAGAGCTTAATGTGTTAGGAGAAACTATTCACGCCGTTTAGCGATCCATTTTCACTCACGTATCGCATGAAGACTATGCAAAACTGCGTATTTGAAAGTAATGGAGTCGCAGTGACATTCTGAAATGGATAAATTTCACGTGGAAATCAACAGTTATGAGCACTTACTAACTTGCAGGTTTAGCATTGAGAAACTTATCAACCAACCCCTGGAATGTGTGAATCAGTTTTTAAGAGAAGGAATATTTGTTTTGGGTAGGTCCAGGTAGGTTTTTTCCCCTCTTGGAACCATGTTTTTGGAAAGTGTATTTACTGATCACGGTACTACCGAATCTTACCCCCGAGTGCTATGACTAGTTCATGGACTTCAGAGGACTGAATACAAGATTACATTTGCAAATAAGTCTCTGGCACAAAATAAAGATGTGAAAGGACGATAACTGCTTCAGAATTTCTTTAAATTTTTAATGCACTCATTTTGTAATATTTCACAATGGTTTTTATTATTCCAACCTAGGTTTCGACTCAAGTTAAGCCATTATCAAGGTGACAATATTACACTACGAGCCACTTATATACATTGTCAGGGTGTAGGGGATCTGAAACCCTTCCCTGTATCCTGACAATGTATAAAAAATGGGTGACAGTATAACATCACGATTCCCCTCCCCTACATCCTGACAATTTATACAAAGGGCTCATGGTGTAATATTGTCACCCTGATAAAGACTTAACTTCGAGTTGAAACCTAGGTCGGAATAGTAAAAACCATTGTGGAATGTTACAAAGTGAATTTATTTACATACCATCACAATGTTGTTCCACCAAGTAAAGCCTGAGAATTTATTATATATTTTTAAATAAATTTTGAATAATGACAGTTAGTACTTTTCCACGCCACAACTTCGGACTACGAAGAAGTGATTAATGCAGTGAAAACCTGGCTGCGTAACCAGAGCGAGGACTGGTATTGATAGGGGATACACACTCTAGTGAATCGCTGGAGGATGGAAAAAGAACTTGAAGAAGGTTATGTGGCACAATTGAGATAGTAGATAAAACATGATTTTTCGTATGCGTAAATTTCATTTTTGTAAAATGAATAGCGTTTCAAAAAAATGGCCGCATTAATTTTTGGTCAACCATCATATTTAATAAATATAACTGTCTTATATCACGGATTGGTGTTCCATGGTTAAAAATTATTTCATTCGTAAAAACTTTTACAATACCACATAAATAAATAAAACAGACACAATTTTATGTTCGTTTTGTTTGTATTACTTATTTACGTGGTGCCTATTGTAAAAGTTTCATGAATAAAAAAATTGTTCACATTTAAGATTTACATTATTTACTGCGTTGCTGGAGAGTTACTATTGCTCAATTGTCCTATTGCTGATAATTATTGCCAATTCCTGAAGGTAAAGACCTTTAAATGCCTTTACCACCTCCTTTTCACAGCTCCTTTTTCCAAATTTCTCTGTTGATATTATAATTATTTGCTCTAGTCATTAAGATGACGCGTTCTGTAAGTGTCGCCATTGAGGCTGCATATTATTTAAATGTTACATTTTTACCTAAATTCACATTCTGTGTTCATAAGAAGGTAAATTCATCGGTAAAATATCATTTTCGCAACTAACGAACTATCCATTTCGGCTGAAAGCCTGAAACTGAAGCCTAGCCCACTCAATTCGAATGTGTCGTGTTCTGACTGAAATTTCCCCGGATCTCCTCGAAATTTGCCTGCCTATTTTATTTGATATTCACGCGAGATTCAAGGGTGGAGTGAAGGGAAGACGACGGGGCCAATTACTAACCCTCGAATTGTTTGCAACACTTACGAAAATTACCCCTCAAATCTTCGTCCCGTGCAATAAACCTGTTCATAAATATTTCACCAAAAACATTAATAAAATGCTAAGAAAAGCAGCACGCTTCGTTAAAAAGTGCTACGAGTAAACATATAGTGTCTCACAACTTTTTGACGGATTAAGGTGGGAGCCCTTAGAGACTCGGAGGCTACACGCTAGGCTTAGCTTGCATGAGAAATTCAGAACTAGAGTGCTTCAGAGCGACACAGAGAATATTATCATGACTCCTCACTACATCCCTACGTCTGACTGAAGGGATATAATTGATAGATATAGTGCCGAATGGATAGGTACATAAGCGACTACAATTAAAACTGAGCTCCACTAAATGTACTCCCATAATACACGTCACAACTAAACCTCCGAAAACCTTATTCCTTACATCTTTACAAACCTAGTGTCCTAACACCCCCATAACACGTCCACGCGGCGGCTCGCAGGGAAGTATGTAGATGTATTGATGAATAAGAGGGTCAATATGGCACGACAAGACAATTTTCGGTTCCCCTCATACTAATTACTTTCATCTATCCGTACACAACAGGTATTATTCCACCAAAAATATTACGCAAGCACGTTGATAAATTAAAAAGGGGAGTTTTTTCGGGAATTCATTGAAATAAGACAAGTAGAACATTTGATATCAGGCTAAAAGTAACAGATTTGTTAAATCTGGCGCCTTATACTTATTTGCCATTCTACCACAACAGATTTTAATCCATTTCAACGCAATGTCTTCATCTCGCGATTAATATTCGAACTAATAAAACGTGTTTGGTGTTGATAAGGGAACAACATTTTTATTTGAGGGTAAAGTTGAATTTTACTTGGCACAATGATAACAGGTGCTTTAAAGTCTGAGAGCCATCTGCAGGAACAAAATGGACCGTATAAAAATACAATGCACCCGAAGGTGAAGCTCAGACCTTGAAACACGTTTAACCATGTGAAAATCATGTTAAGTTGACTGTACGAGGACTGTTTTTCATTAATAGTAATTGCATTTTCTTTATATTGCGGGAGTAATGAAAGAAATGATCAGGTACCTTCAATTAATTCGTCTAAATACCAGCCCCATTGTCCCACCTGGGCTGGTTCAGTCAGCTTTTCTAGTATCGATGGTAATGCTCGCAAAAAACTCGTAACTGATTTCCTTTATTCATGGTACCCCATGGCAATCAAACAGATAAATTTGTTAAGTTTTAGATCCTCAACTTTGAGAGCAAAAGAGCCTCAGTAAAATTTTTTAATTTTGTCAGTTCTCTTAACGATTTCGGTGACGTTCACAAATCAGTTTATACGATGGCCTTAAGGGAAAAGTTATAGAGCATTGCAAGGTATAAATCTAAAATGACGCCATTTTCCTCGGGTCGCTAGTGCACTCAATACTGAGCTATAATGGTGAAAAGAGATATTCTGAAGATTTGTCGTAATTTTGCTATAAATTAAAAATAAATAAACGGTATTAAAACATCAAAATGTATATTTCATGAATTCTATCTTCACATCAAATATATAACCTCTCAGTCGTGAAGTTTGCGTTGTACTGCTTTAAAAATAAAATCAATTGCTGGAGCAATAGCTTTGACTCTTCCAACTGCGTAAGATAAAAGCAACCATTAATAATTTATAGCAGAAGCACAATTACTCCAGTCCATATACACGGAAATGTGTCATCGTATTTTACCTACATGAAAAGAAGATTATTTTTCTCTCTTGTATTTTCCGCCAAAAGTCATATATTTGAACCCCCTGAAATGGTGATATATGACACACTATAAAACAGCATTGGCTTTATATTTAAGTCATGTTGTATAGAAAAACGTCGAAATTTAGCTTGCGGTAATCCAAAACGGTTTCAGTTAATATTACTTTACGAAATTATTCCAATGAACACCAATTAACGAGAAAAAACATAAAAGACACTATCCGATATTTTATCAGGTATAAAATTTCTACGAAATTAATTCTGCTTATTTTTTAAATGCATTATTTAGAAAATATTTAAGCTCATAACAAAAACCGACTGATTCCTCTATTGCTATCCACAGTGTTGAGGCGGCTTGTGGTAAGCCAGATTTTCCTCTTGTGGTCAGTCGACCACATAAGTAGCCATACTAATACCAAAACATGAAATTATGATCCGGAATTAATGGATCAATAATCAATGTCATAATACCATGAACTCAAAGCTATAATATAAAAAATTCTGAATAATTAATGGCGTAATATTCCGGTTTTACCCACATCGAGTTGACCAGGCATTGATTCAAAATAGCCATTCGTGGTCGTTGATTAAATTCTCATGGTCTAGAGAGGAAGTGATTAATGTGGTTATATCAAATGAAACTTATAAACCCAATTGTAATGCAGAAACATACAATAAACTGTGCTCTACTTCTCATTAAATTGCCTAAACGTCGTCTATCTATGCAGTACGCAAAATAAAAAACTCAAGAGATTCAGTCGCTCACATAGTAATATACTCCACCTCTCTGCGATAGGTAGTTATATACAGCATTCTTTCCCCGCTTAACAAGGCAAGTATCTCTCTGCGATTTCTCTTCGTCTACCTAGCGACGTCAGGAGTTTCTTCCAAGTTATGCCGTAGGCAGTTAAGGGAGAGAACCTACAAGTGTTCACAAGAGATATCTCATTACCGACGCTGCATCCCTTCCCCAGGTACACAGGCCCTAAAATAACTGCTAAGTTTTGGGAAAGGAAGGCACAAACAAGCCTCTGTCGTCTGTTCCAACAGTCAACGATAAGGCAATGACACGGCGAAGGGAAAAAAGGGCGACGCTCCAGTGCCGCAAATTGTATTGAAATTACACCCCGCCATTAATCATCGTTTCTCTTGACTTAGGGACCTCAGCGCTGTCACTTTCAATTCATACATGTTGCCAGCGTCTCGCATCATTCTGCAGTCTTCCCGGAGATGAGCGAGAATTTCTGCAGCGTCGCTGGAGGCTGGCTCCTTTTGGCGCACGTATTTTGCACCGCAACATCAGTTTTTTTTTGACTCGTCCCCTTAAAAATTTCGGAGACGTTTTCCTTGTTTGTAACCATTTAGTTCGTTTAACCCAAACAGAAATTTATGAGAACTCTTTACATTGTAATGATGTACGGTTCGCAGATAAAATTACAAATAAATCCTGTAAATGCATTCGAACATGGCAATTTTTCCGAGGTCATTTTTGAACATCTTGCTGACTCCGACAAGTTAAGGCCGATTTAGCCGTAGAAATGGTGAAAGACAAGAGTATTGTATGAGCAGGTTCGCATTTCAATATATTAACCCTTTGAGTAATGAGTTTTTTTCGCTTTCCCTGACCCCAGGAGTGAGTGTTCTTTTTGAAAAAAAATTAAACTACTTCCGAGTATAATGCTATTACCTTGAACTGAAGTTTGTTTGATAAAAAATCAATCATAACAAGAAAGTCATACATTACACAAACAAAGCAATAGAGATACAACAATTTACTGAGTAATATCCCAAATATTGTGGTATAAGAACAAAAATGTTAACTTTGAACAGAACTAAAACCAGCTTTGAATGCAATAACTTCGGTCAAGGGAACCATCTACATGTGATATGCACGTACTCAAGGCTGAGCGTAGTTAGTAGAATAATGGAATAGGTAGAATAACTCTTCAGAGATACTTTATAGTGATAATTGGGCTCGCCAGCCACCGTGATAGATGGAAAAACATGTTACAATGCATCCGAATGGGAAGCGTGAATTTACTCCTTTACTGCTCCATTGCAAATTTGAAAGACGTAGATGTACGATCATACTCTGGAAGCACGAGGACGTAAATGAACGTTTGTACTGCTCAAAGGGTTAAGTGTTTGTAATTAAGAGGTAAAATATGAGGAAAATCTGTCATAAATACTGAAATGAAAGGCTTATAAACAAGTGCCTAAATCTTTGGCACATTCGTTTAAAGCACTTCAATGCACCTGCTAAAAACGATATTGTTGATTGATTAGTATACCAGGAAAAGAACAAAAAATAATGTAAGCAAAGGAAAAACGGCGTCTTGGATGGATTTTAAAGACATAATGGATGGAAGGAATCACCAATAAACATGTCCTACGAGAAACTGGCGAGAAAAGGTAATTGATGAACACTCTGAAGTTGGTGATTCAAACTGAATGGACGCGTTTGGGGTCAGACGGACACAGAAATAAACACAAACAAATACTGAGGGGGGCGAAGAATGAAATGCGCAAATTACATTATGGAGGTCAAACTGAAGATTAATCAAGAATACAAACGGCTAGTTGAACATAAAACGTAAGGCAAAACTGCTGAAAATCGATACTGGATTAATGACAGATGGTAAAACCGACAACTACGGGTTATCTTATTAAATGCTGAAGTCCAGTCGCGTTCATTTGATTGAAATATCATCCTGCTCATATATAACTCTCCACTGATAGTTAAAAGTGTGTCCAAGTACAATTTGTTCCTAATTACAGGTAAGCATATAGCCTTTAACATGTTTGCTAAGTTCCCACCCCCACCTCACGCAAATTCAATGTTTTTCACAAAAAGCAGATTTGAATAAGATAACATTAAAAAATTCTTCAGGATCTTCAGGAAGAATTCACGCTGCAGCTCTTCATCTGGGCATGGAATTAATTTTCTTTTGCATTCCTTAATAGACGTTGCCTGGCGGCCGCCTTTGAAGAGAGCCAAGCGACGCTTATTAAGCTTGGCCTATATAAGGCAACACCTTAGGCGGAAAGACAAAAGCCAATCACAGAGCACGAAGGAAACCAGATGGCTTATAATAACGCAGCCAAATCGATGCCCCGGTACCTGAAGACGCCCCCTGGAACACGGGCGAAACAGTGGTTTCAAAAACAACCTACGCGGAGGAAACCCGAGTAATGGAGAAGCATTTTACATAAACAAATGACTGATGTAATGAATAAGAGTGAGCAACAGGTTCGTATGTTTGGAATCGTTTTAAGGGGGCTCACTACCTCAGCTAAAATCGCCTCTGCAGACCACTTTTATTTTAATTGCCACCCTATTAATTTTTTGTGTAGGAAGTTTAAGTTTTCACATTTTTGTTAGGAAATAATGTATCTGAGCTTTCATTGAGATACATTGTTCACTTCACTAGACATATTAATGATAATTAGTGTTTTCAGTGACCTTTTTCAGTCATTTTTCAGACCTCTTCATTGCCCTTTTTATTCACTAAAAGAAACATATCACGTAGTAAGATCACATAATGGTCTTTGGTATTTAATTTGGTGTCATCTACTTTATTATGCTTGTCACCATAAGGCCTCAGACTTTAAAATGCTAACGCATGTTTCGTGTTTTTTCGCGATCTAGTCACGGCATATGGCCGACTGCCCCCACCTCCTCTGCCGTCACCCCCTCCTCTAACTACTCCCCCCCTCGACAAGAAGATTAGGACTTTCCCATTCCACTCAGGTCTCGGAGGGGAGAAGCCAGTCGAGGAGAATCTGAGAAGTAGTGAGCCCCCTTAATATGTCACAGAAGTAAAAATTTAAAAATTACATGCACTACAATTGTAGCGGTATCCTAAAAGAATACCACTAAAACGCATAGAAAATACCAAGGTTTTAACAGCGTCTCATCGATGTTTAAAATTGTTAGTAACATAAAATGGAAGAAATAAGCACATCATGCACTGATTTTTTATGTGTAAATATGTTAAACAAGTACATAAGGTAGAGTTTATTGGCATTCTACTTCACATTTTGAGTTACATTCCATTTTATCAAGATATCAAGCAGTAAGGAATCCAAAATTGCATCATGCTCTTTAACGAATCTCGCAGCAAAAAAACGGACCGGTGGTATCCACGATACTACTCCTCGAGTTGATTCATTGTAAAACCTTCTTGTTAGTTGTCTCTCATTGCTTGCACACATTTGGCAGGCCGACTTGGCTAAAGCTTTGACTATCTGTCGCTCCCGTAAATATCTTTAACGTTCAATAAACATTTATCCAGCAGATACGCCGGGAAAACCTAAGATCTGTCTTCTATAAACGTTATTCTGGGCCTCTACAAATTTCAGTATTCGATATTCCAACACATTTCTGCAAGATCTAACTCTCCTATTTCGTAGATACTGATACATTTCAAAGGAATTTCACACAAAAATTACGTGATCTATCGGTTTAGATAGGATTTAAATGGAAGGAAACGTATTCATTTATTTAAATAGAAGTAACTGCATCTACATACTAACCTGCGATCCGCCATTTGGGCGTATAGCTGGGGGTGTTGGGAGTCCTAATTTAGGACACCAGCCGTGCGAAGTGTAAAGGATGAGGTTTTTGTAGGAAAAAGGGTGAAGTGTAATAAGGGTGTGAGTGGTGATCAGGTTTTATTACTGTCTCTTTGTGTGTATCGAATGAAGTACATATCTAATCAGCAAATTGATATTCCCTGTGTCGCTCTGAGGTACACCTGTTTTGATATTCTCAAGCAAGCTAAGACTGGCAGCTACCTAGTTTTAAGTGGCTCCCATAGGTAAAAACCTTATTAATGGGTAATTCCTCTAAATAGGTAAAAATGCTAAAAAAAAAGACATTTACAGGGCCCTGTTTACCGATATTTCTTTTTCATACTCAGTATACTTTCAGCCTTCCCTGTTTTGCCAATAAAACCCATTATATTTACCTCTATATCCCGCTAACCTAACATGCTTCCATCTGTTACATCCTTATGTAGGCAGCCTTTTGCCTATCATGATTTCACGAATTTATTTTCCCTAAAAACTTTTTAAATTTATGAATTTTATTCACTTACTGGTTTTATCCTGTTAAAAGATTTATACAAAATGAAATAAAATCCACTTGCAAAATTTCCGTTCGATATTACGTCAAAATTTAATAATTTAACACTGGCAGAGACATGTAGGAATTATAACCATATTTGGCGACATTCATATTTTACACGATGACGCCAGAAATTCTAAGTTAGACTTGCATTTAGTCCTTTCACCTTTCCTCTTTTGAGTCTCAAATGATACGTTCACATCTCTCTCATACTTGTTGAGCAATAATGAAATATACGATGTACACAATCCTGCTGCAATGCCGTCAGCTATAAGCACCTCCTTATACCCTCCGATTTATAAGACGTGTTGGTTGAAAAAAGGCAATTCATAACACTTCTTGAAAAATCCAGATGTATGTCTTTCCTCTGTGGAGCTGTTCCCTATGCTGAAGTCACAAACCAACACTTGACGCCTTTAGTTTGCCTTTGAGTTGTTCGGAAATACTCTCCCACCAGTTGGCTCATTCTATGATGCATCACAAATTTATTTCCTCTCTTTCAAAATGTAGAATGATGTCATGAGAACAGAGTACAGAAACTAAATGCGTCATTCACGCCAAGGAGGGTGCCATTTCTCAAAAAGGCGGACTAACATTAAATTACCACCCACTTGTATTCCGCCCACGAGACGACCATTATTGCACCCAGGACGTTGTCATAACGACCGAAAGTCTCTCTAAGAAACGTTAAAAAAAATTGCTGAATAAATTTAATCTGATTGTTTAAGGTGTCCAAGGATACCGTATTGAAGATAGAAAACGTTAGGTGCTCCCCACAATTAGGACAAATGTGCCACTAATGCGCGCATCATCTCTTTTTAAGTGCCTCCGGGAAGGACAGTAAACAAAGTGGACGACCGCGACGCCTTCTCGGACTTGAAACCAGAACCGCTCCTTGGGTACACAAACAAAGTGACGGTTTTCAAGGAGTGCAGAGGACAAAGAACAACGGAAAGGGGCGAGAAGCTGTGTGTGAGGAGGTGGAGGAGGACTTATCTAAGGAAGCGAGGAGCCAGAGTGAAGTATGGTTCGCCACCACTGAGGAATGTTTTGTCTTTCGGAAAGAGAGTGGTAAATGGAAGAGGAGAGGTATATAAAAGATTTTACCGTGAAATGGATAGTTAAAATATATAAGAAATTTCACCTCTTGATTAATACCTTGTAAAAAAATGATACTACTTTGCTTGTTACTCTGTCTGATGCATTGAAAATTCAAATTCATGGGCATATTGGTAAACAATTTGATTTATTCAATGGATACTTTGAAACATTTCGAAAAATCACTTATTTAAATTACCTCCGAATCGGTTAATACGATCAGGAGCCCAAAAAAACTCAGAACCAACATCTATCGTAGAAATATTTAACCGTATCTAGATTCTCTTTCAGGAATTTTCAATTGCGAATGCGATATTGAAATACTCCGCATTTTGATGAATGTTGATCAAAAAAATACTACCTTCACCAGCAGCCTACCAAACGCATTATTTGTACATTTACCGAAACAATATTTGGATTTAAAAAAATTTATTATGATATACTTGTGGACCGAAGTAAGATAGTTGCAGTAGTAACATATGATTTTTTTCTCTAGTAAATGGTAAGGATTATATTACATTTTCTTCTCCAGCACCCACTTTTACCTCCAGGCCCATGTGAATTCGCGTTTTTTTCAAGAAAAATAATACTGATGTAAGGGTGACACTTTTAGACACTGTCTGACTTGATGCAGATGGAGATTTGGATTAGATCGTCATTTTCTATACTGTCCATTAGTAAGGAAAGCGGCATTTTCTACAATTGAAGCTGGAACCAGTTAAGTCAAATGCAGAGGGAGCCGAAGATGAAGTAGATCATTTCTTTCCTAACTCGAAAGCGATATGGAGATGATTCTACAGTCGGCCATGCTATAGTTGAACATCAGATATTTTCGAAGGTGCTGAAAATTTTATTCTGGACTTATTTCAAAATTCTTTCTAATCTTTTGAACAATGCCTAGTTAAACATTCTCTCTGTTTGTCACCATATGGAACACCATACAAAAAAGAAGAACAAAATGGACTGGACACACCCTGAGGCACAATGGGTTTGAAAAGAACATAAGTGAAGGCAAAATAGAGGGAAAAGTCACCAGAGAAAGACCCAGAAAGAAGTTCATGGGCCAAATAAAGAGGAAAGAACATAGAAAAAGATAAAACGAGGTAAGTAAACATGCATGAGATAGCGAAGGGTGGAGGGCGGCAGTCAACCAATCTTCTGATTGAACAACCAACCACTGGTTGACAATCAGTGTCGATATATTTTCCCATTGATAGTGCCAATATTAACTTACTGAAATTTTGCTGAGAAAAAAATACCCTATGCCTAAGTAAACAAGATATTGGCTTGGCAATACCATCTAGGATTGGATTGGATATTTGGAGAGGCGACCGACGCCTAAGGTCATTTGCGCAATAAGGGAAAGGAAATGAGGAAGGGTAGACAGAAACCCGGCGTTGGTATCAGTAAACTCTTAACGAAATGCGCAAAGGGGACCACGGCTTAACATCTCATCCGACAGACGGAGTACTGTACTTAAACTGCCCTCCACAAATAACTCAAGTGGGGATCAGGTACCTCTGAAAAACATCCGCCTCTGCAGGGATTTGAACCCTGGCCGCCCGTGTGGTAGGAGAGTACTCCAGCCACCACACCAACCCGATTCCCCTATACCATTTAAGTATTATTTAACCAAACATTATGAAACCGATCGTTATTACTGCAATTTTCCATGAAAACATTAAAAATCGTTATTGAAAAAAAATTCAAAATAAGTGTTAACCCTGGATTTTTGTATTTCGCCTACCTTCAGGAAAGAGACAATGAGGAATGGAATAACAGAAGATTGTCAGACGGCCTTTGGGAAGAAAGAAAGTGGTCCATGGCGGAGGTGGGGGCTTCGAGGTGGTGGGAAAAGGGCGGAGGGCCACTGATCCAGAGGGCGAGATAACTTGAAGGGAGGGAGGGAGAGAGTGGGACCATGGCGGGAGGGGTGGCTGTAAATGGCAGTAACACGTTCCCGGATGGCAGTTAAGATGGACGTGCCATGCGCCGGTGAGTGAGTGGGAGTTCGTAGCGTGGACCAAGCGAGAGCGGGGAGGGTGGGGGGTGGGAGGGAGAGTTTTGCCATAAATACCCTCCCTCTAACCCTCCCCACAGGCCGTAAAGCCCTAGTTTCCCCCTTCCACTGCTTCCCGATCGCCATTTTTTTTCTGGCTGGGGCGTGGAGAGATTGGGCTAGTTTGTGCGAGATATCACTGCTGAAAAAAATCAACGAAATTGGTCTCATTATGAAGAAAATGATATCGCGTTTCTAATGATGCCAAAATATCAGCCACTTAAATTCAGCCACTCTTTTCGGGATATTTGCCGAAAAATAAAAGCACTTTTCCATTGGATATGGTGCGGCCGTACGCTCCAGAGAGAGAATGAGAAAGAAATTATTTTTTTAATGAGATCACTGAACTTTTATTCGAGTCCGAAATGTAAAAATATGCAAATAGTATGTTATAATCATTGGTTTTTCAATCCTAAGATTGGTTGGCTGTAGCATTCAACCCTTGAACAACCTGAGGACCTGAGTTCCAATCCTGGAAGAGGCGAATATTATTCAAAGGACTTCCGATCCTTTCTTGGGTGCCTTCACTTGAAGTGCAGTTCACCGTCCGTCGGATGGGACGTCAAACAGCGGTCCCCTTGGCTCCTTCCGTAGGTAATCAATTGCCGACAGCAAAGATCTCTCCATACACCATTCCCAAAAATATTAAATCTTCCCATGTCAACCAACCCGTCTAACCTCAAATGTACGAATGAGGTAAGTCGAGAATTCTACATGCATCATTCATTCATCGGTCGTTCAAACCTAAGATATCCCTCATCATTTGTCTTTCAATCCTAAGATCGGATGACTGCAGCCATCCTCCCTTCTCTATCAAATGCTAGTTCATTTACCTTTTGATATTTCTTCTCATGAACTTTCCTCTTTATTTGGTCCATAAACTTATTCTGGGGTTTTTCTCTGGGGACTTTTCCCACTATTTTATCTTCAGCTATGTTCTTCACAAACCCATTGTGTCTCAGGGTATGTCCAATCCATCTCGTTCTACTTTTCTGTATAGTGTGCCATATGGTCCTTTGCTCTTCAACCCTTCTGTACACTTCATTTCTTATTTTGTCCGTCCATTTTATCTTCAGCGTCCTCCTCCAGCACCAGGTTTCGAAGGCTTCAAATCTGTTCTACTTATCTTTTCCAGTGTTTCATGCTTCCAATCCAAAGACTCCACACGAGTGGCTTCACAAAATAGTATATATTTAGTGCAATTTATTTTTTATAAATATGCCGCTCACTATAATTTTCATCCTCGTCAATACATTTCCTGCAATATCGCCAAAAACATTTCATTGAATTGGCGTATTCAGCGCTGGGCGTAAAAAGGTCGGGTTGGATGGTCAAATATGTACTCATATTTAATTATTGATACGATAATTCATGCTAACATCATTTTTTGCATTGCAACATAACTATTTTTTTCTTATATATTTTTACTGATTATGTTGAAAATTAGTCTCTTTTATGACCATAGATAAATTTCTCTCAAATTAATTGAATAGAATCACTATACTTATTAAAATTGAAAATGATATGCTCCAAAATGGAGAAGGACTTCACGAAGGTCATAGGTTGCTTGAAGATGAGAGGCGGATTGGGTGGATTAGATGCACGGAAACCCGTCTTGGAAGGTGTATTAATTTCTCCATGGTTCTCACGGCTAAAAACTCTAATGAAACCTATATTATCGATAAACGACTAAGTTCAAAGATGCGATTCTCCCATATCGATTAGGTGTCTCATCACTCCTAATCACTCAATTAAACCCCATTGAAAATGAACTTATTTAAGAAAAGATGCAATTTTTTTCTTCCAGTATGATTAGCATCCACTTTTCAACGAATTTGTACTGCATTTTTCCACTTTATAAAGTTCATTTAACAGGATGCTAAATGTAGGGAGGAAAATAGAACTGAAGTCAAATTACTTAGAACACTGCCATACAAAAGGACGTTATCGTACCAGATGAAAAAGTTACATTCAATTATCGGTGCTCAATGCAAAAACTCATTGCGATACTTGTTCTCCATCCGATTCTTGAATGCTTTGTCCTATCGCAGATAAACAGGCGATTCTAAAATTTTTATTGGGAATACCGGTGGTAGATCTTGAATTTTCCAAAGTAATCTTTGGCAAGCTTTAATGGCCTAAGAATTATAGCTAATTTTATGAAATAACTAATGCTAGGCAGGACATTCCAAAGGCTAAAATCAGTTCTTTCTGTGCATGATGTCAGCCAGATGTAGCAAACAGCAGACAGCTAGAGAATTTGCATGGCTATTATGGACGAAAGCTTTCATAATTTTCAACGACCGAATGGAGTCTTGCATCGTTAATGGTGTATTTGCATCCTTAAGGACTGATATACCTCACAGCTGATAGCTTGCAACTGCAAATGCGTGGTTTGAGAATACAATTGTGTAAAATTCACGTTCGAAAAATCATTCGCCTGGACTGAGAATCGAAACCAGAGCTCTTTATTTCGCGCCAAGTGCTCTAACCAGCTAAGCTACCCAGGCGTCTTCTTCCACTGGGAATCTCAAGGGGGCTTTAAGGAGCCCTGTTCCTTACACGCGGTACCTGTGAGCACAACTTGAACTTCACAGTAGAAGAGAACGTCTGGGTAGCTTAATTGGAGAGAGCATTCGGCGGGAAATCGGGGGTCTGGTTTCCATTCTGGTTCCATATGAATTATTCTTCCACTTTAAATTATACACCATTGTGTGGACACTAGCAAGTGACTCCGTTAACGTTACTGCGCGTCTTGTACCGTGGTTCTTTTAAAATTGAGAATACAATCTCGTTTGCAGCGGATATAAGCTCAACATTTTTTCCCAATGAAAGATAAACTCTAACGCTTAACAAACTCTTTCTAATTTCAATATTCATTTTGACGCGTCTCCGGCAGACCTAGACCCTCTATTCCCATGTAGATGTATCAATGAAAAATATAAACTTTTCTCTTCCCTTTTATATTTACTCGCATTGCAGTTGTATTCAAATGCTACGCAAGTATCACATGCTTAATATACCCCCTACATGGATGAAGTTTTAGCCGAATTTCATTCACAGTTTTTGCGCTGATGTTAGACATGTTTCCAGTGCTGATCCATGAGTTCCAAGTGAATCAGCCTTTATCCTCATGAGATGAAAACAAGATATGTTTATATACTTACGCACGACCGTGACAAGAAAAACTCAAGCGGATCTGAAATCGTCATTCCTGGCGTAGTTTCCAAACCCCTCAAGGGGACAACATCTAGTGGAAGAGAGAGGGAACAGGAAGAAGAGATGGACAAGTGAGACAAAGAGAGAAAGCAGCAAAGTTTGGTGTGTGAGAGTGTGCTGGAATAAGAGATATGGATGTGGGGCGACGATGGGCGTAGGCTCTGGAATACGTGTGTGAGAGCGTGAAGGAAGGAAGGCTCTTGATGGTTGGGAGAGAGGGGGGGGTGTGTGGATGGTACGGGAAGGGAGGCGTGAGATTGACCGTTTGGCGCCAGCTGACAGCGTTCGTGGGTGAGAGAGAGAGAGAGACGATCTCATAAAAATCCCGGCCGTTCCCCGTTTTCTCCTCTCTTGTACTCCAAACGCCCTCCTCACACTTCGGGAGTGTGGGCGGAGGGAAGCGGTAAAGATTGAACTGCAGAGAGATGTGGGTGCGTTAATAGGGTCGAACGATACGTGGCGCCGTGTATTGCGTCGAAATATTTACCACGTATCCTTCAATTTCAGTGGTTCATCACAAATAATATAACAATAATGGAGGGCCCAATGTTATAAAGTGGGTCAAGAATATTGAGGAGCGTTTCGTTTGAGGAAAACGCGTTTAAAATGCCGTAGATTCTTTCCCCTGCGCATCTTCCGGCACTGCTTTCGAGAACTGCTGCCATTTACAGGCAAATATTTTAACTTTGGACTAAGTTCTCTCAATCATTCGTTATTCAATCCATAGATAGGTTGGCTGCAGCCCTCCATCCTTCCCTATCTAATGCCAGTATCCTGACCTCCTGGTATCTCTTCCGATGTACTTTCCTCTTTATTTGGTCCATAAACTTATTCCTGGGTCTTCCTCTGGGGACTATTTCCTCTATTTTACCTTCAATTATGTTCACATACCCATTGTGTCTCAGGGTGTGTCCAATCCATCTGGTTCTTCATTTCTCTATGGTGTTCCATATGGTCCTTTCCTCTTCTTCACTTCTGTACCCTTAATCATTTCTTAATTTGTCCGTCCATTTTATCTTCAGCATCCTCCTCCAGCACCAGGCATCGAAGGCTTCTAGTTATTTCTGGTCAGCTTTTCCAATGTCCCTTTGGAAACTCACCTCAGGAAATGATAAAAATGGACTTGGCCCACTTCAACACCGATCCCTCCATTGTACAATTCACAATGGTTGATTGTTTAATTTGGGAAGCGACCGACAACTGAAATCTTTTTCGAAATTTGGAATTTGCGGTCGCATGGTCAGAAGGGATTGAGAGGAACGGAAGTCCTAACCCACGGAAAGAGTATATATATCTAAATTGCACTTGAAATTCTCTCCGCAAAAAAACATATACGGCTCTAAATGCAACGTAAAATTAATCGCCACTGCCAGGAATCGATCCTGGATCCTCGTGAATTGGAATCCAGGACAGAAAACACGAAACAAACCAGGCCCATAAATAAAAAAGAAAGACGTAGGGCTCTAAATTCAACGGCTTAAAAATCACCACGGCCAGTAATTGATCCTGGATCCTCGAGAATAGAAATCAAGGACTATAAACACCAAAAAAACCCGGCCCATATATATAATTCAATTTTATTACTAACGGAAGTTGTGAAGTGAATAAAAAATTGGAAACAATATGTAGCATGTGTTTAAAAAATAGTTCAACAATATGACGGCAATGCTCGGTCATCGACCATATCCTTTTAGCGGTTGATCTTCTGTAAGATCCAAGGTTTGTTCAGAGGCATAAAGCTTATGATCGGTAAGAACGCCGAGATCAGTAGCAGAAGATGAATGGTTAACATGTTTTCTTTGAGGTTTTATAGTGCATTTAGAGTGAATGGGATATTTTATTTGCTTAAATGGGCGTGGTACTAAATTTAATTGATTTTAGGTAAAGGTATAAGGTATTTCCACAATTTTATGTCTTATGATCGTGTGTATATGATAATAAATGATTATTATTATTGTTTAGATTATAAATGATTATGTCTATAATTAATTCGATATAAGGCTGTCAATTTAGTGTTATATATCACAGGGCGATATTATTTGAATACTGTAGTCGATATTTTCGCAATCTGCACTCAAGTCGACGTTCTCAACTCTGAAATAGATTTCTCTCCCAGAAATAGAATAGAATAGGCGTGAAGGGCATAAGATAAACGTTGATTATACTCTTGCTGACTAGACTGGTTATTGCATGGTTCACGCGTAATATTCCCCCCGATATTTTTTCCCTCCTCTTTATGGAAAGAGGGTGTTGCGTGAAATTGCGAGCGAACACGCTGAACGTGTTTTTCCTCCGCGCCGGCTTAATTAAAATTTGTCGCCAGGATTTTAAGCTTGACTTTGATGGCGCATCGAGGAGGAGGGAGCCCTTTCTCCCAGCCAAGATTTTAGTGGATAATAAAACCTTTTTGATCAAATCTATTCTCGGTGTTCGCCGGACAGGATGAAATGTCCTCTTAAATATATTTTACCGGGCCTGTATATTATGCAGCGCTAAAAGCCTAGGAAATTCCAACGTTCCCTTGTACCATCGTCAATCTTCCCAACGTTTGCTGGGCGTGAATTGTCTGTTGAGACCCCCCTCAGACATGCGCGGACTCGGGACGCTGCTATATTTTCTTCCCTGCGTTTTGATAAGGGTTTTCGAAATGTTATTCGGCCGCGGCTAAACTCTTGAAAATGGAAAGTTACCGCCGCTGTTCCGCGTGCGTATCACGAGGGCATCGCACCGTGACCTCGGCGGTCAGTGCAAAGGATATACAGAAATCGAGATCTCAAGAGCGTGCACAATTTTCCTCCAGCTCAAGTAAACGCGTGAAAATTTTACATTCGCCTGGTTCTGATAAAAATACAAAACGCAACCAAGTTATTTAAACTGCCTTTCCTTTCGTCGACTCACGAAACAGTTAACTGCATTTTTTTGCAAAGATACGCCCTTTTCTTAAAGAGAGGTCAGGTTTCAACATATTCACTATAGTAATTTATCAAAGTAATAATTTTAGCACCACTGATTAGGTGCACTGCAGCCAATATTTCTTCGTGGTAAGTTATCATATGCAATCAAAATACAACAAAGAGGGAAGTTTTTAGAATTTTACTGCCAGAGTGAATGCTGGAAATTGACCATCTATAGTTTTTTTAGATTGCCATTCAAATTTGAGATAACTATTTGACCAAATACAGTAACGGCAGTGTTTTCAGTTTTTGACCACTCATTTGCAAAACTTATAAATACTGCTGCATTGAGAAAGAATTTTAATTCCATTTTACACGAAATCAATGCATTCATTAGGCGGACGAATGTAAATGCATTATTTCATTACATTTATTCCAGAATCCTAATTATATTGAGAATTACATTTTTCTTCTTCTCCACAGTACATCTCGATCCATTGTGTCCCATCCTTCCCCGTGTTCCAGACCAGTGCAAAAAAATCTGTCCTAAAATTCCACATGCTCTCACGGTAGCTTAGAAAAAACGTTTTAAAAATAGAAAAGTTTCCAAATGATAGTTATAAACTAAATACTTTACAAGAAGATATGAAAAGTGGCTGAGGCACTATTCCTATCGTTAGTTCAGTTTAACTTCGCCAGATTAATAGGCATGAAGAACTTTGAGCAAAACATATAGAATCGTCTCTTTGGCACACACCATTTTTTACTGATTACTGCTATTTATTTATGATTGATACTAGCTAACACAATAAGTGACTTCCGATTTTAGATATGGAGAAATACTGGTTAACATCTGGATTGCTTATATCTCAGAGAAATATTTTCTCTTGCATATGAGTGACTACTGAAGTTTTCAATGAAATTCTAGTGTTCTATCTTGTAATTGAGATATACCAGGAGGTAAGGGAACTAGCGTTAGATGGAGAAGGGTGGACGTCTTTAGTCAATCCATCTTAGGAATGAACGACCAAGGACTGAACTCGGTACGGAGAATACTACAATGATACTCATGAAAAATTAACATTTGTGTATGATAGAGTGTAATATTGATTTCTAAGAAGACTAATCATGGGAAAAGATTCTCTCCTGTCAAAAATGTATGTGAAAAGTTGTTTTTAAATAAATCATGATATTATGAAGGAAATTTTTTATTTACGGGCAAGAGTTGTGTTAGTCCTAGTAAAGGATAAAGTTAAGGACATATATGGGAATGCTGATTTGTTTTACCCCATCAGACTGGCTTGCACCGCTGAATTTATCAGTGGAGATAAGATGTTTCCATGTTTCCGACATTAATTTGTGTAAAAATTCTCGAAGCAAAGGTGGCTTTGCTTTGAGAAATTTTCCCACTTCAAAGATAAATTATTGTTAAATATTATTTCTCCAATATTTTATCAACGGTACGGGACTAGTTTTGAGGCTATTTGAAGGTTTTATTTTATCAAAGGGCTTGTCAATGACCATTTATTTGGATACACCAATACCTAAGTCATAGTTCGTGCAAAAGGCGTAATGCAGACACTTTTAATTAATAGACCTATATCTGCGGAAAAAATATTTTAAAATGGAATGCAAAATGTCAGTTAGGTGTGGATCCCCTCCAACGGCTAGGGTCAGGTCACTAATGTGATGAGGTCGCGCAATGGGCCCAGACTGGTTCGCTACCGAGCAAGGACCCACATAATGACCGATACGTGAGATATGACCCGCTCAATTACTAGAAAAATTGGGTGCCATATTTGAAAATTTTATTTTCTGAAATTGAAGTCATTAATTTCCGCCAAAAATTACGGCGAATAGCCCATCAACGCACGACAGATTGTTGCTTGATAGTGATCCATTAAAAAATGTATAAATGAGAAAAAAGTCGTTAAATTACTTTTTTATTATTAAATATTTGAAACATGAACTCAATTCGTCCAGTTATTTTGCAGCTCAGTGAATTTATCGCTGGTCACATTTTTTAATAATTAAATGTAAAAATTAGAAACAATCACGTCCTTGTACGAATAATGAATACTTAACAAAGCTGTCTATAAAATAATCTTTCGTTGACTATGCTTTTTGCTAAAAAAAGAATTTCGTTAAAAATGAGCAATTTGAAATTGCCACATATTTATGAGAGGAATAATAATGGAGTGTAACCCTGATTGGTCCGGCAACGATAGATCCATTTGGAAAATCTCTGATTACCGTGGTGTACGAAGGTGACCATACTTCTATTTACTACATTTCAGTCGCAACTTCCTTTTAAAGGAAATGAACTGTTTCTGTACATAATTACATTACGTATATTATCGACAATAAAGAAAATGCGACAAGAAAAAAGTATCAAGATAAAAAAAGTATCTGGACAAGAAAGGTATGCAGTCAAATATGTAATTTGAAATGAAGAATAACATCCCTGAGCGGAATTAAACCACGGACCTTTGACGT
Source organism: Ceriagrion tenellum (assembly GCA_963169105.1). Taxonomy (NCBI): domain Eukaryota; kingdom Metazoa; phylum Arthropoda; class Insecta; order Odonata; family Coenagrionidae; genus Ceriagrion; species Ceriagrion tenellum. The sequence goes on from OY720636.1 coordinate 96,162,606, forward strand.
ATAAGTTCGGATATTTGTCTCGTTGAAAACGAATCATCTTTCAATCAGGAATTTTGGTCCAAATTATGCGTATCCTATTGACTAATTGCATGATTATAACGACTTCTACTTCAGCTGTATGCCCTCATCGTATTCCATGCTCTAGATTCTGTGCAAGCCTGGGACATACTTGCCTAGGAGAACAGATAACTAGCACTTGTACGTTCATGTGGCTGAAAAATACGTCAAATGAATGATTCAATTTAGACATCACTTTGATGTGCCTTGGAAAAAAATAATAAATGACATTTGACGAGCTAAGGAAAGTTTAACACATTGCACAGGATCTTAAGGTAGTTTGAGCGAAATCTCATTTTAACTAGAAATCAACGAATTTGGTCTCATTTTTAAGAAAAATATCTTACCTCTCCAAGAAAAAAAAATATCATCCCCTTACCAAACTACTATCTGAGATCGTTGACGAAGAATTCCAGACCTTTTTTATGGGAAACGGTAGGAGTATGCTCTCCGTTGAGAACTTATTTGAAATATAATGAATTTATAACATCTAGATCTCGTCAAAAATTTACAGTGTACACTATGAACTTTTTCTTGACTATTTTTGGAAATAAATCATACTGTAACCGCAGTATTTTTTTATAATTGCTAAACACCCTCCGCTGTAAAGGAGTTTTAAACGTACATCGTGAAAAAAATGAGTAAACTTAAATAATTATGTTGATTTTTTCCATTAATCGCTTAGAATTTAAGTCATATACATGTATATTATTGCACTAGTAATGATGAAATATTAAACTCATTCGTACTACAGTAGCAGAAATCAAAATGTAAAATTCGAATATGGTCACCATTATGACTTGGGAACTATCTCACTCAAACTACCTCAATAATAGTTTTATATTTACTATCAGAAATGCCCGTTGCTTCTCGATGGCAGAAATGAGACTAATTAATATTACGGTATCATTACCATTACAGTAGAAAACATTACTCCCCATTTATTACAATTATGTTTATTCACTAGGTGAATATGGTCCGTTAAGTCACTCGAAGCTCTTTTCCTGAATATCTTTATCCCACTTGGGATCTCTTATGGTCCAGAGGCTCTATTTCTTAGTGTATACGCTTAAGTCATTCAAAATTGCAAGTTGATTGGCTTAGTATTTTTGAGGAGAAGATTAATGGACATAATTATATCACTATAAATTTATATAATTTTGTACATCGTGAAGTACGCGACCCTTACCGTATTACTCCGGCTACTACGGCCGACTGGTAAGACTTCGCTTACTAGCCTCCACCAACCTCTTTATGGTTGCGAATGTTGAATTTGTGAAGTCATTTCCTGTATTAGAGGGAAACTTTGAGCACAACTAGCGCGGCTAAACTGGGACTGGCACACGGCCTTACATATTCTACAAATAAGATAGCAATTATCCATGCTTTAGGAATTTTTATTATGCATTAGTCAAATGTGCACATCATTTTGTGTGTGTGTGTAATCGCAGCACAAAGTAATGCTAATGAAATAAACTGGTTAGTATAAGAAAAAGATGAAAAATTAATATTTTTTTACTTTTGTAAAGAAGAATTGTCAAAGAAAAGGGATTTGATTAGGGGGTTCTGAGTAGAGACTTGGAGAAAATACTGGTAAAAACTCTAATTTGGAGCTTGGCGCTGTATGAGTCAGTGGCTTGGTCATTACAAAAGGAGGATGTACATAAACCTGAGACGTTTGAGATGCTGGTGTATAAAAGGATGGAGACGGTGAGCTGGGTGGAGGAAAGAACGAATGAGGAGGTTTTGGATATGGTTGGAGAGGAGAGGAAGCTGGTGGCGGAGGTTCGGAGGAGTCAAAAGAGGTGGATGGAGGACGTATTGATGAGAGAGTGAATGCTGAAGAGAGCAATAGAAAGAAGAACACTGAGAAAACGTGGAAGAGGAAGGAAGAGAATGGGGATTCTCAACGAAATAAGAATATGTTATGAGGCTTTTAAAAGGGTTTAAATGGCGGATCATGTAAGGGAAGGAAAATAAAACGAAAAGTCAGAAATTAAAACGTTAGCATACGTAGTGTATGCAAACTAACCAATAGTACACTCAAGAGAATTCAATAATTTAAACAAAAGGCACCTTTACGAATTTGGTGGTCACGTGAATTCTTTCCTCTATCGGCTTTGAACGTGCTGCAAATTTGATGCACTGCTGTCAACTCTGCAAATATCTTGGACACTCTAGGTATACTTTATGTATACATTGCGATATATTCACAAACTTCACTGCTGTATCTCAGTGTGTTGTTGCAAAATATCCCAAACTATTCTCTACAACTTGACAGAATGCTTGGCAACTAAAAACCTATGCCTTTATATTTGGCCAAAACTCTAAACAGTAAATGATACACAAAAGATATCGTACTGTCTACTTTAGTTACAACTCGTGCAATACGTGTTTCGACTGACTAGTTTCCAACAACAGGTACAACCTTACCTGTACCTGACGTTGTAACTGATGATGAATGCTAGTCAAAGGAAACACGTGAGTATGAGTTGGTATTAAATTAGACAGTACGGTATCTTTTGTGTATCATTTACAATGCTGTTCTACAATATCTCGCCTTACAAAGCGGAAATTATTCAAGATAGTAAGAAGAAAAATTTATGCGGTCGAGAAAAATACAAGCAATGCTTAAACGCCTTGCCCGAGGACAACTTTTCTTCTAACTAATATTCGCGCAGTACGATCCATAAGCCGTACGCATGTCCCCGTCTGGGTGACCGGATTCCTAGATCACCAATGCGTCGCGCGGCGAACAGGTGTAGTGGAGGAAGCGGGAGAAGAGTTGGAAGGAACTGGTTCCCCAGGTGCACTTTGATATTCAGGAAGCGTTCAGCCCGTTTTTCACCCACTCCGCCCGCCTTTTGAAACGGAAGGAGTTGGCAGACGGAGGGCGCTGTCAAAATAACAGAAATCATCAATCCCAGGCGACGCACGAATGCGGAGCAAAGCGCAAAACTCGGCGTTCGAACATGTTGCACCCGACCGGATGGAAAAGAGAGGAAAAAAAAAATAAAACCAACGGAACTGATTGGATATACCCTTTGCAAAACATAATTGAGTAAAGGTGATGCTTGATCAACAAATTCTCATACTATCCCATAATTGAAACCCCTTTGTTCAGGGAAAACCAAACAGTACTGCAACGCGCATCGTTATAGGTTCGTAGCTAACTTGAAAGGTATTTTTCATGGCTATCCACAACCTGGATGTACCTCGAGTTCTGCAGCTACTGATTGATTTGCTATATTTTTTGTGCAAATATGAATTCCATTCCATGATGGGAAACACAACTAAAGCAATTCACAGATGAAAATTCATCACTGAAATTTCGCTCGACCGTTTTTCCCGAGTCAAAATTATGTCACAACAACAAACTAAGACGAAGATATTCACTGATATTACTCTTCGGTTTCGCTCTATCAAGTACGGCAATAATGATAAACACAGCCAGAAGTTTTCATGAGACAGATGCTCGACTCAGCACTTTTGTAGTAATTAAAATGACTCATGCTGCTAAATATATGTAACAAGCTCCAATGTGACGCGTCTAGTCCACGCATTAAATGCTTCCACAAGGAAAATGAGATCAGAATATTGAATATATAAATCTACATGAAAAAATAGAACTCCAACAGTGATTAATTTGGCAATTTTATTGGAACTGTTTCAGAAAAAAAATTTATGAATGTACAGCAAGTATGGTTCAATTACATCACGAATAAATCTAATCAATTTGATTAGCTTAACACTGTTTATTGTCTGATAAATGCCCAAATGTGTAAGCTTGAACGTACAATAATCCATACTCGAATGCATCATACCTCGTTTCATCACATTGGCGGAGAATTTTGAAAATGAAAGGTGAATTAAAGCATAACAGTTTAATATAGTTTCATTCAAGCATTACATGTTTCAATGAAAATGGAGTGCTAATTCATAGGCCTGCGAGGAATAAATCGTCCGCATGGTTTTTCAACAATTATTACAACTTGATCACCCATTTATTACAGTTATCTACCCGTTAAATGGTATATTTCAATGGAAATCAAGAAAGAACCTCTACATACGTAAAATACAAAGCTTTATCTTCCTCCCATAGTTCTTTCTTCATCTCAGCGCACCTTCTACCCTTTTTAATCCTGTAGACACCTATTCTCACTCCTTCCCTTCCACGCTTATCTAATATCCTCCCCTCTACAACAATCTTAGCGACTCTTCGCTCCTCATTATCTACTCCAACGATTACGTAGCCTGTGCTTGATCTCATCCAGGGGTTGCAGTTCTTCACCAAATATATCGAGCACTTCATCATTTGTTTTACCTTCCGTCCATCTCAACTTTGTTATCCTCCTTCACACCCACATCTCGAACGTCTTGCCTCTTCTCGTCTCCCTATCTCTGAGTCGGCTATTTTGCCACATGTAATGCAACACACTGCCTAAGTGAACCTGAGAGCTATGCCGGCGGGAGCTTAAGCTCCTGGTAGGGCCACCCAAGCCGGACAGATCAAGGGGGATAGGCCAGACAAAGAGAAGTACTCTGGTCCTCCAGGTTGGGGGTTGAGCATAGGGCTAACGACCCTATATCGTAAAAAACCTCTTGTTACGAAACTCAAAAACGGAGAGGCCAAGGCCCTAAAGGGCTGTAGCGCCGAGGAGTAAGTAAGTAAGTAAGTAATGCAACACACTATATTACCCTCTTCTCTAGCCTCCTCTTTATTAAATTACCCAAGTTCCCCGTAATCAGCACCCTGCTTGTCGAACGATTCTTTCGTTAGCGCTATTCCCCTTATGATGTCTTTGCTACTATGCACAGTTTCTGTCTACCATACTTTCAATTTAATGAATGTGCTCTATTTCCCACAGTTAATGCTCGCCTCCTTTGGCGACTATCCTCGCATTCTGTGTCGTAAATATTCTCATTACTTTTGCTTTCTTATGATTTCATTGTTTCACTAGTTGAATTTCTTATGCTACTAATAAAGTTTGCAATCCCTTTGATGATTGATTAACCAACGCGTGGTAGTCCGCGATTTATACCGTCGTAATCAGCGGGCCTCCCACTTTGGTTCCCACATCCCGCTCTTCCTATTCCTCTCTCGCCAGTTCCTTGGCGCAACTAGCATTTTCTGCGCGTATAATTCATAAAATCAAAATTTATTTTTCAGGATACCAGTCTATTATACTAATTTAAATTTAAATATTTATAAAGCGGGCGTCATTGCGGTTACAACGGTATGACTCAAACCTCTATCGCATCTCTAGTTTCCGAATTAACCTATGTTTACAACTTTTACAACAGCTCGGGTAAAAATAAACATACAAACATCATTATTCTTTTATTATGTTAAAACTATTTTGCTAACTTATGTCAGAATCTCTAACCTCTGTCTTAAGTATTAAGAGAATAGCGATAACATTAATTCGGGCTCTCGGATTTTGAGCGCCGAAAACAGGGCCTTTTTTCAAATAAAATATCGTAAAAGTGTAGGTAAGGATAGGAAAGAAACTCTATGCACATAAATATAGGTAAGTAAAAATGATCATTCTATCAAGTGCATTTTGTTTCGTTAAAATCGGTTGACCTTACTTGAATACACTGTTCCCTAAATTTAACGGACTCGACATTTTTAATGGACAGTTTGTGTGAAATTTCAGAGGAGACAACGGGCCTCCCAGCGTCAACCCGCGAACTACAACCTCCCACCCAGAACCTCCGTCAGAAACTTCAAATAATTTTACTCTATAGTGACTATACTCTATAGTAAACAGGTGACCTTATACTATTAGGGTCTCGGCAAATTGGAAGAGTATCTAACGTTCAAATGAAACCGAATCATTTATAGAACACTTCATTTCAATGAAAACTCCGTGATTTTTAAGGGTACTGCGGTGTTCCTAAGAATCGCCAACAACGCGAGGCACACAAGCTTTTCGAGAGGTCAAGTTGTAAGTGAATGCCCGGCAACGTAGAGCTCTTCCATGAGATGAGACGCGCCATCGATCGTCAAATCAGCCTATGAGTTGAAGCTTGGCCATTTACATATTTACTTTCGCGCCATTTTTGACGTCATCCAAGTAATGAACCATTACGATTTGGTCCCGACCCCTAGGACCGCGCAAACATGGTAACGTGAGGTAGGATTGATTAGTATTTTTACCGTAATTATGGAGAGGAAACGTCGTTTGAAGTAAAAGTTTGGAGATTCTAACCGTTTAATAACAATTCAATGTAGAAAACGCAGGTAAAAACTATTTGTCTTATCGCCAGAGTGCGCTTACAATACAAGCTCAATGACAGACATCTTTGAACATGATTTTGAATAAAGTTATCAAAATTGGGTAGAATTAGGGCCAAATTTAATAGTTTTACTTGAATTGGAACAACTGCGGTCAATTTTTGATTCCTTTTCAGAGGAAATGAACTCCCATGAGAACCCATACAGTCAACTTGATAAAAAACGCCCAGTACACAACTATTATGCGATAAATGCTTTTATGCGATCGCGATCCCTGTTGGTACCAAAATGACGGGATTTCAGAACCCCTAAATAGTTGAAGATGACACTGCCTGGATAAAAAACTATTCGTACATACAAATATTTATTTTTAAAAAATCTTTCGGCGGACGCATTGCCAACCTATTCACAAACACGCAGAAAGGGGAATAGTCACGCGTCGGCACGCAGGGAACACATATTCCACGTTCGTCCGCGAGGACAGATTAGCATCCGTGAACTTTTAAAATGCGAACAGCCACGTCGGTTAAAAAAAAAGAAGACGGGTGGGTGCACCAGTGCGGAAGAGCCATCGAGCATTTTTCCACCTACCTCAGGCACGTGACGCAACAATGATACGTGAGCGAGCTCGCGTCATCCCTGTCAAGCCAGTGTGCAATTGCATTCGCAATAGTATCTACACCCCCAAAGCTTCTAGCGGGATGCGTGCAGACGGTGACCTCTCAACTTTGCAAGCGTGGCCTTGGCTCGCAGTGAATGCATTGCATGGTATTAACTGAGGTGGTAGATGTACACGAATTGGAACATTGCATATGCCACAGTGTGGTGAAACGCGCGTCTTGCCAGCACACAGCCACAGCTGGAAGAAACTTTAAAACTGGTACTTTCGATACGAAGCATTGTAAGGTGATGCAATACAACATATAATGTAGTACGATATGGACGGTAAAGTTAATAATTCACAGGTAAGTCACAGTAGAGAAATGAAATTTCTTGGCATAACCAAAATTCACTGGTCAAATCATATTGAAATTATATCCAAAGAATTACATTCCCACATGTACTTAATAAAAAGCTTATATGTGAAAGTATCCCCAATTATTCTTCTAATTATTTATAATGCATATGTACACTCTATAATAAAATATGGAATAATACTCTGGGGGACATCATGTCACAGTGAGAGAATATTGAAACTTCAGGAAAGGGCAATTAGATCAATGGCCAGAATCTCAAATACAACTTCATGTAAACCTTACTTTATAAAATTCAATATAATGACACTACCATGCATACTGATCATGGAATCCGTGATATTTGCTAAATCTTATCCCAACTTATTCGCACTTAGCAATCGGGAACATCAGCACTATATTCGTCAACATGCCAGTATACACTACAGAAGAAATAATGTCTTACGGACCATAGCCCATACAACACAATAATGGTTATCAATAATAAACTTCCATCTCCTCTTAAGAACATCAATAACCTAAACATTTTCAAAACATGAGTAAAAAATTATCTATTACAACACCCCTATTATTCTATTGATGATTATTTATTGTAAGTATAACTGGATTTTAACAGCTATTACTCACTCCAAAATACGTTTGTCTGTGTTGCTCTATGTTGATCTTATGTTCTAATGACATTTTGTTACTCCTACAAGGTTATTAATTATGTGTTTTATTTCACTGGACATATTTGTACTATACTTTTGTATTATATCAGGTTTTTTTCATAGCTGAATTCTTTGTTTTCACTTGCCTTATGTTTGCATCACAAACCTACAGGGTCAATGAAATTATTAATATTATACATATTAAAGCAGCCATTAAATATATAACTGACTTCCACAGTCTTCTAGCCTTATGGAATAATATCATTTCACCTAGGAATCAATAGTTTGGGTCTCTTTTTAAATAAAAATGCCTCACTCATCTGAAGGTGCCAAAATATTAGCTTCTTACTTTCCGAGAATTTTGATGAAAAATACCTGCCCATTTAGATTAGAAATGGTACGTGTATGCGTTCCAGAGAAACCTCATTCAAAAAGGAGAAATGCCTAACACCTAGATTCTGTCAAAAATTTTAATGAGTACTTTATATGTGGACCCCAGAAGTCAAGGGGTCTAGTGACATTTTTGAAAAAAATAAGTTAGGTACAGGAATGGGATATGAAAATATTAATCTTTTAGGTGGTAAAGGGAACCAAGTGATTTTCTTGACAAGTGCTGCTATCCAGGATAATTCCTCTTAACAACTTAGTGGGTTGTACCAAACATTTTCAACTTTGACTTAAGTTTTCTCTAAACAATGGTTTTGTTACTTAGACCCCTTGACTTCTCGGGTCCTCATATGTTTTCTCGGCAACTTTTAAAAATAAACCATGTAGCTACAGCAAAGCTATTTTCAGAATCTCAAAAAAACTATCCGCTGTGAAGGAGTCTTAAACGTTTCCGCGTGAATTATGTGAGTCAATAAATGATTTTGTACTTTCCCGGCGAATGTTATGTGTTTAATTCTCTCGGGATTCACACCGGGCTATATTTTTGGCTGCTGCCAACGTTTCGATGCATAACTTCCATCGTCATCAGGGTAATGACGCCCGGGCAGCCTATGTCCTCCCTTATATAGGATCTTGGATGGTTACGTCTGACTGATTACCATTGTTGTTCCTCCTTTCCGTTATTATTTTTTCCGGATAAGACTACCAAAGAAAAACCCAGAGCTTCCGTTCCCCCACATTTCTACTGTCACGCGGAAAATATCAAGGATTTTGAATAAACATAACATCCAGGTTATTCATAAACCACCATAAAAATTACGAGCTCGTTTATGCCGAGTACAAGACAAATTGGAACTAAACACACCGGGAGTATACCAACTTCCATGCCAATGTGGAAAAATATACATTGGTGAAACAGGCCATAAAATTGAAACACGCTTAAAAGAACGTAGGTGATGCATTTTGTTTTTATCATCCTGATAAATCCGCTATGGCGGAGCATAGCCTAAAGGAGGACCATCTCATCTCCTTTAGCGATGCAAAAGTCATATGCAAAAGCCAATGGTTATTGGGAAAGGTTATTTAAGGAAGCTGTAGAAATACATTTTCAGCCCAATTACTTAAATCGGGACTCGGGGTACTCGATACATCAAGAGTGGAAACCGTTAATTAAAAAAAATAATCATGGAAAGAAGTAACAACAATGATCAGTCAGACTTAAACGTCCAAGACCCTATATAAGGGAGAACACAGGCGGCCCGGGCATCATTACCCTGATGACGATGTAAGTGTTATCCATCGAAACGTTGGTAGCAGCCAAAAATGTTACCCGGTGTGAATCCCGAGAGAATTTCTCACATAATATGAGTCAAATTTAGAACCTGTGCAGAAATTTGTATTTAATTACTTAGGATTTCAGTCATAAATATATTTACATTTACGTACTACCCTTCGAGCCACCACATGGGCGTGTGGCAGGTGGTGTTAGAACACCAACCGCGTGAAGGTGAAAAGGGTGTAGTTTTGGAAGGTGAAATGGTGTCGTGTATTATGAGAGTGTATTTGGTGGAACTCAGTTTATATTGTTGTTGCTTATTGTGAACGGACAGAACGAGTTTTGTACCTAGTTGTATGACAATGTATTTCTCTTATTTAATTGCTTCTGTCAGACCAAGAGATGTAGTGAGGCGTCGTGATAATATTCTCTGTTTCAATCTGAAACATTCAAATTCTAAATTTCTCAGGTAAGCTAAGCAAAGCGTGTAGACTGCGAGTCCCTAGGCGCCCCCACCTCAATCCCTCTAAAAGTTGTGAAACACTATATATTATTTTTTTGTATGATTTCATCATTAATAATGCTATATATAATTAATGCTTCCTAGAACTGTTTAAATTAAAACGTATGATTCAATTATGATCTCCATTGTGATGAGGGAACTATCTCACTCGAGCTACCTTAATTATCCCATTTACGTGACTCTTCGACGAATTTTCATGTATTTTTTTGGCGATGGTGGTCGAAAAGAGATGTTATCGTCACATTAATGACCGTAGTTCGCACTTTGACGGATTTATAAATTGTTTTTGATTTCGCTGGCAAGAAGCATTTAGATTATAGGATAGTATTGAATTACATTCCAATGGATCCTGAATGAAAAGCTGCTAGTGGTGTTTATAAATGTAAATAGCAAATTAATTTGCCAGAGGAGGGTTATCTGTTATAACTGAGATGTTTATTTTCATTTTAAAATGGTTTTTTGGTTAAATGGGGCTAAAAAGTAAGACTTATGAGAGCTATTGAATGAGTAATTACAATTAAAAAAATTATAACACCAAAAGCGCAATTTATATGCACGCAAGTATAAGCTCCCCTTAAAGCAATACGGAATTTGAAATAATGTAGTATTAACGGAATTTGAACTGTGTAGAATGATACCTATTATTTCCTTATGAACATATTTTTAATGGAAAAAAATCCATAATTTGTGATTTTTGGAGAATGATGTTTCAGGATGGATGTTCTCCCTTATGGTACTACACATTTATATGTAATTATCAATTCTCGTGGAGCAGGAAAATGGCTATCCGCTTTCCTGTACTTTTTAACGGATTTTCAGCAATGAAAGACCGTCCGACTCCTCAGCCAATCATAACGCTGCGGTCTAGATCCCAACGGGCATTTAACGGACCAGAGCCCTACATATAGGAACAGACAACACTCCTGCACATTAGGACGTGATGAAGCCGTCGGAATGCCCACGAAACTGTCGTCCATTAAAAAAATGGTGCAACGTGTGGAGCACCCGAAAAATACACATGAATTCGACTCCCGTATTTGGACATATTCATGCAAACCGAATTTTCTACAACTCGCACGTGTGTCATAAATCTGATGACACGAATCTTCTATGATTCAGTTTACTGGAGTCATTCATAATTTTTATGTCTACAATGTCCAATCCTGAGTGGTCTGCTATCGTCTGCCTGTTGGCTAAACTTTCATCCAAGTGAATTCTATGCCTCCATCTAAGAAGCGTTTTATTATTCAAAATGATTCCTTAATGAAAAAGCTATTCGAAGTTCCCAATTAATTTTTTATGGACCTTCTTCCCCTTTTTTCACAAATTGATGATAGCTTTGGCTTTTACAATACTCTCGGTTGTCAAGGGAACGGTTCACCATTAAACGTGTAATTTTGTGCACTTGTGTGAATATATTTTTTTCTCCAAATTTCGAATTTCGAATTCGAAATGGATAAAAAAAATCGTCTGAAAGGATAAGAATCTTTCCAATACATCCATTCTTATGACGGTTGTCTGTATTTTTTATACCTGGAATCCCTAATTTTGCCATACAAAAGAAAATTGAATTTTGCGAGCGAATAAAGTGAACTCAACACGTGTATTACCTTACGGGAAATAAATAACATACAGGCCAACGAGCAGAGAAACTTTGCTTTTTCATATAAAAAAATTGAAACTCTCTTGTATTATTAGAAAACTATAAATTCCACAAATCCCTCTGTAACTTGGAGAGTGCACTGATTATCGTAGTCCAGCAATTTTCGAGACTGCCACGTACATTATTTACTTCCATCAATCGTTTAAGGGGATGGGGGTGAGGTCCAGAAGTGAATAATATGTGGAATAAACCCCTTCAATTAGCGATAAAGGTCATCAAAGTCGCCACTCTACACACGTCCTCAAAGGTCAATTTCATAGGTAAAGCCGCCTTGGTGAGACGTAAAGGATGTTTTTAGATATGCGATGCGATATTATGTAAACCTTTTAAATACGATATTCTAAGTGATGAGATGTAGTACAATATAATGAGTTACAGTCCAGTAGGCGATGCATTCCTATGTTGGGAAGTGGATAGTGAATTAGCAATGCGATGTGATTTGAAATGTCATTTGTAACAATTGAGTTAAATTACAAGGGTGATCCTGGTTTGGATGGAAGTGTAAAAATCGTCTGCCATTTTACAGAGGCAAGCCCCTTGCTCTAAACACGATTCCTTTCTTCTCAAAACTACATCTGCGAAATACCGTGCAGGCTATCTCTAGGGTTTATGGCACGGGTTGATTCTACGCCAAGAATGCAGCATTCATCCCTGTTCCAATCAGAACTTTCCCCCGGCTGCTAGGCGCTGGCTAAAAGCAGTCAGGAAAACAATTCGTCAGTCCATCAGTCCATCCACCAGACAATCAGACCAGAAACAAGGGGAGAGCTACGACATGTCAGCATACCATCTGTCATCAATCTCTCCATATCAGCCATCAATCACTTCATAACGGCTATTCATTTTTTCACCTTCCCAACTTACACAGCGTCCTTCCCTCAATTACAACATTCAGCTTTTCTTAGAACTTCACAGAATCATTTCAGTCAGTGCATCGACAGTTACCTTTCACTTTTTTAACATATTGTACACTAAAAGTGTGAAAACTGTCGAAATTGATCCCTTTAATATTCACCATAGATGCGCACGGTACGTAGTTTCACGTAATCGCATAAATCGCAGTCGATTAATTTTTATAAATTTATGAAACCTTTTATTTGAATTCTGCTTTGAATTTATACAGCTGATTACTGTCGGTAATTAAGGTTAGGTTGATGATCAACTGGTGCGTTTCAGTATATGACCATACAAGTATGCGCGCGCCTTTAATGACTTTAACCGTAAACGAAAAAGTGGCCTTATATTTTCTATTGACGTTTTTTCCCAATCTATGGATTTTAATGTTCTAAATTTATTATTGAAGCTGCTTTTAAAGAGAACAATCGAGAGGTAGTAGACTGTATTTTGATAAAAATAAAATTTGGGCAGAATTTCGAAAACTCATGAAAAATGCTTAAAAATGAGTAAAACATCGACCTTATATACTCTGAAATAAAATTGTTACATCACATATTCCATAAATATCAACTGAAATGTGTTAAATGAACTATTTTCTACTAATACTAGTGAGAGTAAACATTTAAAAAATATTTCCAGAAATATGGAGGAAAAACCCTTAAAAAGTCGATAATTCCTGAAAGTGTGCGTAAAAACTCGTTTTTTTGTCAGGTTAGAGTGGAAAGTCTTAACCGTGCGCAATATTCTTGCACATACTTCCTAGTCATAGCAAATGATTAGGTTTGGCACCCCTCCGGAAACGATTTGCGAGAAAAGCATTTTTTCGAACCACCCAACTACTCAGCCTTCTCATCTTCTCCAGAAGCCTTCTTCTATTATCTAAGATGTCAAACACTTCCTCATCCGCCTTCTTTTCCGACCACCGCTGTTTCTCCATGCTCTCTCACACCACAGCTCATATGCCTGAAAGCCTATTATCATCCTCTACTCGCAGATTCTGCGTTTCTGTACTCTATAACGCCACACTTAATGTTATATTCTTCGCCAGTCTTGTGCTTGTATCCTAAAACTAGGTGCACCTTATCACTACTCTCCTTTTGATGAACAGATCATTATCAGCGTGGTTCTCAATCTACTTTCCTGCCTAATTGGTCCATGTAATAAGCACTGTAATTCCATTATTTCTATTACTGAAGGTGTTCAGAACTTGGCGCAGAACTACTCAGTTCTCAGATTTCGTTTATCGATTGCAAATGTCCCGAATAGAGTAGAATCAAAATTATAATATCCGATTTCAAAGGAACAATAAAAAAAAACCCGTAATGTTCTTTCCGCAACCCTTCAGTAAAGTATTTGCTGTTTCAGAGGATATAATTTCTTTTTTCAATGAGGTAATTGTTTGTCATTTAGATTTTGTTTCTCCAGTATTTTGTTCATATAATGAGAGGTGAGAAGTGCCATGTATCAAGAAACATAGATCAAGGAAAAATTGAAGGGTAGCTGAGAAAAGGAAGAATTTTCTGGATGGAAAATTTATAGCTTTGGTTTTCGGTAGTTGAGCGAGATAGCTCCCTTGTCATAATGGACATCACATTCGAATAATACGTCTGAATTTCCACAGAATTGAGAAGCATGATTAAACATAGCATATTATTGGGGAAATAAAATACTATTATAAGACAAAAATTATGAGTAACTACATATAAATATGTATCAATATGTCTTTAACTTGACTCATTTTCTTCCCGCAGTTTGTTTAAAACTCCACATCGGAAGATTTTTTCAACGGTTCTGAAAACATAACTTCGTTAACTATATGATTTCTTTTCGAAATTTTGAGAAAACATACAAAGTTTACACTTTTAACTTTTTTACGAGATCTAGGTGTTTGAAGATCCACATTGTTATTTAATAATATCTCTCTGGAATGCATACACATACCATTTCCCATGTAAAAAGGGCTTGATTATTCGTTAAAATACTCGGAAAAAAGTTCGCTAAGGGGCTGGTATTTTGTTATCTTTGGAAGAGTAAAATATAATAATCCTTTAAAAAGAGACCAAATTTTTTTACTCCTGGGAGATACAATATTTCGCTCAAACTATCTTAACTGAGCTTTCTGTAACTTTATAGAAGGGGAAAGGGTTAAAATGAAATAGCAATGATGATTTCCAATATACAAAAAGATTGGCACCAAGAAAAGGAGACGGAAAAAATCCCTTTTTTTATGAAGTCGTTGTTTTTTTGTTAAGGCTTGGATACGATATGCGACGCAATATCACATGCATTGCATTAAGAAAAAAATACTACGCAAAACGATGTCACGTAATGTACTATCATGCAGAATACAAAGCACTGCGTCCTTTGTACGGTGCAAAATTTACATTGCAGTGTTATATTCAAATTTGACCGTCCCTACAGCGTTCTCTCCGGTTTTTTTTCTCTTCCAGTACCACTCCCATTACCACCCATCTCCTCTCTCCACCTCGCCGCGCTCTTTGCACTGATTCAAAGCATTGGTCAGTAATGTGGGAGAGAGAGAGAGGGAGAGAGAGAGAGAGAGAGAGAGAGAGGAGGGATGCAAATATGTGTATAGAGAGAGGAAAGAAGAGCCAGAGAAGGGGAAGAGTCGGCCGGCACGCGAAGTCTACTCACACTGCACCCCATACTTTCCACGTTCTCAATTTTCCAGCGTCAAAGCCGAGTGAGTCCCCGACAGCAGTCCAGTTCTCCCTCCCCCAACACTCCTCCGGGCGCGGCGGCGGCGTCGGCGGGTGGTAATCAAAGGTGACGAACAGTGAGTGAGCCGGAGCCTCACAGCTGGCCCCGCACACTCGCCCGCGGTTAATCAGCAACCCTCGGTACGCGGGGATGACATGTCTATTTAAATTATTAGGATGAATAAATGAGAGAAGAGCCGCGTCATTCCGGCTACGTCGGATGGACGGGGGCGCGCGCGACAAGGGGCGGGCAGGTATTCGGCCAACCGGTCGCTCACATACACACACAGGTGGACACACACACACATTCGGTCGGAATGCCGTGCGTTCTTCATTTATTCAGAGAGAGAAGAAAAAAAGAGATATGGAGGCATGGAGGGAACAGAATGAGAGTAGATGTGGAGAGTATAGAGTGCGTAGAGTGAATTGGGTGGTAGGTATTTCACTGGTGATATTAGCTTTGACGTGAAAACCCTTCCCGTTTGCGTTTGCTGCCATAAGTTTGAACCGTTCTATTCCTTACAATTTTTCTAGGTTTGTTAGTAAGATTTTTTTGTATTATCATGGATGGAATCCTGGTTCCTACTTTCACGCTGTCATTGTTGTCATACAACACTCACACAGGTCTAGAAAGACTATGCTGCCCAAAGAATGTTCTGTACCCATTAATTACAAAGAAATACATATATGAATATATAGCATCTCAAAAATTTTGAGGAGGACGTTTCCGCTTTCAGGAGCGTTCCTTAAAAATAACGATAAACAATAACGCGAGGGTACACGCTGCGCTATGGAGAATTGCAATTGTGCCCCTAGTTATTATCCTGATCCTGCACCTGCCTTTAAAAGTACGGTAGCGAGAATAGCATGGTTAAAGTCATCAAATGAGAAAGGATTGTAAACACGTGCAATGAAATTTTTTAGGTCTTCTAGATATTTGCAATCAGACGGAAAACGTGGGGATAAAAGAGAAGATCTCGAAGTACATTGCATCCAAGAGTTTATGTATTGTCATAGCTTGTTTAATCCTAAGATTGGTAGACTGCAGTCCTCCACCCTTCCCTATCTAATGCTAGTTCCCTTACCTCCCGGTTTCTCTTCTTATTTACTATCCTCTTTATTTGGTCCATGAACTTATTCCTGGGTCTTCTTTTGGAGACTTTTTCCTCTATTTTACCTTCAATTTTGCTCTTCACAAACCCATTGTGTCTCAACTTGCGTTCAATCCATCAATCCATCTTAATGTAATAATACAGCAATGGATTTAGTTAAAAATTGTCGAAATAACAGATGAATACTCGAAAAAATACAAAAATATAGAGCAAAAGAGTGAAGACCTCAGGGACTTAGGAGAAAGAGATGGAAAACTCAGGCTTAATGCATTCCACTTTCGGCTGGAGGAAAAAAACGTGAATACCCACAGATTCAAAATCAGTCTTACTATGTGTTGAAAGAAGTCGTGGTTATTTGTGACAACGGAAAGTTTTATAATTTGACCTGGTTTTATTATAACTGGTTAAATTATTTCTCGGAGAGTTAACTGAAGTAATACGGGGATTTAATGATTACATTTACAAAACCACATACTTTTAAGTAAATGTAACCATTAAATCCTCTGAAAAAATATGGAATACCACAGAGTTAGCAAGGAACTTGTATTATTTATGAAGTAATACGTTCTCAAATCGGAAACGACCTATCGATATTGATTATCGATGTTCTAAAGTCTGACGTTTTGTACCACTCTCGGTTTACCTCACGTAAACGTAAATGCTCCGTCCTCCTGCTGTTCCCGTTAATAGAATGCTGCAAAAGCAGTCCTGAGTCTACTGATCCATTTGATCTACATACTATTTATTGATATATCTACTACATTTTGATCCTCTTGCTTACATCTGATTGTTCAATGACTCAGACTATCTCCCAAATTATCAGAGCAAATGAGTCATTCAAATGTTTATAGTTCAGTAATGCTGAAATTTGAAAATGGTAACAGTTGGAACTACCTGCCGCATCTCGAAACTGAGGAGGAGTGGAATTCCTATACGATGCACCACTTTTGTACCGAGATCACGGCTGAGATAGATGACATGCCTCTGTAGCAGAGGTCGATGCGGTGGTGAAATTCAGCGACATTGGGCCTCGTATCATTTGACTGCTAACGGTCGGAAAGAACTGTGACGCGCGTAAGTGCCCTATTTGGTAATTCCTCAAAACTACGGGGCCCCAGCCACGAATAACATAATTTTTGAACGATTCCAACCTTTAAATTAACAAGAATTCTCTGATTTTAATACTAGATTTTGGAAAGGTGTGTCGTCACGTCCCCAACATGGCCGATGTCGATACATTCCTGGATAAGTCCTTGTGGCGAAAATGTCGTATTTTTCCCATTATCTGTCAGTAATACTGAGATAATAGCAGTCAAGAGGATGATTAGAGGATATATCAATGACCAGCCAATATTTTAAAGTGCTGATTATCAATTTCGTTATTTAATAGCAAGAACGATTTTGAGGAGAAAATAAGTAATTCATTTAAATACGAATAATTGTTTTAACTTTGTGAATACATTGAACGACACAGAAAGGTAATTTTGCCTGTAATTACATTGTTTCTTGAAAAAATTGAATAAGGATAACAAATTTCAATGTTTTAAGTTTTAAGACAAAATTTTGGAAAGAACTTGTTCTTCTTATCTCAAACCCACGACTGCTATTTTTGCCCGAGTTTTGCTCTTCTTGATACCCAGGAATGACAGTAACCGTGTTTCCGGCCAATTCTACATCCGGTACTTCACGGCTCCCGGAATATTTAGCCGGCCGGACCTAGTGTGTGGCCTGCCTTCGGCGTCGTTTACAATACGAAAATGGAATCAAGGTCACATGAGGGGGCGTCCATTAATTACGTCGGGGGGAGAGGGTCAAGCTGAATCTCACCCAATTTCACGTGGGGGAGAGGGGAGGTCTCGAAAAATCTCACGTAATTTTTTTTCCGCAAGAAACGGTGTAAAATTGTGAGAAAACTGGGTTAAATTAAGTAAAACATATTTCCAAACATTGCATGTAACAAATGATGTTGTACGAAGTCACTCGCAAGGGTGCATATACACCAGGGTTGAAATTCGCTATGAAAAAATCATTTGACTTGACCGGGTTTCGAACCCGGTTCTCCCAATTGCCGGTCAGGTGTGTTAGCCAGTTACACCACCAAGCCATTTTCCTTCAAGGCGAATTTCCTGACCGGCAATTGGGAGATCCGGGTTCGAATCCCGGTCAAGTCAAATGATTTTTTCATAGCGAATTTCAACCCTGGTGTAAGTAAAACATGTTTCTCCACTTCAATATGGCTAAATCCTACACAATAATATTTATCGCGGCTATGCGAACGCCGCAAAGTAGCACAGTAGCCCCTCGAATGTTTAGCCGCCACCGGTTAGCCAAACACGCGGCTCGACGGACGCTGCAGCGTAATTAGTAGTCTTAAATACTAGTCTTAAACAAAAATAATTAAGCAAATTATGTTTTTTAAATATACCCAGCCCAATCAAGCACAGAGTAACGTATTTACACTAAAAATACGCATTTTGAAAAATCTCACGCGAGATTAGGGGGTGGAGGGGAGGGTGTCGAGCAAAATCTCACGACATCTCACCAAGGGGGGAGGGGCGGGTCAAAAAATCGCCAAAATCGCCACTCGTAATGAATGGACGCCCCCTTGCACTGGCAAAAGACCGCCACATTTGGAAAGAGATCTTGTCACCAACCACCCTGATTCCCTCCATTACGAATCTCTCCCGTCGATGTACGTCCGTGTTGGGATTTCAAGGGACTCCGGAGACTCACTAGTTTGGAAACACAACAGCTGAAGTCACTCCCTAAGGGGCCTCGCCTGTCCAATGATCCCCTAAGGGGTCTTAAGAGGTGACTGGAGCGGTTAGCGCGGGTCATCGACTCCTGTGGACTGAACCGATTTCCAACGACAAGTCACATGAAATAGAGATATCACTGATCATTGGCTGCTTCAAATTATCGAAAATAAATGCCCTGTTCATGAGGATTTTCGCGGTGGATAGGATACATTTTCATTATCTCCAGTCATTTAAAGCAGTTTTGACAGCGGGAACTCGAAAACAAATTGCAAAAACTCTCCGTCCTCTTAAAAATTATATTCCATAAAAGGATGGTGAACAAGTGATTAATTCACAGAAAATTAAGGCTGTTAGCTGAAGTTAACATGTAAACACTCATTTTAGCGTTATTAAAAACGAGGGATACATTTCAGATAATGGAAGTAATCAACAAAGTTATTAAAAAAATATTCCACCCAAAAATACGTTAACTCTCATGTTTAGTGAGGCCACTCAGGAGTACCTACCTGAGTAGGTTTGAGGAGGAGGATGAGGATGTAGGAGTGAGTTCTATGAGTAGGTTTACTATTTCAAGCAATGAACTTGCTGGGACTAGCCGCACATGTTCAAAATACGAATAATTTCAGAGGAAGCTTAAGCAATGGCATCAAGAAAATGGATTCATTTCTGGGAAAAGTCCAAGTCTGATAACAGCCCAAACTTCAATTCGATTTGGCAATGGAGTTCCTATAAGTCGTTCAATGATTGAACGCTGCCGAGATCATAGAAGATAAGATTATAAGCAAAAACAGTAAATAAATTTTACGAGCCTTCACAATAAGTTTGAGTCTAACATGTACCTGAAGTTACACGGCTTAGTATCAACTCCTTATTGACGCCAGTATTAAAGACAAAATAATGGCATGTCGTTTTCAGCGCATCGTTCAAAATATGTCCTATTGAAATATATCATTGCATACTTGGACTTCAATTTACTGAATAATCACCTTTGAGTTTCATTATTATACCCTTTATTAATGTAAATTTTTGGCCGCAAAAAATTAGTACACTACAGTTTCTAAAGCTATACACAGTATTTTAAAAATAATTTTGGTGGACACATCCACCCTAAAGTCAAATTTTAAGCATAACTTGAGTAGTGAAGTTATCCTCTATTTCACTACTAAAAAATGACACCTGAGTTGCATGATTGTTTACAAAGTCCGGCCCAAAAATGTGGGAACTCGGTTCCAAACTCCAAGTCCAAACGATGTTTTACAAAAATGTGAATGAATTTCGTGTGATACATGCAGTGAAATGGACAAATATTTGCAATTTACCGTGAGTATAGCAAATATTTTAGGCGAAAATATGACTCTAAGACTTGTAATTGCATTGATTATAACGGATCGGACCCCACAAATAACTTGCCATTCTCCTCCGTGCGTGACAATAAAAAATTTGAAAGGGAATCAGTCCACTGTCAAATAAATCATCGCATATCGTGAATGTCACCATTTGGTGTCAGTTTGAACTCCAAGCAAACTTATTTAACCATATCGTACATACATTTTTCAATGGCTTTAAATATATCGACTAACATTTGTTTCACAAACCTTCGTTGAAATACGCGTATGATTTTATTTTTATGCCACTATTGTGCGTTACATTATAATCATGACCTGGGTGGATGGGTGGAGGAGGATGTTCAATCCTAAGCTTGGTAGACTGCAGCCCTCCATCATTTTCTATCTAATGCTAGTTCTTTTCCCTCCTGGTAACTCTTCCAATGTACTTTCCTCTTTATTTAGTCCATGAACTTATTCTTGGGTCTTCCTCTGGTGACTTATCTCCCTAATTTTCCTTCAATTATGTTCTTTTCAAACTCATTGCGTCTCAGGGTGTGTCCAGTTCATCTTGTTATTCTTTTCTGTATGGTTTTCTATATGGTCCTTTCCCCTTCTACTATTCTGTACACTTAGAAATGATGAAGTATGCAGCGCGTTACATATGAAAATAAAACTTTAATTCGCTATTGTAACACAGAGTTCTAAGGTTTCCTGCGCTGCCGGGGAAAGAAACAAGCACCATACAAGCATAACAATTTTCCATCTAGAGTGATTTTGGCGCGGAAATTATAAGGGCCGGAATGGTAAACCAAAACGCCATTGAAAGCATGAGAGTGGAATGGTCTTATTAGCTACAAGACCTGCCTGTTTTTAATCACTCCGTAGCGCTCAGTAAATAACATATTGAGGATTACATATATATTTCTTCAAACGGTTGGTACGGACATCAATATATGAGAACAGCGTACGCATGCAACGATTAAATTACCATTTCTTTGCCTTCAATAAAGCTCCCGGAGCATCGAAATGAGTAACCAGCCAAAAGCCCGCGTAATGCAAGCATTTTATCAAATAAATGTTTTCAAATCATGCCGATGACCCACATCGCGACGCTTTGAAGGGTTGTCCAACTATCCACAAACTCGAATGAGAGCGTACGAAATGACCAAAATAATCAAGCAAAATTAATACTGGAGTTACCGTGACAAAAAAAGAAACGGTGATGTGACAGAATAAATGAAACTAGATGAAATTTAATAACAAAATGCACCCGATTCGTATTCCATATGATAAATTCACGAACGACATTGCAACAGGCCAGAGACACATAGGTAAGTTGGCAGCAGAATATACGTCATGTGACACTATTTTTTTCCAACCGACTCGTTTCCACAACTATTTACTCAAGTTTTTGCCTTGAAATCTACTGTATTTCACTAATTTTTTTTAAAGCTTTCATTTTATCATACGAATCTAATTAACATGCATGCGGATCCCAGAGTAATTTTGTACCTCGTACCTAATGCACAGGTTTGTAGGCATATTTCGATTGCAGCACCTGCCTTTTGCGCTGCTGTTTCCAATTATGTCCCCCGGAGTTGAATCCCCAATCCGGGAGGTGGGGTGTTCGGGGGATGATGGGGAATGAGGAGGCGGTTTGCGGTGGCTCCAGCGACCCGAGAGAGTGCAAAATGCGGATTCCGTGTGATTTATTCCAAAATGCATACGCTCTCTCTCTCTCTCTCTTACTCGCAAATAGTGTATAGAATGCAGAGTTCTTCGCTTGTCGCGTCTGGCACAAGTGCGGGTGAGTGGGCCTTCAAACGGAATGTATGTGTGTATATATACAACTCCCATATCTCTCTCTCTCTCTCCGCCAACAAATACAACACCGTCCTCGGGATATTTACATATCCGCCACATGTATGCCGGGCACATACAACGAACACGCGTCCGAATGAGGTGGACAGCTCTGAGCGCAATCGGCGAGCAGAATCATTCGCCTACTAAAGCAGGTTTCGGAGGGGAACGGGAATTTGGTGTCAAGAAAAACTATTTCATGTGGCATTACTGTCATCGAAACGAATTATCGGTCGAAATAAGAACATGTATATATTATACGCCTAAGGCTTCATCTTTTTTCCTCCTGTTTTGTGTCTTTATCTCCTTTCTCACCCCTACACCTCAGTCTCCACAATTTTTGGGAAAAATAACTACTTTCAAATATTTTACCCCTAAGGTGTTTTTCCTTTTTCCTCTCTCTCTCCAATAGCGCTACAGCCCTAGTTGAGCCTTGGCCTCGTCAATTTTTTGTCTCCATCCATGTCAGTCTCTTGACTATTTTCTTCAGTTCCTGATCCTTAGTAGGTCTCTT
The DNA here is from genome assembly GCA_963169105.1 of Ceriagrion tenellum. Lineage (NCBI taxonomy): Eukaryota > Metazoa > Arthropoda > Insecta > Odonata > Coenagrionidae > Ceriagrion > Ceriagrion tenellum. The sequence continues at coordinate 96,185,567 of OY720636.1, forward strand.
GCATTCCAAGTTTCAAAAATCATATCCATCCGTTTGCTTTATCTGTATCTGTTAAATCGTTCCTGTTTTCGAGGCTTCAATTGACGTTTCACAACAATGATTTTTTTCCGGGGTTTGGTTGTCAGCCATACGCCCAATTCCCTTTTCGGAGGACTATTTTCCCCTTTCTCGTCAGCCCTGACCCTGCTTCCCACAGGGGTCGGTTACCCAATCTTCGTCAGGGTTACTCAGGTTGCCGGGGTCCGCCAGGTGGAGGAGAGGATAGGGATTGGATAGGAGGCTATCTGGGATCAGCATCGTGTGGTGCGCGTGCACTACCCCATTTGAACCTCAGTTTTTTCTTTCAACTTTCCTTTTTCCTACTGTAGTCTACGTTTTGTGTTTTTGTCTCCTTTCTCACCCCGACCACTCAGTGCCGCAACCTTTTTGCGGTCCTTCTAAGCTGCTTTTCCTCTAGGATAAGTTGTCTCAGGCTCTTTCCATTATTCTCTTTTCATCCATTCAACTGAGGTTTCGTCCCTTCAAGACGGTACCTTACAGCAAAATATACATAGTAATACAGACATTAGGAATGATATTAGATTTGTTTATAGCACGAAACTAGTAACTGGGACCGCATTACAGGATAAGAAGAGAAGTTTAGTAAACTACTGATGATCACGAAAGGCGTTGAAGGTGTTTAAATACGCATTGAAATTTTGAAGCGAGAAATATGGAGTGAAGGTGTATCATGATAAAATCAAAGTAATGAGACTTACTTGATGATAGAAGGTAGGGATAAATAATATATAATTAAGTGCATTAAATTAATCAACTAGGATAATTTGGCGGAGATTCATAAGAAGTAGGCAACAGTATTACTAACATAACTGGGCAATTAAAGTGGCCATATTTACCATGAAAATATTATTTTCATTGCAACTTCTGAACACGATACCATTTTCATGTTCCTATTGTACTAAAAATATTGTTCACTCTATCGACCTCCATTGATATAGGATACTCTCTCGAGGAAAGGTTGGTCAAGAATTGCTGTCTTATTACTTGTACGACCTTTCCTCGAGAGAATATCCTGTACTAAAAATAACTAAAAATTTCAGATGCTAGGAGCTGTAGAGTCAAAGCAATAAAACGATGTTTCTGCTGAGGATGACCTCACATAGGTGCACTTCGAATGTTACCTGTTATCTTTCTTATTCTTAAGTAAATATACACACTTATAGCCCAAACCAAGCGAGGAAATTGTTGGACCAAGCAATCCTTTGTGTTCATTATAGCCTTCAGAAATTTTCTGAAAACAGCACGTACTGAACATTTCTGCTTTCTCTATTCCTATTAACGTAACCTAATGTATGTATTTAAGTTTCCTGCAAGTCTAATTCTATGCATAATCACAAGAAGTGTAAGTCACAAAACCTGTTGCTGGAATTATTTCGGTATTGTGTTTAGCTCGAATGCCATATGCAATATTTAATTGTTTGTAATCCTCAACGCTTCAATTTCTTTCGTCCGTCCTTCATATTTCTCAATATTTGTGGCAAAAATTGTCCTATATTTACGCGTATTTGGTACGGTAATGTCTTTTGCATAAGTATTTTCAATATTTTTAATCTCAAATCACCATATAATTTCTGCTGCCATGGAATTCTCGGTCTTTGGGGAGCGATTAGGAGTATTTTAATTTTTTTATTTCCCAAGACTGTTCTTAGTAGATATTTATGGTAGGAGCAACATTTTTAACGAACGTTCGAAATTTTAGTCGGAATTTAAAAAAATCAATATTAGGAGTTTCAAGCACAAAGTTGCCAGACTCCTGGTATTTTAAAACTTTCACTACATAAATGGGAACGAGCCAATGTATGAAGAAGCACACACCCATTCAAAAAATCAGCTTCAAATTGATACAGAATGTTTGGAATTTTCAGTTTATAATTTTTTATAGATGTTTCTCTGGAAAAGGTACGGGGGAGAAAGGGACTAGAGTAGAACAAATGATTTCATCCCTTTCCGGCGAGTGATTTACGTAGACTCTCCGGTCTACGCACTCTTTTCAGACTATCTTCCAGGTTAAGTTTTCCATCCCTCCCAAACGAGGCACATCTGTCATAGAGATGGTCAAACCCGTTCATTTTTAGGAACTCGTTCACTCTGAACCGGTCCTTGTTGGGACCCGTTCCTTTTCACTCGTTCATCGTTCCTTTTTTATTAGTGGTCATGTATTTTTATTTTCAATATGTTCTTAGTGTTAAAAGAATATAAAAACCTATAAATACTCAGTACATATACCGTATTGACGGCGATAACGAATGCTGGATGAAATAAAAGATGGAAGGCAATATTACCATTTTTCAGATGGATTCGTTCATTGGTTTAATTTGTATACAGAAAAAAATTACTGCTAATTACTCCGCTTGCATCATCAGATGAATTTTTGGGGTATCATAAAAAACATCCTATCTCTTGACGATCGGAGCGAAAATAACGACAGACTCAAAAGGAACGATGGACCGAATGGAACGGTCATTCCATCAAAGTCGGTCCTCAATCCTATCGTTCAGTCCATGGACCCGTTCGTTTGCGAACGACCTATCTAACGACCTAGTATGTCACATTAGGGGCGCAGAAGACGATGAAAAGGACACATAGAAAGAACGGCAGAGATGTAGATACTAAACATCCGGGAGCTCTAAGACAATTTCCAATGATCTGGCAACTGCGTTATTCGTAAGCGTTGTGGCGTATTTAACGTGTGGTACCCCCTATCGTCTAGTCTAGTAAGTGTTGTACTATGATAATGATCAGACAAAGTAGGCTTTTGAGTATAAATGCTGTAGATAAGGATTATTATTGTCGAGCGTTCCTTTTGACACATACCCCTCCGAGTCTCCTGCAGAAATCTGGATTCAATGGTGCCTGTGCTCCCTCGCGCCGCTGCTTAGCCGCTTACTTGTCTGTCAGTCCATCCCATGATGTTGCTGCTCAAGTCGACCGGCTTAGCGCATGCGCTGCGTCGATAGCACGAGCGTGGTCCTCCTTGCAACCGCTGAATCCATTCTCTCGCGGCCATGCCGAAGCTGTTGTCGTGCAGTACTATCAAGTATTATAACTTCTACGTAGGACATCCATGATTCAGCCACTGCTACGGAGACATTTCATCGAGAAGAATTCCATTAATTGTTACTACTATTGTTTAAATAAACCTGGTTATTGCATCATAGCTAAGCCGGGAATTTATTAATTTAATTCCTGCAACAACAAATGCCGTCATAATGGCCGAGGACTCGAGAGGCGTTGGACAGTTTTCGTAGCCACTTCCATCGCCCATTAGACTATGCTGCAGTTGGGTCATATGTACCGAGTAGACGGAGTGAGCCCAGAATGCATCCGAGCGAGAATGCATGGCCTTCTGCATGCGAGCTGCAAGTGATTACACCCTTGCCAAGGCGGACCGAGTACACTTTATTACCTCTTTATAACCACTTTATACCCTCTACCTGTGAGCTTTAAACTCCACTGAGCAAGCCTATGACGAGCACTAACAGTTTAACAGTGTCCGGAGTACATTTGTCGAAGCTCAAAAAGCAGGTCTTGATGTTTCGTCCTTTTTTCCACCTCCTTTGCACCAATGTCCGGAGCCAAAAACTATCTCGAACATGAGGCGTGAGAGGTGGTCGTGAAGTACGATGTGTGTGTGTGTGTGTGTATATATATATATATATATATATATATATATATATATATATATATATATATATATATATATATGTATTTTCAGCTTGTTCGCCTCCAGCTGCCTGGTGGCGGAAGAGATTATTATTATCATCACTGAGATTATAGCTTGAAATGAATAAAGGCAGGGCGTTTCGTGCCGTATATCCGTGCCATTCCGCCTCACATTGTCCCATACGAATCCGGAGTGGATCGCGGCGAGGAATGTCGGAGTGGGGGAGGACGCGAGTATGTGGATTAGTACGAGGACTGCAATACACAGCGCGCTCACACATACGGGACGGGCATATGGGACGATCAACTGCCAATGAATATTGATGACCAATCAATCCGACGGATGCATTACGCTGATGACGAGCGTCGCCACGGTCGACCGGGTCTAACGCCACCTCCCCGCCCTCTTCCACCTCCTCCTCGACCTCCCTTCCTCCCTGCCTCTTCCAACATTCAAACTGCACGCAGATTCTGGGTCACCAGTTCATAAATGGTTCCCGACTTTTCTCCACCTCCTTCCTGTCTCTCCCTCTCCCTCCCCTATGCGCTCATCCGATACCGAAGTTGTGTATGCGAGAGTGTGCCCCGGGTAAGAGCGCGTGTTACACGCCGGAGCGCGATACGACTCTTCAAAAAAAAAATAAATAAAATAAGTAAAGTAAAAAAAGACAGTCCCATCCATCTACCTTCCTCCATTCCCGCATTGTTTTCTTAACATTCTCGCAGATGATATAGGGATTTGAAATGAAAATGACGCCGGTCGCGCTCTCTCGAAGGTGCACATCCGCGATGCAAGTTTCATTTATTTTTTTTGAAGAACCGCCAAAAACCACTCCCGAAAATAAAAGTTTCGGAGGATTTTGTTTTCATTTAATGTTTTTGTTTGTATCCCGCTTGGAAATTCCCTGAGGGATTTTATTTTTCAGACATCCATCGGCGACGACAGCACAAATGTCCATCCCCATTGACACGATTGATTGAAATTGGAATAATAAAGGATTCGAGTACGTTTGGGAGAGTTGCGATGATACGGGGTTGAATCAACAGTTTCAAAAAATTCTAATGTTAAAAAAAAGTTGCTAGAGAGTGGACATGTAAATAAACGGATACAGAAGTGATTTAGGCAAGCTCTAAAATTATAAAAACTTAACGTTCCCCAGAATAAGGCTTATTTAATTTCTACTAGTTTTGTCACTAGATTTTGGAAACCTAACATTTAATGATGGGTCCAGCTTGTGCGGCATTATTGGAGGCATTATGGGCTGCTCAACATAAAAGTTGAGAAATATTGAATGAGGAAAGATACATGGAAAAACTACGAGTGAAAATTGTAGAGCAGACCATAAAAGGCTCGAGATGAATAAACTGTTGAGAGATGAAAACGAAGGTGAAAAAACAAGAAGAGTGGAGATTGTCACTCAACAAAACTTTTGTAGCATTTTAAGAAAAACAATCAAACGAACCAACTTTAACATTTCTTACTTCCTGAATGTTGCCGAGTATTGTAAAAAAGTTGAAATAGTGAGAAACATAAATTTTGCAGAGCGCAAAGCATTAGCTAGAATTTTTTTTTCAACTCCAAAATTGAATTCCTCATCATTTTGATCTCAAACATCTCTCACAAATGATACAATGTTGAAAAATCCCATGGGAATTGAACACCGTCTGTTATTTGAAAAAAGGTACTTTGGCTGCATCATCAATATCTTCCTTCCGCCTAGTAGAATTGACTAATTTTTCTCATTCATATTCGGAATCTCTGTACTTTGTGTGTGATGCAATAATTTCTACATTTCCAATTAAATTGAATAGCCGGAAATTGATAATTAATTGTCGATGAATTAAGTCATCCGAATGTTACTAAAAAAAATAATACGCACCGAAATTATGTTACATTCTGATACAAATGTTCACTGGCCATATTGAATATTTTACGAGCATTCCGTTTCGCCATTTGTAACAAAAATAATAATCTTTCTGTGCATAAAACGCAAAAAGAACTCCACTTAAGAGGGTTTTCATCACTGGTTTAGGATACTAAAAATAGAGGAGATTCAAAAACAGCGAATTAAATATTTTTCTCATATCGGCCACTCTTGAAAACACGTACCACGGGGAAGGTTCTTTCATGAGTGTAAAAATTAATTATTACTTTTCGGATGACGAAAAGTACTCTTCGTTTTAAAACCACGTCCAGAATGAGTTTTAAGCGGTGAGTTTGCGATCTCTCTGGGGGAGCGAGTGACGGGACATTTAAGGACCGGCGATTGTTTCGCCGGACGAAAACCTCAGATGCACAATTATATTGCACATCGCATCCGCGGGAGATTCACGACCTGGCCACAAAGTAGGGCTGCGTCGTTTGAATATTTTAGCGCACTGCCACGTCAATTAGGGGCTCGGGCGAAGGGGATAACAGGGGGATATCGAAAATTGCCCGCAACGGCAGCAGTGGCCATGTACACGAGGTCGACGTTTCATTGCCAACCAGATTACAGACTTTCCGCGGAGAGTTTTAGTGAAGGGAACGCCTCCCTTCCCCAACCCACGCCACACGTCCGAGCCTTTAACGCCCCACCAGCCCAGGTACTCGTTTGCTTCCCACATCCCTGAAATCCAAAACTTCTCCCAGCTGAGCGAAACCCTTAGTTCACTCCTGTCTACAAACGGGCCACAAATAGATTCATTGGCTTGTCCGGTCTTGGATTAGCTATCGTCAATGTACACATTTGGGACTTTCTCCTTTATCAAATTGCCACATAAGATGATTCCCCCGTAAAATTTCTGAAATTTCCGATGCTTTCCCAAGGTATGATGTTTATAAATACCGTTCAGGTTCTCAACCGGGTCAAAATTGTCCATTTCTGCCAAGGTTTCGATGGATGTACGAGTCGTCCATCAAAACAAAGGCAGAGATATGAGAGCTTGACTCGAAAGCTGCCAGAAGAATCTTCAGGAATATGTCTTTGATTGTTAAATATTCATATTATGGGGTGGGATCGCGGTTCCTTCTTTCGCGTAGTCGTTATCATTATCCATATCATGTACCGCTCTATAAAGATAATCCTAACACTTACGGTCCTAAGACCTCCTCAATTTGCCTCTGACAATAAATTTTAAATATCTACGATAAATAAACGTAGCTGATGACTTAGCTGAGAATGAATTTTTTCAATATCATGTTTATTTCAATTGTGGTTTGCACTTTACCCTGACGTACAACTAACAATAATTTAATCACCATTTACTACTAAATGACATCTGAAAAATAACAGCTGGTAATGGCTTACGGGGTTTTATGTCTCCGAGTAAGAACACCTTCAAGCCCAAGAAAAATATTTTTAATATTTTACTTCAGCCCTTGATAAGGTACGTTGGAATTAACCCGTTTTCTGCATCACTTCATTCTCTGGCCTGCCCATTTAAACATCAAAGTTGTAAATACAATGTCTCAATAAACATTTATTGTCCAAATTTAAATGTATCTACTAGAACTGAAGTCGCCAGCAAGATGGCTAGAGGAACTTTCGTCATTAAAACAACAACGCAGCGAGGTAGGAATCTCGAAAACAGCTGTATGCTTTTCTAAAGCCATCAGCCTTGCATATTGACTAGTAATTTAACGAGGTGTTATCAAGCGACAGTACCTCACGTATAGGGCGGTAAAACAATGTTTTACAAATTTTTGGGGCAGAATATGAAAAGTTCAAACGAAACTGTGATTGCAAATACAAATCGCCAGCCATCAACCTTCCTATAAACACCCATACATTTTTTACAAAATTTTGATGTAGACTGGGTTTTGTCGGATATTCAACATATTTTGCTTGAGTCAAACGATTATGGTAGAAACAATCACAAGCATGAGATCAAGGAAATAGACTGCAGAATCGATAGATAAAAAATGTCATTCTTTCCACGTACAATAAGGGACCATAATAGTTAGCGATAGTTAGACCCTGACAAGGTAAAATAGGTTTCTGCACTTGTGCAAAATATCTTAACATCATTATTAGCTAATAACCTTGCATGCAATTTCCGACATGATTTAGCTCTTGTATGATTCATTACTTTTGTCTGTCCCAGTAATTATAATCAGTAGTCGTATCTTAAGTACTGTACCACATTGTAGCATGTTCGTCCACGTAGCCCACTCTTCGTTTCTGGTCTGACCGCGCACTGTTATCCTGGCTGCTTTGGGCATCCGGGAGAACGTGCTCGGTTGAGATTTCAGCTTGAATGAGGGCTTTATGCCTGGTGTGGTATCACCCCGTGACACCCACCCTAGTAGTGGCTTACACGGTATTTCGTAGATGTAGATAAGGTCCCTAGGGAATGAAGTTCTTCGTTGAGGAATCGTCCGACCTATCCTAGATTCTGACCTAAATATTCCATCTATTAGGTGTACAATGTGAGGTATATTAGCTAGCTCCACGACCAATCCATCATATCAAGGTTTAATTTCAGCGATGGTCCATAAGGATATATATGTTCTCGTCTCCAGACGCAAATGCTGTAGCACAGGACACGAGTTAGCGTCGCAATTTCGGAGGATAAATGGAGCCATGTTGATTTTGAAGTTCAGTTCAGTCATGGCAAGGGATAATGAGGACACATGACGATAATGATATGACTTAATCCCTCACATGATAATTTCATCGGATAATTTTATACAGTTTCAATGTCAGGTATCCATATTAGCCATACCTATGCCTCCAACAGAGAGTATTTACTCCAAACGCCCTAACTCATTACCATAAAATAACAAAATATGGCATGGTTTCTAAAATTTTATTCATCGTTACGATTCCTTAATATTAGACCAATCCTGAAATCGAAACGACGAGTATGCCAAATTATACCAAACTGTGCACGTCAGCATGGAATTAGAACAGGGCCTGTATACCGTGCTCTTATCTGTGCAACCGTAAATTTGCCTATCAAAATCACCGCCAATGTGATACGCATTTCGTAGTTAAATCGCTAAAATTTGCGCAAAATCTATCACCGCGTAAAACGGCCATTGCACTCCTGCCCTAATGCCTTTCACTCCATTCTGGGCGCCGATTTCTGATGAACACTTTTCAAATACAATGAAAATCTTCTGATTCTTTGAAATGCTGCCTCTCTTCCTCTCACCTCCTGCCGCTTGCTTTAGAATGACTCATTTTACGCCACGGAATACACCTGTCTCGCCCGCTTTACTTCGCGCGGGCAGTAGCCCGGGCTCCAGAAGACGCCTTCTCCTTTGTGGCTCGCAATTTTGCGAAACACCGCCTGGTCTTATTTCGTATATCACTGGATGAATCATCCATCTCAGCGCTTTCATTTTTCCCGACCCGAAATTGCTACCAAGCTTATTGACTGCTTCTATTATGCCCCTGTCTTAATGCATTCAAATCGAGTCGGTACAATCCTAGCTTCACTAGTCATTTGGTACATACATGGTTTACCGCAGGCCACATTTACTCTGTTACGGATGGAGATACATACATCATTCACATAACTTGATACCGAAATATGGGGCCAGCAAGGAGATAAATTCGATGGATTTCATGATACATTTCTGAGTTCATGAGGATGTTTCAAAGCAGTGTGCCTAAACAAGAAGACATAATATCTTTAAAAACTTAATGAGGTCTCAGACAAACAATCGGAAGTTCGAAGACTGGGAAGAATAACCGAGAACGATGTTAAATTGAACAAAAACTGTGCTTATTACTAAAGACATCATATTGAGGGCTAAAGACGGGTTCGCTGAGTAACTCAGCGTAAACTTAAATTATCGTTGATTCAAGGTAGATGATTATAGTTCAATGACTAATTTTTTTTGTTTCATTATCAGCCATCAACTCCGAGGTTCTAGTTTCAATCAGCCCTGGCTATTTTGGTTCACGGATGACACCAGCGCATGTGCACTGTAAGCCAGCTATCTTGTACCATTTGTATTTCTACAGGTAGTATGCCGGCAAAAACTGACGTGCATCATAATAATGATTAAGATAGCTTAAATACACAGAGTGCAAATTTTTGTATTAGAAGGCACCATCTATAATGAGAATAAAGTATCTTTGCGTGTCCCGATGGAGAGTGCAATAGTCCACTTCCGTTCCTTTCATATATTAGCCATATCGGTGAAGTAGTTAACAATGAGCTTCGACTGTTTGCAGACGATGCAGTTATGTGCAAGGAAATCTGTTGCAATAATGATTAGGAAGCGGTAGCAAAGGACCTCTAGGCAATTTATAAGTGATGCAATGTGGGGCAGCTAGAATTAAATTTTTTTTTATGTGTGACATTGAACTTTTGGCTAGGGAAATACATATTTTTTCTAAATTACAGCTTTGCATAAACAGTATAGCCAATTAGAGAGCGTAGAGCCTGTGAAATGCCTCGGAGTTAAACTAACTAATGACCTATCGTGAGACAAACATATTGGGGAAATAACTGGTCAAGCTTATCGTAAATTGGGATTTGTTAAAAGAGCTAAAGGATAAGTGCGAGGATAAAGTTAAAAAAATTAGCTACTTATCCCCTCGTAGACCCCACTTAGAATACGCTGCCAGTGTTTGGGATCCTCATGAGGTAGGCTTAAAAGTCGAGTCACAACGCGTGCAGAGAAGATCGGCAAGATTCGTGAAAAACCGTAATCTGACATTTTGCAACAACCTCGCTTTCAGACCTTCGATTAAAAGCAAGACAATCTTTTATGCAAATTCGAAACCAATATACCTGCACGATTATCCAAACCAATATTTATGACCACGTCATTAACTTCTAACGATCTTTAACATACTATGGTGGATCAGATTATGAAAACTAAATTAGGGTAATAGACAGCAAAACAGACAGGTTTAGAACGTGTTTTTTCCGCGATCGATATCCATAATCGCTGCCATTGAGACTTAAGTGGGTTTGTCGACAGGCAGTGCAGCTGATTAGTTTATTATCTCTATAATGCTTGTATCTTTATCTGCAGGGCAGTACTAACATCACATTTTGCATGATTCCTGCATGAATCTTGTATCTCTTTCATGTACTTTATGTATAAATTATTACAAATTGTTTCTGTGGTATAGGTAGTTTACCTTTAGCGTAGTGTATGTTGATGAGTATTACATGTGCATACATTGTAGTGCATATTGGTGATTGCTCACCTCCTGCTACACATTCTTGTGGTGGCTTTGAGGGTAAAAAGTAGATGTAGAATAACTACAGCTCAATTTTACTTTTTCTCTTAATGCGCCGTCCAAGAAAATCGGTGCATTGCCTCAGAGCATTTCACATTCGCCACGACGGATATTTAGATAGAGATAAAGATGATGATGGAGATGCTTTTCAATATAGTTATCTTTTTCGTGAACGACCCTTTAAACGGGGTCGAGGTGCAATACATAGAAATATCTGCAAGCCAGTACTAACACCACATTTCGCATGACTCCTACATGACTCTTGAGTCTCGGTGGAGGACAAAGAAATATCAAGTCCTTCATTACATCAAGTCACAGGAAAGTAAGTGTCAGGAAGAAAAATCACAAAATAAGCATTCAAATGAGAGGGAAAAAAACAGTTCATCAGTAGGAACATTTACTACACAAATATGAATTTATACTCGGACTACGGTAGTGGTTCATCGCTCTAATTTTCCTAGTGGGATTTCCTCGAACAACATCAGTGGCCAAACATGATCATTAATTACCTCCACCACGACATTAATCAATGGAAATGTTTTTAACAGCTACATTACTTTAGTTAGAGCATCAACTTCTTTTTTGCAAAAGGTCAGATGTTCGTTATTATCCCACTTTATCAATATATGATTTTCACCTAAAGCGACATTATACTGGCGTGAGGATATTTCTTCTGAGTGATTCGAAACTCTAATAACAATTAATATGGATTAAGCGGTAATCAGGCTCATGAGAACTCAATGGCAGAAAAATTTAAATTGGCATTCCTTTTGGCAAGAGAAAGCTGAGAACAGAATGTGTGGAGATGAATGGGTTTAACATGACATTGTGTAGGAGTAAAGGGATTGGAACGATAAGAAAACGTTAAGGTAGTTTGAGCGAACTACCATTTCATCTAGAAATCAATGAATTTGAACTTATTTTAAAGTAAATATCACACCCTTCCAATGACATTAACAATTCAACTCTTTATTACATGACTTTACGAGATATTTTCCAAAAAATACCAGCCCTTTTACATGGGGAATGGCACGTGTTTGCACTACAGAGGGAGCTTATGAATGAGGAATTTTTAACGCCAAAATCTCGTCAAAAAATTAAGTGTGTAGTGTGTATGTTTTAGCAGCTATTTTTAAAAACTAACCTTACCGTCACCGCAGTAAGTTATTTGGGATCACAAATATCTTCCGTTTTTAAGGGCTTTCAAACGTACCGCGCGAAAAAAAATGAGTCAAGTCAAAGACTTCTTTAGATATTTTCATTAAATTGCTTACAATTTTGTCGTATATAACTATAGTGTTGCATCATTAATAATGCAGTATTTAATTTATGAGTCATACAGCTGGTAAAATTAAAACGTATAGTTCGAATATGGTTCTATAATGACTAGGGAACTTGCCGAGAGATTTCTATTTTACATGCAACTGAGTGACCACAACAGCTAAAAGGGTACGGTGGACGAAATGCTTCAACAATTGACACAAGTATTACCATGCCTCTAAAAGCTTCTTCTCTCTTCTCTGAATTTTCTTCCATGGTATTACCACGTCGGCGTCATGGAATGGGCAGATCTATCCAATGTTTATTAGTTTTGGATACTGATAAATTTATACAAATTATAAAACCATACAGCCTTTAAAAATATATTTAAAAACTGAGTCAGATATGTCGAAGAAGAGAGCTATGATCATTAATCGTTCAATTCTAACATTGGTTGGTGGTAGCCTGGCATTCTATTTTTTCCCTAGTTAAATAATTAAAATCTTCCTGTACGAAGTATTGCGAAAGCCAGCCCCGCGGTAAATAGTACGAGGTAATTCCCCACTACTGTTACTATCCTGATTCTTTCCTGGCTATGATGTTTCTGAAGACTTTTCAGGTTTTTCACCGGGTCAAAACTGACCATCCCTCTCAAGACTAGACTGGACGTATGAATCGTCCATCAAATCTTCAGGAATATGTCTTTTAATTGTTTTACATTTTCATTTCATGGGGTGGAATCGCGCTCACCTTCTGCGTTTGTCGTTATCATAATTCAAATCATATACTGCTCCATAAGGATAATCCTCACAGTCACAGTCCTAAGAATGCTCTACATTAATTAAAACTATGGATCTATGGCGTTCTAGTTCAATGTGCAGAACATAACCTCACCAAGGCTTCCTAATTACTATGACAAAATAGGCATCCAGACACTCACGAACCTATCGCATTCCCCTGGCTGCTAGGCGAGGACCAAAATCAGGAAAACAATAGTCGGCCTTGCAAGAAACTAGAAGAGCGTCGAATAAAAATTGAAACATACCAATAGCTTGTACTCTGGTTAAAATTATAATAGAGATTAGCATTTCTAATGCTATTATTTTATAAATACAGTTAAATACTAATTAACGCAGAAAACAAAATCTTCTGAGACATTTAAGTTCGATGAGAGGTTACAAATCATGTAATGCAATTGAACTCTTGTTTCATTTCACGCTTAAGCTGGTTTATGCATTTGTCCATGAGTATTCCTCGAGGCACTTTACCTTCTACATTTTGTCCTTTACCATGCTTCTCACAAAAGAAATGTCTCAAAGTATGGCTCATTCATCACGACCTTGTATTCCTGATACCGCTCCATATTGTTTTCTTCTCTTCTACTCCTCTCTTACTCTTCTTTTCTTACTTCTACTCATTCGTCAATCTCTTCGTTTCTGATACCATCCATCCACTCAAACTTTGAAACCTGCATTCAGCACAAATTCTAAATCCCCTATTGTCATCTGTTCCAGCTTTCCAATGCTCCATGTCTCTGAGTTATACAGTCGGGGCCAACCCCAGGGCTTGCTGGGCCCCGGGCAGCTATGTTTTGTAGGGCCCTACGGAACTATGATCTTCAACCTTGACTTTTTCAACCTGAACTTGGCAACTACTACTTGTGGCTCCAAAATAAGTAGTCGTTGGAGTTCTATATTATGTAACCAATTCGTAGAATGATTTATTTTAACTATCAGTTTATTTATCAATTTTTCATGTACCTTCCTTTTTAATAAAACCTAATTTATTTGAAACTTCAAAAATGGAGTAAGAGTCATACATGAAACACCTATCTAGAAACAGGTTTCTATGTCTAGGCAACATATCTAGACACAAAGAGCAACGATTCATGAGCACAAATACCAAAATGAGAGGCGGTAATGCGGCGGCCACACAAGATTTTTATCAGTTTAACTTTCCATTTTGGGATTTCCGAGTTCGTCATAAATGAGGAACCCTCGAAGGAACGGGGCCCTGGGCAGTTGCCTCGCTTGCCCAGCTCAAAGAGTGGTACTGCATACAGGACAACAATCGTCGCCCCCGGAGAGAATGATCAATTTAGTTTATTTCAATGTTTTTCGCACTGTTTACAAACCGTGGCTATGCAATAACGTCCCGCTCTGTTCACTGAAAGATATATATTGAATGAAACATATTAAATACTTAGATGGTCTAGGATATTTAACTTAAGGCCAGAAATAAAGCATAATATTCAATAAAAATAGTCTTTGCAGTAATTTATCACATTAAAAATCGCTAAATTAACTCAGGACGTGAGTTTTCAAATCTCTCAATTTTCCGCACGCGATTTTCAGAATAAATGCAGTCAAGATTTTCAGAACCCAAAACAATTCAAAGAACTTCAAGTGAGACACATTTATTACGTGAAAAGCGTGACGATAGCGTCGCCGCTATTATTGATAAAATCTCCATGACAAGACTCCAAGGGAACGGGAAATGGAGCACAAGCAATTTTTGATCACGTCGCTTAAATGCGGGGTGACGCGTCCCTGAAGTCGCAGATGTAAATAAGATGGAGACAGAGGAAGTAATTTCTAGTCTGCGGGAGGAATGATGAATGGATATGAAGCGCTGTGGGTTGGGAAATTTACCGCGGTATGTGTGATGCTGATTAATAAAACATCCCTCACGATTGTACCGTTAATATTTGAGTATTATTTTTCAGGTGTCCAGAATGTAGATCACACAAATACCTTATAATATTTCAATCAAAAATTCTCTTCAAAGTTAGCATAAGTATCACATCTTTGGAGATAATTTTTGCAGTTTTTTTCAATAAAACCACATTTTTAAATTTGCTACCACATTACAAGGTAGTTGGATGAGAAATAACAAAATGCAAAGCACTCAAAAACCGGCGATTACATTCAACGCAGTGAAATTTGTGACTTAAAATAAAATTTAGTCATAATGCATTCAATGATGATAAATATATATTATCATACCATAAGCTTTTATACCTCTTACAATTCTAATTATTGTAAGAATAATAACATAAATATGAAAGAAATATAGGTTCCTGGAGAACAAAAACTATTTTTGGAGCTTCTTTCAGTTTAACTTTACAAGACAGAGGCATATGCTGATAAAATCTTATTATAAATTTCTTTCATTAATGATTGTCATTTATTGCACTCTTTGTGCGTTCATTACAAAAGAAAATTAATCATCTTTTGGATACTGACAGGGACTTAATGTTTAACAATTCTTTACTGAGGTATATACGTGGCAGAATTTTAGCTACATACAAATTAAAACAAATCGCACACAATTCTTAGAATAATCTAGTAGAATTTATATACATATAAAAATCTTTGCAGAAATGTTTATATTTATTTTCAAGAAAAAAATAACTACCTTCTTACGAGAGGTATTTTTTAACCATAATTAATATTTCTGCTTTGTTTTCTACATCACTCGGTAACAAACAAAATAATTAGGGTTCCATGAATATATATTTATGCTTGCAGAAAAATTTCGTTGTTTTTCCTCGGTGGTTCAAAGTCCCGACGATAATCTCATATGAAATGCCCAGCAATAAGGTTCAGATATAAAAAATGCCTTCAGGTTCATTGTATTGCAATAAATTCAATTGCCTCGTTTTGAAGATAGAACATCTCAACGTCGAGGATTCTGACTCTCTTTTACAGACATTAGATTCG
Source organism: Ceriagrion tenellum (assembly GCA_963169105.1). Taxonomy (NCBI): domain Eukaryota; kingdom Metazoa; phylum Arthropoda; class Insecta; order Odonata; family Coenagrionidae; genus Ceriagrion; species Ceriagrion tenellum. The sequence goes on from OY720636.1 coordinate 96,201,462, forward strand.
CGTATTCCACATCCAAAGGGGAAGGAAGTAAGACCAAAAACCGTGGGCGGCACCGCGATCAAAGACCTGCTCCGTCTTATCTTCCATTATTTGATAAACGAATGAGGGCTAGTAGGTAAAGTGCTGTCGTTGCAAGTCCCTTCCCTGCGGAACCTTTGTGGGCTCCGTGCCCTCTTAACCTACATGATTCTGGCTATATCCTGCTGATAGCGCGTAGGACATCCGGAGAGTTGAGTGACATTTTGCATGCATACGAACCGAAAGCGCTCCAAAGTAGCGCTACAGGAGTCCCTGTCCAGATTGCGGAATGGGCCCCAATTTAACCTTTGACCTTAAAAAGAAAAACCTCCGCTGCTTCACTATTAATAACCGCAGTTTACCACGTGTCATTTATAAACTCAATTATTCAGTGCCTTCGGTCCGAAGCCTAAAAGTTTTACCGCTGACCATTTAATGGCTTGGCCGTGTGATTGAGCAACAGTCTTTTTGCTGCCCTCATTGTGGTAGAGAAGCCCCGATAATTCTTCCATAGGTAAAATCATATTTTAAATATAAATAACAATGCTGTAACCAATTGTACCCAGAAATTTGTAGCATTTAAATACTAAAATTTAGATTTTACGCACGCGATTTTGTCTGAACAAAAAAAAATATCAGAGAGCTAAATGTAAAGTCAAGCCGAGCTTGTAATTATTTGGCAGGGCCGTACTTGACATCGCCAATTGCCTTTGAATTCGCACCCTATTTTTAGCCCATAGATGGTGCAAACGTATATAAATCATCTTTAAAAAGGCTTAATTTCAATTATTTTCATGACAAAGAAAGAAGAGAGACTAATTATAAGAGATGGATTCCACGGCCTTAATTTCACCCCTCGGATAGAACTCAATTAATAATTTCCTATCCTCTCGAATAAACAAAATTCGGAGATATAACTTGACAGTTAGTAAGTGCCTAAAATTAATAATGCAATTCGAGATCTAGTCTTAAGTTACTCGTCACTATTGGCGATGAATAATTATCCAAGTAGTGATGGTATTTTTTGGATAACCCTAACGAAGAAAATAATCTAACGAAGACCATAGGGATGAAGAGTTAAATTGACGGAAATTTTAATGAAGAATGGATATGGAAGAAGAGAAATCAGGATGACCATCTCCCGTAAACTAATACGCGAATCGAGACAAGTTGACGAAGAGAAGACCGAGGAGCGGAAAAAGCCTTCCTGCCATAAATTAGAGATATCACGGACATAATATCCAGAATATTACGAAGGCATCAAATAAGAACCATCTTTAAGCCACGCACACAAATAAGGGATATTATCAGAAATGTGAAAGAAAAAGATAAAATGGAAACAGAGGGAGTATACCAATTGAACTGCAGCACATATGATCAAGTGTATGTCAGTGAAACTGGTCGGACAATAAAGACAAGAGTCAAAGAGCACAGTGCGGCAATTCGACTGGGCTACGCCGATAAATCAGCAGTTGCAGAACATGCCGCCCTAGGGCACACCATTGACGTCACGAACCCAAAAATTCTCGCCAGAGAAAAACATTTCAAGACGAGAATCTTCCGGGAGGCATTAGAAATTGAAAAGCATAACAAGAATTTCAATAGAGACCAGGGACAAAAAATAAGTGAATCATGGCTTCCAGTAATTTCTAGAAAGAAGAGCGACGTCCAGAAGACTCTCCACCAACACCCACCCTCTCCCCCTCTTGCACCACCGTGACGATATAAATTGATGCAAAACAATGGCAATTAGGTTATTCAGCCCTGATGAGGTCTCCGGCAAAGGAGAAGAAACGTTGGCTTTTTAAATCTTGACGCGGGTTATCCCAAATAAAACCATCACTGCTTGCCGAACATGGACTGCGAAAGTTTTAATAATAATTATCCACTATATCTGGAAATTAAAAATTTTTCCCACAGAGTTAAAGCTAGTCATTGATTCTGCTTTATTCCCGTAGAAAGCCTGAACACTTTGCCGAAGGTCAATTTATATGAGCATCGAATGAATGGAAGACGAAGGAAGTAGACGCTATAAGCAAACACACCCACGTTCATGACTGGATTGTCTCTCTGTCTGAGGCATCGGCTTTTCATTCCAATTAACTTATCTGAGATAGACGCTGAAAAGAAGGCTGCGATTAAATGATCCTCCTCCTCATAAATACTCATATAAATCCCTTCGTGCGTGCAGCCATCACCGCGAGGAGTAGATAAACAAACCTGGCTGGGTAAATACCCAATATTTCATACTTAGAGTGGCCTTCACCGACCGGTTTTCAACATTAGGTCATATTCGGGGTCGAAGGAAACCTGTTGGCGATGAACGGTTGCTCGCCGAGGCTCTAAATATACATATATATTCGTCAATGCCTGGTGAAATTATTTCATTCGTTCGACACGCACTCTCTATTAGGCTGTGTATGGGTGTGGACCCATCGCTTTCTTTCTTCCCACATTGAAACTCAATGAATGGGGATTTAAAGTAATTCGTTTGTTTGCGACTGTGAACTACATAATTCTCTCTAGGAAACTATAAATCCGAGACCAAGAAGAGATTTAAGGTGTAAATCAGAAAAATATCCCTCAATCTACCTTAAAGCCTGTTTTTACAATTCAATAAGCTTGAAGATAAGGAATCAAATCAATTAATTGCAGCTTTTCCTGGTGAAACGACAAGAAGGAATGGCTAACAATAAAAACGATGTACAGTTCCACTATGTTTAAATGCTGTGTGCTGGTTTCGACGTCTATAGCGTCATTTTCAAGACTGCTTGTATTGGATAACGCTATAGACATCGAAACCGGTAGACAGCATTAAAACATAATGAATGTGTACATCGTTTGTATTGTTAGTTGTTTCTCGAATATAAGGACTCTAGTTAGGTAAAATCAGTTCTTAGCTGGAGAACATTAAGCACGTCAAAGGCGTTTACATAAGTGATAACGGCTGGGGCATTATTCCCACAATGTATCAGTTTTTCGCTTGCAATGCACTTTGAAAATTCGGACCAAGCCCTGTATGTTATATATGCTTCGTTTGCGCTACATTATGTTCTACCTATTCTTATACAAAATTTTAATATTCTTTCTCCATACTCTTCTTTCCATTGCTCATGGGTTTTTGAAAGGGAGATCTTGATTGGATTCCATCGCATCCTTCAACTTGATGAAGGCTTTGATCGGTTGGTGTTCATTTAACCCTAATACTTTCGTAAATTTCAAATTAACGTATTTTAATAAGTTTAAATGAGTCCTATTTTTTCCCACTGACTGGTTGCGGGGTCGCATCAGGTACTCATAAAATCAAACACTGGTTGTAACAGAATCTGCCCAAAAAATTGGAAATTACTAGAGGAAAACGGGTCTCCAGGATCGTGAATCTATAATCGGGCGATCTGTTTTCCTGGCCTGTAAGCAGACTACTACGCTCACCAGGGTTCCTCAATACTGTTATGGATTTGTGTGATATGGGAGAAATTACATCTCAACTTCTGCGACAACACTAAAGAACTCAACTTTATTTACTTATCCTGTAACCAACAACAATTACCCTAACAACAACATTCATTCATTGCATTTCATTGATTCATTACAATACAAATGACAATCTTTTGAAACCAGGAATGTAATCAGAAACGGAACTGTACACGTACTTTCACAATTCCCCGGTACAAGCTTATCCGTTTCCATAAGGTTATTAATGAAAGAGATTCAAAATTATCCGTTCAACCATTGAAGTTCCGTATTATGAGGTTGAATGCAAGGACGCCAAGAAAGCCTTCGCGTAGGACGCCTACTCGTTGTACCGTGTTCACGCTCCAAATACGAGTACTGCATCCAAGTTTCACTCCCGCGTCCCGAATCCTGGATTCAAATCTTACGCCTGAATTAAGGATCCGCAACCATCACACATATTCGACAATATCGTCCAGGGCCTACGACTACGTCCCGCATTCGTTTCATGCCTCCGCGTCCCATATACACCCGGTAACCGTGCCCCTATTCCATATTCTGAAAGATTTACTCTATAGTGAAACTAGCAGATGAGTGCAATTACGGACCTTTCGAGAAGACAAGGTTCGAACTTCAACAGAGACAAGTATTATATACTTGGCATGGAGCCATCCCGTTCCACGCGCCCCGGAGGTGGCTGGCACAGTATTTCTATGAAGTAGATGACGGCACCCGTATGGCATACTCCCGCTGTCACTGTCAAGGACAATAGAACCCATAAACGGTCAAAACGCGTGACTTGCCATTTAATGTAAGACGTTGCCATCCACTGCGGTGAATGCAAAGAATCTGTTGGAATTTGCCTCGTAACGGGATGGAATGCAGCAAAAAATTTCCCCCGAAATTTTACTGCGTATTCTTTGCCATTCATCGTGGCAGGTGTTTTATTCTACCCAAAGAGCTTCCACCCTCAGGAGCAATTTAATGAACAAGTTTTTGTGATTTCATACTCAGAGGCAAAGCAGCGAGTAACATATAGCTTTAATTTGCAAACTTTGGACAATAACCGTCTCAATTCTGATTTCCAGTCACCAATGCAGTAAAAAATCTTTTATTACTTCCAGACCCAGGTGCATACTTGAATTCAAATTACTGAAACTCGTCATTCATCTTTATCAATGCATTTTAAGTTTTTTCTGCACTCTTCGGAGTGTTCCCCTAGAAGAATAGGAATTATATTAGGAATCATGCTTTTATTTATCGGAGATACTAAATGACAGAATAAGCCTGCTCTATAATAAAGTTGGCTACTCGAGTTGCCATTGCAACCGAGAGACACAGCTCAACAAATTGCTTACGAGAGCGGAACCAATAGAGCGGAACTTGCAATAACTAATAATCTACTGTAGTAACTAATAAACTATGACCCTATTTTCTAGCATGTCTACATTATATATCCTACTTACATGGCAATAGTGCATGTTTGGTGATCTTCACCCCCTGCCACACACCCTAGTGGTGACTCGCAGGGTATTACGTAGATGTAGATGTAGATGAACCCAGAACCTCTAATTTTGAATCTTGTACTCTAGCAATACGTTGAATCTGAAATCGCGCAATAATTAGCAATTTTTGCTGCTTATGATATAACATGATCGCTTCCATTAACACAGAAACTCAACCAATCCAGGGACCGTAGAAGCCCAGATGGGCTCACTGAACAGCACCAAAACGTTTATTTATCAAGTTTTACAGATTTTTCTGATTTCTTGTTTAAGCAAATGGAAGTCTAAAGTAAGTTACTAAATAAGGAGATACATTGAGGAGTTTAATTTAGTTACAACTTTTCTTAGGAAAGGTAGACAACTGCGGCAAATCCTGAATGAACGAATTCTGTCTACGAAAATTATTGTTTTCATTAGCTGTGACTGATAAAGGTAAATTTGATCTAAGAAGGGAATACCTGCACCTACTTCACTGGCATGATTTCATCCATCAAGCCATTAGACGACCTCCATCCTGTCATCCCGTTCATTAATCTATTTTCTATTCACAGAATTCCATTTCATCCCTTTCCTAGCTTACCTCACAGCTCATCTTCTGTCACAGCCGTCATCTCATCCCTAACCAGATCTATCGGGGATCGGGTTGGTGTGGTGACTAGAGTGCTGGATATCCATACGGACGGTCAGGATTCAAATCCCTGCTGGGGAGGCTGTTTTTCAGAGGATACCCGATCCCTACTTCAGTGCCTTGTAGAGGGTGCTTGAGTGCAGTATTCCGTCTGTCGAATGAGACCTTAAATCGTGGTCACCTTGGCGCCTTTCGTTAAGAGCAAGCTAATGCCGACGCCGGGTTTCTAAACACCCTTTCTCCCTTACCTTTCCCCTATGGCGCAAATGACCTCAGATGTCGGTCACCTCCCCTTATATCCAATCCAATCCAACCAGTTCTATCTACCTACTTCTGCCTTCTCAGAATGTTCTCCAGAAATTTCCTCTCCTTGCTTATCATGACAGGCAATAGCTGGTTTGTATTCCCTTTTGTCAACTATCCTCGCCACTCACACCCCAAACACCTTCAGCTTATAATAAATGTATCAACACCAAAGAAAACGAGGCAAAACTAGAATTATAATGATTAAACTTCTAATGCTCATGCTATTTCCTCACTGCCCACATCTATGAACCATATTACGTTCACTTAAGGTGGTTGGAGCGCTAATCGTCTGTCATTTTGAGCCTATTTTGATAGCATTTCAAGCGAGTCGAAAAAAATTGTTGCAGCGTACTTCACTCAAGTTCATCTGTTTATACGGTATAAATAACCATACATGTACAGTAATATAAATGATATGAGAATTATATTTTTAAGTTTTCATCTTAAATAAAGCGTTGTTTCGCTTAGGTTTACGGCGGGGCATACGAAATTAAGGAAAATCTGTGCATAAACGAACAAACTTAAGTTCATGTTAGACTTTTCTTTAGTCTTTCCTAGTTGTTCTTCCTGAAGGTCATTGTGTGATTAATTATCAACTATGTGCTTACACCACCTTTGCTCGGGTAGTTCTTTACTAATGTGCTCATTTTTTTCTTGATACTACCCTAATAATCCAAATTCATTATCTGCTCCAGTTTTTACCCTTTTAACTTTAGGTCAACAGATGTACTGTTAAGTAAAGTGATGTTACTCACCAGGTAAATGTGTGTTATCGATTTATCCACTTTTATTTCTGGATGAACGTAATTTTATTAAGTTTTTTCCCAAAATTAATCAATTAAAAATTATTTTTTCTTAGCCGCAAGCCCACTGTACGCGTTTTAATGGCTTTAATCTGTGAAATATTTACCTGGTGTAGAAAATACGATATCATTCTTTTTTAATATATGGCGTCCTTAGTTTTAGAATATTGGTTAAAAGTTTAAAATTAAAAAGGGTAAAAATCGAATTTTAACGATTGAACCTTCTTATTTTGGACTCCAACAGACGGCATCGCTTCCAAGCTCGGGAAGATACAGCCACTGAAATGCTAATTGCCGGCAGCCACCGAAGTCGAAAAAAAATCTTCCAGGGAGGCCGCAGAGAAGCACCACACGAGTGAGCGGGGGAGGAAATAATAGTTCTTGGTGCGCCAACACCCTCCCGTAAAACGAGAGGGCCCTCACGGAGCGCAGCGCACAGGTGAGGAGATTCTTGAATACAAGGTTTCCTTCCCCTTGGCTCAATGGGATCGGAATTTCTCCGTCGCGTCGAAGCGGCTGAAAGAGCACGGAGTTCAAAGTGGGGAGCGAAATAGAGGGAGATGGTGAGGTCTCCTCCCGGCCCAAAAAAGTGGTTAATTGTGAGAATGCACATGGTGACTAAAATGACATGCTCTACCTACTCAGGCTACTATGCATAACGTGTTCTTGGGTTCATATGAGCATCAGAATCATAGTACCTAATAAGGGTTGAGCGATCCTCACAGGCTACAATATCGGAAAAAAATCTTCCACTGCTTTGCTTTCCAAGCGCGGGAAAATATAGCCACTGAAAGCGAAGCCACCACCACAAGTACACTATTTGTTCGTTTAATTATGAACACCCGTCAGAGAGTGTTTTTGGACATAATAGGCTCATTTATTCCGGGGGGGAGAAACGTTTAAAACTATATTTCAGGTGCTATTGCTTTTCAATTTGGTTCATATAAGGTTTAGAAGAAGCGCAACTATTTTTTTCCTTAGTTATTGTTCGCATTCGCATTTTTCCTTTCACAGATGAGCCATTAGTAACGGAACGCAGAGAAATTAGCTCCTTGGGAAAAATAAATGATTCACCTAATACATCTACATCTACGTCATACCCTGCAAGCCACCCAAAGGGTGTGTATCAGGGGGTGCTTCCACACCAGGCATGCATGAATAACATGGAAGAACACCGAAACTACATTGAAACCAGCGTACCACACATGAAATGCGCCAATTAAAAATCTACTAACCAAGAAACATTCTATCGTCAATCGTTCCAACAAAGACTACTACTACAGATTCAAAATATCATGCATGAATAAGAACATCAATATTTACATGATGCATAAATAAGTAAGTAGAGAATATAAAGAAAAAGATCTACAGTCTAGCTAATGTCACTATTTGCACTATTCATGACGACGCTTACAGCTGTTATGTTCCCGTATGGTACGCAGAAAAAAATGACATTTTATACCTATCGGTTCTACAATATATCTCTCTAATTTTATTGGCTCAATCTAATCTTCTGGAGTACGAGGGGGTTAATAGTATGTTTTCTACGTCGTCAGAGAAAAGTTTTCCCGGAAATTTAGCCAAGAGGTTAAGCCTATAATTTAACCTACGCTGTGATAGCGATTCCTATCCCAATTCTTCTAACAATCCAGACACACTACTAAACTTATCATAGCATCGTTTTACAAACCTCTTCGCTGCACGCGATCTAATTCCGGTATCAACCCCGCCTCATATGGATCCCATACACTAGGGGCATATTCCAAATGAGGCCTAACGATTGAAAAATTACGTTCTTTCACTTTCTTATCACATTTTCCGAGGACTCTCCTGATAAAGCCTAGCTTCCTGTATGCTTGACTGCATATTTCCCGAATATGTATTCCGCAAGATATGTCGTGAGTATTTGTGACCCCTAAGTACTTAACAGACTTGACGTTAATTATTTCCGTATTCTTAATTCTGTAAGTCCTACTTGGTCTATTTTTCTTTTCCAAAAGCTGACTGCTATGCACTTTTTTATGTTTAGCTTCATCTGCCACTTTTCGCGCCAAGCATGAATAGCAAGTAGGTCGATTGTTAAAAAATGAGACAAAAAATAGATTCCCATCGAATTCTCTTCAAGGTGTTTCATTTTGTCGAAGAAAACGGCTCAATGGCTTTGCTTGAAAAATATTTCCTCCCACATAAACACAAGGATAACACCGAAACCAGGCTTCCTCAACAGGGATGCTCCGCCAACAGCTCAGGGATAGATCTTAAGGTTGCGTCGAGTTTCCTGATGTTACCTGAAGATAACACCAATTTTCGAAACCCACGAGATACAGACGTGGAGTTAATGACATTTTAAATGCTGAGTTTTCAATGTTATATAAAGTGATGAAGGATCTCAGATTTTCCCGGCATATCTGATGGATAAAGGTATCTCGGGTCTTCCACCGGGTGAGCAGGTCCATGGGGCCCAACGTTTCGGAGAACGACTTGTCCTCCATCATCAGGGGGGGTTCAGTTTCCGAACGTTGGGCCCCATGGACCTGCTCACCCGGTGGAAGACCCGAGAAATCTTTACCCAATTTTATATAAAGTTTTCCTTGATCCCTTGTAGTAGTTGAGCGATATTTTTCCTGGTCCTTTACAGTGAGCAAGCTCCAGTTCTATTAAACTATTTGTGCATTTCAAAACATTATTATGGGTTTATTAATATTAATAATGAAGAACTTTTTTGGGGCTGATAGTCTTAGCCAATAAAAAAATAGACATGTAAAAATCTTTACCATGACTTGTACTCAAGTTGTTTCCAACGATATGTTGAAAATGTCTAAAAAGATGAAGTATCTTCTTTTGAATCAATTAAAAGTACCACGGCAAGTAATGAATGTTTTTGCCAATTAGTGGCAAGAACACTGTGAAATTTATGACGCTATCTCTATGTTGAAGCATCCCAATTTTTGTAGACACATTACCTTCGTAGAAAATTCATCTCCCATTCCACGGAAAACGGCTCATTTTGCTTGAAAAATATTTATAAAATAGTGTTACTATTGCAGCATTATTAGAATTATGATTCGCAATTAGCACAAATGCATCATACTATCTTCTAGACGAAAGGCAATTTCGTCCTTCAAAGGATTGTAAAGTGTACAAGGCAGGCTAATTTTTACTCAAATTCTAAAATCGACATCGTTAACTCAGCCAATGGATATAAAACTTTTCAAGGATAGAACACGATTGAATGGAACCCATTGGAAGCTATGAATAAGACGAGACTTACAGGAATATTTTTTTTGCACTTTTCATTTGATAGAGTCTCTCTCCGAGCCGAGATGAGAATGCACCTCTGGCAATTTTGAGTTGGAAAAAGGGGTAAATTCAAGCTTTGAGATTAAGAATTTCCTGAATAATTTAGCTGTGTCCGCTTTTGAAATTTATTCAAATATATTATATGCCAAATAAACTACTATTTTAGTCATTTTTCTAGTGATGAATATGTCTTCAAGGCCAATCCCACTTTTACCATTTACTATGCATATTTTTCATTAGATTCTATTCCAGGCAGTAAGCTAAAGTTGAGTGGTGTACTTCTATTGAATCCAATAAATATATTTAATGATACCGCAAACTATCCTTATAATTACTTGTCGGCGTCGTCGGCAAGTGAACGTACCATCGAAAAGGCCTCAGAAAACCATTTCTAAGACCAAAATATTTTCGTATAGATTTACCTTTGGTTAACATACTTTCTAACAATAAATGATTTTTCACTTGGTTTGTTCCACAACTTTTGTTCCTAATGGCCATGTTTTCGACATCTATCAAGGTGAATATTCCAATTTCCCGAGCGGAATATGTACCTCGATAATGACAATGACATTGAAGGTACTACGGTCTGCAAAAAAGTATTGAATTAACCGAGAAATCATTCTAGGCGGGTCAGTTCCACGAACTAAAGCCAGCAACTTTATCTTGTATTCTTTATAAATTTCTGACCACACTCGGCTAGTTTAGGCATACTTGAATTGGAACGCGGCCGTGAGTTCACAAGAGGACGGGAGAGAAGGTGGAGGATCAGGTCGTGGAATTGGGAGGTAGTTTTTTTTTAAGAGAAGAGGGGGGGGGGTGGACGGGGGAGGAGGTAAACGCCCACGCGGAGGATATATACATAGGAACGACGCTGAAGAGGAGGCGATTCGGGAGAGCAGGAGAAGGAGCGATGTCGAGAGAGAGGCAGAAGTGGAGAAGGAAGGAATAACCTGTAGACCAAGCTTCCATCCTCCCACACGGCAACAAAAAATACACTCCCGGCCGAACGAAACAGGTTTTCTCTCCCTCCCATCCCCCCCTCACTAGCCCCCCGCCAGCACTCGTAGCCGAACACCACCTCTCTCCACCCAAGTGATCTCTCTCCGCTGTGCCTACGCCCAGGACACCACCGAAACCGACCGCACACTAAAGAAAAAGGCTCTCACCAGGGGAGGAGGGGGTTGGGCATTCTTGGAAGAGGGAGGGTGGGAACTAGGGGAAGGGGAGGCCGGAAGGAGGCCTGAGAATGGAGGTGGGGGGCGGAGTGGGGGGATGGGGACAGCCCTGAGGCGGTCGCTGCCTTAGTTAAATCAAAGGAGGAGGACGGGGTTTTTTAATGCTTCGTTTACATTGCCAGGGTTGAATTATGTTAGACATGGCGGCATTAACCAACAACTGAGCTCAAATGAATTCCCGTACATCCATGGGAAAAATGCATAGGCCAACTGTAACTTGCTAAGGTAAGGAGATAAAGATACAATTAATTGTTTGAGAACTCAAATCAAAGATTTTTTTGAAAGAAAAGTTTCTGCTTCCGCTTTTGCTTAGTAGCAGCATTTGTCAGCTCCGAGTAATCTCTAGCGTAACTTCTTTCCCTGAAACATTGTGTATAGTGTTGGCTTGTTGGAAAGGACGCGGATGAAGAGAAGAAGAAACAATTTTTAACCAAAAATCTGGGTCACTTTCAACTTATGATTACTCGGAGCTGTCAAATGCTGCTACTAAGCAAAAGTGGAAGCAGAATCTTTTCTTTCAAAAATATTTGATCGGAGTTCTCAAACAATGAATTGTATCGTTATCTCCTTGATTGGGAATTTCTGGAGAATCACACCATAAGAACGTCCATACTTTTGTCGTGATGTTAAATATCTTATTTTGGTATTTACGAAGCTCGTATCAATTCTTCATTCATGAACGACTCACAATGGGAGAAATTCCGCAGCGTAAGCTGGTATAGTCCTTTTCATTGGCAGTTTCACCTTATCTAGATATTTATATCCGATGGAGAATTTGTTTAATGTGACTCAAAACTTATTAATGCCTTTGAAATTCTACATAAAGTCATTAAAATCCTAGGTTTTGTAATAACCGAATTTTACGATGGTTACATATTTTCTTCAAATGCTAACACCAGTACCAAAAATGTTGTTCATTTCGAGAACCTCACTTGCTGTAATGCTGCTCCGTATTGATAGTCGGCTTGCTACTCAGTCAGCTTGAACGCTGGTAAAATTTTAACCGTTCCAGAACAAGTTAGCAATCTTTTAAAACTTGAACAAGGATAGAATTTTTTGCACTGACGTTTGCTATTACCATTTCAGTTGGTTAGTCTGATATACCAGAGTATTTAAAAATTTCAAAAATCAAAAGAAAAAATCTAAAGCTGCTTAAGGAATGGATACTATCCATAAATAAAATCGAAGTTTTGTATTAGATTGGTAATTTGTATTATGTTCCAAATTGTAACTAACCATGTTAAGTGTTTATAAAATATAGCTTGGTGTATTGTCAAAAAGAAGCGTGTATTTTTCTTTGTTAAGAAATTGGCATAAAGGATATGGTCCTTATTTGTACAAATGTTCGGAAAAATTTAGTTTTCTTTTTATATATTACATTAACCAGCAATTGTATGTATTTATTTACGGAGGGCAGCCTCGATACAGGTGCTTGTACCTTTGAGGCTGCCTAAAGCTCCAATTTATTTGTACTTAAGAGATTTGTACTGGTATTTCAAGAGGAGCAATTAATTTATCTTATCTATCTCTGAGAGGCATATTTAGGCTAGAGAATTGCAAGTATCATCTAGACGATGTATTGATATATTCGGAATGATATCGTCCAAACCTGCTTATAATGAGTGTGATAGGAGGCAAGCTTGATAACAAACAAGGAAATGGAAAGTGAAAAGATAAAGACGGAAGTACTGCACTATAGAATAAATTTAATTTCTTTAAGCTTTTGACTTTTGGAAGTTGACTTACCCTCGAGTCCATTTCGAAGAAAATGACGCTGCTGACAGGTTTCAAATTAGACTTATTCCTGCCCTAATGCTTTAATATGCCGAGATTATGGTAGTACATAACCGTGAGTACATTCCCGGAATAATATATCGGCAGAAAGCTATGCCGATGAAAATTGCGAAAACTTGAAGAACAGGAACTCAGAAAGTGTTCAATCAAGTGAAGAGGCACTTCGGAGTGAGGTAAACGAAAATCAACAATATTAGATATGTGAACAGGAATACACTAAATGAGGGTGGAGACAGTGATCGGGAATGGATGCAAACGATGTATCGAACAACTCAACCATAAATCGAACCTGCTGGACAACCCAGATATACTGGCTTGTACATTGGAAAGTGCATTTTAAGATTCTTTAAAAACAACGTATGAAAGGTTTCCGTACTTGTATTTATTTTTTACTGCAATGATTGTTTTGCATATCCTTATATAACACTCCCAAGGTTATTGTTGACTTCACTAGCTTGTAATTCGGGGTTTCAAGATTAATTTCTTTGACCAATGTATATTTTTAAGTTTACTCTTTTCGAGAGCAAGGTGTGTTTTTGTTTGGAAAAGAAGGTATTCTTGAAACAGGTTATAACCTTTTAAGGTTACCTAAGCATCCCAATTCATGTTGCTGCCAATATTTTTGTACCATTGTTATATGCAATAAATATCTATATCTATATAAAGAATAAAAGGAATATGGAGGAGAAAATATCAACAAAAAAATCATCAAAGCGCTTGAGAATAATGCGAATTTTTCAAAAGAATTCTTTAAGTCACGCCTAAAGCCGTTAAAATCTGCTTCACTAAAAAGGTAAATCTTTCTTTTTAATTTAAAATTTTTTTTCAGTATCGAGGGAAAATTTTACGTATACCACCTTGTGGTCACTTATTCCATCAATGTCGGTTGAAAAAAAATTCATGCCTGTACAACGGTATGGAGCAACTTCTGCGTTCATACAATAACCATGCCCCAATACCGTCTTGGCTTACCTGCGAGGAAAGCCAAAGTAGTTACAAAACGGGGAATCGGAAAAAAGATGAGAAGGGCCTTGGAGCAACAACACGACTGCCCGCCCTCTGTTGAGAGATGGAATGGGAAGGAGATGGAGAGGATTGGGATAAGGTGGCCGAGTGAGAAGGGCCCGTCTCTCCCCTTATATACCTAAGGGAACGACTGCCCTTCCCGACTTGTCCCTCAGATCCCTTCCCCCTCCTATCTTTTTCCACCCACTCCCTAATTTACTCCCTCCCCCCTCCCAGTCTCCCCCGCCCTCCCCCCTTTGAGCAACAGCATGCCTTCCACTTCTCCTACCTGCCCATTCCTTCCAGCCGCCTGTTTCTATTATGTGACCTAAACTGCTGAACAATCCTCGTGTCCATGGTGCGGTGTGTTGCCAGGGGATTTTGGGCGAGAAAATCCCTCAGCTCGAAGCGGAGGATGCCAAAGAAGAACGAGGTGTGAAAGTTCCTTGCTCAGAACGTAAATAATGCCTACCTTTTTTCCCCAAGCGCTTACGGTGCGAAAGTTGCGTAGAAACGTTAACCGATGGAAGATTTATCAGTAAAGGAGCACATTTTTATATTATTCTTTTAGATTTGGTAAATAAAGTTTACTTCCTTCGGGCCTCCATTCTGCTATATAATACTAGCATTTCCGTACCTGGCAAGATATCTATCTTTTTGTGGGAATTGATTTCAAATAGACAATAACTCGTAAATCCTTCTCATGCCCTGATCTGGCCGTATGAGTGAAGATTTTGTGCTGTAATTTCCAAGTCAAACCGAGGTTTTTTGCTGAGAACTTCCACCAAAGAAAGTGAAACCCACGAATAAATACCTTAAAGAAGGTACAACTCTCGTATCTCTGCCATAGTCAGCAGAAATAGGACTGTGCCTCAGCCATCAAGTACTCACGAGTTTATGCATAAAATTCACAGTTTCTACCAGTAGTAATGAGGATTTGCGTGGTCGGATTAGTAATATCGTAGCCATGCAATCTTGCTGAAATGAAAAAAAGAGGAGTTTAAACGAGTTTGAAGGAATCATGCAGGTACTCGTAGTTTAAGTGACATATTTCCCTAGTCATAATGGACATCGTGTTAGAATAGTACGTTTTTATTTGAGCAGCCTTTGGAAGCATGAATTACTATTTCATTATTAATGCTGCAATAATATACTTGTATACGACTGTAATTCTGACTAATTAAATGAAAATAACCACATAAGTCTTTAACTTGACTCATTTTTTTTTCGTGCGGTACGATTGATTCCTTCATAACGGAAGGTTTCTTGTGATCCTGAAAAACATTTCGGTGGTAACAGTATGATTTATTTTTAAAAAATAGTTGAGAAAACTTATTAACTACACACATAAAGCTTTTCAACGAGATTTAGGTGCTAGAAATTCCTTATTTTTAAAAAATATGTCTCTCTCTAGTGCATATACCAACCATTTCCCTAGTAAAAGGGCAAGTGTTTTTCGTTAAAAATCTCGGAAAGTAGTTCGGTACGGGGGTAATATTTCCATATCCTCGAAGGGGTGAGGTATTTCTCTTCAAAACGAGACCAACTTCATTGATTTCTAGGTGAAATGATATTTCGTCCAAACTACCTTAAGCGCCAATTTATGACTATTTCTGCTTTCCGTTTGTGCCCTCGAGGAACATCATTCCATGTAAGCTATTGCAACCCCATGCAAAGTGATTATTAAACGGCCAGTGAAGGCATATCGATGTTCTGACGCTTCGGTGGGGCAGCCAGACACTCGAGTCGTTCCATGTAACGTGGCATGGCTTTCAACCGGAAAGAGTCCATCACTCCTTGTACTACTGGGGCAATTGGAGACCACCTGACCATTTTTAGATCTTGCACAGTCATTGCGGTGATTTAGTAAGCAGGTTTTTTTACCTCATCTCCTCCGAGGGAATTTTGAAAGGGAAGACGCTCCCGATATTTCATTTTTTTATTTATTTCACGTATCGGGGAAGCCGAAAATACACGTGTGCTGAGCCGCATTTCAAACATCCGGCCGTTTGGAAGTAGAAGCGAAAGGTCCGACGTAAACAAGCTCCAGAGACGTATCAACGTGGGTGGTGGAATGCCGTCCGGATGCTCTCCTGCCTTCCCCGGCAAAACGAAACGCAGTCTCAATCAACTTCTACAGTTTTTTTTTCATCCCCTTAAATTCGCCGTTGGTTCGAGCAAGCGGGATCTTAACTAAGCCAACTTCCAGCTCACCTGGTTAAAACGACGACGGGTTCACGAGACAATCGTGAGATTCCTGCACGCTTCGCCGAAAACGATCGTTTCGTATCACGCAGGATCTTCGCTCAGTATTCATTTATGCAAGGAATCGATTAGGTCGAAGAAAACTTGGAAAAGTGAACAAAAGACGTGTATCTGGTGTGCTGAAAGTTTTAATGAAATACTTTTTTACTCAAAGCAAACCCTTAATCAAAAGTTTTTTTGCAAGGGATATGAATACAGGCGACATAATCCCAGGAGCGAGTCAGCCATCCCACATTTGAATTGCTTTTTACATCAGCATGCCACTCAAAACTGTACTCAAAGAGTATAGATCTACAAACCAGGAAAGAGAATGTAAAAAAAATTGTGTGGAGCGTAGCACTCTATGGATCATTGGAAAAGCTGGACCATTGGAAGCATGGACCATTGGAAAAGCTGACCAGAAAAGAAAAAAGCCTTCGAAACCTGGTGCTGTAGGAGGATGCTGAAGAAAAAATGAACGGACAAAATAAGAAATGATGAAGTGTTCAGAAGAGTAGAAGATAAAAGGACCATATGAAACATCAACAAGCTGGATTGGACGCACCTTGAGACACAATGGGTATGTGAAGAACATAACTGAAGGCAAAGTAGAGGAAAAAGTACCAAGAGGAAGACCAAGGAATAAGTTCATGGACCAAATAAAGAGGAAACTACATGGGACGAGCCAACAGGAGGTAAGGGAACTAGCATTAGACAAGGAAGGGTGGAGAGCTGCAGTCAACCAATCTTAGATTTAAATGACCAATGAGGACATGAACTACTCAAAGAGCACACAAAAAGGCGTGTGGCAATAGGTATAAAATGAATGAAATTGAATTTTTAAAGAACCACGGAATTAGCCGCGCAGTTACTTCAATTGAGTCACCCGCTAGTGATCACACAGTTTTGCGAAATTCACCCAGATCTGGGTTCGATTCCCAGTCCAGGTGAATGATTTTTTTCACTGTAAAATTCACACAATTGTGTGATCACTAGCGGGTGACTCCGTTGAAGTAACTGAGCGGCTAGTTCCTTGGTTCTTTGAAAATGTCCAAAGTAAACACCATCGTGCTTAAAGTTGGGCTTTACCCCGTAGACTGTAGCACTTAGTGCTCGCATACGGGGAACTCGCGAAATCGAGGGATCTGGGTTCGATTCCCAGTCCAGGCGAATGATTTTCCACTGTGAATTTCATACAATTCAATAAAATTGAAGTTTATGCTAAATACGTATCGGAGTCTTAAGATAATTTTTTATTTTAGTCTCTGACGGTGATGGGAATGATGATTTTCAAATATGTCAGTTCGGAAAATTGTCTCTCTCTAAATGCTGCTACAATTAATAAGTGTTTTATAACTCCTACACTAACTATATGGAAAGGGAACCTATGTATCAGCATCGGACAATAATGGAATTTTCATAATTATTATTATTTCAGAAGATAACTACGTTCAATTCAATTATGAGTATAAAATTGGGTAAATATACGGTAGGGTGGTCACATTTAGATGACAAATTTCACGCGCACCACTAGAGATTATAGCAGCTGTAATAAAGTCTTATTAAACACATTGTCTGACGGAATAACTTTAAGCTTTGCCATTGACATTCCAACCGGAGATCTACGTTGAAAAATATTGAAAAGAACATGCTTTTCATGATTGCGTCATAAATCTTGTTTCTACAGGTTTGCATATTCATCTACATATACATCTACTTATCACCCTGCAAGCCACCACAAGGGTGTTTCGCAGGGGGTGAAATGTCACCAACCAGAAATACAGTGAATAAATTTACTTCCACCAGCAAGCACCACACTAGATAGCTTTGCAATGCATGAGACATATAGAACTCTATTTATGCACTTAAAGGAGAACATTTTTAGAGAAAAAGTAACCCTCTACCGTATGACCACAATCGCATTTACGGGGCAAGCTGGACGGCTTTTAGGTTCTTTTCCATGATATCTTCTGTGTTATCATGTTATGTAGTTTTTTTTAAGGGAATGAACATTTTCTAAATAAAAATTAAACAAACGAAATATCCGTAAATACTTCATAAAATGCTAGAAAATGCAATCAGGTTGATCTAATTTTCCAAAAATTTTCGTAAACCCATGAAGCTGAGCCCGGACTCAATTACTTAGTGCTGCACCAAATTGCTAATGTTCTGAGTACCTACCCACCCAATAGCCAAATCCAATTCCAGCCCAATTCCAGATACGCCACTCCACACAACCTAGTGGAGGTGCTTTGCAGTATTGTATGAAGATACATCTACATGTACGAAATACCGTGCAACCCACTACTATGGTGTGTGGCACAGGGTGATTCCACTCCAGGCATACAAAACTAATCCAAGCTGAAATAAGAACCGCGCACGCTCGCCCGGATGCCAGGCGCAGACCAAAAGCAGTCAGGATGACAATACGCGGTCAGACCACTAACTAGGATAGTTCTTCGTAAACGAACATGCTACCATGTGCTATAATATTTACAATTACTGGATGGATACAAATACTGGTTAGTACTATCAATGCGACTAATGAATAGTAATACAAGGTTCTAAGACATGCAGGAGCTATGTCATGCCGGATATTTCATGCGGGGTTAGTAGCTGATGATAATTTTCCGACATTTAACACAAGTGCAAAACTTACTTTACCCAGTGAGGGTCAAATTGTCCCAGAAATTGTATATCGCAACTATTATGGTCCCTGATTATACGAGGAAAAATGACATTTTAAATATTTTGGGATATTTAAATGGGATAAATAAGGGAGGTCATAAGATAGAAACATTACAACGATGCAATCAAGAATCTCAGTATTATTGTATCTATAATGAACTTGTTTGCTATATAATGAACTTGTTTGCTTAATTTTTTTTCTTTTTGCTTCATTATATGTAATACTTTGCAGTTAGCTTGCATACTTGTAAACTGTTTTTTATTTACATTGCATACCTAGTTTCTATTGTGCCATCTCTGGAATAATCCAGCAAAATATAAAATTATAGTCCCTCTCAACATTTAAAATGAAATATTATCATGTATTACTTCCTGCTTCTCAAGTGCACGGTCCAACCAGAAACTAGGAGAGTGCTACGAAGATGAACATGCTACCATGCCGTACACAACTTAAGATGCGACTACTGGTTATAATTACTGCGACAAATAAATAGTTCTATGAGGAACTAAATCATGCAAAGCTATATCATGCAGGAAATTGCATGCGAGGTTAGTATTTGATACTGATGTTAGTGTATTTAACACTCTTTACTTTAACTCAGTTGGACTTTGACTCAGGCGGACTTTGTACAGCTGCTGTAATTTTAATTCTGTAGTTTTAAATCCTTTTGTAACCCATCCAACGGGAAATTATTGCAATATATATTGTATCAAATTAAATTTATGGCAAATATTGTACTGAATTGTAACATATTGAACACATATTGCATTGTATTGAATAAATTGATTGATTGATAAAAAAAAACATTTAACTTTCCCAGTGAGGGTCAAAATTTCCCATTACTGATCCATCGCGATTATTATTCTCCCTTATTGTGCGTGGATAAAATGAAATTTTAAATCTATTGGTTCTACAGTCCATTCCCTTTATTTTGTGCTTGTGATCATTATTACCATAACAGTTTGGCTCTGACAGAATATGTTGAGCGTCTGGCAATGATAGAGATTATAAGAATAATTACTCCCGGCAGCGGTCTTTATTTAGTCCAAAAAAATAGCACCCACGAAGACGCAATCTGAAAGACTCGAGATAACCGGCCGAGAAATAAATATAACATTTTTATTATTTGCCTCGCCCCGAAAAACGAGAGTGAACTGACGGCAGGCATGCGGCCGTCTCGTCCTTCGTCCCACGCGCGATTACGTGGTCCGACTCGAGGAGGAATGTCAACTTCGCTTTCTTTCGACCGAGACAGAGACAAATCCCCATCGCTCGCATCTCAGGAAAAGGTGTTTCCGAGGCTCCTCATTTCCACACGCACGCACATACCAGTGCGCAACTGACCAGACTAGAAAATGTGAGGCATATGTCGATACTCCGCGCTTCTTCGTGCGGCATATTTTCCCGATGCATCGAAATATACCGTAGTTTTTAAGCGGATAAACTATTAAAATAGGTGTTTTTATCTTAACATCAGACCAGATATAATTACACCACGTTTATATTTCAAATTATCATCATCGCCATTGTTTGTTCAATCCCAAGGTTGGTAGAAAGCAGCAAAAGCCTTTCCCTATCTAATGCTAGTTCCCTTACCTCCTGGTATCTCTTCCTAAGAACTTTCCTCTTTATTTGGTTCCTGAACTTATTCCTGGGTCTTCCTCTGGGGACTTATCCTTCAATTTGCCTTCAATGATGTTCTTTACAAATTCATTGTGTCTCAGGGTGCGTCCGGTCCATCTTGTTCTTCCTTTCTTTATGGCTTTCTGTATGGTCCGTTCCTCTTCTACTATTCTGTAGACTAAGAAATGGTGAAGTATTCCTGGGTCTTCCTCATGGGACTTTTCCTTCTATTGTAACGCCTTAGAGTTTTCTTTGGTTGTGCTTTATTTACCGTACTTTTTATGCGCCTCTCTCTCTTCTTCTCTCCACTACAACAATCCCCCTCTCCAAACTTAAACAACTCCCTCCCAATAAATAACGACCATACAGAATAAACAAATTAAACATCAAAACAGAAAAACAAGAAATAAGATAAAACAATGCACTCAAAATAAACAATAAACTTATTTAACATTTAAAACCCATAAAACAAAAAATAAATTATAGAAAGGAGCGCGAGGAGTTACACTATTATAACCTCAATTGTGTTCTTCACAATCCCATTGCGTCTGAGGGTGGGACCAATCCATTTCCTTCTTCTGATCTCTACGATGTTCCATATGGCACTTTTCACGTCTACTTTTCTGTGCACTTCATTATTTCTTAATTCGTCCTTCCACTTCATCATCTGCATCCTCCTCTAACACTATCTATCGATGGTTTCTAGTCTGCTCTGCTCAGCTTTTCCAATGGTTAGCCAACGGTTCCCCAATGGTTCCAATTTACCAATGGAAAATTATCATACCGAGACTTAAATTTTTTTTAAACATTTTTGGCGGACATTATGAATTATTTCACAATTCGCCTCCACCGTTAATATTTTAGTTGAGGAAAGTCTTGAATGCTTTTACTCCCATACTTATTCCTTTCTCCGATGGTGAACACAATTCGCAATGAAATTATTAAAGAAATACCGCTCTATTTTCTGGTGTAACTTTTAAACAAACCTGCCTAAACTATTCCACATACTGAGTATATCTACTTTCAGATGTCGATAATTTTCATTTTCCTCCCATTCTTCCCCGGGACAAACACTTGCCCTCGATGAAGAATCCTTGTTTCGATGAAGAATCCTTGGGTCTCATGGAATCAACCTGACCTCTGATTTATTTGGCAGCTACATTAATAATGTGATTACGATTCAAATACCTACATATAGAAAAATGAAGCTCGCATATTTTCTTAATTCTAACCGTTGGGAAACAGTACTAATAACAATATCGTCCTTATGTATCAAGCTCACTTGGTCCTTTATGGGCTTTTCTTACAATGAATCCGTAAATAACTACATATGCACATTCTTCCATGCCTTGGGTGGTGAAAAACCTACCGAGATGAGACTCGAACCTTCTATCTTTGGAATAGCAGGCAAGGACTTTTTCCCGCCGCCACGGAGGACGAGAATTTAAAACTTAATTAATTAAAATTTAATCTCAAGGGAAAGTGGCTGAGGGTAAGTTATCACCACTTTACATTACACTATACCCAATTAATGTGCATGAAGCTATAATTACTGTCACTTAATCTAATTCCTGAACAGTTATGTTATCAGTTAAAACAAAAATGAGTCGGGGGATAAATTACAGTTGGAGCTACCACTTCATCTTTCACCGAGAAGTTCGAGCTTCAAAAATTTGACACATGAATCGACAACGTGAAAAATGTCGCACTTTCCAATACTCTTTTAACAAATCAAAAATTAACGATTAGCTCAACACAATATTCTTCGGGCCATGAGGAAGGTATCTGTTAATTTTCAAAATCTCTTGAGGCATCTTGCAGTATTTGGGTCCCGCAAATATCCTCGTGCGTTTTTTCGCGGCGGACCCAGTACGCGTGTTCCAAGTAAGAACTTCCTGCGAGTAAAATGCCTCCAATACGCCTACCTGCGCGGGACATCCTCCCAACTCTGACGAGGTGGCCTTCGCTCTGTTGGGTATCTATACCTGAGCTGGGCCTTAAGGGGAGGAAGGCCTTTGGTCGGGAGGGGGGAGGAGGAAAGTGGAGAAGAAGGGGCGTCTGCATTCCGCTCCACGAAGCGGGCGGTGGAAGGATAGAGGGCGGCTTGGCTCATCGGCCTCCCATCGAGCGATCGGGTCAAGGGATGGGGAAGGCCTATTGATGCAAGCCGCCGACGCTCCACTGAAGCATTGCCCACACATTGGCCCTCCCCCCTTTCCACAACCCCTTCGGTTCTTCCCTGGGGTGCAACTTGAATGAAAGGGTGCCCCTTGGATATGGTGCATGGTCATCATCGGCCCATCGGGAAGGAGGCTCAGAATGTCAGTATTTACATTCCCGTAAACTCGAAGAGTGCGACGGAAGACTGCTTGCTAAATTTGGTAAGATCTAATCTACTGGGACATCCACGAGTGCCTTCAGATGGTTGGATCAATTTTTACTCTATGTACAGTTTTATGTGAGACTTCGCATTCGCGAATGAATACACTTATGAGTAAATGTACAGTCACTTCATAAAGTATCGCGAAACACTACGCTAGCGGTTCGTATAGGTCGGATGTCGTAGCACGAAATAAGTTGGCTATCCTGAACTATCTCTGGTGGCTATGTCCCTCTTGTCTTTCAATAAATATCATACTGTACCTGGAAATGCTCATAGTCAACAGAGATGGCTCAG
Source organism: Ceriagrion tenellum (assembly GCA_963169105.1). Lineage (NCBI taxonomy): Eukaryota > Metazoa > Arthropoda > Insecta > Odonata > Coenagrionidae > Ceriagrion > Ceriagrion tenellum. The sequence goes on from OY720636.1 coordinate 96,224,742, forward strand.
GATAGCCAACGTACTTCCAGCTTCGAAAGCCGACCTATACCGAGCTAGCATAAAGTGTCGCGATACTTTATGAAGTGACTGTACATTTATACTGAAAACCCGCATGATACCAATTTTTTATTTGGTACCTAATTTATTGCTATTTAAACACGTAGCCATATAGCTTTTGGCATACATAGTATCACTATCACTCCCTCTGCAGCTGGAGAAGGGCTATGAGTCCGAAACGACCCAAGTAAAACTTCCCCTTTCTCGAGCCCCTTTTTACTGAACCCCCGTCGAGTTTTCTTCATATTATGTCCATATATATACAGTGATGGCCCGATTACTGTACAAAAGTTATTGGGCTCGATTACAATTATTTTAGCCAAAATGTAATTGATTACAAGTATCAATTACTTTTCAGAAAAGTTATTGATTACAAGTAGATTACATTTAGATTACTTTTGAAATTCGTCGCAAACTTCTCCTAGAAATACTTAGTATTTCAATATCTATTTTTCCTGAAATTTTAATTCTCTCATTTTAGTTGCTGTTCTCTATAGTTTCATGCCCATTCAAATCGCTCAACTTGCGGAATAAATTTGCTTTCATAATAAGTTTTCATCCTGCGACCAAGATTTCATGATATCCTATGATTGAAGGCACTTCCTTCATTGTTAATGTCACTAAATAAAACAGAGGTTACTTCATTGAGGTAACACTTCAGCATAAGCTCCTTCTGAGTTCCCTGACAACAATGTACGGTAACGCTATCTACCCACCAATTTCCTGAAATATAAATGGATCAGATGTCTCAAATAAATAGGTTATTGAAATTAAGTTGGCATGAATATCATAGTACTTTAATGCATATAAACCATGTGTGTGAGATTTCTCTTGATATGCTTTTCAGTTGAAGTTAGTGGAAAAATAAATGGTCTTCTAGCAGAGCTAGCAGTACCAACTCAAGACAGCAGCAAAATCAGCAATTTCTTTCCACGAGGTACCATAGACGAATATTAATGGTGACGATGGTGACAGTCGCGAAAATGGTGACCGCGTGAAATCTTTCAAAATCACCGGAAGTTAACCAAATCAGCAATACCTCGACGCAAATCGATATATCGCTGAACCAGAACACAGATTGGGCACATCGCCACAGCGAAAAGGCACACGAATTGACGTCTTGACGGCGGCGGGATCTCAAATCTCGAACGAACAAACAGTTCACTGCTGATAAAAGTAAAGATTACTTAAATGTAACGATTACTCAAATTAGTTAAGGAGTAGATTACAAGTATCATTACTTTTCTTTTGAAAGTAACGATTACAAGTAAAAAATACCCAAAAAGTAATCGTTACCTGTAATTCGATTACTTTTACTCGATTACCGGCCATCACTGTATTTTTAATAATTTCTTTTTAATAATTCGAATTCATACGTACAGATTTTCTCCTTTACATGATATAATACATTTTTTATTATTCTAAAGGTGGCTAAAAAATAATATCAAAGTATCAAATTCGAGTAAATAGACACGCATTCACATACGATTCTCGCTCATTTTTCGAATTCCGTGCCGTAAGCCGAAGTCATTACTGTGCTTCAATTAGGGGGAAAATTTTAACATATAACTCGTACATCATTTAATGTTACTCATGGTGATTTCCAACGAATAAACGGATATACTTATATAAAATAGACATACTTATAGAAAATATGGTCTAAGCATTTTTTTCGACATGTGTACTTCCAAAGTTAATTAATTTTGCACTTACTCTCTCAGAATATCCACTCTTGTCACTTTAGATAGGCAAGAAGCAGAATTATTATATGCAAACATCTGTATTTAAATCGGCTGTTGCAATTAGATCAATCGCGCATTATTAAAGGGAAACTTCCATGCTGGTACTTCTATGTGCATTATCGTTAAATAGGAAGATTTTTTTCTTCTTTTTATTTTGTGACTACGAGTGAGATTACTACAATGAGGCTCGTATACTATGGAAAACTTCGCCGTTTGTTCTTTTCGTGCCGATCATACTATATGGATGTCAATACTATCATAGCCTCTCCCAGGCTGTCAGCCTATCTGTGTTTAAGTCATGGATTAGCCCTGCTTGTGAGACTACAAGATATGCTCGCACGGGAAAATTGTTTCATGAATATGGATTTCTGGAACACATTTACGAAAAAAATTACCACGTTAAAAAGTCCTTTCACTCATTCATTTGGGTATTCTATAAGAATATAACCCAAAATGCTTATTCTTTTCCTTCCCCACCCACACGGCTCTGGCTTCAGCCCCTCCATATATCACTCTCCATTCAATATACCCTCTCCCCTTACGCATCTTCCATCTCTCATTTCTACCTCCTCTGAATCTTCGTCACCAATTTCTATCCTCTCTCACCATTTCTAACACTTCCTCTGTCGTTCCCCTAGCTGTCATGTCAACCCTTTCCCTTCTTTAGAAGCAAATCTCGACATCTTCCATTCTACGAATATCCTCAACCTTAGATCATCACGAAACGTAAGCTCATTATTATAGCCTTGTTAGTGTTACTGATCCCTCGCAACAAAAGGCATGGGAATCGCTTTCAGATTAAAATTTATCCTAAATCTTTTATGCAATTTTTAAATCTATGCAATATTTAAATCTAAAAATAAAATAAAAATTAAATAAATTAAGAAAATAAATTAAATTAAAAATTAAAATTTATTTTCTGGCGATCTTATTAATACGAGGGTTGCCCAAATAGTAAGGTCCCACTTTTTTCCTCAAAAACTATTCGGGCTAAGAAAATGAAATTGAAATATTTAAAGAATGATGCATTATTTACTCATTCTATTTTTCCTCATATCTCCTTCAAGTTTTATTGCCTTCCTCCACCGATTCACTAGGGTGCGTATACCATGTCAGCACTTGTGTTCTCTCTGGTTACGAAGTCACGTTTTCACTGCGCTAATCACCTATTCGTCGTCCGACGTTATGGTGTGGAAAAATACGTAGTGTCATTATTCAAAATGGATTAGAAAAGAAAAGAAGTTATGAAGGCATTAAAATTTTCACGTCTTAATTATGTACCATGCTGGTATTCGAGACCCTTATCTTGAAGTCTGCCTCTTTCGAGCCCACAAAATTGGTCAGAGCACTCAGGCGTAAGACACGGCAGCTTGTGATAGCCAGATGAAGCTTGGCAACCAATGGAGATGCGTCTCTCGATGGCCATTTTTGCACACTGGTTTCTGTTATTTGGGAGTTTTTTTAGTGTAGGCATTTATTTTTTGCCAAACCTCGTTTCTTACGAACTTATGACATATTACGGTAGATCATGAGAATACAATTAGGGAAATAGACTTCACAACAGACAGTTTTCACGAGATCGCTTAAAGACCATCAACATTGGTCGTTCAATCCTAAGATTGGATGACTGCAGCCCTCCACCCTTCCCTATCTAATGCTAGTTCCCTTACCTCCTGATATCTCTTCCTATGTACTTTCCTATTTATTTGGGGCCTGAACTTATTCCTGGGTCTTCCTCTGAGGACTTTCCCCTCTATTTTACTTTCAATTATGTTCTTCACAAACCCATTGTGTCTCAAGGTGCGTCCAATCCATCTTGTTCTTATTTTCTCTATGGTGTTTCATGTGGTCCTTTTCTCTTCTAATCTTCTATATAATTCATCATTTCTTATTTGTCCGTCCATTTTGACTTCGGCATCCTCTTCCGGCACCGGGTTTCGAAGGCTTCTAGTCCATTCTGGTCAGCTTTTCCAATGGCCCATGCTTTGGATCTATCTTAAAGACCACAAAGGCTGTCAATGAGACTTCTAAACAGATTAATCAACTGGTGGAGTAGACGACTACTAGTAATCGATTTGATCCCTAGTAGCGGTTCCTTAATCTGCTACGTAGTACTTTCATCATGTTTTGATTAACCCCTGCATGATTCTTGTATCTCTTTTATGTGATTGCAGTATACATTAACATATTACAATGGCATTGCTAGCATACCTTTAGTGTAGTGCATGTAGATGAATTTTACTCGCACATCATAATTCACGTTAGTGATAACTCATCCCCTGCCTAACACTTTTTAGGCAGCTGGTAGGGTAATATTTAGATGAAAATGTTTCCTCTTTCCTTTTAAAATTCATTAATGCCCGGCCCCATTACATGTTTTATTAAATATTTCCAAAATCACTATTATCAGATCCTTAATCGGTTTTCTTCCCATTTTATGACTGGCATATTTTTTAATCTGATTTCCCTTGCAATTCCTCCTACCAAGTAATTTTCAACAAAATACTCAATACCCAAAAACCATATAACCTTTACCTTTCTATTAAATATCTTAGTGAAATACTGTAATTATCTTACGTAAAAGGAACTCATAATTGATAGCTAACTGTGGTTCAAAATTCCTATGGTGTTGATTTCATGCAGATGACAGCTCCGGTGAATCTGCTATTGCATAAATAGTTTAGTAATTCTAAGATGATGCACCATGTGACCGGAAACCGGTCGGGAGCTAATACACGGACGTGTAGCTGGGAAGGATAGTACATCATTTTTGTTACTCTGGTGGGGACAGCATTTATTTATTTTGGTGAGTAAATTAAGGAACTATAAGAAGATTTTGAATCGTTTAAAGTAATAATGTGGAGCAAATCCAAATTTTTTGACTAACCATTTGAATAAAAGCATTCCATTCTGGCGCCAAAATAACTCTCAAAATGCATTTGAATATGAGTAATAGAATATTAAAAAGATGAATGCTATGACAAATGATCACTTTTGCGTGGTTACGCTATGGTTTTACGTTGTAAAAGGGGATGCTAATTATTCAAATCTACCAGTACTTATGATCGTTTTCCTTCTATCTGTTCTACACTAGTAAAAATCAATTAGTTTAAGAAAGGAAAGTAAAATCTATTAGTTTAAGTAAGCTGGGAAAATTTACGACCAGCAGCAATATTTTTACCTGAAATGATGGAATTGCTCATATTTTGCAATAACTTTTGCAATGTGAGTTCAAGAGTAAAACATTTTAATATTTCAACATGTAATACAGCACCAAATATCAAATAAATGGGCTGCTGAAACATATTATTTGGATATCTAGGAAAAATGTTAATGCAATTGAACGGAATAAAAGTGGCTATTATCAATATGTTACATTATTTTTAATTATTTTTTTATTAAAATTTTATTTTTTACAAAAAAGTTATTACATTATACGCCATATCAATCGATAATTACTTATTACAGAGTTTATTTGCTTTTGCCTAGTGAGAGTCGCAACCTACGTCTACCAATTGCGTTCACTTCTCCAACAATTTTTCAATGCGGATTTAAAATTAGCACCCATCCACACTACATCTTTAAAATGGCTCGTGATAAATTCGAGAGATAAATTCGCACATGAAACACACGTACACGAAGGAACAATTAAACTGGAAAATCTATCACAGATGCGGCGAATGCACAAATACATCTTTACATCGAAGGCCCGCAATATTTTTGAAAAAGAAACCTTTTTGGTGGTTCTGTCTCCATTTGCGTTGATGCAAAATCCTCCTGCCTCTCTCATGTCAGCAATTTCAGTACACCGCTGGAATGTCGCCCACATATGCATGACCCACTTGCCGAGGTTCGTACCACGAAAATGTGTTTCCGGTTATCGCCGCGGACCTGATGATCGGCAAGTGCCCTTATTCAGCCCAAAGTGTATGCTTCGAAAAGCACGAACAGGAATGCACCGCATATTCTCCTTTGTGCGAGCGTCTCTCCGCTCCGCAACTTCACGGATGCACGATCGGAGCCCATCGTGGGGCGAAGCGGAGTCCTCTTTCGCGGTAACACTCCGCTCGCATAAACCGCGGACACCCGAACAATACCCGTCCATTGTTTGCCCCTATATATCCCCCTTTACCATTGCCCCATCTAGACACAACAGTTATGGACAGGATTTAGTGCGAGTGGCATTTAACTACGGGTGTTCACAAAATATAAGCGTATGTTTTCGAGATGTGCCATCGCTGTTGGCCAGGCCAGGTTTTTGCATTTTCGCCTGTTCAGCTTCACCATCCAAGCCTTGGTCAGTTCACTCATCTTTTCCTTAGAGGGACGTATTCAATGAGGCTCACGTAATCTTTGGAGTCTACCTTGTAATGATGAGCCATTGTGATCATTTACTCAATCTTTATTGAAATCCATATACGATTATATCTTTTGCCATCTTCTTTCGAATATCCTCGAACTGCCATTAGAAAACTCATCTTTGCTGTCTCCTAGGCCCATGGGTCTGCTTTCCTAAATTCCTAAAATTGAGAACCTTACATTTATGTGGGATCGGTTATGTGGGTATCTATAAACTCCACTTTCACCAGGGTGTCGGAACACAAAAGGTGTTTGGTGAACAGAGACCCGAAGTCTTATTTCGCCAAACATCTAATGGAAGAATCTCACCACTCCACATTTAATGTGAACATCCTCCGTTCCCAGGAGAAAGGACACCGTCTAGATGTTGCGAAACAGTGGGAAATAGTTAAAAGAAAACGAAAGAAAATGAATTTATTAAACGAGAATGAATTTGTCTGTCATTCTCCGATTTTTGACTCCATTGTTAAATAACTTTACCTCCTCCAACAAACTACCCTCTCTCCTCACACCACCCTCCCCCCCCTTTCCATTTTCTCCCACTTGTCCTTCTATCCTTTCACAGTGTGACGTAAACACGGTGTTTCACGTATTATATAAGCCTATATCTGTTTATGTTGTATTTGTCTTGCCTGAGGATGACTGTTGTTCAGTTGAAACACGTGTAGCAAGAGGTGAAATAAAAACTAGTAGACAGTACGAAATCGTTTGAGCTTTTATTTATGGGTATCTATAATTTACCAATTTAGTTATAGGCCGGTCAAATGCTTTATATTATTCAATGAGTTCATAATAATTGACACAATAATGGCGCATGAAGCAAGGAGATAATGAGTGCGATAAAGTGTGTTGTTCCTGATTATTTCATAATTTTATCCTCGAAGGACACGCTTGAATTCTGCGATCTGAGGATATTTATATGAAGGTTAAGTCGATAAGTAACTTTAAAAACTGAATAGTGGAAATTATAATCAAATTAACTTCCCGAAAATCATTGAACTTTTTTATATATTCACCCTGTGAATTCAGACCCATCCCATCTCTTTAAAAGTCCTTTATAGCCGGCAGCAAAGATGTCTTTTGTTTGCTGTCGCAGCCAACCAGGAACACCTTGGACTATGGCATCGTAACTTTCAAAATGTCGGCAACCCAGATTATTTTTTAGGGACCCAAACAGATGAAAACCAACGGGAGCTAAGTTGGGACTGTACGGTGAATGTTCCAAGCGTTCCCAATGAAGTGTTTACGACTGATGCTGATGATGAAATACTGACATTTGCGACTTATTTATTGACATACTCTCGTATATTTACAGGTTTTCGCCTATCAGAACGTTATGCTGAATGTAGAATTTTCAGACAAAGCGTTACATATCGTCATTAAATGCCATGATGTTTAATACGCGGAAAAAATAAAGGCCTCTCTAATACAATTTGGATCCCTTTTGTAAATCGAGGAATAATTCACATTTGGTATAATAGAAATCGGATCGATGCGACTACCTTTTGATTCCGAACGCTCGCAGTCAAACCTCGTCAACGGTGCTTAACTTTTCTGCAGAATTTCGGTCCTTATTTGAAAGTTATGGCAAGTATTTCAGGAGTAGTACTTCATTTGTCGTGGTCCTTGGGGTTCCGGTCTTTAAGAATTAGCATGTGTCAACGCCGGGTTTCCCTTCATACTTCGTTTTCTCCTATAGAATCTTATCCAATGAACCTTTCCATATCAGCCTACCTACTAATCCTTCACGATATAAATTATATCTACTATCTGTCAATAACGTCTAGGCTCGCCTGACATCTCTTCATATTACCATGGTAAAATACTTTCTTACTAATTTTTACCCACTACCTGCCCTTATAACTCCTTATAGATGATGTCGGTATTGATTCCAGGATTAACATGGTCCTCAGTTGATATATTTTTATTCAAAAGTTCAGATAACCATCCAGAGACATTTCGCCTATAGAAAACGAAATAATCTACTAAGCCTACTAGGGGTAGTAATCAGTTATGTCTCAACGCGGTTAAACTCCGGCAATTTTGTGGATATGACGTTAGAGACCCCGACCAGGGGTGCAACAACCCCCCGAATCGTGGGGGAGGCAAACTCCTTGAAAAAACTGTGTAAGCTAGCCAAGCGGGGGGGAGGGGGTGGAAGAGTGTCTGCAAATAAATTTTCACCCAAATCGGTCTGAGAGGCTGCAAATTTCAACCCACTAAGGGATGAAGGCGCAAATTATTTTTCAAATCGGGCTGTGTCCATTAAAAACTGAGCCACAGCCTCTGATTTCTGGGGGGCCTATCCCCCCCACAATCGTGCTTGGGGGTGCAATGTCCCCCCTGCCCCCCCCATTGTTGCGCCCCGGACTCCGACAATGCTCATATATTGAATGGTCTTATTTAAAGTTTTCGACGGTTTGACATCACAATTGCGTGACTGCCGAGGCTCGGTAATTTCGATATCTTACCCGATAACTTCTAGGTTCGAACAAATCAAAATGGTAAATTATCTGGCTGAAATTTCTCATTTAAGAAAATGAAAATTATTTCAGTCCTCTTTCTGCAGCTTAAAGGAATCTCTATCCACGGAAATAGTTTAACGCCCTAATTTTACTGGCGTTAACCTGATCAATCTACCCATCACGCTGTTTCTTTCCGGGGTGTAGACATATGAAAGCTCTTGTGACAGGCCGGTATACCGCAGAAGGCTTTTATAATTTCCTCCACTATGTCCCGTCATTGGATACCTCTTTTGCCCCAGGTACACTCATAAATTTCATGTAGACTCCTCTCCTTTTGTGGCCCCTAATATTCCCACTCTTCACTTTTAACAAATACATTACCTGCTAATTTGGGTTGAATTGCTCTCCAGCATGGTTGGAAGCGATGCGTTCGTTTTAATTACCTTTGGATAGTAGGTAAGGTGGTTACATGTGTAAAGTTAATTTCAATTTCATCTACATGGGTGTGTAGACTCGGTGTATGTCTTCTCGTCCCTTCTCCTCCTCCTCCTCCTCCTCCCATATCACTTCCCACCATGTCTGCCCGAATTCCAAGCATCGCGAGGGCGCAGTCGACCCGCACTTAAATGGTTCCGAGCGTTCGCGCGAACGGCGTCGGCGGCTTCCCGGCCGCTGAGGACGCTTGAATTGGCATTGTGTGCGCCGGGAGTGGAGTTTTGTGTGAGAGATAGCGGCCTCTATCGTCCGCGGCCTTTCCCGGGAAGGTCGTTAGTGGACGTTTGGAGTGGCCCGCGAGACGGGGAAATGCAGAGGGGAAGAATTTCCGAAAAAAATGAGGAGGGAAACTGACAAAGAAAACAAAATTTAAAAAAAACACACACATGGGACGGAATTGGGTGAGCTCTCAGGCAAAAGAGAGGGCTAAGGTAAGGTATGTAGGTGGTGTGTTAGTCGCCGGGCACGGGTTAATAGTCAATAAATTTGCCGCGGAAGGCGAGTCTCCCTGATTAACAAGCTCGGGCGCTCTTAGTCGGAGTGGGGATTGTTACTTCCGGTATGGGGGAGGATGGCTTTTCAGCGTGGCTCGGTAGGTTGGGTGGTTAGGTGGGCTAAGCTAATCCCACCTGTACCCCGGGATAAATAATTGGTCTACCTTTTCAAACGAGATTACCCCCCCTCTCACTATCCCTGAAGGTGATTCCGTTGGAATGTTCTTCAGCGGCAAAACCTGAGACTTGGCCCCCAACTGCAGAATCAGAGCCAATTGCCCGAGTTGACCTCGATATCGCGGGGCTCTGGTGGTGAGGCAAACGCAAAACTTTTCAATGATAAGAGCGCCGCAGGTCATATGAGCAGTCAGCGAAATTTCCGTACATATTACTTTGGAATACATTCAATTTCGAAAGTTCTTTCCTCTTTAAAGGATTGATTTAATGGACCATGATAGAGTGACTAAAAATAATTTTTCTGGTGAATATAAAAAAGTGTCAGACAGGAGAGAGGACTCAAGCTTCCCGCGGGCAAGGAGTTTTTTTTAATTAAAACTAGCGGCCCGATTAAATTTGATACGCCGCCAATACCAGTAAAGTGACAAGTTGTTTTCTATACTTACTTTTTCAAAAAATATACTAGAAGACAATGCGTAGAGTGAGCAAATATAACACCTTTGAAACACTTTATGTCAATAAGCATGCCCGAAGACTAAATGCCAATTCTCACAAGCTCGTCCGATTCCATGAGTAAAATCCTTTTTTTCCACAATATATTCTTGAGTTCAGGGCATGTTATTACTATCAGTTAATTGCTACTAATCTGTTCTGATTTCTACTATAATATACCAAAAGCATCATCAAAGTGACACTATCACCATATCTTGTCTCTTGAATCCAGTGAACGCAAAAAGCATCTGATATAATCTGTGACTAGAACCACTTGAATCATATACCAAGGTCTAAATGGTTTGATACATGATTTTCAATAAGTATAATTATTATATAAACGCCAAGTTGGAAAGGTATTTCACGGTATGGCAAATACCATTAAAAGCAGCGAGATTAAAACAATAAAATCTAGCATATTGCTACTGTGCTCTCTTTTTTATCCCTCCAACTCAATTGTGTTCACTGGCAGATATGATACAACATGATAACTATTGCTCTTACATGCCAAATCAAACCATTACTTCCATCAGAAAACATAGTTCCAACAAGACCACAGAGATATCCTTTCCTTTGGCATAACATTGTATCCTTGCTCGCAGTTCAAAGGGCTTACTTAACTTCTATCGAATAATTTATGATACATTTCCTTTTGAATGAATTATTAAAAATGTTCGTAAGCGTGTTCAAGGCAAGATCAAACTAATTTTAAAGATGAAATATAAGATTTTAGGACGTATTTCCATTTTCATGAAAGTTAATTTTATTAATTCCTTAAGGTTTTACATCCAAAATGAGGATCCTATACTCAAATGCGAGTACTTAGATGGTTACTTAAAGAGCTGTGTCCATGACAATACGAAAAAAAAACTTTTTAAAAAAGTATCGTCCTTGATTTTATAACCTATGAGAGACCACTGTCTGCAGAAAAAAAGTCAATGAAGTTCGTAGTGAAGTTCTACGCGGAGGTTAGTTTTGTGTGATGGATAGAGTTAGTATCCTATTATGGTGTCCCGTGATCGAATACAGTCATCAGCAAACACAATGCAGAGGAATCGCGATCCTTACCTGAAAGTTCTGAAAAGAGCACTACTTATTTTCATTACTCATATTTAATATTTTTGCAGGTATTTTTGAAAGCACCATCGTGCGTAGGAGTATTTAAAACACTTTGCTATGATCTGTCATTGCCTCCAGACCCAGTCCTCACGAGATTTGGAACATGGCTGGTGGCTTGTGTGTTCAATGCCCAGCACTTCGAAAAAAATAAGAATGTGAATAACTATCTGTACTAATATTTGTGACTAATGAATGAATTCCATTATATGTGATAGAATTCCTGCCAGTTTTGACCACTTAACTATAACTGCAACTGCACGTTCAAAATTTAAGAGGAAAACTTTATTTTAATTTTTTACTTCAGGTTATACAGAATATTGACCCTGAAGATGATGCAGAATATGTAGAAAATGTTCGAGAACTCTTACAAGATAGCACACTTTCACTGGACCTGATATGCATTTCAGCATCCTTTGTGTTTTTTGTTGAAACAATCAAACACCTTGAATATTCCATCCTGAGCGTAAGCGATTCAGTGTCGTCAATTATGAATGTAAAGGAGAAACTTGAAAATGAAAAGGGTGCAAAATTATCATGTTTTTAGTTAAGACGAAGGCTTCGAGTTGATGAGTGATGTAGCTCAGATTCTCAATGGGAAGTTCAAGGGGCAGACATCTAACATCTTCCAAAAACTCTCTGTAAATGAAGTGGCTACGCTGAGGTATGCTCCTATGACAACCTGTGAAGTTGAGCGATCATTTTCGATGTACAAACTTATTTTGAGCAATGATCGCACAACGCTTACTGTGGAAAACGTGGAAAAATGTCTTGTCTGCCACTACTTTATGACGCGTCGTCGAGGCAATGAAACTTAAAAAGAATGAAAGTAGGTAAATATTTTTCCTATATTTTAAATGATGCAATAAAAAATATAATATTTTATCAAAAACATATATTAAAGCTTTAATTTTTCCTTTCCAAAATAAAGATAGATAATTATCAGCTGTAAAAATAATAGGGATTAACATTTTTCTTCCACTATTGCTGGTCATCAAACGAAATGTTATTCAGAATTTTAAAGAATATTTTGTAAATTGTGGTTTTTCCTTTCTTAAAGTCCAAATAACAACTCGAAAACCCACGAACCCGCATCTCTCGGCTCTTTTTTCCAATAATTAAGTTAAATTTAACAACTTTCTCTCGAAAATACCTCAGACTTTTGAGAGACTTTTTTCAAAAATATTTGCAACATTTTAGGTGACTTTTTTGCAAAATTGAGGACTTTTTTCCGCGCTCTAGTAATGACATACATGATGAAAGGAGGGACATGCATGGCAGTGATGAACCTCGCCCAAATCAGGAATGTCGTAAGACAATAGTTCCATTGATTTTGAAGTTTAAAACATAAATCAATAATTGTATTAAGTTTTAGAGAATTGCTAAATAAACTTTCCGTTGTGAAGGCATTGAAAAAAATCACTTCACTTGACCGGGACTCGAGACGCAAACATCTAGTTTATATAAACCCCAAGCTAAATTCGCCTTGAAGGAACATGGATTGATGGTGTAACTGGAAAACACACCTAACCGGCAATTGGGAGATCCGGGTTCGTATCCTGGTCAAGTCACGTGGTTTTTTTCAGGCGAATTTCAATCCTTAGTTCATATGCACCCGTGCGAGTGACTTTGTACCACATCAATTGTGCATGCAATTATTGGAAATTCGTAAATTTAAAGACTTATATACACTTATTTATTTAAATAATGACTACTTCAGTCATATTAAACTAAATTTTGGCGCCATTAATGTTTCAATACTTACCATGTTTCTAACAGCTGATGGCATTGAAAACTTTAGTTCAAATCGGTTTAGTTCAGTCTCCATCATGACAACGGAAAAATTATGTATACATTCCTTCCACACACGAATTACACAGGTTACTCGCAGAATTACTAATCTAAGCCCTCTCTACTCTCGCGGCAGACTACGTAATCGGCTCATTGTGACCGCCAAAATGGTCTCGACTTCACACATGTCCTTTTGCGCTCCTAAAATTAGTCCCTATCGGATGAAAAAAAGAATCGCCGGCCCCCTAATGAAATTACGAGAACCGGGAAACAATATATTTGGGCAGCCCGCTCAACAGACCCCAGTTCAGCGGTATTCACCCATTGGACAATGGAACTCGACCCACCAAGGACAAATTGAAAGTAATGATGGCGACCCAAAGACCCGTCTTTTAATAAAATGGAACATAAAAACATAGGGTTTGTTGACCCCAGCCTGCTTCAAGCACTAACTTCAAAACTCCAAACAAGAGCTGAGCACGGGTCGGAGAAGTTTTTAGAGCCTTTAGTGCATAGTGTATAGGTAGGTACATAACCGTATATCCCATGTCTATTTACAACTGAGCCTTACACAAGATATTGTTCACTAATTCACTAAAATTTTGCACTGAATATTAAAAGAGGCATTTCCAATCTGTGGTTAAACATTTTCCCGATAAATACCCTAAATAATTCTTTCTCGTTGTAATGAGCCAGCATAGTAGTTATTCACGTTCAACTTATAACGCATTGTGCAAAAGCAACATCCGTGAATAAAAGTGCGTGAATTTATTTTAAATGTTATTAAATTCGAGTACACTATCAATTTTATTTCAGAAACTCTGATAACTTATGCTTACATATTAACGTGTATTTAAGTTAAGATTTAGTGCATATACTATGGCAAGTCCACAAAAACATGAGAAATTTTGAAGAATATAATTGATGAACTAGCATCCCTCGTTTGGCGTTGAAATGAGGCGAAAATGGTGACTAAAAATGAATTCGTAATCGATTCAGAACACCTTCTTTCATTTTTTATCGATAATGAACCTACATGCAGAATGCAGAATCCTATCCTAGGCATCAGGAAATTTATTTATATATATATATATATATATATATATATATATATATATATATATATATATATATATATATATATATATATATATATATCTCAATCTACCGTACGTTCCATATTTTAATACCTGAATTGACAAAAATGTTAATGCCGCTAAAGAAAAAAATGAGGAACAGTTGAATGAGTAATGACTGGCCACTTATTTTCCCATGCCCATATATTTGTCTGACTACTACTTGGAGATATTCCTTAGACATTACTGAATTTAATTGCACGAACTCCTAAATAGCTGACCTACACCCTAGATTCTATTCTCCTTATGATTTTTTTAGAAAATGAATGCTAATATCTTTTGAGTTTGAACGTCAATGCTCCTGAGAAATTCATTTCTTAAATGTTTAATCTTGCGCAGGAAAGCGAAAGGCATGATACCCCAGTTTAATTGCCGGGATGGCGTCTTGAGAGGGATAACTCCTGGAAATTTTACCAGTCCTCTTCTGCTTAAGTAGTTCAGTTGGGCAAGAATACGCGTATCTCAACAAGATAAAGAGAATATTTAAGAAGGAAAGAATGACACTTTTAAAGCTCACTGCTATACTCTAAAACATCGACAATAGGTTTAAAATATACAACTCAATGAGAATACGTACATCTTAACAAGATGAGGCATTTAGAATTATACTCCCGCGTGTAGGCTGGCGGTCAAGGTAACGAGTCTGTCTCAAGATGAGTTTGTCTATCAAAGAAATTTCAATCAATGGCAGTGAACAGGTGAGGTCAGAGGATAATATTTTTTGTTTATCAACTTCGATGATACAGAAAAAATATTGCTTTGTTGAAAACAGTTGTTTAATTGTCAGACAAAGTGCTTCATTATGAGTCTCAGGTATTATTTTTGATGTTTCTAAAAAAGTCAAATGCTGTGCTCAAAGAAGATAGGACTACAAACCAGGAAACATTAGGAAAGCCATCACAAAGATGGGGTGAGCTTCTTACAGCTAGACAATTGAAATAAAATAGAAAAAATCTCCAAAAGTCGTAAAAATGGCACCCTTCGTCAACAAACACCAAACTTACTGTGTTGGTATGCTGGGAAACAACAGCAGCGACCAACCACAGCCTCTCAACCAAGAATACCCCCCTGTGATGGTTTACGGGAATGTTACTTCCTCGCCAGTGACCAAACACAGACGCACACATACAACCCAAATAGGATCCTTTGCTAGGGCTAATTGGACCCGGCTAAGGATGTTTGGGTTATAACCTGGAAACCTTCACAGGGCTAATGAGACCCCGCTAAGGATACCCGGTTATTTACGCAAGCACACTCAAAAAGCACAAAAAAATCACTCACTCACACACACAAATGGGCCCAACTTCTGGGAGAATCAGCTCAAAAAGAGCGTGGTCAAATCAACACAACAGGAACGGACGAGGGTGGGGGTCGAATACGCGTATTTCGGCTACAAAGTAGCCCTCTTCAGCGAACCGAAGGTAACGCGTCACGTCAACACAAGGTTAAAGTGAGGAAGGGTCAAGACATCCGAAAGCAGGAAACAGTATGTGAAAACATTTGTGTAGACCGTGGCACTCTATGGATCGGAAGCATGGACCATTGGAAAAGATGACCAGAATATACTTTGAAAGGCCTTTGAAACCTGATGTTGGAGGAGGATGCTGGAGATAAAATGGACGGAAGAAATAAAAAATGACAAAGTATGCATAAGAGTAGAAGAGAAAAGTACCATATGAAGCACCACACAGAAGAGAATAATCAGATGGATGGGACACACCTTGAGGCACAATTGGTATGTAAAGAAAATAACTGAAGGCAAATTAGAGGGAAAGGTCACCAGAGGAAGACCCAGGAATAAGTTCAGGCCCCAAATAAATAGGAAAGTACATAGGAAGAGATACCAGGAGGTAAGGAAACCAGCATTAGATAGAGAAGGGTGGAGGACTCCAATCAACCAATCTTAGGATTGAACAACCAACGATGATGATTCTGCTTAGTTGCAACTTATATATAAGGGAAAGAGGACTATTACTAAGCACCGCTCCCAGCTATACTCTAAAATATCGACACTACTACCTGTTCGTTTTACGACATGACTACCTCTGTGAGGTGTATATTTAAAAACGGACAAATTGTACTTCATCCTCATTGAGTTACGAAGTTATTATAATTTATTCTAAAATTTGCTCCTTGGCGAAAGGCAAAAAAGCACTGAAAATGCGTACATATAAACTGCAAATGAAATGCGTAAAGCACGTTAGCTTTCATAAAAAAGCGTGTAAACATTTTGAAATTATATAATTTTCACTCACAGAAATGAAAGGTTTTCTGAATGCAAAGGCACTACAACGCTCCGTGTGTCGAAAATCAATAAATATATGCGGATACATGACTTTAGTTATAAAAGATAATGACGAAATCTATGCGCCATAAGTGCAGAAAAAATGGGCAACCCATGAAGAAACACCCATCATGCTCAGAAAAAAGGGTTGACTTAATATGTTGCTTCGAAGAATTGAGATGAATTTTGTTTGCCGGAGATGTGAAAACACGTAAATAGCCAAGAAATAGCTGTGGCATGATTGGTTGAAGAGCAATAAAAATGTCCTTAAATGGATATCTGTTCCCACTATTCCTTCCACATTATCAAACCGTTCCAAAACACCATCTCCTATGGTGGGGGAGGGGGAGCAATTTCAGCGCGCCTAATTTTCAAGCGAGTTAAGGCAGGAGAATAACCGATTTGGAACAAATAGTATCGGTAGAGAATCAGAAAGCAAATTGTGAGTGGAAGACAAATCTATCGTGAAGCCCAAGAGTCGGGGAAACAAGTTTCAGTTTGGAAATCATTTGAGGCCGAATCATTGAGCCGAGAGAAATTTCTCTTCGGTCGAAAACTTAATGGAGTTATCGGTTAACGATGCTCTTCTCAGGTCTATCGAAAGAAAGCCTGGCAAGCGTTATCTACTTAGTGGCGTTTAGGGAAACTCGTTTCAATCATCGTAGGCAATTTATTTTTTTAATATTGTAACATGAAATACCCCCTATTAAACTATGTAAACGTTTACGCATTGTCTCATTGCAGATGTATGTTTTCCTGAGCTTCTTTTCCCATGGATTTTTCATTTTCTATTCTCAGAAAGCTCGCCAGCATCATCCAAGTGAAGAGAGGAATTCGGCATAATGACTCATTAATATCGATGCAGCTCAACATTATAATGGAATAAATAATAAACCAAGTGCGTAATATTAATGACTTCGGCTTTAATCCGTTTGCTGGGGCCGCAGATAATTTCACCTGCTCTCGAAGCCCAGTGAAAGGGTCGACCCTCATTTAGCTGAACCCGAACTCGCTCGAGTTCGAGGCCCCGGCGTCGACCCTTCACCGCGGGTTGGTAATTGCACCAACTGACCGAGATGGGAGGCCGGATCAAAATCCTATGCTATGCCCATGACGCTGTACTTGAGGCAGAAAACGTAGGCAACCTCCAGAGGTAGGTAGCGGCAGAAATTCTATAGTATGAGCAAATCATTGGCCATGACGATATCTGCCTCAAATACATAATGTTTGACGACACTTAACCTCCTTTTAGATGATTTCTCTCCTTTGACGGTAAAATTATACAGATGGAAATGAAATTTGAATATCTTGGCGTATAGCGATGACAACACTGCCTACTGTACCTACTCCTACGGGAAGCGACACGATTGGGAGCAAAAGTGGTGTTTTCTCCTCTCTGTTCAACTACATGATATTCAGCATAAGAGAAAACTTGTCATTTTTTCAAATATAAGGCAATTTATAATTGATATTTTAACAAATTATTGATCAAATACTGATCTTAACCAGATGCAGGCAATAAAAAGTGGCATAGATTTGCGGGAAGCGTACTCAGTAATTTCACATAATGCGTATAATTGCTCCATTCAGCGGCCATTTAAAGTGCGTTGAGCATTTTGAATGGATAAAACATTGTTTGCTCACGGTGTAAGCAACAAAACTGAACGCACTAACGCACGGAACTGAACTAACGCACACTCACAAGAGGTAACAATTTCACATGACTTTGAGGTAATATCATTAAGAACAGTAAACCATGAAAATGAAAATGCTATTACCCTTAACTCTCCATTATCAATAGTATGGTGACGGAGTTTATGAAACACGGTGAAAGCTTTAACGCTGACGAGAATAAAGGAGTAAATGGTGAAATCGAGAAGAATCAATATATGCCAATATGGAAAGCGTTGTCTACTGAGTAGCGTTCAGGAAAACCCCGCATTTAAATCATTTTAGGCTAAGTATTTGTAATACCAAGTCATAATAGGAAGAAAATGTCAATCCTGTGCTACAATTTTTACTGCTTATTTATGTCAAAGCCATCACAAGAGCGTTCCTATTTCAGTGCATCTTCAAAATATGTTCCTTTAATGCATTATAAAGCTAACTTGAAGATTTCACTACCATCAATGATTCTCAGCATGTCATATTCGAAAAATCCTTCCATTACCAACTAAAAATTATTATACCGAATAAATATATTCTATTTTCAAGTCTCTAACTCAGTTGTGGTTTGAACCTTGACTCCTGAAGAAACCCAGCCAGTCTCTCCTAGTTATTTACGTAGCATGGGCACGTGCTTGCTCTCAAATTCCTGCTTTTCATGTTCCATAGATGCTTGTTCTATAGAATTCCCATGATATTTAATTACTTCACAATCAATATCATTGCTCTCGATATTTTTTTTCAACCGCTCCTTTCAATTTCTCCTTGATCTTTAAGCTGTTGTGCAGAAGTGTCCCTTGGGCTAACGTAATTAGGTTTGTGATTTTCAGTGATTCAAGTTGCCTATGCTGTTATTATTTTCATTTTATTTAAAAATTTATCTATTTGCCAAAATGAGTATTCATTATTGATGTGTAAGGAGATGAGACATTAGGATGATATTTTTAGGAGACAAAGTACGTTTTTGGGTGGGGTGACGCGGGTGAAAGGTAGCTGACGGCCGTAATCGAGGGCAGGATGTTCGGTGAAAGGGGACGGGGAGGAAGAAAAAATGTTTTATGAACGGATTGATGAAGGACTCGACTTATACAGAGATGTAGAAAGAAATATTGTGAATGGATGGGACCCTACACTCAGAAAAATCAGGAAGATATATACTAATTTGCGTTGTATGGGGCAGAAACGTGGACACTTAGAAAAGAGGACGGGAATAGACTGCAGGCATTTGAAATGTGGGAGAGAAGGATGGAGAAGGTAAAGACGGAATAGATGGCTAACGAAGAAGTGTTTGAAATGGTGGGCAAGGAAGGAAAACTTCTCAATGAAATTCGAGATCGGCAAAGAAGGTGGCTGGAGGGTGTTATAAGGGCCGATGGGTTACTCAAGAATGTGATAGAAGGAAGGATGTTGGGCAAACGATGAAGGGGAAGAAAGACAACAGGTTTCATGGATAGGATGAAGAAGGATATATCGTATGCTGAGGCGAAAAAGAGTATACTAGAGCAAGGTAGGTCCCTGAAAGTGTAGAAAACTGGGAGAAGATTCTCTGACATTCAACAAAACGTTCTTTAACCGGTAGAATACTATAAAAACTGCACTCACTTTCATTTTAATGCATACCTATATAGGCAGATAACCATAAACATTGTCATACATGATAGTCATATAATGTGAAAAGCCATCTTACACCTCCGCAATCCGATTCCCTTCCGGGTATAAGGATTGCACAATCAAAGTTTATGTAACCCTTACGAATGGATGGTGTTTTTTCCATACGATTCTGGCTTTGGGAAAAGGGGGTTGAGAGTAGCGGACACTTTGCAAGTGAATTCTCACGATTCTCCCGACGTTATCCACCCTTGGATTCCTCGCTTCTAAAAACCTCCGGAACCGGATGTGAAGAAGTCTTCGGCCAGGAGGAGAGAAAAAAAGAGAGAAGAGTCGACTTTGGTGGCAATAACGGCTTGATTTAACCTAACGCGGCCATCATTCAATCTTAAGGTTTCTACGCACAAGAAACGTCAGGAGAGGGCAGCGGAAAAAGGGTCGTTTCCCATTTGGCTGGGCCTCGCTCACTGTGTGACGAGGGAAGGAGGAGTTTTAAAATCCCCCCGCTCCACCATCACCAACACCGACCAACTCCGCCTCCCTATGTATTCAGCCCACCCACATCCCCCCCTTTTGCTGCCCACCCTCCTCCCTCTCTCCCCCATCGGTCCATTGAGGAAGGAAAGGAGTGGGAGTTGAGGGTGGGTAGGAAAAAGGATGAGCCTTCCTCTTCTGCGTCTTCTCCTGCGCGCCCCCCTTCCTTTACCTTCCCCCCCCCCCACGCACACCACTTTCCTGCCTTTTGTGGCAGTTGGCGTTCCACCAAAAAGTCAGGTGGTGCGGAGATGTGACAAATTGGCCCCAAATTACTGTTCCCTGGGCCCTCCACCTCTCTCCTTCTCATGGGCCCGGCTTTAGAAGCGGGCTCCTAACCGAGAACTCCCCACTCCTCTAACTCCTCCGCCCTTTTCCTCCACAGACTATCGGCCCGAGTGTAAGAAGACGAACGGACGGCCCTTCAAGTCTTGAAGAAGGATGCTGAAGATGGCGAGGACTGACTACTTTCCTCTTTAACTCCTTTGCTGGTTGGTTATTTGGGGATGCGAGCAACACCTGAAGTAATTTGCGCCATTAAGAAGAGATGGAATGGCAGGTATGATAGAGGTCATGCTCAATGCGACAGAATTGAAGCCATTTGTAATAAGGCTTGTAAATATATGGATAAAATAAAAAAGAAGTGCACTGAAGAGTTAAAGAACCTAATGGAACAATTCGAAGAAATAAGAAACAAATGGATTCGTTACAGTGGGTTTTGCTAGGAATACAATTGAAGGACTAAGAGAGGAAAATAAGCGCAAATGGTAAAACCAAGAGGAAAATACATACACCAAATAAATGGGAGAGTTTGTAAAAAAAGGTGTAAGGAAATTAATATTAGACTGAGAATAATTGAGGACTACAGACAACCAATCTTGTTGTTGTATGACCAATGAAGGAAAGGTTAATTAAAAGTAACGCCAATTTTAAGTAAATAAAAGCCAAGATGTTTCCGTCTGGCTTGTTTCTCATCCAATAACTGCAAGCTGTCACTAGTTATACACCACCCCATCGTTCGTTTACGGTAAAACAGTATAATCGAATTTTACGAGTAAAATTTATGCATGAATGATTATTTCCTCTCTGATGACAGCCAAAATCTTGACTCGATCTTTTTATCAGTTCATCAGTCATTTGAGACTACTTTGAACAAGGTGTTGTGATAATCCTTTCATTGCATTTTAGAGTGACATGATTGCTTACGAACTTAGGCTTACAGTGTAGTCTTTAATATCACAGCACACATGATGTGATCCTATGTATAAAGCTAAGGGCAAAGTGACTTTTATGTCTTAGTGAGACAGTGGAGTCATCAATGAATTAATCTGTATTACGAATTCCTCTGACTAACAGCGCGCAGATATCAATGGAGGCAGTGGACACGATAACTAAACTGCTTCATTTAGAAATGGGCGTATTATGAGGCGTAGCATTCAATGATGGACCGTTTGGGTCACAGAGCAGAGAAGAATAGCGGTGTTTTAGTTTAAATGCCACAGAGGGAATCGGAAATCTAAGGACGTTGAAACACATTAGTCTTATAGAATTCCTTCGATTATGAAGGAATGTAGTTTATCCCGTTGTATTTAACCGTTTAATCCACAGTTTGATTGAAACACTGGATTGAGAAAGAAAATAATTGAGAAATTAAGGAAGAGGCAAAAAAGCTGAGCCAAAAATTTGTATGTTCCGTTGTGTCTATGTTTTGGCAATGACAGGTGTCGTAGCCACGTGGGACCGGAATCCCATCCCCCGCCCCGAAATATTTTAATCTGTTTTTTAAAAATAAGCTACGAAAAGATAAATTTGTATTTTGATGCTTCAGCAAAGAAAATGTTGATAAAATCGATGGATTGGCTCAAAAACTCATTCGATATATAAAAACGTCATTTATTAACATAAAAAATCGTATGTACTATACTATTTCGAGATTGCACTCTAAAAATAAAATGCCCAATGAAAAATTTTGCTCCTTACAATCAAAAATTTTAAACTAATTTTCTTCCATATTACCTCCCGGTTACACGCAATTTGGACCACACCCCCCTAAAAAACGAAATCCTACGGCTGGTGGTAAAACTGTGCGTATGAAAAAATGTGTTCCTCCCCGTTTGACAGTCTTCTTACTTAGTCACTCCTGCCTGACCTTCCGACATACGAAATGCCGCAGCACACTCACCGTGATCCATAGATGCATTCCCCAAAATAAAATACGGAAATGTCTGAGCCGGACATGTCTGTGCACTTTGTTTTCGCTTGAGCAAATCCCAGCGGCCGACCCGACATCTGCGGCCCAGCACTCGTCGCCACGAGGCTGAATTAAGGCTGTTCGTCCCTCCCCGCGCACCTCTTTAGTGAGATCTATTTTCCCTCATTCGAGCCCGAAAATCTCTCACAGAGACCGACCACACACTTTAAAGTGATGAAGCAATCCATCAAGCCATACCGTAGAGCCCGCGGGACTGCACTGGGATCGGCGGGAGAGCTTTAAGGCTTGGGTGGGAGTGCATGGTGCGGCGGGGGGGAAAAGCGGTTCCGACGCCCTCCAAGACCTAATGGATTAAAGCACACAGAGTGGCTATTTTGAGGATTTGCTTAGCGAGAAAGATATAGAGAGATGAAGATGTGACCGCACCTAGTGATTCTACTTCGCACACGTGGGCCCTGGGCTGGAGAAGAGCTGAAGAGAAAATCTATTTTCCTCCAAGCCATCATCTACACCACCACCACCAGCTCTCCTTCCTCGTTCGGTTGGTTTTGAGGGTTGATCCGGTGGGGAAGGGTTCAATTTCGCCCCATTAAAGACGCATCCGTCCATTTCAATTAATTCTTTGGCCAGGCCGAGGAGAGAGGTTGGTGCGAGGTAGGGTGGGAGTGTGAGGAGGGAGTGAAAGACAAAGGAAGACGGAGGCGGCGCCTCGCGCGGAACGCTGAGGTCGATCGGCGAGCATTCCAACTAAATCCTGGCGTCTCTCTTTTTCACACAAAAGAGGTCAAATGTGAAAATGAATTGAATTGTGCAGTTCCGCGCGAACCGTTCTCTTCCCATCTTCCACTCCCGAGACGTAACAAAAGAAGAAAATAAATTTTTTATCTCCGGCAAGTGACTTTTTTTTCCTTCAAATTTGGAGACTTCTTGGATCTTTGCACTCTTGAATTATATCTTCTTCCTCTTCGTCAATTCCACGCTCGTCTTCTCTTGCCTCGTTCGATTATTTTTTAAATTCCCTTTTGCCTCTCCGTCTTCACTTCTTGCTATAAACTCTCTACAATTACCTTGTTGATTCGAGGACACTTGTCACCGTGCTCAAAGAAATACAATAAAATGCATACGTACCCGTCCATCACATCTTTCCCTTTCCAGGTTGGCTAAGTCTAACAATTTGGCCACTGTTGTTAGATCTAGGAATCTGGCTCCTTTTCAATATTTCCTCCATAAAGTCCTCCCCATCATGCCTAGGTCCATTAGATTCATGAATTCTACATTTACATCTACATACTAGGTACCCTGCTTACCACCCCGTGGACGTATGGAAAGGGTTTTAGGACACCAGTCGTGTGAAAATGCAAGGGAGGAGGTCTAGAAAGGTGAAATAGAGACGCGTATTACGAGAGTGCATTTGTGGATCTCGGCTTTTATTGTGGTCGCGTATTGAGCGCGGAAAGAACGAGTTTTCATACCTATCTATTTCGGCAACATAGCTCTCTTATTGATCGCTTATGTCAGACCTAGAGATTTAGTGAGGCGTCATAATAATATTCTCCGTGTCGCTGTGAAATACACCAGTTCTGAATTTCTCAAGGAAGCTAGACCTAGCGTGTAGCCTCTATGTCTCTAGGGGCTCCCACTTTCATCCCTCTAAAAGTTGTAAAACACTAAATGTTCACTCGCAGCAGTTATTAACGAAGTGTGCTACTTTTCTTTGTATTATATTATTTTTTGGTAAAATCTTTATGGCTAGGGTCCCAAATGCTAGCGGCGCATTCGAGGTGTGGCCTATCTATGTCGAAGTAGTCTCTCTTTGACTTTTTCATCCTAGGACCTTTCTTATTATACTCTTAACTAAACCTAGTTTATTTAATGCTGAGCTGCATATGTTTTGAATGTGTGTTCCCCACGATATATCAGAAGGTAAGGTAGTTCCAAGACATTTAACTGTATCTGAAGTCATTGCATTCATCCATGCTCTCCAATGTCCAAGAAACTTAATAGTCCTACTTTATAGAATTTCTTTCAACAATGTTCGCATGACTGCACCATTTTACCCTTCACTCTCACGCCATTCATTCCATTCCCATATTAATCTTTCATAATTTATCCATGAAGCATTCTCATGGCCAAAAAAACGCACTGCAATCATTCCATCAATCAAGTCTATTATAGAAAATGAAACCCACCATCATCTGTTTACTGCTCATTCCCTACCCTATCCATCTTATTTTCGCAGTTAATATTTGTCAGGTGCCCTGTTTCCACTGGATGTAGTCTACAATAAGATTTTTACTGGCACATTCAGGTTTCGCCACCATATATTGAAGCTGGAAAGAGTGCACTTGCTACACTACGATTGCATTTTCCATGCGTTTCCCACGAGATGCTCCTCATAATACATAAGACCTCCCTACCCACATTAGCACGCCATTTCAACTCTTTACCTGTATTTTGCAAACTTCCATCCAAGGAATATGTATTAAGATAGTTTGAGCCAAATTCCATTTTACCTAGAAATTAATGGCAACTAGAATTACCCAGAAATTACCTAGAAATTAATGGCAGCTAGAATTAAATTTAAAGAAATGCGCGATAACGTGGTGTCCCCCAAGGATCAATACTCGGCCCATTACTATTTGCCATATACATTCAAGATCTCCCTAATAACATACACCATTGCAAGTACCATTTATACGCTGATGACTTGCAGATCTACATCGACTGCGATCGCAACGATATCTCAAATGCTATCGCACTAGTCAATCGAGATGTATCTTCTATATGTAAATGGGCGTCTGATAATTTGTTGAACTTAAATTCTCAGAAGACTAAGAGCATAATAATTGGTAGCGCAAAATCCCTTAAATCTGTAAACATTGAATTACTCTCCAAGATTCAAGTTCAAAACTTAGAAATAGAATACACTGACAAAATTAATGATTTAGGTGTTATTGTAAATAAAACGCTAACCTGGGATGAACACATAGCACATATTTCTAATAAAGTCATTAAAAACCTGTACAAACTGAAAAGTTTTCGTAACCTGATGTCTTTGCCACTGAGACTCAAATTAGCTAAAACCTTACTTATCCCTCATATTGATTACTGTTCGTTGGTAATGTCCAATATTTCAAAATCTCAGATATCCAAACTGCAAAAAATACAAAACTGTGTAATACGGTATGTGTGTGATGTGGCATTTACTGAGCATATCACACCGTATTACTATGAATTAAAAATTCTTAAAATTTAACAAATAAGAAAACTGCAAATGGGTGTGTTTATGCACAAATTATTAAAAACTGAAACTCCATCTTACATTTATCAGCCATATAAAGATAATTTGGTCAAAAAAACAAAAAACACCAGAAATAATAACAAATTAATTATACCCTGCCACAGAACGTCTATGTATCATAACTCTTTTTATGTAAATTCGTGCATTGTATGGAATTCGATTCCGCAAGCGCTGAAAAATATTAAGTCAACAGAAAGATTTAAAAAATGCTTGCTGTCTTATTATCTTAGTGATAGTTAATATTTTGTCAAATATCTTGGATTTAATTCATACATATGCTACCTTTGTGATTGCTATAATGTTTAAGTATGGAATTGTAATATTTGTTGTAGACAAGTGCTGTGATTGTGATTTTTGTACATAGTGACATGTTTCCTATGAGATTGTTATTATTTTTTTTTCTTTTGCCTGAGTTGTACTTAATTATGCCTGATCCAAAGGAATTCTTTCCTAGAGCTAATAAATATTATTATTATTATTATTATGAACTTTTGGAAAAAGAATGGCTTTCCCAGGAATAATTATAGCATCAAAGAAAAGAAAATATCTAACGTAGAATCTATTAAATACTTAGGCGTCACCATCACCGAAGACATGTCACGGGGGAAACACATCAGGGAAATAACTAGTGTAGCAAACCGTAGATTAGGATTCGCAAAAAGGGCAAATGCGATGAGAGAGTACGAGAAAGAAGCTATTTTACACTTGTCAGGCCTCATTTACAATATGCCGCTAGTATATGGGATCCGTACGAGGAAGGTATGATAAAAGAATTAGAGCGTGTGCAAAGGAGATCCGCTAGTTTTGTTAAAGGCCGTTATGATACATGTATAAGTGTTACGAGCTTAATAGAAGAACTCGGATGGGAATAACTATCAGAACGCAGGTTAAAATTTAGGTTAAACCTTTTAAGTAAAATCGAAACCGATTTGTTCACAGATGACGTTAGATGTATATTGAGATCCTCTGCGTATTATGCTAGGTTTGATCAGATTAACAAGATTAGAGAGATAGATTGTCGTACCGATAGATTTAAAATGTCATTTTTCCCTCGTACTATAAGAGAGAACAATAGGCAGCGTAGCAAAGGGATAGGTAGGTGAAATATAGTTAGAGTAGTTTGTAGTGCATGATGCATATAATAACAACCAATAATCCCTTCCTTATTATGTAGATACTAACCATTTAGCTCCATGTGACCCTATTATCAAGCATATCTCCCTTAAATATCCTAGTTTCATGTCAATAGTGCATGTTTAGTGATCTTCACCCGCTGCCACACACCCTCGTGGTGGCTCGGAGGGTATTACGTAGACGTAGACGTAATGATTCGGCCTCATTTGAAAGAAAATCGTCTCACTCTTCAAAAGATACCAAAACATCAACCCTTAACCGAACTACTTCCCACGATTTTCAATAAAAAATACGTCCTTTTATGGAAAATGGTACATTAACACACTTCAGAGAGACCTCATTTTAGAAAATGAGGAGTTCACTACACCAAAATCTCGTCAAATATTTAACAATAAGTAGTTTGCATGTTTTCTCAACTTTTTTTAGACTAAATCAGATTGTCACCGCAGTAATATTTTCAGAATCACAAAAAACCTTCCGTTGTAGAGGAGCGTTAGACGTATTGAACAATAAATGAATCAATTCAAAGGCTTATTAAAATATTTATATTTGATTACTTATAATTTTAGTCGTATAGAAATGAATTATTGCTCTACTATTAATGAAAAGCTAAATTCATGATTCCTACAGTTGTTAACATTAAAATATTATTATAATATGGTCTTCAGTATGAATAGGGAACTATTTCGTCCAAACTACCTTAAATCATTCATTTAATCAATGATTTCCTCATTCTTCCTAATCATCAATTCTTCATTGTCTCTACGTGAAAAGCAAGTTCTTTGATATTTAATGCAATACACGCAAATGATACGAATATGAAAAATATATACTTTTTATTGACTTAAATCCCAAATGATTTTCTTCGCATATCTAACAAATGGGCATAGTCCTTGCCTGATCGTGACCAAAGGCATCTGGCAGTCCAGATTTTAGCATTCCATCTCTCTTGTATGAGAAATGGTCTCCATATGATACAAAGGATCAGGGGTATCTTTAAAAATACCCGAGCTTGCTAGGAATTGAACCTGGACCTTCGGGATGTGAAACTACCAATTGAACCATGATACCAACGTGGTCTCCGAAAATGCATTGGATCCTACAGTTCCATGTGCATCTCTTGTCCAATTTCCTTTTCCACGTAGGTGTAAAAAGAAAACATTTTCCTCCTTCAAGTTACTACGTTTTTTTTATTTGGGGATTCCTTAGATCCTCGTCCGAAAATTCCTCTCCTTTTTCGTCAATCCCACGCTCTTATCTCCGAGTTTTGCTCGGAAATCTCTCCAAATTTTTTCATTCCCTTTCCTTCAGTTCTAGCCAGAAAATCTCCCGCGTCGCCAATTCAATTTGAGAAAATCCTGTTCGCTGGTTACTTGGGGAGACAGAAGACGCTGAGGTCAATTTGAACCAATGTGATTCTTTTGGTAGACTGGCTGTCATAGGGATGAAAAAAGCCGTCCAATAGTTTAAAGAGAAATAGTATGAAGCCTTGAATTCTATACCAAGAAATAAAATGGGGAAGTGTTTTAATTTTCAAAATTAAGGCTGCCGTCCTTAGCTCGATAAATTAGATAAAATCCAGTTAATTCCACTTTTACGGACTCTCTACGTTACTTGATTTCATCAGTTTTATTTCCTGCGAGAGATGATGGCCGTGAATGGTGCCAATGCTTGCATTAGTGATGTACCCATGTGACATCGCTCAAATGAATTAACCTTGTAACGTCATGTGCCGCTGATCTGCTGCCATCATGCTGATCCCTTAGCAGGGAGAGCGGAGGTTACCTACAGTTATAAACATGGAAAAATCATGAAACAAACTTCTTACATAGCACTTAGCATGGCTTCCGTAAAGGAAGGTCCTGCGAAGCGCAACTTTCGCTCTTCCTTCATGATATCCTAAAATCAGGTGAATCAAAATAGCAAGTCGACGCGACATTCCTTTGTTTCAAGAAGGCTTTTGCCAAGATTCCTCAAAAAAACCTCATATATAAATTGAAACCATGCGGAATTAGTAAAAAAAATAGTGAATTGTATAAGAGACTATCTCAGTGATCGAAAACAAAAAAGTAGTTATTGATGGTTTTAGCCCTGTTATGGTTATAGTCACATCTGATGATCCTTAAGAAAGCGTGATTGGCCCTCTTTTATTGGTTTATTATATGAATGACCTAAGTTCTCGAGTGCGCAGTCAATTAAGATAGTTTGCAGACGATACAATTATCCACCGTGAAATAAGCGAAGACGCGGACTTAGAATTTTGTCATCAGACCATTAAAACATTCATTCGTGGTGCCAGGAGTGGGGCTGGAATAAAATCTTTGTAAATGCACCACAGTTCACTTCCTACGAAAGTCATCACACAAATGCCATACCTACTGCGCTCCACTAAACACACTCCCATAATACACGTCACCATTTCACCTCCCAAAACCTTAACCTTGACCTATTTACACGGCTCGTATCTTAACACCCTCTGCCACACGCCAATGCGGCGGCTCGCAGGGTAGTATGTAGATGTATACAAGGTAGAATCCATTCTCCTGCTTTTCCTAAATTATCCTGTCTTCACCCAGTATACCAAGCAATTCTCATTTGTCTTTATTTCCATCCACTGCACCATCCTTCTCCAAACCCACATCCCGTACGCATGGAGGCTTTTCTCTACTGCTTTTCTCTACCTATTTCCTCAGAGTCCTTGTTTATCCTCCACAGAGCGTTATACTCCGTATTAAGCACTTCATGAAAGTTTTACTCATAGTCCTCGTTATCAAATCCCTAATATTAATGGACGCTTCTTTCGCAAGTGCTAAATATTCTCCTTATAAAATCTTTGCTACTGCCAAAGAGCCCATTCTATAATAGGGTACAATGCAAGTAATATAATAACTCTACTTGCTCCGCAGGCTGGCACTTCTAAATACACAATCACATTCCATCGTTCATTTACAATAGGGTACAATGCAAGTAATACAATAACTAAACTTGCTACGCTGGCTGGCCCTTCTACTGACACGATCGCATTCTATTGTTCATTTAAAATAAGGTACAATGCAAGTAATATAATAACTGTAATTGTTCCGCTGGCTGGCTCTTCTACTTACAAGGTCACATTCCATCATTTTCTCTGCCATAGGTAATCAGAACACTAAGTCTTTATTTTTAATTTAATTTTACACTAAGTCTAAGTCCTAATATTAGTATTTTCTCATGAATCCTGTATAAATTCTTCTTCCCTATGATTTGAATGGCTTAAGCAATCTTCATTACGAATCCTAGTTTATACAGAATATCTAAATAGATAAACGGATACATTAAACTAAAATGGTAACTACATTGCTCATTCATGCGGAACCTGGAAATATTTTTTCATTTGCCAATGTTCATTACTCTCAGAGCGGCAAAATATTGGCATTCTTAACTGGCTGAGAGCCGGTGGCAATCTTTATATTTGAGGTAAAGGGGATCGGATATCCCGATAGCGCCTTTATATTTAGCTGTAATACTTAATGTATAGTTAACCCTTTATTTTTTAAGAGTATCACATTGAATGTCAACTAACAAAATGCCAATGGGAATAAATACGGGCAACAGTATGGATTCGACCCATTAATGGCCTAAAACTTCATACACATCGATGATTCTCACGTATGTCAATGTTACGCTGCCATTTTAAGTCACCGAGGAGATTTTCTACTAACGACAGGTATGTATACACAAGCTTCCTCATGCATGTATGTACGTCCCAGCATAAATAAAGCTTGAAGACAATAAAATTGATTTAATCGCGAATTCCTTTAGGGCATTTTCTCTCACACATTCCCCAAAAATGATGAAGTCAAATCCGAAGTCAACCCTTTAAGCGTGAGAGGGTAGCCTAGTATCCGCGTGTATCGGCAATCAATAATGTGTTAAGTTTCGAAGCTGCTTAACTTATCCTCTTATGTTAAAAATCAGCGTCTTAGTCTACTGACTCACTTTTTACGGAAAGTTGTTGCACTCTTTTGGTACCAATATTTTCCGTTCCAAATATATCATTCCTAATAATTATAGGTCAGAATTCTTATGACTCTTGTAGAAGTTAGCCTCATGATAATTTGATTTCGATAGAGAGAATGTAATCACACGTACATGAGCTCCGCGATAAGCAACAAGTAAGCGGTGCCTGGCATATCCCTTCCTTCGGCCATGCCCTCTTGTGGCTTCCCAGATTAATCTGGCAGCATGGAAGGCAAATAAGGGTAGTTTCGCCGTGGCTTATAGCTATCACCTGCATGAAACCTCGACACCTCACCCTCTGGTCTCATGTTTCTCATGCTTTACTCACTACGACCGCATCGAATTTATTTTGCTATTCAGCCAATGTACAGGCTATTTATTACATACCGACCGGAGGTGCTTCCGGAGCCGCTTTCAGACTTTCACAGGGATGTTAAATATTGTCATCAACCATTTCCGGGTTTTCTGGTGCGAGAACTAATTTTTTATCAGCGCAATTTTTACTATTATTTGTATCCCCTGGCAACGTTGTCAGAATGATGAACAAAAAGAAGATAATACTCAACGTCTTTGTTTAGGCTATATATCATTACACCTCGATCACTTATATGTTTGTGCATCATTGGAGATGGATTATTTATCCAAAGATATACTTTAAAATTATACACAGCAAATTTTCTACAACGCAACGCTGTATTATTTTTGACAAATAATTTATTTTTCTTCCAAATATTCGGGCTTCACTAAGACTGTTTTTCTTTATTTTTTTTGAAGAGAGGTATTTAGGAAATTAGTTTCCAACATTTGAAGATAAAATGAAGGGCCAAGTAACGGATATCAGGTGGAAAATCAACTCTGAAAACCCACGCAAGTGTATGTAGAAGATAATCTAAATTTATATGTATACCTTACTACTCTTCACGTGCATAAGTGACGAGAGCTACTTTTTCTTAAAAAATAAAAATAGTGTATAGCATCATACAGCACCAAGAAAGTAATCATCAATCCGCTGAATTTGTTTCGGACAATTTCAATGTTTGAGGAATTTAATACCTATAAGTAATTTATAATTATAGATACAATATATTCCATCAACAATCTATCTTAATTCATCTTTGAAATATGTAGTAAAAATGAATTGGTTTTAGAGTGAGACAAATGAAGTCAACCATTTGGACACCTCTTTTCATCGGAGTAATACGTTTTATTACCATTAATTACCCCTGAATTATGGCATGAAATAGCTACATGGAAAAAATATCAAAATTTCTTTCCCACTTCTCCCAGCTAGGTCATTGCTCGCCCTTAGCCGCTGCCTCAAGTTCGCGTGCCATCGTGAAATCTTTAAACGCAGCGGTTGGCCGCATGGGCGATGCAAAAGGGCATAACAAACCACATTATACGTTTAACGTTTCAGTGTATATTTTAGCAGAGATGAGAGTTTCAAATTAACTGGAAAGCGTATCACCGTGAGGATAGCTAACTTTTGACAATAATACATTATTCACATTCAAGTAGCAGTTAATTAATTCTCAAACGTGGCCTGGGATTCCACTCTATACGTAGCAGCTGGACTAAATTAAAAGAGGACTTACAACTAAACCGTTTGAACAATCCTTGTTTCACGAAAAATTAGTATCATTGTCATAGTACGTTGATTAAAGAATGCCACCAAAGAAATACGCATCAAAATGTATGTGACAATTTATTTCATGAGCAAAGCATACTTTTACAAATTATTAATGCTCCACTTTCATTTCTACAGTCACCACAAAGCTTGTTAACTAATGTCTGGACCACTTAGGGCTATAAATAGTACACCTACAATTGTTTACTCTAAGCTATTTCTACGCATTAAATAATACAGGAATTAACAAACACAAATCGCGTAACATTTCCGAATCAAATTTACATGTACGTATTATTTAACACTCATCACTGATATTTTACATTAATATGCCTGCCAGAGAAGTCAAAAATATTAGTTACTCAGTGTTATCCGCAATAATGGAAATTTTAACACAAAATTATGAATTATGATTCATCGAAAAATCTGATATGTGCAAAATTTATCGCATTTTTAAAACAATATCATGCTTATTTTAATACTTCACACGCTGTGTACCATATGTTGGGAAAGCGGATTTCCCAAATCGTTTAATGC
Source organism: Ceriagrion tenellum (assembly GCA_963169105.1). Taxonomy (NCBI): domain Eukaryota; kingdom Metazoa; phylum Arthropoda; class Insecta; order Odonata; family Coenagrionidae; genus Ceriagrion; species Ceriagrion tenellum. Next base: position 96,257,958 of record OY720636.1, read on the forward strand.
TAATCTGCAAGACATTATTGATGATACATAATTCATTCACATGATATGAAACGCCTCAGTGGATTTCCACGGCTTTAGAAACGATTAAAAAGCTTAAATTGCTTAAATGATTTAATGGAGCAGACATTTTCCAACAGATTACGGAGGCAACCTTGATTGAATTAATGATTTGAATGAAATATTTAGGCAAAGCATCCGGTCGCTGATTGCCGACGTAATCGTCAGACGTAGTTAGCAGTCTTTATGTCCTTCTCAGTCGGCAGTTCTCGCTCTCTTTCCGAGGGCAAGTTCTCAGCCTTTCTCCTCGCGCTAGAGGACGGACACACCTGGCGGAAGATTCACCGGAGCGTCACGCCCGGCAACTAGCTCACTGAACCGCGATGCCAAGGCGAGGAAAGTGTGTAATGAGGAAGTGGTAAGGTGCGGGCACGTGAAGGGTTATTAAATAAAAGTTGAAAAATGATGCGATTCTAAGATTTATAGTAATTGGGCGAATGCCGTTCCCCTTAAACCTATCCTTGTGTTTTCTCCGATGCTCAAAAAAGTATACAAGCCACAACTTCCTCCTTGGTCCTCTCCTCCAACACCGGGTCACTGCAATTAACCAGTCCATTTTATCTTCAAAATCAGTCTCTAACACCAGGTGTCAAAGTAGATTGTTAATTTGTGGTTTTCCTAATCCGCACCTTTCTTTAAACAGCGTTAATATAGTCTGCAAACTCTCCTCCTCACTTCCTGATGGAATGCATAGAATCACTACTTTCATGAAAGAAAAACTTTGGAAAGTACTTAGGATTTTTAAGTGAATAAAGTGCCAAATAATACTGATAGAAAATTTAACAGTTGTGATTTTACTTATGAAAGCTCATATTTTAAATAAAAAATCAATTTCATTAAATAATGTGGGTATCTGCACTAATATGAATAGATTTATAATACTCGAATAATCGCTCCCGAAGTCTTGACACGAAATATGAAACACTAATTGCAAGAGTCTTTACCATCCAAAGCTGCCATTTTCCTGTTATAATATTGATTAGAGAATCAAACATTTCATCTCAGTCTTTCCCGCCTGAATTCAGAACATCTGAGGATGAAGACCAATTCGTTCTTTGTGTCGTCCGGAGATATTGAGCTGCTAACCAGACGGAATACCCGAGTGAACAACATTCGCCAGATACGCCGGGAAAATTTAAGATCTTTCATCAGTCTTTTCCGGTTATTTAGATTTCTACTCGAGGATTGGAGGAAACATGATTTAAGGATTCTCGGACCGAAGCCATTCCCGTTTCGAAAATCCACTGAAGATTTAACGACTCTCGATACATTGATAATCTTCTTTCGGCCGGAATCTCTGACTTAAGCCAGTTTTAAGCGGGCTTAATCCACCAGTCGGCCCCCGAAAAATAAGAACCACCAGACACCAGGCATATGAAACGAGCGTGTCTGACGTGTCAAAGCGTGTGTCAAACCCGCTCTCACGAGGAAGAGAGACTCAAACCCTAAATACTCGGCGCAGAGACCTTTAGGACGTTTTTCGGGATTACCTTACCCTTAAAACCTTCCTCACCTGTCCCGGGAGGATCATCCCTTCAGTGCCTGCGCACCCGAAGCGTCCTCCCCTCCCGCCCGCTGCACGCGCTAAGAATCCCACCCGCGGAAAGGAAGGCAATACAATCTTTCCATTCCCCGCCCCGCCTTGCATTCAAGCAGGGAGGGCGGGCTAGGTGAAATTTCCCTTGTCTTCTCGCCTTTCCTCCTCATTCAGAAAATAAAAACCTTTAAGGTCGGGTCTTCCCCTCTCCACGGCAGAGCGCTCACTCACGGCCGGGCCGGGCGCATTCTTCCAGTCACCTCCCATATTCCATTCAGCGAAGCTTTGCGCGCCTTCCTCCCGTCTCATACAGGGTCTTCCATGCCTTCAAAGCCTCCCCAGACCACCGGCCCTCAAAAAGGTTTGTCCTCTTCGTCCCATCGGCGTTTCCTTTCCCACCATATCTTTACCCCAAACCCCACTCACTCCCTCCTACCTGAAAAGCTGGGACGCCGCTCAGCCGGTATTCGGCGAACCACCTTCATTCATGCTTCTGGACGGAAGGTAATAATTGTAGTATCGCCGCTACTATACCGTTATTCGATGCGAAGGTATTGACCAGCGGTCGGACACCGATACGCATGCGTAGACCGCATTGACATTTAACTTATTTAAGTTAGCGTATCAGGCGATACTTTGTGGAAAAGGAGTACTGATGCCATAATGTTAAAATAAAAGTTGTTGTTCACTTTCCACAGAATTTCATTCACCGACTAAGGTTTCGACATAAGCTATTATCATTTTCACATGTCAAGGTTCAATGCCCATTTCCAGGTACCTACACATTTACAAGGTACAAGGTGTTACTACCTGGGCTTTAAATAGTGAGCTGGGCCTTAAAATATACGACATGAAATACTGAAATTATTAATTCACTCGTCGTTGACTTGGTCTCTGCACAAATATTTTGCCTAATGAAATGTCAACAATAGGACTTTGATCCCATTATAATGCGTCCCATAATTCACCTGCGTTAGTGTCCTAGTATCAAGATTCGTTTTCTGGGTAAATCTCCTCGAGGCCGGAGATGCTGTCACCAAAAGGTGTGGGAACATCAACACTGTTTTATGCAGAATGCTTAATGCACATCCCAGAATCTTCCCACGTGCATGTTTTATTCCCTGAAGTAACCAGCCGTGATTCGGCATACTCTGTGATTTTTACGTTCTTGTCAATTTTTTAAGTAAGTTAATGGATATACAATAATATTATGCTATTGGTCATGATCATTACTCATCTTTAAATTATCGATAGGGCTTATTAATGATTATTATTTGAACAGATGATTTTAATTCTACTCGTAGAAGCGCACTGCTCACTCTTTATTTGTCCTTCTGCCCACTATTTCCTTTTTTTAGTACCAGATTTTTGACCCGATCGCAAAGCCATCTCCAGTGTTTGTCTGATCGCTCCATCACATTCACAGAGGCGCCTTGTTAACCAATTTTGATGGTCATTCCCGGATAATATTTACACTAAAAACCTTCAATAACATCGACCCCATTTTTTTATATTTCTCCGTATTCGCAAGAAAAACGTTGGCTCCTGTTTCAGAGTCTGTTTTAGTATCTAAATCTTCATACACAATAGTTTCAGCGTCAGTTTCACACAAAGAATAAGATGGATAAACATTTCGACGAGAGTTCTTTTGGGCCCATAGTGTGCTAGATGATTTGTAGAATAGCGATGTTGAGACCACCCAACTGTTTGTATTTATTCTAGGCATTCTGAATTATGAATTAAAACAATTGACAAGATATCATGGAGTACTTTGCTACGGTGAATTACAACATCACAATGTTCAACCACGTTTATGCAAGTTACAAATATTTTATGACGAAAACAACAGAATAATTTTCTACATAAGAATCCTCTTATTGGATTATTATGATAAATTAAGCATGAAGGTGAATTCACTTTGAAATTCTAAGTTGCTCTATATTTCCTTTCACAGCACAAAGTGTCACATCCATCCTGAAATCACTCAGCATAACTCATAAGTGCTATCCCCGCCTCTGTACATGTATTTTCAAGAGTTGCTATCAAATTACGGAAGGTACTGGGCATACACTGCTGAAATATTTCTCCCTCGACCACTTGGGAAAGCCCGGAAATCTTAAATGGTGTTTTGGGACATGGGTGCCACAAAGTTGTACCCACTGTCACAAAGTGGTTGCAGTTTAAGGCACTTGAATTTAACGCCGTTTAGAAAGCGGTGCCTACCTGACTAATAGGTAATTGGGCGGAGAGAAAGTTAGACAGCAACGTTCTCGAGAAGGCCCGTGCCATCAACCAAATGCGGAAATCTATAAGCTGTCTCCATTGCTAAAAGGTTCCAAACGAAGAGCAATTCTAAATTGTTATCCGCCATTGAATTGAACTCAAAACCTTATTTGTGCTGAATTTACAAACACTTGGTAATGTGGCACAGATTTATTTACCGGTACGACATTTCACCTGTGGTATAATCATATGCATGCGTATGCATGTACATGATACGCGCGCAATAAATAAGTATGTGAAAAATTACCAAATGTTTTTTATTCGGCATGAATATAAGGTGTAAAGAAAAAGATAAAAAAGTAATTCTGACACATACATTTTTCGAATATGAGGAGGAAATAGCATAAAGTGGTCTTTTTAGGACTCACGAAACTTGCGTTAGTGTAACTTTGGTAGTAGGGACAGTTATATCACTTCCAGCGTTTCTTCCTCTACTACCTATCGCCCCGCATAAAACCGAAAACCTAGAACGTAGCTCAATAGGAAACATTCCGAAAACTTGATAGCCATCGACAGGGAAAGGATTCCCGGTTGGAAATACTCCTTAATTTTGGTAGCCTATTTCATTACCATTCAGAGAAGAATAATTTTCTTAAAATACCATTCCCATTTAAAAAAATGTCGTTTGAACCAGGATTTCTATCGTTGTTCGAAACAAAGTGTTTGCTTTCCATTGGCTAGCTGCGATACATGTGGAAGGTATGTTAAGGCCTGCAAAGTTAAAGTTTAGTAAATTCTTTAAGGATCGTTGCGCCACTACGGTACGTTTATACGTCCGTAGTGGAGGGACATACAAGACATCAAATTGGTTCGGTAGCGCGCTGAAGCTTACGGAACACACATTTTAAAATAAACACTGGTACAATTTCCACTTCTTAATTTTCGTCGCTGACCATGGTTTCATCTCATTATGCCATCATCAGGGTACATTACTTCAAATGTCTCAGCCTTTTATACACTTACAAAGTGGGGTGGGCAAGACAAGGGAAAGGGGGAGGGGAACGAGGATAGTAACTACATCCACGAGATACCCTGCGAGCCACCACGAGGGTGTGTAGCAGGGGGTGAAGATCACCAAACATGCACTATTGACATGCAAGTAGGATATTTAAGGGATATATGCTAGATAATAGGGTCATATGGAGCTAGATGGTTAGTATCTACATAATAAGGAAGGGAACTACTTCCCCACCTCACTTTGTAAGATGCATATAAGGCTGAGACATTTGGAGAAATGTACCCTGATGATGGCATAATGTGCTGAAACCATGGTCGGTGACGAAAATAAAAGTATGGACATTACACCGGTGTTTATTTTCAAATATAGAAATCCATAGGTTCCACAAAGTTTGGGCCAATACTCTCTTATGCTGACGGAACCGTTTAGTAGATAAATCGATACTTTCATTTACCGGTCGTTCAATCCCCAAAGTCCTTTCGCAGCTATTTCAAGTACCTTTATTGCCAGCTATTTCAGCTATCGCAGCTATTTCAAGAACCTTATTTATGCATGTAATAACTACCAATAATCCCTTCCTTATTATGTAGATTTAACCTGTACTATACTGTAGTAACTAATATTTTATTGTAATAACTACTGCAATTACTTGTAATAACTAATAATCTACTGTAGTAACTAATAAACATTGACCCTATTTTCTAGCATGTCTACCTTATATATCCTACTTGCATGACAATAGTGCATGTTTGGTGATCTTCACCCCCTGCCACACACCCTCGTGGTGGCTCGCAGGGTATTACGTAGATGTAGATGTACCTTCAATCCCTGGTTGTTCCACATTTGTGCTTTCCTCTTCATCTCGTCTACGTATTTGTCGATTGGCCTTCTTCCTGGAACTTTTCCCTTTATCTTTCTTCCAATTACAGTATTCACTAACCCAATGTGCCTGTAAGCTGTTTCCGTGAATCTTCACGTGAAAGTAAATCACAAGTATCGCGATACCAGCAAAAAGTATCTAGTTACCTGTGGCGCTCTGCTATTAGTTCCCCCACTTCTCAAGTCCGCAAAGATCCCACCCTCTCACTCCAATTCCCCCTCATCCTCATCCTCCCACTTTTCACCCGCACACAACCCAACCCAACCCCCCACCGCCGCGCCACCCATCCCATTCCAGACGCGACCCAAGAAGCCACCTACCTGTAACGACCACTTCCCTTTTGCGGTGTGCCTTGTCCCTTCCGCTCCCTCACCCTCGACCACCTTTCCTCCCTCGCCTCCCCGCTCCCTCCACCCTCTGCTCTCTCCTCCTCTTCCCCCTCTCTGCATCCATAGCTCCCTCCCTCCAGCCGCTTCCTCCGCCCTCTCATGCACAATATATCCCACTGCAAAGGTTTCGCCCGACGAGCTCTTTTTTTGTGAACGAACCACCTCCTCTAGCCTCCGGGTGGGGGGTGGACGGACGCATTCGACCGTGTATACACACATTACCGAGCCACAACGCGACTGACTTCTGCCGCTTTGCGACGACACTGCGATGATCAAACGCTCCAGTAAGTATTACCTTGAAGTTAAAAGTGACTGGAATGAGTCTCATTGAAGCATTCACGAGTAAATATGAGTATTAATGAGTATGTATGTGTGATGTACCAGATTATTAAGGAATTGATAATTTCTGAAATTATACTTTGTGTCTACATCTACATCTACGTCATACCCTGCAAGCCACCCAAAGGGTGTGTGGCAGGGGGTGCTTTCGCACCAGGCATGCATGAATGATATGGTAGAACACCGACATTACATTAAAACCCGCGTACCACACATGCAAAGCGCCAATTAAAAATCTAATACCCAAGAAACATTATATCTTCAATCGTTCCAACATGCAAGGGATACAAAGACTACTACTACAGATTCAAAATATCATGCATAAATAAGAACATCAATATTTACATGATGTATAAATAAGAACGTAGAGAATATAAAGAGAAAGATCTACAATCTAGGTAATCTCGCTATCCGAACTATTCATGACGACGATCACAGCTGTTATGGTCCCGAATGGTACGCGGAAAAAATGACATTTTATACCTATCGGTTCTACAATCTAGCTCTCTAATTTTATTGGCGCGATCTAATCTGCCGTAGTACGAAGGGGTTAATAGTATGTTTTTTACTTCGTCAGTAAAATGATTTTCCTGAAATTTATTTAGGAGGTTAAGCCTATAATTTAATCTACGCTGTGATAGCGATTCCCATCCTAATTCTTCTTAAGTTAAACGTTAGTAAAAGACATCCAAATGCTTTAGTCCTAAAATTTAAATAGCTTATATATCTATTTCTGTAGTATTAGCCTTCTTAGCCATCGCGCAAATTAACCATCTATGGACAGAATTATGAAACATCTGCATGAAAAAAATTCTGCTACTATATTAGTCAGGAAAATCATTTCTCTGACGACGTAAAAAACATACTATTAACTCCCTCGTGCTACGGCAGATTATATCGCGACAGTAAAATTAGAGAGCTAGATTGTAGAACCGATAGGTATAAAATGTCATTTTTTCCGCGTACCATTCTGGACCATAACAGCTGTGATCGTCGCCATGAATAGTTCGAATTGTGACAATAGGCAGACAGTAAAACTTTCTCTTTATATTCTCTACGTTCATATTTATGCATGATGTAAACATTGATGTTCTTATTTATGCATGATATGTTGAGTATGTTGTAGTAGTCTTTGTATCCCTTGCATGTTGGAACGATTGAAGATAGAATGTTTCTTGGGTATTAGATTTTGAATTGGCGCTTTGCATGTGTGGTACGCGGGTTTCAATGTAATTTCGGTGTTCTAACGTATCATTGATGCATGCCTGGTGTGGAAGCACCCCTGCCTCACACCCTTTGGGTGGCTTGCAGGGTATGACGTAGATGTAGATGTAGTTTTTTAAAAGCGCTGTTACAGCATTTCCAGCTTTTCAACCAGGGTAGCGGAGCACCGGATGTGTCATCTCCACGGAAAGGAAAATTTCCAATTCGCCAAACATCTACTCAACATGGAACACAACAGTGACTTCATTCCTACTATATTACATGTAGAGAAGGAAGGACACAGATTAGACGACCTGGAGGATTTGGAAATCTTAAGCCACGCTGATTCACACATCGTCAATGACCACCTCTATCCCTCTCGCTCCCCCCTCCTCCACTTTCCTTCTTGCTCATCCTAACCTTCCCCCTCCCCGCCCGGAGTGACGCATACCAGAGCACCGAGCCCAACCGCCACCTTACCCTTACCTCCCCTTAACCTCCCGCCCCCCCCCTCAGCACCTGAACTCTCCCAGTCCTCAACACCCTTCCACCACCTCCCCCACCACTTGACTTGCCTATATATACTGCTCATTTTTTGAAAATGTTTTACCTTGATAATGTTACTCTGTAACGAAGCCATGGTAAAAATAAAACCTCATGAGGAAACATCCAAGTTGTAATTTCTTCAGAGGCTCCTACTATGAAGGATTTCCACGAAGTCACGCCATTACTTACCGCTATTTAAGCATTAAAAAATTGGTTGATTTGAAAATAACACTTAATTTGAAATGTTTACGCAAGTATTTGTATTGCATATATTTACTTCAAAATGATACTTACATAACAATACTTACACAAGGTGTACTTCAACATTACCTTCATAACGTACCTATTTTTAAACTTTCCCTATTTTTTCTTCATAAGGCAGCTAAAACTATTTATTTTAGAGCTCCACGCCAGGCACGCCATCGTCAGTGAATCGCGTCACACATTCTTCTATTCAATTGTTTGACAAATCGTCGGAAGAGACGCAACTTTCCGCACACTTAATCCGAAGCGTAAAATCTTGTCTAGCGCAGCAACTAAATGGAAAAGCCTCTCAGAAACAGATATTTCAATGTTTTGAAACGTAACAAATTTGACTTGCTTGTCCATAGAGCGTTCAGCCTGTTTCACGCGTGGCTCGTACTTGAACAGTCTGACGCATCGTTATGATAATTGGATAATGTAAAAGTGTAACAAGTTTAATAGAAGAACTTGGATGGGAATTACTATCAGAACGCAGGTAAAAATTTAGGTTAAACCTTTTAAGTAAATTGGAAACCGATTTGTTCACAGATGACGTTAGATATATATTGAGGACCCCTACGTATTATGCTAGGTTTGATCAGATTAACAAGATTAGAGAGATAGATTGTCGTACCGATAGATTTAAAATGTCATTTTCCCGCGTACTATAAGAGAGAACAATAGGCAGCGTACCAAAGGGATGTAGATGAAATATAGTTGGAGTAGTCTGCAGTGCATGATGCATGTAATAACAACGAATAATCCCTTTCTTATTATGTACATCTACATCTACATCTACGTGATACCCTGCGAGCCACCACGAGGGTGTGTAGCAGGGGGTGAAGATCACCAAACATGCACTATTGACATGCAACTAGGATATTTAATGGAGACATGCTAGATAATATGGTCACATGCTGCTAGATGGTTAGTATCTACATAATAAGGAAGGGATTATTGGTTGTTATTATATGCATCATGCACTACAAACTACTCTAACAATATTTCACCTACCTATCCCTTTGCTACGCTGCCTATTGTTCTCTCTTATGGTACGAGGGAAAAATGATATTTTAAATCTATCGGTACGACAATCTATCTCTCTAATTTTATTAATATAATCAAACCTAGCATAATACGCAGGGATTCTCAATATATATCTAACGTCATCTGTGAACAACTCTGTTTCGAATTTACTTAAAAGGTTTAACCTAAATTTTAAGATACTAACCATGACCCTATTTGTAGATACTAACCATGTGACCCTATTATCTAGCATGCCTTCATTAAATATCCTTGTTGCATGTCTATAGTGCATGTTTGGTGATCTTCACCCCCTGCCACACACCATCGTGGTGGCTCGCAGGGTAGTACGTAGATGTAGATGCACTAACGTGCATTAATCTCAGCTATTATTTTTTGGGATTTCTTCCGCATAATTTGTTTTTGGGACAACAGTTTTGCTAGCTGTCCTACCAGCGTCTTCAGGTCAAAGTGACTGTGGTTCCGAAAACAATTTACGCGGAAGAAATCCCCGGAAAAATACAGAGATCATTCCAGCTCCGCAGAAACCTGAGAACCAACACAAACGTGCTTTTCAAATGACATCATGTTAAGCGGTGAATGGAAAGAGCGCATGCACGAATGCATGGACACGATATGGAAATAATAGCTCCTGCTCTCATTCAATTGTTATTTAACCCAGATTGAGGAAAAAAATGAAGTTTGAAGTTCTGCAAGTACGTGCCCCGTGTAAAACAAACTTACACTCCCGCTTGCGATCGGGCGACAGTGTTCGACCATCGGCAAATTTTCTTCCGATTTCTCAATTTTCCTGAAAACTTTGGTTTACAGGTGATTCAAGTGTAATCATATACACCGGCGTCCTTTCATAATTATTGATTTGATGATTATATGACGGTTCCAACACAGCCTGTAATAGCGAGCGGTGGGATACCTATTCGATCGTTTACTGAAGCGTTCGTCCACCTCGGATGTCTAATTGTGAAGGACAATTTGATGCCTGTTTATGTATATATACCTCTAATTGCGATATTGCTTTACCAGACGTTGGCCCGCATTGATACGGGAAACTTGTGATCAGGCGATTTTGCTATATTTAGTTAAATATACAAATTTCCCTAACTGACTGAGTTCTATCCTCATTATACTCGACGCTGCGAGAATTTACTCTGACTTCTGACACACGCACACCGCAGCATAGTCATATTTATAACTAAAATACGACGGGAATGACTTATGCACTGACATGGTGCAGTCAAATACACCAGATAAAAGAACATGTTTATAGCCATGTGTGGAGTAAAAAATGAGACATTCTCTTTGCAATATTACTCGAGGAAATACATGTGCTGAAAGAGCCATTTATAAAGAAGTAGACGACTTCTTACTGCATAATTTGCTTGTAATATTTGACGAATAAAAAAATCTGATCAGATCCTCTATCTTAGTAGAACGCGTCCATTTCTTTCTGTTATGTTACAAATCTATTTTACAAAGGAAAAATTGGTAGTAAAAACACCCGCCGATCAAGTCACAACGGAAGGAACTTTTTCCGCTATGCGATGGCGTATTATTACCAAACGCTCCAGTAAGGAAACGCTTATAATGACCTAAATATATAACACGCTATAAGTTAAGTATTTATCACATAAGACAACGTGTTCAAATACCAAATTTATTATGTGCTTACTGATCATTGACGTATTATTTGTCATCCACAGTAGATCACGACATTGACGTGTTTAAATCCTCAATGTTACGACAGAGGTTTGTACCCGAATCGTCATATATCAAAAGATATCAGCATGTAAAACCTTTTAGTTTACCTACTGGGAAGTTAAAATAAATTAACTTTTACACTCGTCGATAAGACTGTTTTGTATTATTTAGTTAAATTACTCCATGCTGGTCTGCGTACTTCTTCCGTTTCAATGGCCCTCTAGCTTTGCTTCATAAACGCATTCCTGTTCTCAAGAATTCTTGTACGCCTACTTACGTTTGTATTCCACCAAACTCAAACATGACTTTCTTGGTCTAGCTTTCCTTCTCATTCCATTCACTCCTCACCCATAAACTCTTGTTTCTATTTTTAACTACCACCTCATTCTCATTGCAATATAGATCAATCGTAATTGACAATATGGGATATGGACCTATTTGAAATCATAATCATATAACCGAACAAAAACGCAGTCATTTTTCAGTTAGGACACGTTTTACTCTATATTTGAAGTTGTGAATTTGACATATTCTCAACATAGTGTAAGATCATTTAAGTTTTTTGGGTCCATGTATGTCAAGCAATGCTGTTTTTTGGTAGCACGAGTCCGGATTTGTAGGGTCAACGTTACTTTTCCCTAGCCAGAGATCTCGTCAAGGCTCCATGCAAGGATGAATATGATGATGACTGAATGCAAGGGAGAAGAAACGTTGACTCTACGAATCCTGACTCGGGTTACCCAAAAAACAACAGTGTTAGACATCACATCGTAGAATTTAGCAAACTACTCAACAAATATAATGACTCAGTATAATGAGATGGTTTTTTTCTAGTCCACTACGTAATTTGCTAGTCGTAATAGATTAAGACATCAATGTGACTGACTACTTAATTTTATGGAACTTATCAACATTTATCGTGATCATTATCAATCTTTATAGGCAAATAAATCCACGTATTTGAAATTTGAAGCCCGGAATCGAAGAAAAGAATTATTCCTCGATGCAAAATTTTAACCCGTCGCAAAAAGCAGGTCACAATCTCTATTCCTCAGAGCTTTACGACTAATGAAAATAACATTTATATACCAATTCCATTAAACAAACTCACGCATTTGAAGAACAAAATATCCTCAGGTATGCAGCCTTAGTACAGTGAAATTTTTATCAATCGTAACAGAAAATCGAGTCCTCGAAATAGGAGCCCAAAATTTTTAGAATTCTTCAGTCATTCAGTAAGCATGGCAAATAATTTTGGTATTCTCCTCCGCTGTGCATTTATACCCTGACAAATGTTGTGATATTATCCAATTACTAGTAAGTTCTACTGATACAGAGGGCCATGACGTGTCAACCAATCCATTGGGAATGAACCATGCTCGATTCCGCAGGAGTTTCTGCTCTTCTGTGTTTCATAAGAATTCAAAAATATACCTGAAAATGTATATTTAGCTCTTGAGGGCGGAAATTCGAGCGATCCAAAGCCGAAGTACGAGGAAATATTTATGAACCATTACAGCCCTGATGTTACATCGCTAATTTTTCCATTTCTAATTCCTCTACTCATGAGCCAACCTGGAATTGTGCACCCAGTTGCCATGCAAAAGCTGTTTGGCTCCTAGAAAATTTTGTACTCCCGTTCATTTCAGTGTGATAACGCCTGTCAACCACGCGAGGTATATAAGCAGAGATAAGTGAAATACAAGAGATAAACAGTCTGAACTCACCATCGGATGTCCAGCGTAGCCTGCTGCAGTCCTCCTAGTCCACTGATCATGAAAGGACATACCAATAGATGATTTTCAATCTGCTCGGTCTTCGTACCTAGAGCCCTGGCGTTGAGAATCCAGATAATGCACTCTGGACTTCACGTCTTCCGCTCTCCAATGAGAATGGTTAGAGCGCCTGTTCTCCTTCGTCCAGCGATGAACTGCGAACCGTCCACTTACTACTGAGTCCGAAAAGAGACTAGTAGCTTCCTTTCTGTGCCACATTTCCCCGAGGCGTCGAATTCTATTTTCCTTCCATTCTCTAACCAAGTGTGCTGAGTTTCTTTCCAGCCTGCATTTGAATCCCTCTCCATTGAGGCGATTGAAATGATCAGTTACTTCAAATTGAAAAGGGCAAGAGGTAGGGAAGGAAGCAGGCATACACACCTTACTCTCCCCAAGGCGAAAGCCTTCAGAGGTTCTGAATGGGAATAAAAAAATATTAACCTCGGACTCTTCCCAAACCATAAACGGCGCTGCCGCCGCGAGGAAGCAGAATGTCTTGGAATCAGGCCAAGCGAAATCTTTGCCACTTCATGCAATTCTCGCCAAAAAAGGCGCGGGAGAAAAAAAGGCATTTGTTGAGTAACCTATTAATGGATTGAGTAGTGAACTACGGCATCCCATTTGAACAACCTGGGACTGCTGACGATGATGAATTTGTCAGGAAAAAATTGTTGCTGCATTAGACACAGCGGTAAGGGGCTGTCCATAATCCACGTAGAAAAAAATAGGCCACTTTTTGACCCCCCTCCCCTCATCGTGGACGCTTGTAGACTTCATCCGGACCCCTCTGTTCCCCATGTTGTCCACGTAGACTTTTCCTTTTTTTGCGGAAAAAGCTTTGAAATGGGTTATTAATTATTGTCATGGACTTTCTGTAATTTAAGGTTGATTTTAAGGTAAGGTTAGTAAAACAAAAACTACTCTTGTAGCTGCGATAATCTCGACCATTGTCTCCGTAGACATCCCTCCAGCCCCCTCCAGCCCTCGCCAACCCCCAACGTGAACCTTCGTTGACAACCCTCGTTTCCCCACTGGTTGGTTGGTTGAATGGTTGAGGAGAAAAGTGTGGATGTTTTTTGAAATAGTTCCCAATGTAACACTTCATAGAAAAATTTGTGGTAGATCATTTTTATGAATATGAGATAGACTTTTACCAGAACACTTCACAACTGTGACACAAATTTCAATGCGCATCCTTTAACATCAGCTAATCGCAAATGACAGTAATTCACTTTTAAAAAAATGGGAAGGAGGGGAGAAATAAAAGACAAAGGAGGAAAGTGTAGCGGGTTTCAGAGGAAGCTGAAAACAGGGTAATTGAATCACTGCCTCAAGGACACGGCAGTGGGAATAGAACGGGGACTAACTCACACGACCCATGAGCCACGGTCGCGAGGTCTTACGTCTACGTCTACGTACTACCCTGCGAACCACCACGAGGGTGTGTGGCAGGGGGTGAAGATCACCAAACATGCACTATTGACATGCAACTAGGATATTTAATGAAGGTATGCTAGATAATAGGGTCACATGGTTAGTATCTACATAATAGGAAAGGGATTATTGGTTGTTATTACATGCATCATGCACTACAGACTACTCAAACTATATTTCACCTACCTATCCCTTTGCTACGTTGCCTATTGTTCTCTTATAGTACGCGGGAAAAATGACATTTTAAATCTATCGGTACGACAATCTATCTCTCTAATCTTGTTAAGATGATCAAACCTAGCATAATACGCAGGGGATCTCAATATATATCTAACGTCATCTGTGAACAACTCTGTTTCGAATTTACTTAAAAGGTATAACCTAAATTTTAACCTGCGTTCTGATAGTAATTCCGATCCTAGTTCTTCTATTAAGCTCGGAATCATGAATTTAGTTTTTCCTTAATAGTAGAGCAATAGTGCATTTATATACGACTAAAATTATATGTAATCAAATATTAATATTTTAATAAGCCTTTGAATTGATTCATTTATTGTCCAATACGTATAACGCTCCTCTACAACGGAAGGTTTTTTGTGATTCTGAAAATATTACTGCGGTGACAATCTGATTTATTCTAAAAAAAGTTGAGAAAACATGCAAACTACTTATTGTTAAATATTTGACGAGATTTTGGTGTAGTGAACTCCTCATTTTCTAAAATGAGGTCTCTCTGAAGTGTGTTAATGTACCATTTTCCGGAAAAGGACGTATTTTTTATTGAAAATTGTGGGAAGTAGTTCGGTAAGGGGTTGATGTTTTGGTATCTTTTGAAGAGTGAAACGATTTTCTTTCAAATGAGGCCGAATCATTACGTCTACGTCTACGTAATACCCTGCGAGCCACCACGAGGGTGTGTGGCAGCGGGTGAAGATCACTAAACATGCACTATTGACATGAAACTAGGATATTTAAGGGAGATATGCTTGATAATAGGGTCACATGGAGCTAAATGGTTAGTATCTACGTAATAAGGAAGGGGTTATTGGTTGTTATTATATGCATCATGCACTACAAACTACTCTAACTATATTTCACCTACCTATCCCTTTGCTACGCTGCCTATTGTTCTCTCTAATAGTACGCGGGAAAAATAACATTTTAAATCTATCGGTACGACAATCTATCTCTCTAATCTTGTTAATATGATCAAACCTAGCATAATACGCAGGGGTTCTCAATATATATCTAACGTCATCTGTGAACAAATCGGTATAATCGGCGCTAATAAATCCATAATGTCGAGTTGTTATGGAGTATTTAATTCACATCGATGGTTGATGCAGTGTAAAATTTTGTCTCTAAAACCACTTACGATATTTACAATGATTTTTTGGTAAAACTACATTCATTGTCACAACTTTTAATAAAAGCACTAAAATTTTAATTGTCAAGGATATTAAGATTTCACTGGGTATTTCTCAAAATAGATACTATTATCGTCATTGCAATTGAGAGTAAACCGCTATCCTTTTTTTAGTCAAAAACTCCCTGACAAATAAGAAGGATGAAGAGCACAGAAGAATAGAATAGAAAAGGGCATATAAAGCACCTTATAGAAAAGAGGTACCAGATGGATTGGACACGCTCTGAAGCACAATCGTTTTGTAAAGAGCCGAATTGAAAGTGAAATAGGGGGAAAATTCCCCAGAGGAAAACCCAGGCATTAATTTTTGGACCAAATAAAGAGGAAAGTACATAGAATAGAATAGAATAGATAAGAATAGTTTTACTTATGCTCTAGGTTTCCCCATAAGAGCAAAGAATATATAAATTACATATAACATTCTGCTTTGAGCAAAACATAACATAAAAATACATACACCTGGCCAACATTTCACAGTGATGAAGAACAAAAAAATTCACAGCTACAGATAATTAACACTAAAAACAATGGAAAGATAATATATAACAAAGGAAAATATAATATTAATCACAAAGAGATAACAAAAAACAATAATTTCTCCGATCACTTCGAAACATAAATCTATAACAGGTTAAATATTTCTATTATTGGCATATATGCTGCTTATGATAATAATTAAAAAGTTTTTCCTAAAAAACAGACAGCCAGGAAGAATATTTTATGGATAATGGCACGGAATTCCAGAGATTAGAACCAGAGATGAGAAATGATTTTAGGTACATAGGTAGAGATAAAAGGAGATAAGGGAACTAGATTTAGATAGGGAAGGGTGGAGGGCTGCAGTCAGCCAATCTTAGGATTGAACGACCAATGATGAAGGTAGTTCCCTGCACTTGACAAACATATTCTTGAGATTGTATGGGCTCATAAAAAAAATATTCATAATTTTGAAAGTGCTTGATTATAAGGTATGCAATGGGGCCTAGATGATGGATTGGACAACCAAACGCACTCTCATTAGGGCGGTTTTAACTAGAATAAATATTAATGAGAGAAAAATGAGGAAACAACACCACCACATGCATTGAAGTATTTCCGTTAATTAATTCAACCAACATTTTGTTCAAATCTGTCATTCACATTCATGTCAAATTTTGATACGCTCAAAAACATTTTCAGATATGCTATATAAATAGAAGTCATCATGATTATTACATTATTATTTATTGCCTTAATCGGTTAACCGACGAAAATCTTCCATATTACATCAAAATTTTATTTGCTGAATATTATACGAATGGCTAAGAAAATTTCGGCACTGGGACTATTCTATTCCTTTAAAGTTTTCGTTCAACACCAGCTAACGGCATTATTCCATAACACAATGATCACGAGCGGACCGTCTGAACGTTTAGCCCCGCTCCTTTGATGACGATTAAAACCCTTCAATGCGCTTTTCGAAGCACTTGTGAAATTCTATTCTCTCGGAGAAACTCGTGAAGGATAAAAGCAATAAAAGTCTACGCCAAGTGTACCCGGAAAACGGCACGCGACACGGATATGGAAACCTTGCACCAATGTGTGAATTTCACACACTTTTCGGCTTAGTTGTGAGTTGAAATCTGTCCGCACCTTCCATACCGACCCTCGGGCTGAAGACCGGGCCATAAATGAAAGACTCACACCCAATGAGACATAGATCACACCCTAAGATTTACAACTATGCCCGTAGGTATACATAATTTGATGGAAATAAGGATCAGAAAAAGGAAAGTTTTTAGTGCAATGATACCGGAAAGTTCTTCGTATTTTCCTCAATCACTTACCATCTTTCCGTTAAGGCAGTATGAGCGAGATATTTCCTTAGTCATTATGGAGGCCATATTCGAATATACGCTTTGATTTCAGCAGCTGTCGGAAATATGAGTTTAATGTTGCTTTATTAATGGAACAATATTTCACATTTATATGACCGAAATTCAAATAAATAGAGTAAAACTCCTTCACGATGGAATGTTGTTTACGATTCTGTAAAAAAACACTACTGTGATAACAGAGTTTTAATAGCTGAGATAACATGAAAAATACTCCCTGCTATTTTTTTAACGAGATCTAGGAGTATGATAATCTTTTTTTTATCAGGTTTCTATGGAGTTCATACACGCACCATTTTCTATATACAAGGGCTGGCATTTTTGTCAACAATCTCGGAAAGAAGTTCGGTAAAGGGACTGATGACTTGGTATTTTTGAAAGAGTAAGATATTTTTCTTTAAATTGAGACCAAATTCATGGATTTCTGGGTGAAATGATATTTTGCTCAAACTACCTGTTCTAAAAGGCAACTAATTATGAAAATAATTTCTAAGGGCACGCATTTTTTCTTGAAATGGACGGCCATATCGAGGAAACATAGCGGTAAATATTTATAATAATAAAAATGTCTTAATGAGTGCTTCTCATGAAACGATGGCAAGGAGTACCACTCTTCATGTAACTACCATTCCAAAAATTCTTAACTAATTTGCAAGATAAATAGCCCTTAATATCTTGGTTCAAATTTGATGCTTAAGGAATGACTTAAGAACTCAGATACAATGCAGCATGACTCGAATTAACATCCCATACACGCATCACATATATACGTTTTATAAATTTTCAGCTTGCCAATGAACTACGCCAATAGTTTATACATTACAGATATAAATTGAAAATGTTGGTATCCTATATATAGATATCTGAGAACGGGTATCTCAATTTTATTTGTCATCCAAAAATTATTTTGCAGCTATTTGCGATGAATTTTTAAGTACTCTTTCAGTACTCTTAATTAATATGCGTTCATAAGCAGCGATTTTGGTGCAAAAGTGACATGAAAGGTTTTATCAGACTTCCAGCTGCGAATATCACAATCCTTTCCAAATCTCAGTGGCACTGCATTGCACTTAGTTGCCGTAGCATCGAATGGTATCTTTGATCCGAGGACTTCATTTCTGTCCAAATCACATCGTATTGTTTCAGGTCACGGCAGATTGCTCAAATAGAATGTTATTCAGAGAAACTAACCGCAGAAAATAGTACGTAGTCCACATTCAGGTAGTGCGGGACGAAATTTGCGTTGATAAAATCATTTTACTCGGACGGGATTTCCGAAAAATTCGTCTTAATCAAAGATCATTCGGCGGCGTAATTACCAAACACGTGTAACCAGAAGTAGGTATATTT
Source organism: Ceriagrion tenellum (assembly GCA_963169105.1). NCBI lineage: Eukaryota > Metazoa > Arthropoda > Insecta > Odonata > Coenagrionidae > Ceriagrion > Ceriagrion tenellum. The sequence goes on from OY720636.1 coordinate 96,276,994, forward strand.
TGGATCGAATAATGGACGAATCAAATGGTTATTTTCATCGCAAATTTCTGCTGATGTTGAATGAATGCTGACAGTCGCATGGAAAGGTACATTCATTAACGAGGACGTGCACAGAAGAGGAGAATAAGAGTCAATTATACGGAGCGCTATCATGACTCATACTAGACTCAAATGGATAAGCCACAATTGGAGATACGTATAACAAAATTATCGTATAATGAACATTTTAGGAAGTAAAACAGGGGTGAAGGTCACGGAGCAAATTAATAGGCCATTCAAAACTGGACAAAAAGGCATTAAGGAACTATCAGGGTTCAGGGTGGAAAGGAAAACTGTTGTTAACCAATATGAGGAATAGAATTGCTGCAATTTTTGGGGGAAAACGCTGCAAATACTGTGGTAGATTTCCATTTATTTGCACCCGCACAACACATGACAATGACACTATATGATGGAAGCTTGGTAGTTAATCATAAAAAATAATTTGCGGAAATTTGCAACAAAGTATTCTCTAACAACAATGCAGACTTAAATATATTTACGTCTTGTGGAAAAATTAATTTAGTTATTTCCATCTCTAATTGCCGTACATGAAAAAAAATAGAATTCGAATAACGGAATCCACGACGTTAATGGAATAGTTAGGCGATAATGAAATGAAATCATTTAAGGGATTTTTTTTTCGCATCTTTGGCTCCCTTGCACCTTTAATATCGCGCGATATCGCGCTTAAGCGATCCAGTCGACGGTCTTCGTCATTAAGGCATGGGGGAGAAGGGGGAGGGAGGTGGGGCGCCGATGCGGTAGGAAACTGGAAAAATGCGGAACGCAGGGTCGGGAAGGCAGGAGGAGAGTGTGACCGTACGACGCTTTCAAAACGCGGAAAAGGAAGACAAAAAGTAAAAATGCCACCTACCAGGTGGGGGGGGGGAGTCGGGGGGAGAGGAAAACAAAAGGGGGCCACCGCCAAAAGGGCTCTTCAGTGCAGACAAAAGGAAAGAAGAAATGAGGTGGGAGGGGGGGAGAGTGTACGACGGCAAAAGAGCGAATAGTAGGCTGTGGGTGGAGAGGAGAGAAAGTTATGAAGGACCGATGTGGAAAAGGCACTTGTGGGTGGGGAAATGAATGGAGTAGAGGAAAATGGGGGCGGGGAATAAGGGGGGGTGGGAATGAGTTGGGGAAAAAAAATTAGCGGAAAGAAAGAAGGAGGAAAATTTATTGTGGTGGTAGTGATGGTATGCGTGAGTGTGTGGTGAGGGAACCTCAACGGGGAGCGAAAAAACCTTACGGGTGGACGCATGCGACCATAATTAAGATTTACCGGAGGAAAAAGGTGACCGGAGACTGAATTTATTCTACTTCATCATAATAAAAAAAAGGAGGAGAGGGGAAGATAATTTGCGAAAAATGTAGGTACACTCGAAACAATAAAGCATTGATGTTATTTAAAGCTTGGAAAAAATGTAAAATTTGAAATAAAAACGTCGAGGATAAAATGGGACGTTAAAGTATTACGACGCCGTAAAAACGCTCTCGGCTGCAAGGACGAATATGTCTTTTGCGGCAAAATTCTGATTTCCAAATTATATGACTCAAAGCAGAGTGAGAGGCATATCTGACGAATATAATTTAATCGGCGGCTAAGGAAGGCCTGGATAAGCAAGTGGTTATGCTAATGTATTCGGAATGGCGATATGCTTAATGGTGCCGATGGAGAAAAAACATCTCATTTTAAATTACGGTTGAAAGGAAGGCTGTAAAAAGAATCATTTAGTAAGAACGTGAAATGTATTATATCGTCGAAAATCAATAGGATATCTTGGAATCACTAGGGTCCTAAAAATATGCGCTAAAAATGTTCATTTGCTACTAAATAAATTTATATTGTCTATCTTTTTAATTCAAATACCGTGAGGGCCAAAAGTAATCTGTAAAAGAAAGGGATTTCATGGGGTTTCATTTTCAAGTGGTTTAACGCTAGGGATATATGTAACACCAAATATAGCACTTACATGGCACTAACAGATCTGGCAAACAGACAAGATCTACGAATATATAGAAATTAGCTACATAGAATGTCAGAACAATGTTGAAATCTGGGAAAATGATGGAAATAGCAGATGAAATGTCTAAATACAAAATAGATGTCATAGCCCTTCAGGAAGTGAGATGGGAAGGAAATGGGAGAATTGTTAAAAAGGATTTTGCCGTGTTGTACAGTCATAGAACCGGATTGTATGGAACTGGCTTAATGATTAATGCAACGGCAAAGGAAGAGTCTGATAAGGTTTGAGCCATTAGGAGACAGACTGAGTAAAATGACGATAAAAGGAAAATTCCGTAATGTTGACATTATATCAGCCCTTGCCCCGATTGAGGACAGTCCAGAATATTGAAAGCAAATATTTTATGATAAATTGGAAAGGGAATGCCAAAAAACTGCAAAATATCATACACTTATGGTTGTTGGAGACTCTAATGCAAAAATTGGTAAGGAAGTCTTCCTGCATTCTGTGGCTGGAAGATACTCCCTACATGATATGACGAGAGAAAATGGAAAGCTACACTGTCAGTTTGCCCTGTCATTCAACATGATAATTAAAAGCACTTGTTTTGAGCACAAAAAAATACATAAAGGTACATGGAAAAATCCAAGAACAGGAATGGTGAATCAAATAGATCATGTGCTGGTATCTAGGAGACACTCGTCTTCTGTATTAGATGTAAGAGCTGCACTAGGGCCAAATGGCGACTCAGATCACTGCTTAGTGAAAGTAAATTTTAGAGAACGACTAGCCCTTTTGGAGAAAACCAATAAGCCAAGAAGGTGTAAATGGTATAGTGAAATTTTAAGAAACCATGTGCAAGCTACTAGGTACAAAGATGAGTAGGAAGTTGAGAGAGAGTGCTGAAGAACAGACAGAGGTCAATTCTGTGGGAAAGCAATGGATAAGAATTAAACAATCCATTTTATCGACTGCAAATTACATAATGCTTAAAACTAAAGTAAAAAGAAATGCAGAGTGGTTTGATGACGATTGTAAACATGCAATAGATGAAAAGAATAGGAATAGATGTGATATGTTGCAAAGGTATAGAAGATTAAATAGAGAGAGGTATAGACAGAGTAGGAAAGAAGCAGATAAAATACATAGGAAAAATAAAAAGGAATATTTAAAAACGCAGATAGAACATATAGAGGAACTCAATGATGCAAGTGAAAGCAAAAAGTTCTGCCAAGCAGTAAAATATATGAATCAAGGGTATAAACCTAAATTGAACTCCTGTAGAAATAAAATGGCCGTTGTCATCGGAGAGTCATTGGAAAAAAAGTCATTGGAGAGGAGATTGAGATATTGGAAGGATGGGCTGGATATTTTGATGAATTGTATAACAAGGAAGCAACGCCATGAATAGAAGAGCAAACAAAAACTCGCAGAATAGATGAGGAAGTGCCCGTTCCAACTGAATAAGAGGTATATGAAAGTATTGGAAAACAAAGGAATAGCAGAGCACTAGGGGAAGATGGAGTGACAGCAGAGTTGATGAAATATGGAGGTCCAGATTTAATTGGAGCATTACATCAGCTAGTTTATACTATACTGAAGTCGGAAGAATTTCCAGAAGACTGGAAGACAGGTTTTATTTGCCCAATATTTAAAAAATGTGACAAATATGATTGTTAAAACTACAGAGGCATCACGTTGTTGAATGTAGCATATAAAATTTTCACTAGTATTCTCCTACAACGAATGAGCACCTATGCCTAAAATATTCTGGAAGAATATCAGTGTGGTTTTAGGTCGGGGATAAGTATCATTGATCAGATATTCACAGTTAGGCAAACAATGGAGAAGTGCTACGAATACAATGTCGATCTACATATCCTATTCATTGACATTCAACGAGCATTTGACAGTGTGAATAGGATAGAAATACTAATTGCTGTGAGAGGTTATGGTATCCCAGAGAAATTGATTATATTTGTTTCATTGACATTAAAAGAATCACAATGTAAAGCTTATATTGGGGGTAGGGTAAGTGGAGCATTCAAGATGACCTCAGGTGTGAGACAAGGGGATGCATTCTCAGCTGTCTTATTCAACTTAGCTTTATATAAAGCTATGAAAGAATTGAAATTGAGAGGAACTATTGAGCATAAATCCAAACAAGGATTTGCATATGCAGACGATATAGCACTGATTACACGTAATCTGACTGATCTTGAGGAAATTCTTAGTATTTTAGAAGACACTGGTAAAAGAATGGGACTCAGAATCAATGAAGAGAAGACCACATATGTGGAAATGTCATCTTCACACGCCAACCGAGACCTGAAAAACATAAGAATTGGAAGTTATGAGTTTAAGGGGGTCAAGGAATTTACTTACATGGGAGTCATATTAAATAATGAAAATGAAGTGTCTGATGAAATCAACCACAGAGTGATGGAAGGAAACAAAGCCTATTTTGCGCATGTATCTCTTTTCAAATCAACTTTGCTGTCTAGGAACACAAAACTGAAGATTTATTAAACCCTGATAAGACTAGTAGTAACTTATGGGGCTGCAATGTGGATTCTATCAGAACACGATGAAGAAATCCTTAGGAAATTTGAAAGAAAGATAATGAGGAGGATCTATGGCCCAATTAAAGAAGGAGGGAGATGGAGGACTAGAATGAATATGGAGATAAATGTTATTCTAAAAGAAAAAGACATAGTTAGATATTCTTAAAGCACTACAGCTGGCATGGTTGGGTCACGTAGAAAAAATGGGAATCGAAAGAATGCCAAAATTAATTCTAAATAGCAAGATGGAAGGGGTCAGGAAGAGAAGTAGACCACGGTAAAGATCGTGAAGAAGACTTGAAGGCAATGGGAGTCACGAGATGGGGGGGGGAGGGGAGAAAGCAAAAAGAAGAAATGAATAGAGGCACATTGTAGAGGAAGCCAAGGCCCATACCGAGCTGTAGAGCTGTGAATGATGATGATGGCACTTACAGTATTTTTATTGATATATTTATTATCGAAAGTCCACTAAAATATGTTTCCCTGGCATAAGTGTTCTACATTTCGCTGGCCTTGTTTTAGATTTCGCTGGACGGTTTTCGATTTCCTCCTATTTAAAAATCTCTGCAGAGCGTGGCACTCTAACGATCGGAAGCATGGATCATTGGAAATGCTGACTTGAACCTACTCCAAATCTTCGAAACCTAGTAAAATTATTGTATGGAGATGGGGGAACCTACGTGCAGAATTCACACTGAGAGGTGTGAAATTAGAGAAAGTGGATTCCTTCATCAATCTCGGAAGTACCATCTTGTGGGACGGGAGAAGAAAAATTGCCATCAAGCAAAGAATAGATCAAGTTAAGAAGACGTTCATAGTGAGAAGACAACTGCTCTGCTCACAGAAGATAGGACAACAAACTTGGGAACAGTACTTGAAAACATTCATGTAGACCGTGGTACTCAATCGATCGAAAGCATGGACCATTGGAAAAACTGACTAGAATTGACTTCAAGCCCTCAAAATCTGGAATCTACTGAAAGAGATTGCTGAAGATAAATGAATGGAAAAATAAGAAATTATGAGGTGTACAGGAGTGTAGAAGAGGAAAGCAAAAGTGATATGGAACACCATAGAGAAAAGAAGAACCAGATGCAATCTCAAACACACCCTAAGACAAAATGAATTAGTGAAAAACAGAATTAAAGGCAAAATAGAGGGAAAAGTCCCCAGAGGAAGACCCAGGAATAAGTTCATGGACCAAATAAAGAGGTAAGAGTATAGAAAAAAATACCAAGATACCAAAAAGATACCAGGAGGTAAGGGAACTAGAATTAAATAGTGAAGTGTGGAGGACTGCAGTCAACCAATTTTAGGATTGAACGACAAATGATGATGATGATTAAAATTATAATTATGGAGTATTGATAAAAGTAAAGTTGGTACTTTTCTCTTTCAGCAAAATGGAGAAAAGGTGAAGCAATATACGTTTTCTTTCAACTTCTAGAATAAGGAGAGCCATTGCAGGACCTCACTCTAGAAGAGTTTTATCTGTTCTAATTCTTCGACATTCTCATACTTCGAAGTAAATACTGCAGAACTCCTAAAAAAATTAATTTGGGTAAGGTATGTAATGCGACCATTACATATGTCCGGATATGTTCATATATTCTAGCCATAAGCGCATTCATTTCGTTATATAATGGTTGATAATATACAAATAAAATGCTACAATTGTAAATTTTGATACGAAAGTATTATTTTCCGCAAGCTCGGTTAAATACTGGTTTATTCTGTATGATGACTCTGATGTAAAGAAATGCAAAACGTTAATCCAACCATGGTTAAAACCTATGGACGTAAACTCAGAGGCATACAGTTAACTGCATACCTCACTCTGCCTGGTCACCGTCTAGCAATGAAATCCAACTGGCACCGACATTGTGAGGTGCCATCGTCGAAGATAGTGAATCATCGATCCAGATGAGTGGCGAAATTCAGAATCTGTGGTCAATATTCACGGAGTCATTGATAATAGTTTTTATGAGCATTGGACCTACAGCAAAATGGCTAGAGAAATCTAACATTCTTTAAATTTGTTTATCATAAAGTAATATAATGGTCTTTAAACTAGTGATCTAATAGTTATTAAATTTGTATGCCATAAAGTAATAAATAATTACAATTTTATGTTGAATTTTTTATGTTACAACCAGTTTCAACGCTACCGCGCCATCTTCAGGTGATCAGATACCTGAAAGTGACGCAGTAGCATTGAATCTAGTCGTAAGAATAAAATAAATGTGGATTTAAGCACAGTTAGCTTGTCATTATTTATTCAATAATGGGCATCAAAGCCTGAAAGAATTGGTACATAAAGTAACTTTTGGGCTAGTCCTAAGACTCTTGCAAAAGACATAAACGTTTCAAAGTCTGAACAGTTACGTAGATTTGGTCCTATAGATGAAGCCGAAACATTCTATGCAACGCAAGTATCCTTTTAATTGTATAACTTACATACTTATGTTAACACTCCTGTTAAAATATATTACATGAGACATATCAAAGAACTGTACAAACCAGGAATGAGCGAAAGTCAATAGCGGGGTCATATTTTTGCGAGCTTTTATTTTGTTTCGTTTTTATACATATTACAAATGTTATCCAACTCAGCATAATATATGTTTCATGTTGAGAAAAAATGAAAAGCAAATCTGATAACGGAAGGGAAGTATTGCGATTCACTTGGTACCTCGGTATAATTAATTTTCCAGCTGGGAAGATATTCTGTCTAAAATTATAGGCAATATAGTTTGTCACTAAGCGACCAGATCTCGGCTTGTGGCCGACCAACTTTAGTTCATAAATGTCGGCACAAAGCGGAACTACGCGCAATACCGAATCCGAAATTGCCGAGCGCACGTAAACATATGCATGCACGCACATAATGCATTATTAGGACGCCCCGACCGCAAGCGCGGAAAGCTAATTCGAATCTAATCAAGAACAAATGAGCAAAAGCGTGCGTGCGATGGGGTGATTATAAACGGGGAGGTGCATCCTCCGGGATTGCATTTCGACCGAGTTCGAGTAATGCTTGCGTGGATTCTGGGATTCCACAACCATTCCCAGTCTCTACACTCGGTGGTGACCTGGGGGAGGGGGTGGGAGGAGGGAGGGATGACGAAGATAGGGGAAAGGGATGGTAGGGAGGAGGGGCTGGAAGAACCGGAAATTAGAACTGGGAGAGATACAAGGAAGCTGTAATAGACAGGAGGCGCTATCGTGAAGATTTCTCTTTTTCTGAGATCATGAAGATTTTTTTCTGAGGTCAAAGTTTGCCATGAAGGTAGATATGTCGTCTTCCGTCATATTGAAGTGACTTTCTTTCTGTGATCATAGTCAATTAATGGTTTTTATTAAGATTTTTCTGAGGTCAAAGTTCGCCATGAAGGTAGATATGTCGCCTTCCGTCATGTTGAAGTGACTTTCTTTCTGTGATCATAGTCAATTAATGGTTTTTATTAAGATTTTTCTGAGGTCAAAGTTCGCCATGAAGGTAGGTATGTCGCCTTCTGTCATGTTGAAGTGACTTTCTTTCTGTGATCATAGTCAATTAATGGTTTTTATTAAGATTTTTCTGAGGTCAAAGTTCGCCATGAAGGTAGGTATGTCGCCTTCCGTCATGTTGAAGTGACTTTCTTTCTGTGATCATAGTCAATTAATGGTTTTTATTAAGATTTTTCTGAGGTCAAAGTTCGCCATGAAGGTAGGTATGGCTTCTGTCATGTTGAAGTGACTTTCTTTCTGTGATCATAGTCAATTAATGGCACAGTGCCCTAATATATTTCATAAGTGAAAAGAAAGGGGATTAAGGCAGTTTGATAAAAATATCATTTCACATTGAAATCAATGAAATTGGTGTCATTTTATTTGTATTTCGTTTATGTATTTGGATCACAAATTAATTCAAATATTTCTTTAGTATAAATAGAATACTATTAGTGTAGTGCATGTTGATGAAGCTTAATTTTTACACCAAGTCCATGTTGGTGACGTATCACCCCATTCCAAACACCCTTGAGGTGGCATGCAGGGCAGTACGTAGACATAGATGTACTATTGATGTATTGGACAAGCTCGGGACAGCCAATGTAAGATTTAAAAAAATGCTGTAAATGAGTCTTAAGTGGATTGAAGTCTACGACGGGAGAGACAACGAATGGAGATTGAAAATAGGATGACATCTGTCAACACATTATGAACGTTTGAAATTCTGTTCTTCACTATTTTAGCGAAGATAGTTGTGACAATGTTAAGGGTGGAAAGATTTTTGGCAGCCGTCATCGACCATATTAGGGAGCAATAAGTGAGTAATGGAAGAACATGGATTAGAAGTAGGACTGCAGTGCTTTAATATTCGTGATATCTGTGAAACGGTGGAGACCAAATAGAGATATGGATTTCGATTTAATTCTCCCATCATATCCACTGAAATGAAGTTTGCGGTCACATATTACGCCCATATCTTCTGCAATGAAGAACAACATTGAAATGCACTGAGCAAGCTCTCCATTAGAAGTGTGTTTCATAATTCAGCAAGCTTAAGTTACGTTTTTTAGTTGGTTGGAGGGCGATCCGCGAGTCGGGGAGTGCATGTTTTAATAATTTTCCAAGCAATTGAAAAATTTTTCTTAGAATGCACTTCGGGTAAATATTATGTCATCTAAAAATCAATGAAGTTAGTCTTATTTTAAATATAAATATCTAAACCTTCAAAAAATACCAAAATATTAGCCCCTTTCCGAACTACTTTCCGAGATTTTTGACAAATAAATACTGTCCTTTTACACGGGAAATGTTGCGTGTGAGCAATCCAGAGAGACCTTATTTAATTAACAAAGAATCCCTAATCCCTATATTTCGTCAACAAATTAACAGTGCTTAGTGAGTATGTTCCCTTAAATCTCTTATAAAATAAATCGTAAAATAACTGCTGTAATGTTTTCAGGATCGTAAACTAATTTACGTCGCCAAGGAGTTTTCAACGTACCGCGTGAAAAAAATGAATCAAGTTAATGACTATTTTAGAATATTTCACACATAAAAGTATATTATTACAGTATTGAAAATGCATTATTTCGTCTATGCTCCCTACAGCTGCTGAGATTAAAACGTATATTTCGAACATGATCTCCATAATGACTAGGGAACTATTTCGCTCAAACTACCTCGAGCTATAAAGCGACTAAAACTAAAATCTGAAAAGGCACATGGAGAAAATACTCGTTGAAAAGAGCCACTTTCCAATGTCTCACTGACAATAAATATTTCCTTAAAAAATAGAACTTTCAGCTGATCTACTCCATATATTGGGTAAAAAGGGCGAAATGGCAAATCAGTTCTGGGTTAAGACATACAATTTTCCTTCGATGATTATTTCTTTGTCAAGTCTTTACAATTTTTTTGCGCGGCAATTTCGTGATTTATTACCCTCGTAATAGACCTATGAGCAAGAGAGTCAAGGGAGAATGATGGTGACATATGACTGAGTCGCTAATGCTTTCTTCACGTGTGTAAAATATGAAAGAAATCCTACATAACTCTTCCATCAGTTCATTCCAAAGCACCGAGTAAAACATCAAGCGTATCACTTTTGTCCTCGCTAAACTTGTGTCGGGGTCAATAATAATTAAAGAAGATTATAAAAAATTAAAACGAGATATGAGATATGATTACTACGTCGGGAGTGGCATAAGAGAATTATATTTTATTCAAATAGTCATTTTTACAATGATTACCCCAACTCCGATTCGCCAGAGTAGGCATGTGATATATCATGGCACAAGACTCGCTTGGTCTATTACCGAAGTGGAATGGATGACCACGGAGTTTATATAAGCTACAACCGAGTAATAAAAATTTTTCACCAAGCTTAATTCGGAACCATTGTTGAATGGCGAAAACGAATCTATTCAAGGTCCGAACCAAAGTTGGAAGGGTTCCATTGTCTTTTGGTTCTAAAATATTATTGTTCAACAAATGAAAAAACGACTTTGTTTTCTTCCACTGATTTATTTTTTCGGTTGGACATGTTTCAATACATAGAGGTCATTTTCAAGTGCAAATATTTTTTAATTTCAAGCAAATATAAATACCTAGAAGGGACTTGGGGGAGGTTGGAGAGGGGTGGAAGAAGTGAGTGTTAGGAGGGGGGGGGGAAACCCCGGAGAGAGGTAAGGGGTGGCGGTTATGGTGAGAATTGGGGAAAAACCCGTGAGAGGACCGCGTTGGTGAGAAAGGTGGGGGCGGGGGATGGAAGGTAGAGGGAGGGGTGGGTTAACTTAACAAAGAAAGCAGAAGAAAACGAAGTCGTTTTTTCATTTGTGAATATCAACTTCCACATAGTTGAGCCTGATACCATTGAACGTATTATTGCTCAACTTACGTTCCAAGGCTAACCCACCTCTTTCAGATAAGTTCCATAAACGGAAACTTTATATGCACCCACTCTGAAACTTCCAGGACAATGGATTTTGTTACGTTTTTCATTCCGCTTTCATACCCTCACCCTGGATGTATGAAGCCAGTACTTAAGCCACCTTACCAATACCACTCCGCGTTTTAGGATATATTGAAGAATCTATGTTTTATTCATAGCCGAAGCGAATAATTCGTGGATTCTGAGCCGTTGAGGGTTTGGTGGATGGATTATCCCAGCCACGACACCAACACCATCCCTATTCTCCTCACCCCATCCCCGGGGCCCCCTAGTACTTGCCTCAGCCGTAGATAATTTGTGGCCGCTGGATGGGGTGTCGGTGGGCGGGCTTGGAATGGCGAGGTGTGGGCCTGTATGCATCACTCTCCCTTGCCCACCATGGAGGATGTCCGCCACTGCTACAAGAACACTTCTCACGTCACCCGAGGTTGGGTAATTTTACTTCTACAGTATTATGTTGTAAACAGTCTTATACGGAATTCCATGAGGGGATACCTAACGTCGACCAGTTGACTTTAGTTGTACACTAAATTCAGGGTCGGGTGTAAAGACGACGCTGGAAGGCCTTCCTGCAGCGTCAATATGATGTGATGTCAATATTGCTTAGCTGAAAGTCTATTGGTACAAAAATAGATTCAATTAATGAATGCTAACGAAAGAAATTGTTGTTACAAAAATTGCAATCAGTTTTTTTATTAAAGAGAAAAATATAAAATTATCATACAAACTGCCTAAATATCCCGCGGAGTATGTCTGTGCTTTCTTTTTTTCCCGTTATGCGCCAACGCCAATGTCATTTGTTACCCTGAAATTTATCATGTTTCCCATTTAACAGTCTGAAGTCAACCCACTATATATTTAAAGACTTAAACACTTCTTTGAACATTTATTTATTTATTTATTCCAAACATTGTTCACATTATTCATTACAGATTAGGAGTTAGTTCTTCTTGTGATAGTGTCCATGGATTTCGGCTCAGCCCAAGTTGTTACATGTCTAGGTTTTAATTCTCTTCCTACATTGTAAGTTAATTTTTATGGTGAAGGAATAACACATCCAAATCTGTCACGACCAATTTTTTATTTTTCATCTTCGAAAATCTTTGATCCAGTTAGGACTTATTTTGCCCTAGTTCCCAGTAGTGTAGCTTAAAAATATACTCTTGCCTTAAAAAAACTCCGTTTAAATCGATCATGAGAGCATCTTTCAAAAGTCAAAGATTGTTTTTATAAATTTACATGAAGTATAGTGGTGATAATTACATTTAATTCTAGATGCAATAAGATCAACACTACTTATTATTCCGGATGTAATCTGTTCGTCAAAAATTCTGAATTTAATAAATGTTTTCTTTCAAGAGCCCTAATCATTCCTTCAGAAGAATCATCACAATCCAGTATGTAGAAAAAAGTTAATGTATCTTGGGAAAAATACATTTACATAATCCGTAATAAGGCGTTGGTATTTTGATAACGTTAGATATATGGTTTTCTTATCTTTATCACAATGCAAAATTCATTCAATGTTATTTGCAATGTTGAATTGTACAGACTACATCCATTAGGCACCCTAGTGGGTATGGAATAATTTAATGAAATGCTCAATGAATCCTTCAAGCTCGATGATCTATTATGAAACAGAAGATAAAATTTTCGTTTAAAGAGAATAGAAATAGTATACTGATCTAAAAATATTTGGAGGCGGTGCATTATTATTTTGTTAATGACTTCTTCATGTGAGTAAAACAAGAACGATTTGTCGGAAAACCATTTCATATTCATTCTAAGCCGATGGTTTTATGAATTTTTTGACTTGAAGTTAATGGTATTCAAGTAGTTTTTGAAGGATTACGTTGGGAGCCCATGGAGACACGGAGGCTACACGCTAGGCTTAGAATGCTTGATAATTTCAGAACAGATGCGTTTCAGAGAGACAAAAAGAATATTATTTTGACGCCACACTACATATGTACGTATGACGGAAGCGACAAAATAAGAGAGACACATGGCCGGAAAGATAGGCGCAAAAATTGTTTTTTTCACGGAAAATATGTGACCACAATAAAATATGAGCTCCACTCCTGTAATACACTTCACCATTTCACCTCCCAAAACCGTATCCCTTAAACCTTCACGCAGCTGGTATCTTAACAACCCCCGCTATGTTCCCACGCGGTAGCCCGCAGAGTAGTTTGTTGATGCAGTAGAAATTGTTTTCTACGCTGATCTTCGCTTCCTTTTCTTGGTTTGTGCACTTCGATTTTTGGAAATCATTAGAAAGTTAAGAATAATTTTCCCTATAATGATGTCGAAATCCAATGATTTGACTTAAAGTCATAGGTCAAATTATATACTTTACCCTCAAAAACCGTTCCCTACTCACTCGTGTCTGGTAGAGGGCACTTCAAGGACAGCACTCCGTCTGTCGGATGAGACGTTAAACCGTGGTCCCCTTGACGCCTTTCATTAAGAGCAGACTAATGCCGACGCCGGATTTCTATCCACTCTTCCTCCCTTACTTATCCCCTATGGAGTAAATGACCTTAGTTGTCGGTCGCCTCTCCAAATATCCAATCCAATCTTGATCCCTCTATGGAAGAGCCAGTAAATTAATTACGTTTCAAAATCATTGAAATATCTGCTTCCTAAGAGACTTTTCCATTTAGTTGCTGCGCTAGACAGAATCGGCTTCGGATTGTGTGGAAAGTTGCGTTCCTTTCGGCGGTTTTTCTAACAATTTGAATAGATGAATGTGTAACGCTATTCTGGTGGCATGCCTGGTGGAGCTTTGAAATAAATAGTTTCAGCTGTCACATGAGGAAAAAATAGGGAAAGTTTAGGAAAAGGTGCGTTATGAACGTAATGTCTTAGTATATTTTGTGTAATTATTATTATATAAAGATTTATTTTGAGTAAATATATACAATAAAAATGTCACATTTCAAATTAAATATTACTATCAAAGAAATTGCAATTTTTAAAATATGCTCCAATAGCACTTTTATAACACAAATATGGTAGCAGTATTTGTTTCATGCTGATGTTTCATCGTACCGTCCATGGAGGGTTAATTAGTTTTTTTACTGAGTTGGATGGACCGAAGAATGGAGAAGGATGGACTAGCCTACCTGGTCCCTGTCAGCGAAGCGATCAAGATGGATTATTCTTCACAGTGGCCCAAATTCACGATAACTATGTACATATATGTAATGAGTATGCAATTTTCCCCTACTTTCTACCTTAACTCGGTGCCTTTATTCAGAGCAATGGTCATTAGGGGGATGAGGAAGTGTGGGCGGGAATGATCTGGGGTTTGGAGAATTTTTTGGGGGAAGATGTGGAGAAGTTTGGGGAGGATAAAAGGGCACATTATCTCAGGGATGAACCGCTACGTTTTCGGGGACTAATGTGTTTTTTTGTGATATCCAGGGAGCACCCAAAAGTGGTGGCCAAAAGGAAAACTTGATAAGGAGTGAAAGTGAAAAAACGTAAAATATAGGGTTTTCCTCTGCAGAACCGCTTTTATACGACCGAGGAAGATATATTTTTCTCTATCTTTGTGAGTTATTTTGTCGCTTTCAGGTAATTTGATGACTCAATTATTGTTATACATTTGCCAAATTTTTTCCGGTAAATTACAGCTGTGTATAATCATTGACTTAAAAAATACCTCATTTTTTTATTTCAACAGAATGAAGCCCAAACTTCATGCATTAAAAATTAAAAAAAATACATTGACTCTGTCATTAGCACTGATGAGGATGATATAAATGGCGTTCAGAATCTAGTTCTTTTTTTCTTTAAGAATTGCTTTATTCCTATTTTTCACTTGAAAAGTGATTTTTCAAATGGAATCTATCGGTTTATTGAATTAGACTCAATAAATTGCATGGTATTGCATCCTTCGAGTTAAAATAGATTAAAAACCTCTGTTTATGAAATTCTGCGATCATCATGATTTTTTTCCAGTTAAGCTGTCTGATAATTTTCCCAAGGCTACCCTTCATAAACTCGTTACAAGTAAAGAAAACAAGATATTTTCAACATAAATGTACAAATTTTTAATCACATATTTTTTAACAAATATGATAATGGATTTCTCAGCTGAGTACCTGTATTACATTAGTTTTATTTCTATGAGTCGTTAACTTTAGGAAATTTCAATATAATCGAAAGATAATTATGACAAAAGTGACCTGCCAGAATCATCAATTCTAATCGTAAGGCGCGCGCGAGGGGAACAGATGAGTATTCTAAGACCCGGCCCCAATGGCGACGGGGTAAAGTCCTTGCGTGCTAACCTCAGGGTTGCTGGTTTGAACCCCGCCTGAGTGGAGTTATCACCAATCAGGGCATTAGTTTTTGTATTCGTCTGTTGTTACAGTTATTCACCCGACATAAAATAGCCCAAGGTGCTGTATTCTGGGTACTTAAGATGAAATAAATAAAATAAAAAAGACGGATACCACAGCATCCGTTATAACATTATCTATTCAAGGAGAATTGCATAATATATGTCACCCGATCTCACTTACCATTCTCTTAATCTCGAATTTCGAGGCTCTGTGAGTGCTAAATCTTATCTTTTATATTAATACGGAGAAGACGACTCATCCTGGAGCAATGGCATTACTCTCAAAGTTTCCTCGAGTGGCACAATGATCTTGGCCCACTGTCACCCGAATCCTGCTCGGGCCGCATTTATTCTCCTGTTGACATAATATGCTCGAGCGGCAAGGTTTATTGGATATGAGCGGTGCCGCCCCCCCCCCCCTCCCCCTACCAGCGAGGCCCACTCATTCATCCACTGCTTACGTCTACTTGCCTCGGCAGTCCGTGCGACTTTCCCGTGGCTCATGCACCCCGAACACCTGCCAGGGCTTCGAGGAACGACACGGAGGGTGTCAGAGTGAAGAGGTGGTTTAAAAAATAACGCTTTGGGGTTGCGGGAAAAAAGGCGACGGGTCGACGCATGGTAGTTTAGAGAATAGTTGGAGGGGGGAAACCTTCACTTTTGGGAGGAGCAGCCCCCGTCCACTTCCATAGGATAGGGTAGGGTCCAGTGCTCTGGTCCCTAATCCGGTCCTTTTAACGGTCCTTTTTAAGGGGCCATTTTTCGACCTTCCACACCCATTCCTTTTGGTCCCTTTCCACCTTCACCCCATTCATTCATGCATCCCCCTCTTTTCTACTCCGGCTCTTTCTATTTCCCATCCCTCCCACTCTCCAGCTCCGGTCACATAACCTGCTGCCCCCATCTGTCTTCCTCGTGCCGCACCGAAACATAAGTTTCCGCCCCTGGAATGTTGCCACGATCGCTTCAACCTCTGCCTCTCTCCGCCCGGTTCTCTTTCCTCCTCCCGGTCCGTCCCGCCACGCCACCGCCTCGCCCTCGCCCGCCTACACCAACTCCTCCTCCCCATTCTTGCCCCACTCGCCTTTCCTCACAGACTACATATTCACGCGAGCTGGAACGCAGCATTATTCCTTCGCCGCTCCCTTGTCTCACTTGGCAAACGTCGAGATCTTCTCACACAACCAACCATCTCTGCACTCGTTTCTCCGCCTCCTCACCACATCACCATACGCATAGCAGATGCCGAAATAATGACCGTTTCGTTCTCCTTATTTACTTCATTTATTTTTTGTTTTGGGCCGCCATCTCTTTTTTTTAAAGGGACCCAATTCGTGAGTGAAATTCGAGGCGTAAATTTTCGGAAGATCGCGAGTTCCAAAAAAAATAGGAGAGAAAAGGCAACGCGTTACGTGTTGCCACGCCTCGGAATGCCAAGGACGTGCCTGACCGGTGGAATTATCGTGATTAATGATCGCGCAGAGGGTGAGCATTGCTCATTTGGCGCGGAGCTAAGCACCCCACAGCATTTGGCTTGGGAACGGTACCCTAAATTTATCACGAACCGGTACCACATAGGAGTTTTATGCTTCGACGAACACATGCAGAATAAAGCTCCAGCAATCCTTAGCCGAGGTCTAAACAGTTAAATGGCTACCTGATACAAATTACGTTATACAATATTATTAATCAGGGGTAATCTACCGTTTGGGGTACTTTTAAATGGAAAGGTAAAAATCATGAAGATTTCTTACAGCCATAGGGTCTCATAACACGATTCCATTCTTCATCTTAGCTTACGACATTCCTCTTTTCATCCCTTCGATAAAGCCTGTTCTGTTTTCTTCTGCCACTTTCCCGCTTTCGTAGCTTCCTCTCTCCTATCACGAAGTTCAGCATCCCTTTTCTCATTCAAAATCTTTATAGGCTTAACCTCCTAACTAAATTTCAGGTAAATCATTTCTCTGACGACGTAAACAAACATACTATTAACCCCCTCGTACTACGGCAGATTAGATCGCGCCAATAAAATTAGAGAGCCAGATTGTAGAACCGATAGGTACAAAATGTCATTTTTTCCGCGTACCATTTGGGACCATAACAGCTGTGATCGTCGTCATGAATTGTTCGGATAGCGAGATTACCTAGATTGTAGATTTTTCTCTTTATATTTTCTACGTTCTTATTTATGCATGATGTAAATATTGATGTTCTTATTTATGCATGATATTTTGAATCTGTAGTAGTAGCCTTTGTATCCCTTGCATGTTGGAACGATTGACGATAGAATGTTTCTTGGTTAGTAGATTTTTAATTGGCGCTTTGCATGTGTGATACGCGGGTTTTAATGTAATTTCGGTGTTCTACCGTATCATTCATGCATGCCTGGTGTGGAAGCACCCCCTGCCACACACCCTTTGGGTGGCTTGCAGGGTATGATGTAGATTCCTATTTGCTGCGATCACCAATTAGAACGACATCTCAAGTATCACAACTTGCCTTTTTCCTCCTCCAATGCCTCGTCTACACAACTTGTGCACTTAGGTATGGATTTTTTAGTAGCCGCACTTAAATACAGATGTGCATATATACAGTCTACACGCAGATATTAAATCTACTGAAGCCCCAGCTAGTGTTCATGGAACATATCTTCGTATCGCGCGAGTGTTTGAGTATATTTTTGTAATTTATAAACAAGCATAACAGTACAAAACTAATGAATAAGAAGAATAACAAAAACGTAAAAACTCAACTCCTCTTATTAGTAATGCAAACACAAGAATAATGCGTATGGATATCAAATCTCCTCGACCTATCGAAGTCAAGTCCTCGATCGCCTCGAAGGGACACTATAGATATCACCCAAGTCCACTAATTAGGGGTCCCTATGCCCGCTTAAGTGAACTTGTCATTTAAGTGATGAGAGGGCGTCTACACGGTGCAATTAAGTGAAAGGTGCAATTAAGTCCTCACTTCAGTGGCCTGTGTTGACGCGGCATAAGTCTCATGTAGCACGTTGATCTCCTCACCATCCATTTCCCTGTGTCTCCACCGCGCTTTCATTTTCACATCCACACCTCCAACGCCCGTAGGGTACTCTCATGCACCTTCCTCACATTTCAGGTTTATGCTCCATATTATGCTATTTTACATATCAAACTCTTCACCTATCATATATTTACATTGTTTACTCGTGTAAAATAAAAATCTGGCATTAGAGACATTACTAGGTTCACCAACATTGGTGATCAAAGGCATTCAAATAATGGTTCTCTACATTTATTCATTACATTTTCCCTTCCGGAGGATTTCTTCATTTATTTACGAGTCATCAGTTTTTACATTTCTCATAATTGTCCTGAAAAAGTGGGTTTGTAGCTGATTTGTCATGAATGGAGCATAAACCTTGAACTATGACTTTCAATTCGAGAAATTCTTAGATAAATTTAACTGTATCACTTAGTGAAAAATGTTTACATTCATGCTGAGTAAAAAACACTTGAATTAATCTGTGGGAGGTTAACTAATGTTTTTTATTCAGCATGAAAATGAACTCTATTGTTTTTAAGGTGTGGCATATAATTGCAATCCTAATCTACAAGCAATGTTAATCTACAATGAATGAGAATTGGCGATTAGCGTTCATGAGAATTGGTGATGAATTTGACTTTGACACTTTGACGTATGATTTGGCGAATTGGCGATTAATTTGGCGTATGTTAAAAGTTATTCATTACAATATATTTTTCAACAATCAATAATTTCAAATACTTCATTTTTTCCTTATCAGTTTAGCCTGGTCATCGCGGACAGTAGTACATGTTGTTCGACACAAATGAAGATGTGGGATTAAATCTCGTCTAAATTTATTATAAAACCATGAAAGAGATGATAAAATGATATTCACGCCATGTGAATAGACAGCAGCACCAGCTAGAGAGAACTTAATAAAAAATCCATTCGGTTTACGCTCCTGCATGGCTGAGTTTCCTGAGCTGTAATAGTTTCAAAACATGTAAACTTGAACGTTGGATGAAAGTAGTGTCATCAGAGATGAATAAAGATTAAAAGAATAAAGGAGAACGCCAATGAAGATGGCCAAAGAAGAATTGGATACAAAAATGTATGATTACAATATGGCATATCAAGAAAAATTATATTGGATCCGTTGAAATAAATCATTCGATTGATTTATAAACTATACGAGCCATTTGCATTTTTGAATTTTCATTGGCTACAAAGTACGTTTTTTTCCAAAGTAGGTAAGTTCATTTTTATGTAGCAAGAAAGATTTGGCTGTTTGAAACTCAATCAAGAAAGCATGCTTTTAAAATTTATGGCAGTGAAGTCTATAAAATAGCAGCTGTTGAGCAAAAGGCAAAGAATAATAGATGGCTGGAGGAAAATTGTGCCATCAAAAATGAACAAAGATTAAAACAATGAAGGCCAATGCCAATGAAGATGGCCGAAGAAGAGTATCATTTGCGGTATTGAAGAAATATGAAGATCACATGGATGGAGAAAACCCCCAATGACGATTTCCTACGAAAAGTGGAGTAGAAAAGGTGAGTGGTAAAAATTTTGAAAAGAAAAACATGCTTTCATGGACTTTTTTGTGACTTCGCCGTTCAAAAAATAATGATGGGAAGAAAAATTCACGGACTTAATTACCGAGGAAGACTGGACAGAATGTGCTGGTCAAGTTACGAACATTAGTGACTATACTTATTTAGGAATGAAAAGGTCAAATGAGGTAAGAGAGGAGAAGCTGAAATTTGCAACGAATCAATAGTATAATAGAATGAGATTTCGAACGATTCCACCTCACAAATAATTTATATCTGTTGAGTATCAGTCGCACACACTGTTAAGATTTAGAGCCGCGTTTAGTTAAATGTAATTAGCGGGCAATACTTCAATTTAAATTAATAAATGGAATCGTACAAAAGATGGCATGTCCTTAGGTTTGCTGTAGATTACTGTGACGCAAATAATTCACAATTACTCCATAAGAATTCAACTTAAAGCGTTCTTTACCTTTACCAGTGGCAAAGGTCAGAGATAAAAGGAGCAAATTTATGTCTTTGGGTCATTTAGTTAATGCATTCACCATAGGTTAAAGAGATTAATTTCTCAATCATCTTTGGTGGCAAAGGAAAAAATTCGGTCGGGTAAGAATGAAATTAATTATAATTTTAGGTTTAATCACAGCAAAAAATTCAAATTCACCTAAGCCATCATCATAAAATACACTCAAGTAATTTATATGGGTAATTAATCACTGATTAATGAATTTATGCGTTGAAAGCATTACATAATTTTTTAACTTCTTAGTATATATACATCGAACTACAAAACTTTTCTTGGTGAGCTTTTACCTGCTACGAGCAATAAAATCACCCTAAAGACAAACTCTTTGGCAATAATACGGAAAATACACTTTCTGTAATAGGTTAAGAAAAATTGGCCAGCTCCGGCTACCCATGCGTACATTTTATACACTCTGAGAAGTCTTATCTGGATTAGGCGATTTACGTCCCATTGGAAGCGATTTTATCCACACATATTTTTATTTGCACTGCAGATTGATATGGACATATTTTTTGATTAAATTCCTAGAAATAAAATAATCATTAGTTCAGGCTTCTGGACAAATAAAGCGATATTTTTTTAGAGTCCTGGCCAAGGGCGGTATTAAACACGATTGAAAAATACGAAAATTACAGGGTCACTCACATTGGATAACGACGACCAATTTCAAGTGTGGTCATTAAGCCGCAGAGAGCTTGCGAGGAATTTGCGTCTTTTTGTGAAGCATAAAAGTGGTACGCGTCATGCAATCAATTGCGCATAATAATGCACTTAAAAAAATTGATACCATGGCCGGTACTCTACTAGCCATTCAAAACGCTTATTTTTCCTGTAAAGCAATCCAACGGATTAAAGGGATAATGGATATGATTTTTTTCTTTTATGACTCGAATGGACAAATTTCCATCTGAAAAAGAGCCAGATTTACTGGGAAACGATTTTAATGCACTAGTAAATTATCTAGGAGGCTTTGTGAAATTCAATTCCCAAAGGAAAATAGAAAAAATGCTCTAAGCTGGCAGAAAATTCGCATTTTATAATGCGAGTTTGTTAAAATTGCTATAATCAAAAAGTTACATACAAGCAAAAAATTACGAAGTTAACATAATCGCGATTAAATGTTAGCGTGATTTAACCGTAGTTAGACTTCGTTTCGAGCTTAAAGCTCATCTCCTCAAAGTTGTCTTGTAGTGTTAAATGCTTTAAAAAAATATTCAAAATTTATAGTTGATATCTTTTCTTCTTCAAATTCATGTGGTTTGGCCATGTGCACGGACAGAAACGCTTAATCACATTATATTTGTGTTCTCTTAAAGCATTTATTCTCAAATCATTATGGAAAATAATGACAAAATTTGAGATGGACCATGCATAGCGCAAGTAGTTTAGTCAATGATAATACTAATTCGCGATTGTCGCCAGGGGTCAGTATCATTGGGCATGGATCGAATAAAGTGTTGGTCACCAATGCTTCTAATGCTGTTTGCACATCCTAAGAGCGGTTGAGAGAAATTGCGAAATTGTTTTAGTGTGCAGAAAGACATGTGATTAATTATCAGTCTATTTATCCGTCTCACTTTACACCAAATTGAAAAATCATCATATCCTGAGGCATCCCTCAACATCTTTTTCAATAAAGTCTCTCTATAAAACACTCTCGTTCCAACAGAAGGAGGAAAAGGAATGCAAACAAACATTTAACTTTACTTAAAGGCTATGTGGCGCAGCATAGTGATATGATGACACAGTGCCAAAGCGAAATAAATGGTCTCATAATGGGTTTCATATGTGTTTGTAGTATTTTTTTTCCACAATCTCTTCCTTCAAGATGGAATGGTAAGACTAGTTAAACCAGACTAGATTTATACGGAAAACCATACAATGGTCCAAACATTCAACCTGATTATACCATCAATTTTGGTGTTTCCAAATATCATCTGTGTGATGAAAAGTGTTGACATCAAGTGTCCGCTGTGACCTAGGCCATGAAATTTAAGCACAGTGGAATGGGCAATTTTTATGGCATTCATTTAAATTTCATGGAAGGATAATTGAGATAACTTCTCGTTCCCTCAATACCATTTAAAGATTGCGCCATCATTTAATCCCGTTTTGAGCCTACAAATTGATGAAACGACGGAGACCCCACTAGGGACAATAATCATTGCTGCCGCTCCACTTCAAATTAAGAGGCCATCAGAAAGCGCAATTCCGCAACAAAAGCATTCGAGTCAATGGAAATGGAGTGAGAGCAACATTAAATCTCATTTCTAGGCCCTTCATGAGAAGAATAAGTTACAATATAAGTTTTGGAAGGATGATTTGAACCAAAAAATGTTTGACAAAATCGAGGTAAAAGAGTGAAAACGTCCACCATCTCTTGTCTCATTAGAAGATAGCGAGTTTCATTGTACATAACAATCATATAGGTCAGGAAATTAAAGAACAAGAGAGAATTTAGATGCACAAGGTGGGAAAGTTCTGATTTCAATTTTGAAATTCGATATGATGTCTGTATTGGGACTGACATTAAAATCAAATTATTCGACCAAGGCCTTTGTTCGCCTTTTTTTTCAAGAAAAAACGGCTAAATTTTATGAATTTTTTGTTTTCGCCGAATATTTTCTTATCAGTATAACCCACAGGAAAGCTTTTTAAAAATAGAGCCCATTTGCCACGGTTAAAGCATCATCCGAAATATTTCTCAACCATCAAGGTCCCAATCCAAACATCATATCCAGAAATCGGGACTACCCGACATTTTTAATTTAAAAAAGTTTTATTTCCTGAACTAATATACTGACTAGCCGCTGTGTTGGGAAATATAACCTATGAAAAAAAATATCATTTGTGCCACCTCTGTGTAATGCGTAACTGAGGTTGATTAGATGGGTTGCATAACTTAAGAATCTTTATCTCCTTTTGTTTTGAATTGACTTATTCCGATACCAGATTTTCATTATAAAGTCTGCCTATCATCTTCATTATAGTTCGGAGATTATTGTACTTTATTGACCCCCCCTCCCATATAACCAGCCTTTCAAAGAGAGAAGGATAGGACTTAAAAACATCTTGAGGGAACTCGTAAAGCATTTAGAGTTGAAATAAAATATGATAGCGAGATAATTGGGTTAGATACGTCCAATGATCACTTAGTAACAATTAAAATACATCCGCTGTAGCATCAAAACTCTGCCGATGAAACCAGCCCCTCAAGTACCGAATAGGAAATAACTAGTCGCAAACTATAACCACGTCATAATTTAAATAAGCAATCAATCGTTGTTTCCTCAGATGCATTATCACCTCACCGATGTTAAAATCTAAATATAAATTATATATTTGTGGAATTAATGAGATTTCGTGAACTGCTTGATCGTCACAATCATTTGATCTGCAGTAAATATTTGGGAACATAACGTCAGTATGGTAAAAATAGAACATGGCTACCAGAAGAGAGTTCTTTATCTATAACTATCTTGATTGAATGTTCAGAAAAACCTTACTCTTTATAATTTCAGCAGATTCAGGCGAGATATCATGGAAGTTCGTAATATTAAAACAGAAGCAACAATTGCATTATTCCACAAGGTATTTTAATGGATGCGACGCGTTGAATCTCACAGAGCCATTATCAGGTGCAAGTCTTGTAACAACAGTTTTAACTTACACCTTATGTTCAAACATGGGAAACATGGCTTGCTTTCATTTTGGTCGAAGAGTTATCCGAGAAAAACAGGTGGAGATACTAATTGGAGGATACGTAAACACTTCATGTGGCGGATAATTTTCCGTAATAGGACATATAATGTATAGATGCCATATTTTATTAATACTGTGCGCAGAACTAATATTACACCGATAACGTCCGAAACCTTATACTCTCTGAGCAACAGTTCTGTGATTTCGACCGACTTGTTGTTCGACGATGAGAGCATTAATTTAGCGTTAGAAGCCATATCCCAGTCCCCCATCACTTTTGCTAATTAGCCCGGTGGAACCCAATTTACCCTCTCGGTAGACCTCGTATAATTGATAATTAAGGCGAAAATTAATTGTGAGCTTTTAAACCAACTGCTCTCGATATATTTCTCCAAACCCACTTTCCACTCGGCACTTCACGTCAAATGAAAAAGCGGGCAAAAACACTCCAAGGTATCAGAGAACCATCGAAATAGCAAGCGACCGGTCGCCGTGCAGAGAGAGAGAGAACGAATGGGAAAAAGGGAGGCAGTTATGGAGAGGGAACAGGAAGAGGATAGAGAGATAAAGGGTCAAATGATTCAGTTAACATGAGTGGAATTTTTTTCTAGGCATACTTGTGACCATATTTACTTATAATTTGGTAAATTAAGAAGTGTTTGAAACACTGGGTGTATTTTTGCTTTTTCTATACTTTGAGTAATTCTACCTTTGAGACAATTACATGCATCTAGAGTTCTAATAACCCTATATAGTCTCAATGGTGAACTGGTGACAATATTACGTTCTAATAACGATACATAGATGCCTAGACCGAAAAACGACGTATTTATACGGCGAAATAAATATTTTGTAAGTAAAATATTCTATTCATTTTCGCCAGAAATACCTCTTCTATTTTATTCATAATAAATTAATATAAAACGTAGTTGCCAGTACAAACAGAGGGAAAATTCGTATATAGTCAAATTACTCTCAGTTTTTATCAATGGTAATGTTTGACACACAAACTCGGCAAAATTTTTCCAATTTAAAACCACAGAAATCTTCAACCACTCAGAAGTGGTTTTAAAATTTTGTATAAAATATCGTTTAACTATGCAGGAGCTGTCACTAACCTCTCCATATGATGTAATTTCTTATGTTCTAGGGTATAAATGATATTCACATTATAGTGTGCTAAACACTTAACACTTTTGAATCGTACTTATATTAAAATGAAATGAACAGTAAAAAAATAGTTAAATAAACCACAAAAACTTGGCTTCACATGACCGTACTCGTCATAAAATAACCAGGATCTACTAATATTAATTATAATTAGCGTAAAGTCACAATGTAATCTAATATTTTCTTCAACCTAATGTTGACTGAGGGTTAGGGTTTTATGCTCACATTTTATCACACTGTTGGTAGCTGACGTGAGCCTAATCAATGGGAGAAAGTTCTTACTTTGCCCATAAAAACGAGAAAATATTTGACAAGATATCGGTTAAATGAGCCTTGAGACGTATTAGAGTCCATATTCATTTATTTGTTTACATTATACCCTGAAAACACTTTCACAACCGAAGATTTTATAATTTTTTTAAATATCGCGTTTAGATATTTTTTCATTATTATTGCCTCTATTGTAACTAATTATGGTATAAAACAAATGTATAAATACTAATTAAGAATCTTATTTCAAAATCCAAAAAGCCCCAAAATGCATAACGAAACCTAAATTATCTAAGTTGTTGTCTGAACCTTACGAATGAGAAACAAGTGGCAGACATTTAGGTTTTCAGTAATAAATAGTTCATATAAAAGATATTTACAAAATTATATATTTCATTATGTAAAATTAATGGCATCTATCCATTGTAGCACCCACAAAACCAACCCCTCAAGTAATCCAATTCTTGATTAATTGATGGGCTGGTTAAAACCTGAATAATAGTTATATATGTAAAACTAGAAATATAAATCCTTAAGTGGCGTTTTTCACCCCGAAAATAATATGAACGGCGTCCTTTGAGGATGTCCCAAAATTCATAACGAGTTGTTATCTCAAACTTAAGCATGAGAAATAAGTGGTGGATATTGAGAAATATGGTAAATCATACTGTACAAAGTTACATTCTTGATGCGATATGTTCGTCAGAGCTTGTCTCACAGGAACTAGAGGCCATATCACGTTCAATAGAAAGCGGCATTTATTGAACGGAAAATATCATGAGAAGTGGAGCAGTATCTTGATTATAATTGCCAGATTGCCAGGAGTGGGGATTAGAATTAAAAATCAGCAAATGCACCACAGTCCACTTCCTGCGAAAGTCATCACAACAAGGCCATGCCTATTCTGTAGGTGGAGTAAACATAAATTCTTCAGATACAGTAAAATAATCTGGAATTACGTTAACATCGGATAAATCGTGGGGAAAACATATGCTAAACATATGTGGCGCAGCATTAAAGAAACTAAGTTTTGTTAAACGTATAATAGGAAGGTCCCCGAATGTAAAAGTCAAAGAGAGATGCTACTTCGCTCTGGTTAGGCCACACGTCGAATACGCTGCGAGCATTTGGGACCCTGGTCAAATAGATTTAAAAAAAAATTAATAAAATACAAAGGACAGCTTTGCGCTTCGTTAAAAACTGCTATGATCGTACATAATTGTATCTCACAACTTTCAGAGGGATTAAGATGGGAGCCCTTAGAGACTCGGAGGCTACACATTAGGCTTAGGTTTCTTGATAAATTCTGAGCTGATATTTTTCAGAGCGACATAGAGAATATTAACATGACTCCTCACTACATCTCTAGGTCTAACGGACGCGATAAAATAAGAGAGATACACTGCCAAACAGATAGGTACAAGAACTCGTTCTTTCCGCAAACAATAAGCGATCACAATAAAAATTATGCTCACTAAATACACTCCTATAATTCATGTCACCATTTCATCTCCAAAAAACTTACACCTTTACACGACTGGTGACCTAACACCCCCTGCCACATGCCCATGCGTCGGCTCGCGGGGTATTATGTAGATGTAGATGATTTGGTATTATTAGAATGATGGTATATTTTTCCTTATAATGAGCCTAGAATCATTGAAATTTATCAAAAGTGTTTCCTTGCTCCAAACACTAAATTTAAATGGTTTGGAAACTGAATATTTGGGGAGAAAAATCTCTGATTTTGCAGAAGTGAGATAGCAAATCAAAAATATCCCTTTCCTCTAGCAAGGCATTACCAGAATCCGGAGGCAATGGAGCCCCCATCGGAGCACACAATAACACAATCACTCGAAACCTATTAACGGCAATAAAGATTAAAATAAAGCATCGCTGGGTTATTATTCTGAATCCAATCGTTGTTTCCCCGTATCCTTGATTGGACCCTTATATATATATCCGCCATCCCCGCACGCTTCAAAGTGCTCCACCCCCCAGCCAACCCTTAACACCAGCTCTGAAGCACAGAGGGGCTCTCTCATGGGTGGCTGCGAGAGCACTTCAAATCGATAGCGATAACGAAAAACGGGGAAAGAAGAGAAACTGGTAGAAATTTTGCTTTTATAAAAAAATCGGTAAGAAATGATAATAAAAATATGTATAAAATATTATAACCGGGGTAAAAAACGACAATCGAGGATGCCCCAGAAGGGAAATTGTTACGAGAAAAATCAATTTATCGATGCTGTGGCGGCGTCGGCGATGAGGGAAAGCTATCGTTAAAATCGAGGATGATCCAGGCAAGAATGTTGAGCGATTTAAACTTTTTTCAATAGTTTTCTCACTGGTTTGTGATAATTAACTTAAAAAGGAATGGATGTAAGTAGGTGCGTTGAAAAAATAGGGTATGCAATCGGAAATTTAGGAAGGATCACGTTCACAGTAGCCTGATATTACAAGAGGTGCCAAGGGGTCCGTAGTTGGACGTCCCATCTGATGGAAGGATTATTTCACTCCATTGGACTCCATAGAATCCCAAAAAGAATTTCTTTCCACTGGTGAGATTTAAATCCAAGTCCCCTGGGTGCCCCACCTAAATTCGAGATGGACATAAATGCCCCTCATCATAATGTCAAAGCGTTCAAGTAAGACCCCTTCCCGTATGTAATGATTTTGGTTATCCCCAATGTATTTCATTTTTTCTCCATATAAAACTTAATGCAAATTATGAGGCATTGCATTCTCATGGAAGTAATAAAATATACAGCTTGGAGGATAGTACGTTAAGTCAAGGCAAGATAGGGATAGAAATGTGAAATAATGTGTGCATGATGCCGCATTAGAAGTTATATCACACTTTAAAGCGAGCAATTGTGTTTTATCTGCAAGGGTTATATAATGATTTGATCAAAAAACTGGTTATCCGACCAACCCAATTGATGGCTTTTAAGGGTTGTGTTGGTTAAGTAATCGATTGGTATCGGTCTCACATCATGGAAAAAAATATTTAACTAAGACATTCAAGGGCCAAAAATGCCATAAGATATGCATAGCGGAATGTTTTCGTTACTTTTGTTTGGTCGTGCTGTGAGGCATTATTTTTTAAATATTTTATTTCTTCAGATTCCCCGTGGGAGATCTCCGAGAAAATTTTACAATTATTAATGAGCATTTATATTAATAACTAAATGAATAAAATGGCAAAAATTCACTCAAAAAACTCATATTGAAATTTTAAAGTATCCTCAGATTCATTTAGAGCCTATTGAAAAGTACAAGTTGTATTATTTGAATTGATAGTGAAACAGTGATAAAATAACTCAAATTTAAAAAAAATAAAATGGAAAACAACCTCAGTTCCACGGTATTATTATATATAGAGAGAAGCTAAATAAATGGATTAAATAACTACATAAAAGTATTCTGTGATATGTCTGTTGAAAAGTCATTCACATATTTAAAACTTCAACTAAATTCTATCCATTTTGCGTATCACATTGAAAAAATACGTTGGTATCATAGTGATAGACAATAGAGTAAGTGCAGTAGAGAATTCTAGACTGTTATTTGCACATGCTTGACATTTCCTCTAATAATTGCATGAGTGACTCTGTAATTATAAGACTGAGTGACTGACCGTATTATACAAAATGATAGGCTAGTGCAATCGTTATGAGATCGCAAAAATCTCGAAGTTTAGAATCACTAAAAAGTATCTATGGGATAAATCCTTTTCATAATACATGGAGTTAAAGTCTGGATAATTACTGCCCAAGAGATAGACGAATCAAAAAGTTCTAAGGACCGCCCTTTTAAGATATAGTTAAATTTAAATTAGGGGCTTGGAAAATTGAAAATCATGATTTAGAGAGAGGTCGTATAAAAGTTTTGAGCGAATAATTTTCAATGATATGGAAAAATTGGAGTGCAATCCATAAAAAATGTGTCTACTAGTAGTTTCAATAGAGTGTACTGAAAAAGCAGTTTTGATTCGATTGCAACGATCGCAAGAATAGAATTTTGTATGTGCTTGAGGGCGAGGCTAAAAGCCATTGCCGCATTATTTCCCACGCCTATCTCTGCCTTAATTCGAACCAATTGAATCAAGCGGCGCTTAAAGAAACTACTCCCCTCAGTAACGAATGAAAAAAGACGACTTTTGTTAAGGTCCACCTCCGCATTTATCCTTTCACTTCACAATCCAACACGCAATTCCACTCGAGGCAATTATCGGATGGGGAGATCGAGAGACGCCACCGAGAGGCAAAGGACAGATCAAGCACCCTTTTTCCCATTGCCTGAAACGTACTCCGTTACGACGTCTGATTTAGAAGCACTTTGGATTTCACACTTTGTTCTATAGCGCTGAAGAACTCGATGAGCAATCAAGCAACGCAAAAAAACATCAAAATTCAAAGGGTGGCTGAATTGGTTGGTTGAGGTAAAGCCAAGGATTTACCAATTACTTTATTTTAATATGACGTTCAAAGTTTAAAGTTGGATGATGAAAAAATTAGAGGAATATGGGTTAGAAATAATGGGGTTACTGAGCCAATCAGTATGAAATTAATGATCTGTAATTTTATGTGCTCCTCTTTTTATTGGAGTTTTATTTGCAACAGTAAATAATCAGGTTGTATTTTAAACAAAAATCAGCCCTCTTAGCTTAGGGTAAATTGGATCAATGTGGTTGAAGACCGTAAGGAGAAGTAATAAGTAACAGGTATGTAAATAAGTAAGAATTATTTAAATAATGATTGATTGATTAATTACGGAAGGTTTTTGCTAATATCTTAACCGCCACCAAATTCTGACCTATGCAATTACTGCATTCTGTGAACAATAAATCTTCATCATCATCTGGTGTTCTGCCTGCTGGCAGGTCCCGTACACCACTGCTGTCTCCATCCGCTTCTGTCCCGGGCTTCTTTCTTTGCTTCATCATCGCTGATGTTCTTCACCTGATCCACCAATTTAATTCCTCTCCATCCTCTCTTTTTCTTTCCTTCGATTGAACCCTCAAGTGCCACAGTTATCATGGCCCAACCAGTTTCCTTTCCTTTTCCTTATTTCCTCTAGGAGCGATCTTCTTTGCTCAAAACCTCTTCATTTCTCATCTTATCTACCCATCTTACTTTTTCCATCCTCCACATCCTCATTTCATAAGCTTCTATTCTATTCCTTTCCCTCTTACCTAATATCCACGCTTCACATCCATACATGAAAACGCTCCATGAATAACATTTAGCTAGTCTCTTTCTCAGCTCCAGATCCAGGCTTTTATTGCATAGAAAGTTTTTCTTCTGGCTGAAGGCCTCTTTTGCCATAAAATATCTTAAATCTAAATCTTATCTGACGCAATTAACAGATGTTATATGAGCGAAAAACGGTATGTAATGATACGGCTGTATGATAGAAATTATCAAAGAATTGTTGGTTTCCCAAGCCCCTGAATGAGTAAGTTCATTCACTGGGAATAACCATTAAGGAGATGGTGTGATAAAAAGTAATGCATGCATAAATGTACGTAAAAATGGAGCATAAGAAATTTTGGTGTGGAATTTTTTCGGATAATATGGAGATTGGAATCACGAAACCTAAATTATTTAAGTTTTTATCTCAAAATTACGAAAAAAGGGCCAAAATTTTATATTATCTACACAAAATTGATTAAATTCTGGTAACGATTCTGGTATCGAGTAAATAACTTGATAATTAAGCAACAATCTTTTTGTATACAAGTATCAACCATAATTATGAGTAGAAAATATTGCAGTGTATTTTTTTTTAAATCGGTAACATCTCTGCAGTAAATATGAAGGCATTTTAGATTACAGTTAGTTAACTCATGCAATATGTTCCTATATTTGGTTCTGGTGGGATACAATGGAGTCCTCTAGAGCTTAAAAGAAACGTAAAGTATGGAGTTTAACATAATTAGTTCGAAAAAAGTAGCTTACATTAACAATGGGATTCCGCTGCATAATAAGCGAATTTTGAATTTTGCTATTGCCGTAATCTCTTTATATTTGGTCCGAGTCCAAAAGTGATCTCTTCTTTCTCTCTCTAAGCCTCTTTCAACTAATTTTCAAACAAATTCGATTATATATCTATCGTTTAAAAATCCTCGTTGAAATATCCCCCGAAAAACGGGAAGAAGTGGGAAAAGAACATTTAGCTCTACATTTAAACTAGGTACTGCTGTTCATTTCCGAACCTTGAAATTTAAAATAAGATTATCACGTAGTTAAAACTACATGCGTTGTTAATAGCAAATATCTGTGATAAGCGAGATGAAATTAAATATTTTTTTAAAGAATAATAAATGAGCACTCCAGAAAATGTAGAGAATAGTCCATCAAGTTGTGTAAACATGAAAGTTTCCGGTAGCTCAAAATATTTAAACGAGTAAAAATAGCATTTAGCAAAACAAACAATAATCTTCCAACGTAAACAAAAAATGCTCTTGGCTCAACGAGAGGATAATTATACGTTAGTGAAAACGTCATTGTTTGCCGGTATTTCAACCGCCGATCTTGTGGACCTGGACAGTAAAACGCTTTAATGTCCATTATTTCATTGATGCACGTTTAATGAAACTCACAGCATCTTTCAGGATTTATACTTGAAATTTTTTAATCAGCTCTAGCATTCCTTAATTTATCCGTAGATGTTATTTGTTCATAATCGGTGATTTATGTCTCTAGAGTTGATGTCAAGAGGCAAAATGTAACTTCATCACATAGTAGTCACTTGGGATATTTAACCAGTCGTAAAAGTTATTGGGCGTAAAACAAAAAAAATGCTTTCATATTATTGAGACTGGATAAATTTCTTTGCAGAGGAACAGCAAAATAAAGGTAGTTTATATCATGAAACAGCCGCAAACTGCTGCCTCCATTTATTTCACTCACGCGAGTTTTGAGAGCAAAGTAAGAGTTACTCCAGTAAACGACTCCTTTTGGAATTCAACATCTAGCTTTACGAGACTAATACTGAACACAACTTTAAACATTGATGGTGGAGAAAAAAACGCCATTTTTGTTATTATTTTTCATGGTGTATATCGTTCCGCGATTAATATTAAAACCCAAAATCTACGATAATTTTTTTACCAGTTCTAAGATCAACTTTGTTTAAATGGAAGCAATGAACCTTCTCGTAAAGTCTTGGGTGTGTTATCAACCGTAGACAATTAACATTCCCCGGAAAGTAGCAAAATCCTTAGTGTTTCTAGTAATGACATATTTGATGCCTTATTTCTGAAAATTTCAGAGCATACTTAGCCACAGCACCGCCCTTTGAGCTGGGCTAGCAGGGAAACTGCCCCGGGCCCTACGTCTGAGAGGGCCCCGCGTTTTGGAGGAACTCGGTAATCACCGGACGCAATAATAAAACGAAAAATATTTTGTTACTACCACTATACAGTATCCGATATTATTCACTGTGTACCTTTAATCTCTTTCTTTAATCTTTTTCTCTTCGTTAATAAACAATGCATACACATCTGCTGTCACATGTTCTTTGGAAGATGTTGTGTCTCTTAAACACGTGAAGCGTCTAATTCTTCATTCTCGCCTACCTCCTCTAAAAAAGCGTTTACAACGGCGATTCTACAAAAACTGCAGACAATGCCACATTCAAGAAAACTGTTTCGCAGAAAATCAACACTCAACGTGCAACTTCAAAAGAAGTGTATCCTCTAGCATGATGAATGATGAAAGAAAGAGGCCAGTAGGGTTCAAAAATAATTTCTTTGGGCAAGTTTTATTGGAACTTGCGTGATAAACTTTTAAGGCGAACTTATGGAATAACAAACGCTCAATTCCTATTATAATGCTCCTTGAATGATTAAGCTTACTTGAATGGCTCACTAGTAAAACTTTGCTTGAGAGCCACAAATAATATGTAGCAGAATTAACTAGCTAATTAATGTGGTAATTTTCCTCATTTTGGTGGTATGATTTTGGCAGATTCAAATTCAAAACCGAAGCAATTGTTGTTTGACCTACATTAAATAAAGCCCTTGATTACCACGAGAAGTTGTTATCATCTCCGCCACATTCTGAAAATGGCATTGGCGTGTCCAATATTTAAATACCTGCATATTTAATTTTTTTCATTGGTCAACTGTTGAAAAATTCTGTTCGTTCCATGTGCTAATTGAAAGTTTTGGCAAAAGATAAACAATCAAGAATCGCAGGACTTTGCATAGACAAGAGGCATGATCTAACCACGGGTAAGCTACAATTTCAGGCGACCAAAGTGAGGATCGTAATTCGAGAATATTTAATGCACTGAGAGGAATTCGCATTCATAAGTAGTGGTCTGAACTCACTCATCGTTTTAATTATTGACGTACGGAAGGGTTTGACGCATGGAAGAGTCGGTCACTTAATCAAAAGAGGATTAGTGGACCACAGCTGACAAATTGATTTTAAAAGTTAATCTGCAAAAACAAAAAATTGGGAATAATGAATGAAGCAGGATAAACGCTGAGCCCTAAGAGATTTTTATCGAATCAAAACAAAATTAGCGGCTGGCATGGAAATTATTTAGAGGCCGAGGGCACGTGGCTTTTGGCCCCTTGATGGAAAATTTTATTTTTTTTTTAATTTTTACGGAACACATAAAAATGCACGCCCCATTTGGAGTCAACCCACGCCCTAGTGAAAAGCAAGACATTAAGGCAATTAACACGAAGGTATATTATAAATAACAAAATATTTTCCATGAAATATGAGAAAAACTGATGTATCTGAAAGGCCCGTTTCCCTGGCATTAGAACAAAGAAGAATGTATCTTGAACCATCAACAAACATAGACATTTTGAACCGTTAACAGTTAAAGTGTGGAAAGCTGGTTTACAATGGAGGCCGTAATAAATTTAGAATAAGTCTCGCCGATCAATTCCGCAGGAAGATTCCCTGGTACCATATAAAAACAGAATATGGTGTTACTATTATACTGTACAGATTCATGGTTTTCTTTGACTCTTAGTTTAACCAACCTTTTTCGATGGTATCTTGGACCAACGAAAGAACGAAATATACATTCAGACAATTTGGTTGAAATAATTTTTACGTTAACTGAATGGAATAATCATTAAACCATTTGACAATGGCTGTAATAATAATTTCCTTTTAATGAAATCTGAAAAAAATAAATTTGAAACAAATAATTGAATAGTTGATGTAACATTTGAGTCGTGATAGTGCCAAAAACTCTATCTTGTATAAATATTAAAATTTTAATTGTAAAATAATTTTGACGAAAGGATTACTGCGTTTTGTTTCTTGGCGGTATTTCTTTAAGTAAACTATTTAATTGTTCCAGAACCACAAATTACTAAAACTTTTGTGACCCTGAATCGAAGATTGTTAATGGATATTTGTTTTAGCCTCCCCTTCCATCCTCACTGCCTACTCCTGTTTACGCCTCCCCCCCACCAATAATTCCACCCCCTTACCTTTAACCCCCATCTACACCACCACCCTAATCGCCCATTCCCCCTCCTCCCACAGACTCGACCTTCCTATAGTCTTTTATAGAAGGAATTGAAAAACATGCATAAATTATGGACCAAATAAAAGTGACTTTGTCAACTCTACTTTAGATTTATTAACACGACCCGGGTTTCAACACTCTGTGTCATCATTAGGTGCAAATACAAAAACAGTCAGTAAAAAAGTCACTTATATTTGTTCGATAATGAATAAATTCCACAAATTTAAGCCTGTAACCATTTCCTTTATGAATAAACAACTTGTAGATAACGCTATATTGTTTGAACTTGCTTCATACGTTTTTCATAATTATGACTTTGTAAAAGTTAACCAGTAAATGGTTTAACATAACTTCACTAACCACAAAAATCTACCTACAATTGACGCCAATTTCAGAACTTATATGGGTGCAACGAAAACCCTACCAATTTCAATGCTTTTACCTCTAGATGCGTGGATATAATTCAGCGAGATCTTATAAGGGGAAATGTTTACGTTGCTCAAAATGTCCTACTATAGCCTAATGCGCCTTTAAAATAGTTCCCCGTCTGTCGTCACAATCGACATAAGCAAGATCTCAAAAAGAAAAGGTCCCTGGAGGATATACAATTTTAGTTTTGATCTTGGAACGAATTCCATCTCGCCCTTTGGAGAAAGAGGGCTTTATTGAATGAAACTTCAGACGGGACGAAAATTAGAGCGAGTTTTGCCCTCGCGCGTTTTGCATTGCTGCGCCGAAATTGTAATTATGATTCGTGGAAGGGTGAGGGGACGGCATGAGAGTGGAATAAAAAAAGGAGAGGAATATGGCAAAGATGGGGAAGGGGGGAATGAGAGTTTTTTTGTGAGCGGAGTTGTGGATTTGTTTAGTCGGAGGAGGTCACAAGAAAGTTGGACCGTGAAACGCTTCTAGCTCGGGACGATTGTGATTACGCATAAATATTAATATTTCCTCTGGCGAATGCTCACCGTCTCCCGCAAGCCATTCTTCCACTGTCTTCCATCCCAAAGCCGGGGTAGCGAACCCCCGCCTCCCCCTGTACCTCGTTAAGTTAAGATTCCACCGTTAAAAGTATTTTTTTCTTGCGCATTCTGGATACTTCTAGGAAAATGTGTATTTTATGTGATGTAAAAACAAAAACAAAATTTGACCTATCCATGCTATATTCTGCGAAAATAAAACTTGCATAAATCACATGCCTCGAGTCAACAGTATATTACTGCTATGAACAAAGGAATATATCAAGCTTATTTAATCAAAATGGATATGCAGTCAGATTGAATGGAAAGAAAAGTATCGATTAAAATTTTTTTGTCATTAAATTTGTCATCACCATCACTGGTCCTGCAATCCCAAGATTGGTTAGCCCTTCATCTTTCCCTATCTAATTCAAAGTCACTTACTTCCAGGAACCTAGTTCTATGTACTTTCCTCTTTATTTGGTCCATGCACTTATCCCTGGGTCTTCTTTTGGCGACTTTTCCCACTATTTTACCTTCAATTATGTACCTGACAAACCCATGGCTTCTCAGAGTGTGTCCGATTCAACCGCGTCTGCTTTTCTGTCTGATGTTCCATATTGTTCTTTTCTCTTCTACTCTTCTGAATACTTCATCATTTCTTATTGTATCCGTCCATTTTATCTTCACCATCCTCCTCCAGCACCAGGTTTCTAAGGCTTACAGTCTGTTATGGTTAGCATCTTCAATAGTCCATTCTTGCGATCCATGGAGTGCTACGCTCCACACGAATGTTTTTATATGCTGTTTCCCGGTTTATAGTCTTATTTTATTTTAGTTTCTAGACATAGTAGGTGCGACAAAATGAGAGAGGTCGCTGTAGTTACAAGTGAAGTCACCAGTGGCAGTAGCGGTACTCAAGGTTAACGTGCTGCAATTTGCTAGTTTCATCTCATTATTTTTGTCTGCCGATTACAGACGGGATCAAGAGGTATCTGGTGAAAGAGGGGTAGCCCTTACTAATTTGTTCTGAGTTCGATGATTCTTAGCTTCTATGATTGAAAAGGTACTTTCCTCATGGCATGCCATTGCTTGGAACAACTATACCTTCTTCTCAAGCAGCATTAGAGACTATAGCAAAAACAAAATGAGATACCTAGACAAAGTAGTGTTTAACATCAGTGACATCGTGCAAGTCGACCTTTCCCACCTCCAATCTCCATGCCACATTCCCTCCCATTTTCAAAGGCTGGTATCTCAACACACAATACCACAATCTCCTGTGGCGCGCCGCTCTGGGTTTTTACATAAATGCGTGTGTTCAACATCAACAAAGTAGAAATAGTTAATTATTATTCAAAACTGAAAAAAAATTATTTCAGCATGAAAATCAACTCAAAGTTCAATCTAAGGACTCATATAATTGGTATGGATCCTGCCAGCAAGTTGATTTGTTATTTGGGTATACGACCAACACCAGAGGACATTTTGGAACTAATCGGATTTTAAGCGGTGGGTATATCTACATCTAATATTACGCTGTAAGCCACCTCGAGGTTGTTTGGCAGGGGTTGAGTTATCACCAACAGGTACAACACCATGGGCATACTACCTGCAAAAACTGTTGAATTTCAGTACTGTATATTGTAATATACAGCTACGTAAGCGAAATACATGAGTCATGCAGAGATCATGCAAAGCATGATGTAAGCAGTACGTGGTGTATTAAAAACAAGCATTAAGGAGCAAATCAACTAATCACCTAGACTATTTGTAAACTAACCTACTTCTAAATATCATTGGCCGCCATTATGGTCCCTTATCGATCGCGAGAAAAAAGATATTTGAAGCTTGTTTGTTCATCAGTCTATTTTTTTTATTTTATTTTCATTATATGATCTACCATAGTATGCTGGAGTTAGCAAGATATAAATAACTTCGTTGGAAAATAAATTGACTTTGAATTTACATCACTACTGTCTAATTGTTATTCGGCGGTCGGAAAGCGTTTCCCATCCCAGTTGTTGCAAAAGGTCAATAACACTATGGAGATAATCATAATGGCCTTTTATGTATCTTCCTGATCTTTTCAGCATGCGTCCTCAGTCTTATTTTAAGCCTACCTTACGAGGTTCCCAAATACTGGCAGCGTATTCGAAGTGGGGTCTAATAAGGGATAAATAGTCTGGTGAAGGAAGGGCAATTGGGAAGTTGGGAAGATAGAAAATATAACCACCAACCTCTTCCGCTAAGCCTAGGATCGCATGTCAAAAATGATTTTAAAAAAGTTTCTCCATCGTTAAGTATGAATGCGGTATATCCGGAATTGATGATAGTCCATATCATTTTTCTTTTCACACCAGAAGCAGTCATCCAGAATGCAAGAAAAACTGTGGTAAAAGCGTATGGATCAGGGAAAACGAAATCTGGTGAAACCGCCATCATATAAAAATGATTTCATACTTTCCCGGCTAATGTTTTGCGTAACTTCTACTCCCAAATTCCACCAGATTAAATTGGTAAAAAGTAGCTATGCTCAAAGGGATGACTTGTCCATTGTCATCAGGGTGAAAAATCATCATTTAGTCGAAGCCATCCCTCTCACAGTAACACTGATACGCGCAATTATACTACCCAAGTAGATTAAAATGGTAAAGGGCATTTGCTCTCCTGTACAGTTGAATTCCAACTCTGGTAAGATGAAGATAGTTTCCCTGTGATAAAAATGTGCATCTTGTTTGACTCATGTATCAAATTAATCTCCTTCTAAAATGCCTTTAAAAATACACGTCCTTGATAGGAACAACAAAATCACACCTCTCTGCATTATTGTTTTCGTAACTTGAATTTGAAATCATATGGCGCCGAGTGTAAGAAAGGATATAAAATAATATTTTAAATACAACCAAGTCCCATTGTTGTGGAAAAGTACGTTATTACCTAAAATAATGACTAAAATGCTCATAAAGACTGCTTCTTGCAAATATGGCGGGAGTGAAATTTTGGCCATGTTCACATTGAGGGAAGGAAGGTAGTAATGTACCAGTTTTGGGACTTATGCTATATTCCATGGCAAAATTTATGTCAAGAATAATGCTGCACACGGTAGAACAGACTTATTTGTGTTGGCTTCTTTTGTCACGGGGTAGTCGTTGAGAGTAAGTCACCGTGAAGCAGTTGAGTTTGAGATAAGCCACTGAGCCTTAAAATGCTAATTGCTTTATGGAAGTGAAGGTTCAAACTCAGTGCTAAACACCCCCTAATAGAGTGCGACAGGTATTGGATGGTGTGCTATGGGCAATTGGTCAAGAATAGCTTAAACATCTAGGTGATAAGCGAGACTGTTTAGACTGTGCTTGAAACATTTTTAAAAGAAACGAGCCCCTAAAAATCAATACAGGGTCAACAATGGAAGGAGTGGGCAGTGTGAATTAGTATAGGCTGCACATTTTATCAATGTTTAATAAAATAAAATATAACAATTTTTTTCGCGGTTGCTCATTAAAAGTATTCGCGGTCGCCATTTAAAAATACTAAATGGTATTAGCTGTCGAAGAACTTGTTATTAACTACATCTATTCAGTATGTAACCCATGAAGTCCTTAATCTTACTACGAAACACCTTGCCAGATGCTGTGAGGACTTATTCCTCTTCTTATGCATCATCAAAGACCCTGTTCCCCTCGGCATATCTGACCCTGTCCTCGGTACTTACCCCTCAGCCCTCACCCCACCTTTTCCTCTCATTTTCACCATTCCCCCGAGTCCTCTTTATCGTAACTCTACTGTTTGAGCTTTCCATAAAATTTCCTTCTCATTATCGCGGCACCGCTCTCTCCGCTTGGCCGATAAATTTTTGCCGAATCGGAATAAAATCCTTCCTGATTGCCCCCTATCCCAACCCCCCACCCTTCTCCACTCTCTTTCCGTTTTCTCTTGGCCATGTCCTGCGCCTTCCCTAGAACTGGATCGTTGCCCTCCGTGTATGCATGTACTTACTTAGTTTATTTCTCTCGACCTCTATCCACGAAGGAAAAAGAACTGCAGAGGAAATAGCTCGGTGCGCTCTTAAAGTAGTACGAGGGCGGGGTGATTTAGGTATAGCACGGGGCATGGGAAAAGGGGGGCGTAATCG
The DNA here is from genome assembly GCA_963169105.1 of Ceriagrion tenellum. NCBI lineage: Eukaryota > Metazoa > Arthropoda > Insecta > Odonata > Coenagrionidae > Ceriagrion > Ceriagrion tenellum. Next base: position 96,317,197 of record OY720636.1, read on the forward strand.
TGACAGGATTAATTAAGAGGGATTTTGAAAAATATCTTCCATACCACCATCCCCAGACTTTTCAGAATTGCATGCTGCAAACCGTTAATGTGCTTCTCCGTCTTTTCCAGAATTTCTCGACGGAAAATCAAATTACTACATAATGACGGTGATTTACGCTTTCGGAGCTCCACGTGTCTCGAGTACTTCTTGATTGTTTCTTGCCGGGGAAGAATTGTTTTGACATGAGCTACTGCGAAATGTTCCTCGGATGGGATTAAGAGTTAAAGATAGTGATCGCAAGGATAACCTCCGTTGACAGGGGGAATCTTAAATGCAGAGTTTTACCTGTGGTGGATAAAGTGGAGTATGTGCTTCCTTCCATCCTTACACATCATTGTAGATTTTTGATGTAACTTTTAATAATTAAAAACCGACTGACTTAAACGTTTTTTGTATCGCATTACCATAAACCAATGGTGACAATCTTGTTTTGAATTCGAGTAACATCGATGAATTCCAACATTTCTTTCCGTAGAACCGATTTGAACTTTATATTGACATAACTCTTTGGTATTAAAATACCAGTTTTAGAGCACTTGGCGGTGAATTTAATGTGAGGTTGAAATTGTTTGGGCAATATCATTCAATATGTTGATATTATCTCTTGATAACATGAAGATACGGAATATCACAACCACACAACACCACAGAGCTTGAAATAGGCAATTGTTCGATTGCACTCGTGAAGGAATGTTTCACGGTAGTACTTCCAATCCTTACATACTCCACTTTACCTCCCACACGTTTTAAATAATTTGCATGAGAATTTTCAAGCCGGTAGAAGTACTCGGTGGAAGATTTAGAAGCACTTTATTTTTAAATTAATAGTTGATCTACTTAAAGTATTTTACCATCGTCGCCCCAAAAGGAACTGAAATTAAGTCATTGCCTGCATCTTTAAACTAGCAATATAAAAATATAGAAAATCATGGAGGAGATATATATTCGTATCCACCCATCCGCCATGGCACAAAGTAATGACGGACTGATTTTTCTTTCAATTTCTTTCCTAGCATTAATCCGCGCGAGGACAAATTGCTCTTAAAAACGAGGAATTTGAAGATTTCCGTCCATCACGGCCATAAGGGCAATCGATTTCACATTGTCGTCTACGACCCATCAGATAAAAGTGCATACATTCAAAGGCCTAGTACTCTTTGGGATACGGAGGAATGAATGACTGCGATCATGCAAAATTCACCGCTAAGGCGGTTACGAACCATTTAGATGCCCCACTCCGGAAGTAGTAAGCCCCGCAATGCCATTTATCTTCGACTTTGCATGGCCCTGAGGGGTCTAATCGGTTCCGTGTTATCCGGCGCTATCTCACCACAGTTCCAGGGCCCGCATTCTAGGTGCACCTCTGCCAGAGCAAGGCAAAAAAAGATTTTTTTATAACGAGCAGTAAAATTCTGAAGCAGACATGAAACGTGAAGCCCAAACAGGGGTTCGGGATAAGAAGGAAAGAATAAAGTAATCTTAACCGGATGAATTTTTATCCTGAATTGTTCATAGGTATGCAAGACCTTGACTCGATGAAGTTATCTAGATACCAATGAACAAGTTACGCTGTTATATGTGAGATGCGCCGACAGAGATTCACCACACGAAGCTGAATAATTTGGATGAATTGATAGGGTTAAATTGGATGTTACCCGCGAGTTACCTGGAAATTACAAATTTACCTTGTGATTACGTGATTTTGAACTACAGATTCTCAACAAAAGAGATTCGCTGCCAGAACTCCGTGGAGCATATTCTGGAGATCTTTTGTCTTTATCATTCTAAAGTGGGGAATTTTCATTCATTTTTTCCTACCATTGCATTCCTTTGAATAATTCAAGCAAATTTAGCCTGATTTAATTTATTTTCTCTAAAATAGGGGATATTTCATTGTTTCAAAATCAAGCCTGTTCAATACTTAATGGGGTTTTGCCTTTGTTGGTATTCTTTCCAGTTGCTTTATCGTTCAGTAAGACGCCCCATTAAAATGCTGATACTAACTTTATACGAAGAAGTCAGGAAAACACCTTTTTACCTCTACCAAAGAATATAATGGTAGGAGGTTTGACAAATACCAAATATTGAAACGTTTATCAAAAAGTTGGGACTTTCAATGAAGATATGGAGTAATTTTATCTTCACCTATATTTAATCTTAATATATTCATCCCGCTAAGTTTGCGACTTTTCAATAAACTACGTAAGAATGGTTTTCACACTAATGTTGCAAAATATTATAGCCGCAGCATCGCGTATCGTGCGTCATCTGCTATCGCATGTAAGGTTAAATATGCAAACAGATCGATTTCCTAATCGGGAAATTACTATCTCAGTCTCAATCGGGTGAGAAATGAGCAATCAGCCAAGCGTATCCTGCGTGATTCCAATGTCACGTGGAGTTATTACTGGCCGGTGGTCACAAAAGTTCAGATTCCACTGCGTTTCTGATTCCAATAATCATTGAACAGTACAGAGCGCCCTGATATCTTCACCATCTCTTATCTGAGAGCTCCCTTTGTTACGATAAGATAAAATAATGTTGACGTCCGGATTCTAGCAATTCCAAGAAGGGCTTCAAGCTCAAACAAAAAACGCTTAAGCCTCAAAAATTAAATAGCCTCGCAATTTCGATGAGAAATAAAATATTTTACTCGAAATAAAATTTCTCACGAATAGTCAAACAAAACACACGGTTAGAAACATGCTTGGCCTAAACTGCAGTATCCCTTTTATCTTCATGGATTCATATTTCGAAAACAGTAGATGCCGTAAAGATTTCCACTCAACTCTTATCTAAGAATGCTCTGTGTTCAGATAAAGTAGAATAATGAGGACAACCCGGTACTAAATTTTGCAGGAAGAAATTGACTGAGCTCTTTGAAATTTGCTTAAGCACTGGGGTTTGATACTTTCTCCCAGTTTAGACATGAAATAAATCATAGCACATTTTAAAATGACATGAGTGGTAATTTGTGGAATAAATCTTTGGAAATATTTAGAATATGATTAGATAATGAGTAGATGCTTGTTTTGATTGAAAAAAATTCAGTTGTATAACATAAATTTCAACTCTGTATCATCCGATCGATTTCCATAATATATAATTTCTCTCTCCAAGAGCTCAAGGACATATGTTAGGTATTTTTCTGAGGCCAAGAATATAATAAACAAACCAGAACATGGAAAATTCAAATAATAAAACTAAAATTGCAGAAATTCTTATGGAGTTATTGAGAAGTTATAACTATTGAGACTTTGAATTGTGGGCCAATTCACTGATATTTTATATTAACTCGCAGCCTTGAAGGACAATATAGAATGGTGTGTAAGTCAAGGCATATTTTGGATGATTTCAATAAATGATGGGATATAGCTCATTGCGCATTTAGGATGTAGATTATGGTGCTACGGTGCAATGAATCTTAAGTAATGCTAAGCCTATACCGTAACCGTAGAGAAAGGATACATCGTTGGCTTGAGCAAGCAGATTTGAGCATTTCCAGATTTATCGCTTTCTCTAAGTTTCTCATATATTTACAGGCTCTCTGTTGCTTACGGAAAATATGTTCGTACATACCAACACTTTTAATAAAGAAAACGGAATAGTTATCCGTAATTCCTACATTATTTCACTTGACTGGTGTAAATTAGGCGTAAGAATTTTCTGTAGTCACTCACAAGTATAGGTTAGCTATAGTTTACAAAGTTTACAAAAAATATTGAATGGCATTTATCTGCTGCTTGTTTAAGCTGTAAATAACCTCTTAGACGGGGCCTGAGGAGAGGCAACATTAATATAGAGGTTAATAATTCCAACGATTTTCTTATCCACAACATACGTTTCACACCACGTCATATGAAATAAAATTATGCCTGTATCTCTTATATTTGATGAGGTAAGTCACCCCAATTATTTTATGTAATTAATGCAAACTATACATGCTGAAATTGTGTACTCCCTCCTAGGCCAGTAGCCATGATTTGATAAATTGTAATAATATTTCACAGTGATTTTCACTTTTTATTTCTTTCAATGGCATTTTAAAAGTAAGTGTTGGGTCACGTACAAATGAACGATTTTTTAGACTGCTTAAGTTGGCTCAACTGAGAATGCATTTCCTCGTCTAAAATTATACTAATATTAGCTAGCAGAGACAGTGGGCGTATCACCACTCTTAGCATGAAATAGTTTATTGGTAGCATTGAATAATAACTGGGCATAACATGCAGGCACTATAGTACGTCTAAAATAATTTTCGAGTCCATGGAGGTAATATTTGCGCAGCACTGAAAACAAACACGGTAAATAGAGTAGAATTACTCGTTAAGGTCTTTTAATGATCAGGAAATTGGTTAATTTAAAGAATCTAGTTAGGAAAACGCACTCGTGCTTCGATATTTCGTGTCAGTCATCCCGGCCTACGAAACGTAGTGCAAGGGATATAACATCTTCGCGGATGATTTAAACTTACGGCACGGCTAAAACCCCCTTTCTGTCCCGGTCTACGCTATGGTAGCTCCCATAATTGGATTCCGACCCCCACCTCGCCTTCCTCAAATCCCTTAATTACGAGTGGTTTCGAGTTTCAATGGGAAACGAGTTGAACCAATGAGACGGAGGTAGGGAGGGGTGGAAGGAGGGAGGGTACAGGGCTTAGTTGGCCTTCCTTCCTCCTCCCATTCTCCTTCCCCCTTCTCTCTCTCTTTCAACCTCCCTTCCCGCACCCTCCGTCGCAGTCGAAGCGACAGATTTCTAGCCGGTAGAAAGATCGCATCGTCAAGATTCGGACGAGAGCGGGCAGGCGAGACAGACCTACGAGAACCCTGGAGATCCAAGGCAGTAAATCATTTCCGTCCGAACTTTCGTGGACCACGGATTTTATTTCCAAACCGTGGAGAAGAGGTGGGTGAGACAGGCGGGGGGGATTGAGTGTGAGAGAGAGAGAGGAATCGAACAGAATGTGGGAGGGAAAGAAAAAATTGGACCGTTTCTTTTTTATCCTCTCTCCCTATTCCGGTCCGTCAGTTAGACGGATTGAACAGTCCTGTGTAAGGAGGGGAGGAGGTCAGAGGCTGGTTTCTATAAAAGCAAGGAGAGAGAATGGAGAATGAGGGAGGGGGGAATAGCCCGGTGGGTGCAGAAGTTAGATTTCCGGGGGGGAAAAAAAGAGCGCTGAGGGGGTGGGGGAGATGGCAAGCGGGGCTCCGGTTCGTGTCCCATTGTTCGCATTTGGTGATTAATGTGGTCGGTCGAAATTTCCCTCCTACTTCCTCCCATACCTCCTCCACGGAGAATGGCCCACCATTTGATACGAAAAGGGGGAAGGAAACGAAGAAACAAACGAGAGAAAAAAGAATGAGGGCATGGAATAATGGAATCAAGGGTTTTGAGAACGAAGATGGGAAAGAGGGGATGAGGAAAAACTGGAAAACAACGGGAGATAAGGAGATGGAGGAGCTGAGAACTCGGCGGGATTGAATCTTAATGCATCTTCATTGGGTCTAGATTGAAACTGTCCCTCCGGTTTTGGTCCTTATCTATTTACTAAGGTCTAGATAATCACGGCTGCAATAAATTGTACCATTTCGAGAGATATTTATCAATTTCACGCCCCAGCGGGTATCGTCCGAGGCGATTTTTATTCGTTAAACGTGTTTCCCTTTTCAGAGGGCAGGTTGCCAAATGAAATTATTTATACAAAATACGCCACCTTGTGAGCAAGTCAAAAAAGATAACCAATGAAGGAATGAATAATAGGCAAAAATTGATAATATTTTCACGAAATATATATAAGTCAACTGCATTTCTGAATTGCTGAGTTTATTTTAAACTGTTGAAAATGATCAGAGAACAGGACCCAAAGAACGTGGTATGACTTCATGACGTGCAGGTATTTTACAAAGAACTCAATTACTTTTTACCACTAGGATGTTTTTGGTTAACGCCAAGTATAGCTAAAGGTTATGAAATACCTTGAAAATAACTGCTGTGCAGTCGAATCCTAGGTCGGAATAAAAATTTTAAGTGTGGAATTTACTTAGAAATTTTCCACTAGGTCATGCCTTCAACCATTAATTTTATGCTGAAGGTTATGCTGGCATTAGTGGTAAAAGCATTATTCATTTTTGTAGGAGGAAGCCTTATGCTTTTCCACTCGGAGTGACAAAAAAGTGTTGCAGGCGTATAGGAGACGTTTTAAGACGGAGTCATAATTACATTCCACTAAGGAGGAATTAAGAGTTACCCAATAGCACACACTCAACACGTATAAAGTAATAAAAAACGGATCAAGATACTTCATGGATTAGATGGGGCATTATTTATAGCCCCAACATCCTATTTATCAATGCTATTATCACTGAGTAATGCGAATACCTACTCTCTTCATTTCGAGAAATTTAAACTCCAGCTGACTGCAGTAACTGAATGAAAAAATATAAACTAAGCACTCCATAGTGTTGTCATAACTTTAAAAATTAAACATTTTCATCATGAAGAGGATACGATATTTCGTTACTTCTGACAAGAAAACAGCAACAAGAGGCAAAACTATAAATTCGTTTAACGAAATTACGAGCTCTTGCTTTCGAGCCAGAGGTAATTTATCGTATATGTGATTTCTATTAGGACGATAGAAAAAATTGCAAAGGGGGAATTAAAATAGAAATAGGAAACAATGCTTATTTCTTTTATCCAGTTTAGTTGCATAAATATCTTCTTAAATTCTTTTTTTTAAAGACATATTCTGTAAATGGCACTCAATGTTATCATCGCGTGAAAAAAGTGATATGGAAGACGGTAAATTGTTTGGTATGAGTTTGGAGAAAAGCTTAAAAAAATAGTAGCCCTAATTTTAATAGGAGAAAATGAAATCTCACCAAAATTTTGGAGATGGTAATGTAATGGGAATTGGGAGCATCAGCGACCATAGGCAACAGCTAATTTTCATTACAAACTACGTTCTAACCTCGTGCACTTGGTGTCATCAGTGTTTTAAGGTAATATAAGACGAATGGCCTGTGTCATTACTCTTATATACACGCCATTATTATAATTCATTATCCATAACATTTTTATGAATGTTATACCTTTATTTTTTAAGGAAATTGGAATTCACAACTCATAAGGACTGCATTATGCTCTGCCTTTACCAATTTTCGCAACAATACAAATGAAATTGAAATGAAAAGCGATGCAAAGTTCAATGGTGCATCAATATGGAAATTCGGAAAGTTGGAATAGAAATTCCAGTATACATTGGTTTTCTTGCGAGTGATTTCAATTATATCAACTTTAAGATTTGATTCTAATGTACTGAATTGGTATAAATTATACGCAACAAATTCCCGCCTCTACTTATTCGGATCACCATTCCAACTCCCATGAACTTTATTTGGAATTGAGAAATTAAATATTAATTTGGAAATTAAGTTTCGTGCTACGCCCTTTTCTCATTCCGTAAGTAAAATATATAGATGTTGCGAATTTTAGCGATCTTACGATCGAATGGGTTGGTGAAGAGCACAATTGAAGGCCAGATAGAGGGAAAATTCCCCAGGGAAAGACCCTGGAATAAGTTCAAGGACCAAATAAAGAGGAAAGTACATTGGAAGAGATGCCCGGAGGTAAGGGAAATAGCATTAGGTAGGGAAGGGTGATGGGCTGCAGTCAATCAATCTTAGAATTGAACAACTAATGTGAGAGATGATCGAACATCATTTTAATGCATGATAATCTAAGGGATACTAATTTTTTGTTTCTTACCCGCGTTAGAATATATCATATTGTTATAGATTGCGATTCAGTTGGTGATAACGCAATCAAAAATTCTTACAAATCATAATGAAAAATAATCATTGCATAAAAGTAAAGAATGCACAACAAAAGGTACACTGTAACGTTGAAGGATATTGCTACAAAACTAATTGAGCTTAGATTGATTGTGGTTTTGAAAAGAACATTTTTGAGAAATTTCATTTGATCCCACGATACTTTCAGAAAATGAAATAGAGACAAGATTAGCCATATAGAATGGCAGATAGTGAAAATATACTTACCATAATTTCATTATATATAGAAAATATACTATTCAATGATATGTTACTTTTTCCGTCAGAATCGTTAATGGATGGACAACAGCGGAAAATATGCATCCCCTTTGCTACCTGACCTTGAAGATGGACTTACAGCGGACTTCCCTTGGCATCTCTAGAATGATTTCGATCTGACCGTAGGTTAACAAGGTGTATCTTGATGGCTAAGTTACCTCCCGAGTTTCCATGTTGTACACTAGCAAATAGCGCTGGGATACTGTCAAAAGAATAAGTAGACATTTTCTCGTTAAATGAAAACTTGAATAGGTACTCTACACTCGGCCGCGGTGGCGGCGGAGTAAAGTCCTCGCCTGCTAACCCGAGGGTCACGGGTTCGAATCCCGACTGGGTAGTATATTCACTGCCTAGGACATGGATGTTTGTGTTAGTCATATTGAGTTAATTGTAAGAGAGAACTGTAAAGTCCTACACTCGCTAAATAATGAAGACAAGTTATTATTATTATAATTACTAGATAGATCATAAACATGTCTGAGAGCAGCTCAAGGAATAGTAACAGAGCAAACTTCTTTACACATAAAATGAACAGGTTAGATCAGCGAAAATCAAAACTGCTTAAATAAGGATATCAACGCATTTAGGAAATGTGATTGATAAACTTCTTGCACAGACAGTAGTTACGTACCATTATGACGTAAATTGCCATTAAATACCGATCGCTGAACTATCCTGATCATTCATATAACAATAGCTGGGGCAAGGGTGCATTACCCCTCACCCCTCAAAAATACTACGAGGGGCGGAAAGAAGTTTCTATAAGTGGACTTATGAGGCGTTCCAATTTAGCTAGTCTCCCAATAGAGACGACACTCGAGTTCCTCTTCTTGCCCACCCTTAAATATACACCGCTATTACGCCGTGTTGTAGAATATGTAAAATCATAATAGGATACAATGTGGGCACATGAGGAAAGCACATTTGAGCAAAACTCCAATAAACTGTCTACTTGCATTATAAATTGAATGGGAATATTATCCTTCTTGGCTGAAGAATACCCCTTTCTACGCATTAACAAAGGCATTACATAAGATCTCAATCGAATACATAGGCATCAATTTAACAAAATAAGCATCAAAACTAGTGAATTTTCTTGAAGTCTAAAGCATATTTTATTTTATTTTATTTATTTATACTCACAACCCCGAAAACAGCTCAGCAAAGGCCTTTACGTCGGGTGTTTTAACATTTACATTAGACGAACACACACACCCATGTCCTGGGCAGATAATATTCTACCCAGGCGGGACTCGAACCCCCGACCCTCGGGTTAGCAGGCGAGGACTTTACCCCACCGCCACCGGGATAAACCATTTAAACAGGCCTGTTGAATTCGGCGTCATTAGAACCTTCTAGCAGTTTTTTAATATTAACAGGACGATATGCACTCTTTTGACAATAAATATTTGATTGTAAACCATTATAATAAGTATTACCATATGACACGCTACTGCTAAAAAGACCTGAAACAAGAAGACTTGGGATCGGCCACTAATTGATGTAGGAGGAAGACGATGTAGGACACTTTGCTGCGCGTTGATTAGTAACCTTTATCGTCACAGCAGCAAACCAAACTCATTCCATTCCTAATTAGGATTATTTTACTCATAGTTTTCGTTTTCTATGTGCACATTCAAAATTTCAAACGAGCCCACACTCCACTGACACAGACTATCGGATACTTATAAAATCCAATAAAAACCCATCCAACTTTGCTATGGAAGGTGAATAAATGAATATTGTAAATAATAAAAACCGAACATGTTTTCTTGATTCCGCAGTACGGTAAAACGCCTACTTCTACCTCAGTATCGACAACAAATTATGTACCATTCCCAGTTTGGTGCCATTACCGCAAAATACTTCCGCCTGTGTACTTCTAAAATCTTTTCTCCATTGGTGCATGCCGCTTAAAACGATTCCTCACTGAGATGAAATTGCTTCAGTGGAATTTGAGCCAGCTATCACTTCGAATTTTATTCAGCGGATTTCTCTAATAATAATTTATCTAATCGTTCAATATATTTGTTTACAGCAGCCCCCAACCACTCCCTATCTATTGCTTACCCTACTTCACGACAGATACTCCTTTGCATTTTCCTCTTCATTTAGCCCATAAAAATATTGCTGGATCTTCCTGTGGTGACTTTTTCCTCTGTTTGTCCCTCCCTAAATTTCATTGTTCGTTAACCCATTGCGCCTCGGGGTGTGACCAATCCATCAGACTCTTCATATTTTTATAGTTTTCTATATAGTCCTTTCCTTATTTACTCTATTATATCCCTCTTCATTTCTTATGTTATCCGTCCAATCTGTTCAATATTTACTACCCCCGTCCCAAATTTTGCGTTTAATACTATAGCTACCGCACGTTGACTCTCAACCCCACCAATATACTCCAGTAGTCCCCGCTATTCTTCCATCTCACCTCGCACAGCTCCAAGGCATCTATGCATCTATGCTCCCTTTATCCATTTCCCGGGTAATATTCTCCAGCTTCCCTGTCCTCATCATGGTCCTAATGTTCTAAGTCTCTATTTATATCCGTATTTTCCTTCTCTTCTTCCTTTTCCTCTTATCTTCCGAGGTCCTTGCGATGACTCTGTTGTGCAAGGATTTCCTGAGATGACGACCTCGGGGTCCTTGCTTCCTTCGATGCCGGGCCCGACACCCGCCCCAGTGAGCGGCTTCCTGTAGTTGCCAGGATTCATTTCTCTTTGAGTGACATTCATTTTTCAGGGTAGTGAAATAGTTGGGAGGGAGCTCCAAACCCCACTTCCCTACAGCGTTTTTCACGTGACACCACCACGGAACTACCGTTTTTCTGACTCCTACCCTTTGACCTATCTGGCATGGGTGGCCCTACCGGGGGAAATATTAATTGCACCCTCCAGTCCAGCTCTAGAGGTCATTGGAACCGCAAACTCTTCCACCACGTCAAGGTTGCAGTCGGCTGGAAAGGGCAACCATTAAATATATGCATATTATTACTACTTTTTGGTAATTATAGTCATGAAGACAAAGTTTTTGCGTCATTAAACTTATTTTATATACTCAATGCCTCTTGCTAATGCTTAGATTCTAAAATTATATAAAAATATGCTCTTCAACATTACGTGAGAAAGATCTCGCTTCATCAACCTACAACAGAGGGAGAACAAAACTCGATAAAAGCCACGAAATATTTCTTGAGAGGGTTGTGCAAATCCCTTTCCAAATGTGAGAATCTTATCTTACAAATATATAAAAATCTAGTGGTGTCTGTCTGTCTGTTACCCAATCACTCATAAACCACTAAATCGATTGAAACAAAATTTGGCAGGAAGGTACTTGATATATTTTGTTCACGCAGAGGCTATAGAACAAGGGCCTTAGGGCCCTAGAAGGCTCTCAATTGGACCCTTTCATTGCCAAAAATTGGCCCTGGATGATAATTCTCGCCGGGTCCGAAAAGGGTCCGAAGTTCCAAAAGAATTCTTTCTTAAAAGCCTCATAAGTATTGAACGAGAGAACCGATTTTAGTGAAATTTTCACCCATGGAAAGAGTAAAGCTTTTTAAAGGAAATTGGGACTATAAAAAAGGCCCATGAGCCCCAAAGGCAGTGTATTGAGCCGTCTGGTGTCTAATGTGTTTGAAAATCTCAATTCTAAACATTTTGGTTCATGCACAGAGGTTTCTCAAATTTGCAAATTTTTATTAGTTCTACTAAAGATAGAAGGCTATAGTTTTCGCCATTAGATGGATAAAAGATTACAGTTTCTTATTCTTTTATTCAATTTTCTCATACGAATAAAATTTCACTAGAAATCACATTTTTTATGTCAAAATCATGAATTTTACTTCTGTCAACAATAGGATGTTCCCTTGGTAACCGTTGAAATGGTATTAGCTTTGGAATGGAAATGGGACCTTTACAATGGCGGCTGGGTTTTATATTTAGAGATAGGCATTACAGTGGAAATCTAGGCCGTATACTGAAATGTTGCTGATAACAATCAGGGATATTTTTGCCTAAAATTGGCAAAATTCATTTCAAGTGGACTAATTTATGTTGGATCCATGTCAAACAGGACAATACCACGATGTTATATTAATGCGGAAAGCCTCTTGAATCCAAATAGCCTGTAGTTTAGTTTCCATATGGTACTCGGTAAACATGATGTAATGCGGTTTTCATCTGCTGAATTAAAAAATTAAACTCAAATTATAGCTGAGTATAACAGGAGAATGCCACATTGTTATATTAATGCGGCTAGCCTCTGGAATACAAATGGCTTGTAGTTAAATTTCTATATTTTACTGCAAAAGAATGTTGAAACTCGGTAAGCATAATATAATGCGGTATTCATCTGCTGAATTAAAAAATAAAACTAAAATTATAGCTAATTTGCCTTGAAAAAATATAACTCATGAGTGACTCAAACCTACAACCTATATGCCCTGTATTTCTTTCATTCCCCGTTGAATTTCAACGGGTACCTTTGCTAATAAAAAATAAAAGAAAAACGACGTTTCGGTCTTTCGGAGAGCGTATTTCTCAGGCCCAAAAGCGCGACCAACCCAATTCGCTTCCACGCATCCCTTAACTGCTGCGGCGACAGTGCCTCCTCCCACCGCAGAACACCAACATTTGTCACGCCCGACACTGTCCTGCGCCTTTTCTTGCTCAGCCGCGGCGTGACCACAGCACACACACCCCATGACATATCTTTTCCCGCCCTTTACCGCCACATTCACTCTTTACGGAGCAGGGCTACAGTCCATTTCCATTCTTGTCCTTCGACACAAATTTTGCATACACGAAATATGCAAAATTCGTCGTCATTCGTTCTCGACGACGTGTCGTCAGAGAATCGATTGATAATCTAAATCATTAGAATTCTTATTGAAAATTATATCCCGGAGCCAACGATCAGTTCCACCTCTCCACATTTCACACGTTTGGTCCTTTTCAAAACGTTTTCCTCACAAAAATAACTGGTTCTCCAGTCACCAGGGTTGAAATTTGCTATGAAAAAATCATTTGACTTGACCGGGATACGAACCCGGATCTCCCAATTGCCGGTCAGGTGTGTTAGCCAGTTACACCACCAAGCCATCTTTTTTCAAGTCAAATTTCGAGGGGGGTTTATGCGAACTAGATGTTCAGGCCTCAAGTCTACATTGTAGCACATGAGAAGAAGTCGTGCTTACAAAGCCACTGTTGTGGTGGATAAACCCAACATTGTCGTTATTAAAACGACGAAATTGATCCCGGTTCCGGTCAAGTCAAATGATTTTTTCATAGCGAATTTCAACCCTGGTGTATATGCACCCGTGCGAGTGACTTCTTACCACATCATTTGTTACATGCAATGTTTGGAAAATTGGTTCTCCAGTATTTAAACGTAGACATTACCACAAGAATAACTCGGCCTGGACCAGTACTTGAGCCTCGCACTCTTGACGTGACGTGTCAATGCACATGCCTACTCAGAATTGCTAAATCCCGGGGCAATTTTCATCGCCGTATTTGCGACAGGCATTAATATATACTTCAGTAATTTTTTTCCCTTATATTTATGAAGTGCTTTTTCGGTAAGTTCCGTTAATGCCACTCCTTGAATAAGTATTTCAGTCCCAACAATCCACATGTTTTAAAGTGCGATTATTATTCAGATGATGCAAGGATCAGACAGGCACCTGCCATGAACTCACTGACTACACGATAGGGTAAGATTCCTCTGATATCGGGAGTTAAATTATACACGCAGTGTATTATTAAAACCTAGCGCTACATTCTTGGAACTTAAAGAGGTGACAAAATTAAAGTGATAAACCGCCAAACAAGTAGATGGAAACAAAACAGTTTTTTCTCACACGAATCATTCGTGGTTGCAATATATTGGAGTGTGGCACTCAGATATTTTGTCATCATAAGAACAACCATCGTGCATTTCACAGATTTTAATCATAAGTACAAAGAGTTTCGACTCACAGCGTCATAATCATGCTTTTACTAGGAGAGGTACTTATAATTAAAATATGTAGATAAATGCGATTGTTGTCTTTATTATGACGAACTTCCACTCCATAATGCCTGAATCTGTTGAAGTTATACCTACTTCGTTAATATGTACTTTTATTTAGTTCTTTCCCTCTTTCAATCCCTGCACATATACCGTCCCTTTCTCATGGCTGGTGTCCCAACGCCCCTTTTCACACGCATCTGCTGTGGCTTACAGGATTGCATAGAGAAGTATCGTAGGTGATACATGGCCCAGCTCCATATCCCTGGCGCACGCTTTCCCCAACTTCTACTCTGACGCTGCCACCAGCACGCCCTCTGCCTCCAACATGCGTGTCCATCTCCCCTCCCCCCGCTTCCAACCCTCCCACCATGGATAAAGTCCACTGGACCATCTTCCACTCATCCATCCGTCTATCGGGAACACTAACACTCCCCTCCACTCACCGCCACGCTGTTTCTTCACGGTTCCCTGCTCAGGGTTCCCTCGCTGTACCAACTCCCTGACCGACTCTCCCCCCTCTTGGTTCTCCGTGTGCCCTGATCCGAATCCCACAGTCCCTCCCAACCCCATTCCCAATCTAGGGTCAATAAAAACGTTCTGTTAGCAGTGCCTCCTCTTTCCATTCCACCCTCTGGCTCCACCCTCAACAACCCCTTCAAAAAAAATTACCCGTAGTCACATCCTCCCTGTCCAAATCCACTCCTTCTTTGCCCTTAACCTGTCCCCCTCGCGGTTCACAGTGGAAACATTCTACACATCATCTCTGCTGACCTCTTCCCCCACGTCCAACCAGGTTCGTCTTCAGCAGAAGCCCGCATCAGCCTTCAGCTACTCTTCTCCTGGTCGCCCTTCTGTTTCCTCAACCTCCCTGCCGCTAACTGGTTTTGGAAGGCTCGGTGAATGCCAACCATTGAGGAAGATGGAGAGGGCGCTCCCTGCGGTGTCCAGTGCTAAAAGCTGTAATGTGGGCGTGACTACCTTTGTCAACCATGAGTTTGCTTGGACTCATTTCCACAGACGTACTATTTTCACAATTATACAATGTTTTTAATCAATAACATCATTGAAATTACCATTCATTCACTTCTTTAACATGGATTCTCCTTACATTATTATTTATATATTTAAGTCCAAAATAGCTCTGATTTCCGGCAAAACTATAGTAACTTGGAGTACAATTCATAGTATTAAGTAAGCAATATGTTTCAAGAGTAACTAGTCTTATATTTTGAACAGATGGTGGGTTTTTTGTCTATACTCCTTAATTCGTCCATTCGCATGTGATATCGAAAAGAAAGTAAGGAACAAGAAGGAGTAACTAATGTGGTTGTTACTTGGGTTGTTACGCTTTATTTTGGTTCCATAATGCCCTTTCAATAATGCTAACCTTAGATGACGTGGTATTTGCATCAATTAAAATAGGATTTCGGTATTATCATTAATGATTTCGAATAAACCACGTTGAAAGACATCTTTCCCCGTTTACCTCGTATTCGTCGTTATTCTCGTAATCTTTCATCGCACATGGCGAAAAGAGTCAATATCTTACAGTAACCTTTTTGCTATGTAAGGAGATTAATTCTCATACATACCAATCAGGTTTTAGAATACTCAAATACCTAAATACACCAAAAAAGGTGAAGTTCGCTTTGAAAATATCTCTTGATTTGTCTACGATCCGAAACCGACCCCAATTACCGATCCACAGTGTAAGCAAAACAAACTAACTTATTTTAAGTCGAAATTCAGCCGTTTATTTTACGAACAAGATGTTTTTATCAATCTCTGACATAATATAACAGGACAAATAGTCGTTAATGATGTGCCCCTTTTGCCGAAGGTAAACACTACATAAACACTTTTTAATGATAAAATATTAACACATTTCTAATCAATTTGCTTCCAAAAATGATTTCGTGCGTAGTTACACGCAGTATTGTTTGATTGAAAGATAAACACAAAGACATAGACTGAAGTTTATCATTAAAATATCGCTTGATTTGACCGGAATTCGAACCTGGTTCTCCCTATTGTCAAGGCTCTGTATCCTGCGGCTGTAAATTATCAACCACGAATACGTCTGCAACTTCTACACTTACTCGTAAATAGGTGACGAGAACATCTCGTCTATATAAATCCTTCTCTTAAATTCTCCGTCATATGAGATCATTTATTGGTGTAACTGGAGAACTCACACACTGGCAATTGGTACATTCGTGTTCTGATTTCGGTTAGGCGAAAATATATGTCCATGGCAAATTTCTTTACATGACTTTGGCGTTCATGATGGCTCCCGCGGTTGTCACTGTGTATTTCCAAAATACTTTTAATTACAGTAAGTCCTCGGTTTGCGTCGTTTCCATTTACGTCTGCTTCGATGTTACGTCCATGCTGACAAGGGTTGTCGGAAAATTTTTCCCTATTTTATGCTAATTAAATAGACCGTATGTGCATATGCTTACGTTTTTTATGGTTAAGACATAATCATCCTATCTGAAATAGCTATATTTTTCCAGGATAATTGAAAAAAACGAATTTTTAAATTAACGCCTTGATTTGTCGCATTCTTAAAGTAGTCACGTATATCTGGATCCGTTTTACATTGTTTCGACTTAAGTCACTCTTCTTCCACACGCATTTCCGACGTAAATCGAGGACTTACAGTATTTTTATGATTAATCATGAATTCCAAAATAAAAACTCATTTCTCAAAGCTCACAATCAACAAGTTTTTATCATTATCATTTTTTCTGGTCACGAAGGGTCAGCAAATAGCCAAATGTATTATTTAGAGGCATACTTTCTTAAACTCATCCAGCCTCTTATGCCGCATAAAACTACTATTCTGCCATCCTGGTCACTTCGATTAAATGGATATTTTTTTACCAAGACCTATCATTCACAATTTCAATTTGTCAATCCACAACATACCAACATTTCTACATCCGAATGCCTATTTGTATGCGTACTCAGAGCAGCCTAGGAGATATTAGCTCGTAGCTTCTTCTGTTTATAATCTCTTTAACAATTTTACTTATATCCTGACCAACTTGTATAAAATCGTCGTCTTTCAACTATTATCCCCATTCGCTGTCATGATTAGCCAAAATCCTTCGCCTTCTTGTTTAATTTTGCGGTGATATACACATGATATTCAGCTCGTTTAGTTACATTCTCCAATGCAGGATAATTTCCATACCCCCTTTCACATTCTAAGTATCGAATGCTCAGTTCAAATCACTATGTTCTTATACTGATGGCTCGACCTTACACAACTTCCTCTCTGACCGCGACTTCGGCATCCGAAGCGAGTTCTCAAATGCTAGTCGTAATGTAAATTAGTGTGTGCAAAGTTACTAGCCTTTGCAGTGCCCGCACCACATAAAGTTCTCCTCGCTTAACCAGGATAACATTATGGTAATCTGCCAGTAAGTTTTGGCGCATTTTTTCCAGTATGTCAAGGAGAACCAGACCCTAGTAATTACCTAGGCTCACTTTCTCTATCCCCCTGGAGCTATGGTCCCTTCCTATAGGACTACAAGAAGACTTAGCATAGTGTTACTCGAACCCACCACTAGGACGTGTATGCGATGCCCAGGTGCACGGGGACACCTCGAGATAAGAGAAAAGAACAAAGTTAGGAATTACGCAGAAAAAAGAGGGAGAGAGTATGCAGGTCATAATTATGCGGTTCAATATATTTGTAGCAATAGGTAAATGTTACAATGGATTAGTTTATTTATTTGCTTAGTTTTGGTGAAGGCACAGCTTTCTTATAAATCTAACCAAACAAAATATATCTATAAATTTCATCCATATATTTCAATGGCAATGCAAAATATCCTATGCAGGATCACTTTTTTCGTTACAATTACACGGAGAAGATAAAATTACATAAAGATAGCCAATGTTCACTGGGTATTTTTTACTAGGTATTCACTCATCTGGGTTGGCGGGAACTACTGAGAGAAAGGTTGTACTCACGCTTTGACCAGAATTGGTCCGAATTGACCCTCCATGGGTCCGGTGATCCCTGACTCAAGTGCGTACTTCGGCAGACCGCACGACGCCAACCCATAAAGTGAGTCAGAGAGACACCTAATCCCAAATATTTGGGTAACGGGCTCTCTCGGTTCGCAAAGAAGTGCGGTAGGTTTTTGCAAAAGCAAAACCGACGACTATTCGTCTCTGTTGTTTGGGTAACCGAACTAATACGAGTACTTCGGGGAGGCGGAGGCCCAATTGAGGTCCTTTTGACCTCAATCCGCCTCATTGGTGTCGGCCTCGAAGGGGATACGGTTCCGCTATCCTTCCCTTCCCATCCCTTCCTTCCACCTCTTCCAAGTCCCTGGGTATAAGCGAGAGCTTGCAAACCGGGGACGGAAGTTGTAATCCTGCGGTGAGAGCCGAAATGTCTGTGTAATATCACCGTTGAAAAAACCACCACCTATGAAAATACCACCGTTGTTTAGTTATTGGAACAAATGACGCAGGTGACGGACCAATTATCATCATTAAAG
This sequence comes from Ceriagrion tenellum, assembly GCA_963169105.1. Classification (NCBI taxonomy): domain Eukaryota; kingdom Metazoa; phylum Arthropoda; class Insecta; order Odonata; family Coenagrionidae; genus Ceriagrion; species Ceriagrion tenellum. The sequence goes on from OY720636.1 coordinate 96,335,885, forward strand.
GAAGTTTAAGCGAACTATCACTTCACCTAGAAAGCAATACATTTGATACCATTATAAAAATAATATCTCACCATCCCAAAAATACGAAAATATTTATAAATACTTCCCGAGATGATAGCCAAAAAACAACCATTCAGCAAAGGAAATGGTACGTCAGTACACTAAAGACGATATTATTTGAAAAATGAGGAATTTTCAGCTCTAATATCTTATGACTATTAATGGTCTTACTAACAGTATAAATTTTGTTTGTTTCTTCAAGTGGTTTAAAAGATTAATCGTGTAGTCACTGCAGTAATGCTTAAGAATCACCAAAAAAAACCTTCCAGTATAAAGGAGTTTTGAACTTCCCGCGTGAATAAAATTATTCTAGGTAATTTATTAAATTAATTAATTAATCAGGAACTTATATAGAAATAGTAATTTATTTATTGTGGATTTCAGCCGAGTAAAACTATATTATTGCAACATTAATATCTAAATACTTACTTCATGTTTCCAGCTGTGAATGACACATAAAATTCGAATATATTCTCCTTTATGACTAGGGAAATATCTCGAACAAAATATCATGAAATATTCTGAATTGTCTTATGAAAAGAAGAATCTCATGAAACGTATTCACAATATGTCACGCTGAGAGCAATAAAGTGTTTAGTTTGGTGTCACCCTCTTGCAGTACATTAGACTGCTCATAGTTGTAGAGATGTTTTAACATCGGTTGTCATAGCAAAGAATAAATGCATAAAATTACTGAATTTAGAAGGATATAATTCTTCGGACGCCAGTACATTTTGAGCGAACAACATATCGATATGATGAATTATAATTCCTTAATTTAAATTGATATTAAATGTTGTTGGCCCAGTATATAAAGTTTACATATTCACGAATTCAATATTTTAGATCCTTGCTGATTTCCTTCCTTCCCCTGCACTTCATTCTGATCGATATCCGTTGAGAGCATTCTCTCTTTTTTCCGGCGGCTTAGGAGTTGAGTGAGCTGTTTTACAATTTTTCCTGGTGAGCAAAAAGAGGTATATATTTTTCCGAGGTAACGATTGAAACATCAATTTCCACCTTACTAAACGATTGGGGACACAACTATCTCGCTCTATTATTCTTTCGCAAATATTCTTTCATTTATTTTTTCAGAAAAATCTTTTTTTTTTGCCTAATGCCTTGGAGCTGTTTCATTTTAGTTTTTATTACTACGCAGAATTTCAGTGGATGGGTAACTTCTACTCTGTCCTTAGGCTGTTTCTTTCATTTATGCGGTACAAACGCTGTTATTTTCTCATTGCATCCTATTCCTACCTTCATCCTACCGTGTCTATCCTGTTATTTCCATCTTTGCCTCCGTGCCGTATCTACCTTCAAACAATTATGCCTATCCTCGTCGCTATTCCTATTTATTTTTATTCGGGGGGTATTGTTGCTGCTGGCAATGATATTCCTCAGGCATCAACATGGAGATATGCCGGCCAAATTAATATTGAGTGACGTTCAAATGTAAAAATTCTGCCTCAGCGACGCCATTTGAACCTCGTGATATAGCCTATATTCTTTTAATGGGAACTACTAAGGGGATCTCTTAACAGCCAGTGATCTACCAAGGGTTGCAAATTTCACTTCCATGAGGAAGCACTAGATAAGTCGTGTACTGTAAGAAGAACACTTAAAAATAAATGTTCCGTCATCAGATCGTAATAAAGGCTCATACTCGATGAATTAAGCCACGTTTATGTCACGTATTGTCAAATCTTAGCTCTTATGGAAACTGAATACTTCAACCAGTGGTTACTATCATGATAATATTGATTACTTCCGAGAAAAAAAGGATTACATAACAACGTCACAATATGGAAACCATTACGAAAATCAGTTTTTCTGGGTCAGGGTCATAAAAATCATATTCATAACCAGATAACTACAATGTATGCCTTAATTTACGAAAATACTACTTTCTGAAGCCAAGAATTTTCTAGCTGGTGTCTTTAACTTTCCATGCATAAGGTTTTATACCCGAAAGATAAATCCTACTTGATATCAGGCTTCTTTTCAATTTAAAATTTTTTAAATCCTACCTTAAATGAGTAAAATATCTCGATTTCTGAAGTATATGTAATTTTCATCCTTTAAAAAAACTCCGAATATTGGCACTTACTAGCGAGTTTTTAAGACGAAGCATTCAAAATTCATGGGCGTCATAACTTAAAATATTCCTGGGCTCATTTATTACTTTTGGCGTACCAAGTATACCTTCATATAATGCTTAGTTTCACAAATATGCACCACTTTTCTCACCTCCAGAGGTCTCAGTATCAAAAGAATATGTGGTGCATGGAAATAATAAAATTTTTTAAATTGTTCATATAAGAATGATCCCAATAAGTGAGTCCTGTGAAATATTTTTCGGGCAGTAGAGGTATGGGTGAAAACCACAAGAGTATCAATGTGGTAACGATGAAGGGAAACTCGCAGACACATGTGGCCGTTTATTGATACAAGTTGCATTCTCAGTGGATCAGGGAATCTTTTTGCCAAACACTCATTTATTCACTGCTCTCACTCATTGTTCACTAGAATTTTCTTGTTTACTTGTTCACTATAATCATTTGCTGTTTTTCTGTCTTATAAAATATTCGTTTGTTTGCTTTTAATTTTTTCTTATTAATAGATATTACAGATTGTACATTTTTGTTTTAACATACTATTTCGATTATTGATATTGAGACTGTTTTTTCATTTTCATTTACCTCGCTCATTTTATATCTCTCTGCTGACTTGAAAGTTGTTTGTTTGTTTTCCTTTTTTTGTAAGGCTTTGTATTTTGTCTTTGTATTCCACTCCTCATGAAGGCATGTAAACTAATTCAATGTCTTAAGGGGCTTTGTCCCAGGACAATAAAATTGTTTTCTATTTCTATTTCTATTTATTCATGAGAGCAAAATACAGTTAGCCCACAGTTTATAGAATTCGTGCTCTAACTTTCACGTGTATACTTATGCTCCTTTAATTTTTTGTATTTAGCTATGACGGTAGATTGGCATAACAATACTCCCTCTCTTTTCCATACCCTCCTCTACTCCCATAATACACGTCACCATTTCATCTCCCAAAACCTTACATCTTTACACGGCTGGTGTCCTAACACCCATGACACACGCCAATGCGGTGGTTCGCAGGGTAGTATGTAGATGTAGATGAAGAACAATGCAAAATATCAAAATGCAATGCAAAAAAATCAAAAAATCCTCAGAGAAGCGAAAGGTCTTTCTCTCCAAAGGACACAAAAATGAACAAAAGAAATTGTTCACAACTTTCAGAATAAAGCAATTAGTCATATTAATAAGAGTAAGTATTCCAAGAACTGAGTAGAACAGTTATGCAGAGAACCTGATGACGACCAGTAAGACATAAACCTTGAGTACCTGAGGCAGCTGTTCGCGTTTTGGATGAGAACGCCGACCAATGGTTCCCTAAACTTTCCCCCTGTATCGCTCGTAGCACTGACCTAAAAGTTTATATCCACCCATGGTGAGGAAAAGTTGTCATATTAAACAATTGGCACCCACTCCAACATCCCCAAAAAGCGTGTTTCGAAATGCGTTTATCGTTTCATCGGAAATTTTAAGAGATTCGAATTGAATTTAAGGAAGTGGCCTGGGAAAAAACGCGCACTCACTGCGGGAGGGATCCGGCCGGCTGAAGAAATTGGCCTCAGCACTCACAGATTGAGCGGAAACTGAATAAACTTGCGCCCCCCCCCCTGCCTGCGGCGGCGGCGGCGGGGACGGTAAATCATTTTCCAATCGCTTTCTCTTTTTTTCCCCCGTAACTAATCCAACCAAGTGCCGCAACAGCCGGTCGAGTCGTGGCAAGATAGTTTTCGCCCCGATTCCCGGCAGTAAGGCCCCGCAATTCAAGCCGCCGCCGCCGACGACGATGATGTTTGAGCTTCCCAGAACTCCATGAATTTAAAGGGCTGCCGTGCTTCCGAGGAACTCTCGAGCAGCCGCGAATTATTCCAGAATCCCACCGAATAACTTAGGCCGAGTTTTGGTGCTGGCTTTTGACTATTTGACTTGCTTTAGTTCTAATATTTAACCTTGTAATTACTGACGGAATACAGAGGTAGGTGCTTCGTAGTTTTTTTTAAGGAAACTGCGAAAATAAAAGATAATAAACTGTTCATAGACATTCAAAACTTCGAGCTCACAAACTGCTTTACTTGATTCCTTAGAGAAGACGCAGAGAACGCATAACGTCTGTTTTTTTATCTAAGTGTGGTTCAATAAGCTTTTTAAAATATGAAATCCTTTGTGAAGTACAAAGTAGGTATCCTCGAGTAATAATGAAAAACATCATCAATTGAAAAATCCTCGAAACTTCTTGTAATTTAAAAATATTATATCCAGTATTGAAAAATTCAACCTCAGATGTTAAGTGTAGTTAGTTCTCGTGAATATGTCAATTTATGAACTGGAAATCAATACATAAAAATTAAAAAACAGATATCGATAAGCTCAGCAAAGCTTGTATTTGCTTGATAATCAAGCATTTTTGGCTCACAAGACGTCGTTTTTTTTAGCCACAATGGTGACCCCTTTCTATTTTATCATTTCAATAAGAGTTGATACTTTCCAGAGTTTTATTTTCCTATTTTGTGTTGATAATTAAAATCGGTCCAGTTGTCGATAAAAATTAATAAACAGCGAAAGAGATTGCCAAACACTCATTTATTCATGAGAGCAAAATACAGTTAGCCCACTGTTTATAGAATTCGTGCTCTAACTTTCACGTCTATACTTATGCTCCTTTAATTTTTTGTAGTTAGCTATGACGGGCACTGTAAACGTACCATATGATGCTCTTCTAGTTTTGAACCCACTGTGGATAAGCAGTGTGACATTATAGCATGTAGACGTCTATCGACTCGCAAAGTTGACTGTAAAACATTCAAGACGATATGCTTATATATACTGTTTCTATTATTATACTGTTTATAGTAGGTGCTGGCAGGAAAGGATAATAACTATCCAAAATGGTGAAGGTCTAAAAAAAATTAAGGTATTAATGCAAACCTATTTCAATATCGACGTAGCACAAGAATTGGTGTTTGTTATCTTTCGTAGTAGTGAAACTCGGTATTGAGATAATAGCCCTGATGATGGAAACATTAAATTTCGAACTTTGACAAGGAATAGACTGTTTTCATTCTCCTATCCTCGAAAAATATCAATACTTAAATTACCATGCATCGATGTTTACATCTTCGGGCTTAGTTACCTGACCGTGGCGCAGAGTTACGTCACTGGACCACTCATCGTTTTCTGCATTGATTTTTCTCACCCCAGTTTAGACCAATTCTACGGGAGGAAGCGAATGGAGGGAAACTAAACATGTAGATCAAAGGCAGTAGTATCGGTTGATTGAGCGATATCAAGTGCAGACGGATAAAGTCAATGAGGACAGTTTAAGGCTACCCATAGCCTTGTGCTGCCAGCCTTGAGTTCACACCAAAGCGCCGCGATAGGGGCATTGACGAGTGTAATCGCCGCCTCTTTCGACGACTCTCACTGGAATCTAATCCACTTTGGTTAGCTCAGATTCTGATATGACCAACTGGGGATGCTGTGCGCAATGAGCTTTGTTCCATCAACGCAAGAAAATTTAAAAAAAATCCGCTTTGATCCTTCGTTTTACTTCAATACTTGACACATTTTATCTTCTCGCACTTAAGCGTCATTAAGACACTGACTCCAACTATCGTTATGCGCATCTAGTAAACAGCCAATGAGGGAAAATTAGAAAAGGAAGGTATAATTCTCCACAGCCTTATCTTCCGTCTCACGCTTAGATGTGCAGTGCATTGTGCACCCCTGTCCAAACGTAAATTACCAAATTATTTCTCATGGGTATAAAGTGAAGCTCCAGCAAGAACTGTTAGCTAGACATTTAACTCCATACTTGAACTTACAATTTATGAAGAGATAAGCAAGATTTTCTGTCCAAAAAGGGTTGCAGAAGACGGCCGTGTAACTAAATGAGGAAAATTAATTTATTTGGCTCATTTTAGACGTGTGTTACGATAAATGTATGAGACTGGCAACATTCGGACTAAATCATATTTCTTTACCCAAAATAGAGTAGAACTCGCTTTCGTTATACTGGGAATTATAATTGAAATTTATAAAAAAATATAATGAAAGGGAACCTTCCTGGTTCTTTGTTCTGTGGGTGACCTCATGCTGGTGATACTCAAGAACTAACAAAACTGAATATCCGAAGTCGCGTTTCACAACAATGAATACAGTACTTTTAAATTCCAAGGAGTTAAGAATTTATTTCAGTCTCCACAGCCTTTCCTTCTGTCTAACGCTTAAGATGTGCACCCCTGTCCAAATATAAATTACCAAATTATTTCTCAAGGGTAGTTTCAGTCAGTATGATATTTTTGAAAGATCTCACATATTCCAGGCGTATCAGCTGAATAAAAGTTTTTGGGAAGATTCTCCTGATTTCATCCTAAAGATGGAATGTAAGTCGTTCTCCGAAACGTCGAGATTCAAAGACCTGCCTTCCCGGTGGAACCCAAGAAACATTTATGCTATGAGTTTTTTCACACTTTCATGGGCTCTTTGTATTTTTCTCAGGCATGTACATGTTAAAACGTAGATCTTAACAAACTTAGCTGAAAAAACAGACCTTATACTTTCCCTATGTCTTCTCTAAGGAATTCAATATAGCAGTTTTCATTGCAAGTATTAAAATCCTATGGAGAGCGTTTTATTCATTCTTCCGGTTCTCTTAAATAACGACGGCATGCCTAAATATAGGGATAGGTCCACAGAGGTTGACCCAGATAAAAGTTGTTGGACCAATTTAAGAGAACGGTACAATGGAAGAGATACGAGGAATTATGGGAACTTGCTCTAGTTTATGAAGGGAGGGGGGTTGCAGTCAATCAATTTAGAATTGAGCGACCAATGAATGACTGAATAACTGGAAACGATTTAGTTAGTCATCGTGCAAGATGCTCTGCTCAACTTGCTGGTAAGGAGTGTAAATAGCAAAAGATTTATGTTATGACACACTTTTTTGACACAAAATTACTTAAAATATTACCATTTTAGTTATCACCAGTAAATTCATCCTCAGTAAAAATAGGATACTTTTCTTTGCATATGAAATGGGCGATTTCCCTTCTTTGGCCGGCACTCGCGATATGGATATAAAGCCAAACAGTGCTTAAAGGTACTTACCTTTTATAACTGCCATATAGTGTCCATTGCCATGGCACTACTGCTACATAAAAAATTAGGTTTGCCAAATTCTTGGAAACTTTATTAATAAAAAATATTATTTTGATACTTCCGTTGTAGAATTCCATATTATCGATCTTTTACTGCATGTTTTATTCTTATGACCAACACTCTACCCACTTTTTTGACACCAATGGCGTTTGAAGGTCATCTGAGTTCACAAAAAAATAAAAGAATAAATAGTCTCAGCCTCCCACGGGATTCGAACCACTGTCAGCATCCCTTTGGGCTCAAAAAAGGGCGCGATATCCTTGCCGCCGTCGGCCCACGTTGGAGGGACTTCGCGAGGGGAGATCACGTAGTGGAAAGTGTGCGGTATGGCATGAATGGACGGGATGCATGAGAGGCGGGCTGATGGAAGCTGGAAGGCCTCCTCTTGAAAAAGGGAATTAGGAAGTCTGGACCCGTTCGCAGGGGGAAAGGGCAGGTCGGGGGATGGGGGAGGGGGTTGGCAGGAAAGGGCTCGTGGGGGCGATGCGTGTTCCGCCCCACCCTTCTGCCCCACTTGGCCCCCCCAGAGCGACCATTTGTCCCGGTGCCCTTTTGTTGTTGTTTCTGTCGGCCTCTTTTTTAAGAGGGAGTTGCCCTCTTGCCTCCAACCATAATGCTCGGAAGGGGCGGAGGTGGTGAATTGGAGCCATGCTTGCGGGGGTGGGGGGCACAGGAGGTTTTGGGAGAGGACGGTTCTAAGGGTGTTTGTGATTGATCGAAAGGCGAGAGGGCATTAGAGACTGGTGGAGGGGGAGGAGGAGCAGGGGGTAGAAAGAGAAAGGGAATGGGTGGAAGAGGGGGGTGGCAGAAGGGAAACGAAGGGAGAATCAAAATGAAAGTCACGTGACCTGGGGAATGAAGGGGGCCTGGGGGTTTTTTTTTTGAGAGAGTGGAGGGGGAGAGCTCTCTCTTCACGAACGGGACTTTTGTTCCCACTGGAGAAGAATTATTCATAGATTAATGCCGGGAGAATTTTTTTTTAACCTTGTCGTTAACAACACGTCTTAATTTTTGACCTTTTAAACTCGATAGTTGCATTAACGCTTGTGTCGAACAAGAGGTGAGACCACCACACTTCCTCCTTCCTAGTTATAATTACCGTTCGTTTAAAATGCAAGCCGTTTTAGGAGGGTAATGCTCATAGTTGAGGTCCTGATGAAACTCACAAGCACTCGACAAATGTGGAAGAATAGTGAATTGATTTTCGCTCTCAGGAGAGTATTTTAATACGAAAATGACGCGTGTCAAACCTTTATGGTGACCTGTGATCGCGCTCCATGTAGGAGAAAGATCGTTTTTCGTCGTCAATAAGTCGTTCTAGAGAACTGTTCTGTCAGACTAAACAACAATAACACCATCATTGTTGCATCTGAGTTATTTCATGCTTAAATTTTCACCTTCGAGTCTTCGATTCTTCATTTAGTCCATCTTCGAAGGGATCACGATTTAGTTGACAGTGCGAAATGAAGGTTAATCATAAGGGAAAAAAATCAACGAAATTTTCTGGGAGAAAAACATATGTGGCGTAACAGTTCGCCAACCATTGTAATGATTTTACAGGCTGGCTGTTCTGCCTCGCGTGGAATGTCCGAACAGGGAGGATATTGTTTGGGGATATGATTGTTGAGAGAAATTACGGGGAGTAAGAGGATAGTTTTTTTGAGAGAAAGTCAGAACGTGTTGAGAGGGAGATAAAAGTGTATGTGCAAGTGGTATGTGGAGAAGGAGTATGGACAAATCAAGAAAATAAGTAGAAGTGTCGAAAAGTAGAGAAAGTGGGCAATTCAAGGAGGAGCAGGACTATACCCAGAAGGATACAGAAGTGGGACATAATTTGGATGGAGGTGAGGAATGAGTAAGGTCGATGTGTAAATATTGTATTAAAAGTGATATGGTAATAGAAAACGTTCTTCAATATAAACAATAACGTGGTCGATGTGTAAAAATTTGAATTGTATATGACAGGGGTAATGGAAAACGTTGCTTAATACATAATAAACGAGTCACACATGTAGTTGCTGTTACATGAACAAGAAAACTGAAATTTAGACTGTAGATGCGGTATAAGCTGGACATGATGTCTGACAAACCGCTACTGATACGGTTTTTTGTTCAGTTTTTAAGTCCTCAAGGTAGAAAATAATGAAATCAGCTCTCATCTCAAAATATGTAATTTTGTCACTTACTGTCTTTTGGCTCAGCAGGGCAGGTAAGACAGGCTTAAGTCCCGGCCGCTTCTCTATCTGGAGAAAGGTTATGGAAATTTTATGTCAGTTTAAGGTAGCTCTTAGCCTACCACACAAATTATAATAAACCGTTATATCAGAAACCAGGAAATCGATCTAATTTTACCATTATAAATATACTTATTCATTCATATGATCCAACACATGGAGTTCAATTAAATATGTCGTTATTTTAAACTTAGCAACATAATATTTAGATTGACTCGTGCAGTAGAGACGTAATTGGAACTTTACTGACGTTTGTAGGCTAACGCTTATTTTTATATTCACTCATTCAAAGTTAATATGCGGTCAATCGTCCAATAATTGGGAGGTTTGCTTTAAATGTCTTATCTCTTTTTATATATATTTTTGGAGGCATATCAACCATAATACGTTAGTTTTAAATAATTCAGTGCTTGTATTTTGTTGTTTTTCATGTAACGTGTCGTAAAAATGGTCGATTATAATGACCTGTAATGATTTCAATCCCTCGCCAACCATGTGGTGAAGCGATCTTAAATTCAACTCGAGACTTTACGTTATAAATCAATTTTTATACTCACAGTTTTATCAATTCCTTGAATAAATTGGATAACTTAAAATTACAATAAGGAGTGGTTTAAAGTGACCAAGAAAATAAACCAATGGCCAAAAAGTGGAAATACTTTGCATGGCGAGGGAATGTTTTCCGTAACATGCAATGAAAAGTTTCATTGCCCAGAGTTGGGTTAGGGAATTATACACAGGAGAATGTGTCTTGCATCAAGAGATAAAGTAATGCCTCGTCTCATGCCTTGAAAATCGAATCTCCATTGGACTGAGTAGCTCACATAAGCTAAATCCAAAGTCACACATGGAGAAGTTTTGGGGGCGGGACAGGCTGTGTAACACTGAGAGCCACCGCAGTGGTGTGTGGCTGGGGGCGCCATCCGAGAAAAGAGTGGGAATACGGAAAAAGAGTGGGGAGAGAACAGGGGTCAATAGTTTGTTTATGATGAGAGTTAAGTTAATGTCACGATGTTTTTGGCTATAACCACATAAGATACGCGAAAAGAAGAATAATTTACGACACCCAGTCCGGCAATACAGCCCTCTTATTTTCTTGCTCCTATCCGTAGTAGATATCATGCAGTGCAAACTAATGCATTTCCTACTAAAACCTATATTATTTGATATTGTAAAGCCTAGCACACAGCCTCCGAGCCCCTCACGGTCCTTTACCTAGTCCCTTTTTGTATAGATTCAATTTATAACGACATCGACTAAAGCTAAAGTATCAATCACATTTTTAATATATTTAGCTACTGCTACGAATATATTTTAGTTTAAATTTATAGCTTGATCACCTTTAACATCCTTTCAAAAATCTCGGAAAAAAGATACAAAGAACGAATCCACATGGCACTGCACCAATTATAGTCCCCGATTAATCCTAACGTTGCGCAAAACTAATGGAAAACCTACAAAACCTGGGGTAATATTTAATTCTATTAATACGGCTAAATTCGGATATTTGGAAGTAAACCTTTTAGCAAGTGGATTCGTATGCTTGTGTGAAAGCGAGCACTTCAGAAATAAATGCCTTCTTGGTTCTTGAGTTATGCCTTTTCTTTCAATTGAGTGCTCCCCTCGTCATGACTGGTTTCTCATCGAGCTTAAAGTCAGTAAAAAAATCAAACAAGGACTTACGCATTTTTATCTTGGGTTCAAAGTTCCAAATCGGTGGAATTCATTAAAAATTTAGTCCCTGTTGAGCCGAGATAGCTATGTGTAGTGGAGGCATTCAAGTACGTTACCCTGGTTTAATCATGAGTGAGCGGAGGAATCGTTTTAAAATCTTCATTATCGCGAATATAAATTCATCAAAACGCATAACATCCAAAACTGGCAGTTTAATCTCAAATTCAGCTCTTTTTTCCTATGTTGAATCCTTCATTTTTCCTCGCAATCATACTTCTCAAATTGTTTTCGTGATCAAATTTAATGCAATATTTCGGTTTCCAAAGGAATCAGAGGACCTTATCACAAAGCATTTCTTTCAGATTCCCTTCCAAATTTTAGTTCTTTTTTCAATATAGTAAGAGGCAATTTCTCTCGTCGGCATGCCTACGATTTGTGTAAGTGCTCGGAGCTGGTAAAAGCAATACCAAATTCTGCTTCTCCGCACACACACTATGGGATTTTAGTCAAGCATATTTTCAAAATTAAATTGCTTTTTTGGATGTCGGTGACATTTCTTCCAGTTCATCTATCTTATTCCTGTCTCCACTCTGAAAAATGATCATTTTGGTTGAAACGCAGAGGGTAGGTTAACATTTTATTCATCCACCATCGCAGCGCATACCAAGCGGAGTAGTGCGTAAGCAGTTTCCATTAAATGCCATCCGATGCACTTGTAGTAACGAAGTCGCGATTCATCTGAAATCATCCACGCTTTCAACGACTTCGTCATTAAATAAAGATGCAATTTATCGGCTTTAAGTCTTTTGGGTTAGCTCTTTTCAATTTAGTTCAAGAACTCCGTCATTCATTAACCGTTTAATAAGTTACAAAAATGCAAAAGAAAATTATGAGTTAAATTTCAATCAGCTGAATTTTACCCCGATCTTGAGTGGGTTCCCATGGCATCAATATTTTACTGGAGGAAATATAATCATGCACCCAAGAAAACTGGTCTTGTTTTGAAGTTAGGCATAATCTTAATCATGGAAAGATCCCGGTCAATGAGAGCTAATGTATTTGTGTCATAGAGTGGCCTTAACTGGATAGAACTTAGCGATTCAGCACCATCTGTTCAATTTTGATTTAATTTAGATAATGTGTTTGACATATTGTCATTTTCACTGCTTGACATTTTGACTGACCTGCAAACAACCCTTAACGAGCGGTAGAAAATCTTGAATTGAACAATTTGGTAGAAATCACAAAAACAGCACGAGGAGAATATTGTATCACACATAATGAATTGGAAAAATCGATTGTGTTTTTGCTGAGTGATACTGAATTTAGACAAGTCCCACACTGCTAACTTTAAAAAAAAACCTCATTAGAGAAATTTCGTCGTTTACCGCCCATTTTGGTTCATTTAAATTTTTAGAAAACAAGACTTTCTAGCGACTGCACTGGCTGCAAAAATAAATAAATGGCTCGCGGAGGCTTGAAAGAGAGGCATCCACTCCCTCTTGCAAGGCAGTCGGCCACTTCAACCGAAAGGAGAAGCGACGAAATAATGAAACGGGTGAAAATAGAAGACGGACGAGGTAAATAGTGAATTAGACAAAAAAAGGGAGCGCGACAGAAAAAAAAATTAAGAGAAAAAACACCGAAAACTCACAATTGAAAAAAAAGAGACGGGGAAAAATAAGAAACGAGCGTCTGTCGGCATATATAGCTTTTTTCGGAGGTTAATTAAAGCGAGTAGAGTAGGCTAAAAGGAAGGAGGAAAGACTCCCGTAAGGAGGCGTTTTTTTATACATTCCACAGAAAAGGAGCTGGGTTTGCTTGACTCCGCGAGAAGGAGGTGGAAAGAATTGGGAGGCTGGAAGACGAGGTGGGACAAAAGAATGAAAGGGATGGGGGTAGTTATATGACGATAGGTACGGGTGAGATGAGAGTAGAGAGAGGGAGAAAAAAGGCAGGAGAGGATGTATGACAGAGAAGGGGCGGGAAATATTAAATAAAAAAGTTGAGAAATAAAGAGTTTGGTGGATAGAGGCGAATATTTCATCTTGCTCACTCCCCAGTCTATTCCTCTTGCACAACAATGGATTCTTCCTCTCTCTTTCCTACCCTCCCCACCCATCTTTCTACACTCCCTAACCTAACCCCTTTTGCCTCCTTCTCTCCATTATAATTTTTTCCCATTCTTTCTTTCTACTTCTCCTACCCTTCTTCTCCTTTGAAAGCATACGTACGGGACTAACTAGTGCGGCGGAGCTGAGGCGGAAGAGGAGGGGTAGGACGTAGGGGTGGAGGCCTTGAGGCAGCTAGCTGGTCGTTGTCGGTGATGGGGTGGCGGCACCCTGAAGACTTTGAGTGGGTGGAAGGATAGCGGGTAATTCGAGAGCTGTCGTTCCCAAGACGACAGCGAAGGGCCAATTAAGAAAAAAAAACATCGGCTGACATGACTGAGGCGGGGGGGGGGAGGGGGTTGAGGGGTGTTGGATAGGGGTGAGTAAAAGGAGACGGGAAGGGGCGTGCAGGGGTAGTCCACCCCTTGCACCGATGACATGGGCGGAAAGACTCGTTAGTCGTTACCTGGAGACCGCAGGGAAAAGGGACTTAATGGCATTTTCCGACAGCGAGATGATTCCGCTTAAAAACTACGATGATTTTCCGGTGCGATTAATCCTTCCAAAAAAATGCAAGATGAAATCCGGTCACCGTATCCCCTTCTCGGATCCAGTTTTAGAAATTCTCAGTCTAGGTCATGGCCTTCTGTGCATGCATTTTAACAAACTAGCGCAAAGGATTCGGAGAGGAATCACAAAGGGCTAACGAGATCCCTTTTGTATTAAAAAGATTTCATTACTCTAAACCAAGCCCATGCAGGCACATATCCGGCGCACGAAATGCACTAATACCTGGGTGTATCTGAAGCGTAACTTTCGTAATCTATACCCGTGTTTGCAAAACATGTTCATATCTCATTTTTACAAAAATATTTATGCTATAGTAAACGATATCATACTAAGTCCACCTTCATACATTAACATTTAAGCAATGAATAACGGGATTATAGTGGCCGAAAAATAATCTTTCATCTCTATTCTTAATTTTTCAAATTCAAATTCTAAATTCTAAAAATTCTAATTCAAAAATTTTCCACGCCATAATTCTTGATTAAAGATAACGTTAAACATTTTTTGACACGAACTTATAATCAATACTTATAATAAACCTGATTCTGATAATGTTGTCAGCCCTTTAGTGATTTCTGCAGCCATTATCTTGCAATTACTCGATATGAGTTTGGTGGTTACCTGATGGACAGAATTATCAACGAGTGAACACTAATGTAATGTAATGATAGATGGTGGACTAATAGAGGCAGGCTCATTATACTTATGACATATGACTATATAATTTTCCTCGTGCTCAAAATGAGTGAGCATTCACAGAGTGTATGCTATGCGTAAGCATTCCTCTATATTTCATGGTTCATGAAATGCATAACTCATATTCAAGCAAGAGATGTAAACAGTTTTCAGAAAATGTCGAAATCGTACAATAGAATAAAATCTCGGCTGTGTTGAGCTGCGGAAATAACTACCAACAACGGGCACTTTTTCTGCGAGATGCAAAATAATATTAAATATCTACGTTATGTAAATGTGTTTGACATTCTGACATCGAGCGATAGTAGGCAGGAGGAGTGAGGGACCCTGATGGTCTCGTATGTGCCACTCGCGTCATTTCTTAGATATCCAGGCGTATTTGATGCCAACGATAGCATACATTTTGAATACTTCAATAATTATTTTTAAATATTTGATTATTTTGGCTTCTTAGATTAACAATTTTAGGAAAAACCATATTAAATATTTAATTCCTTAAAAGGCACTCTTTTCTTAGTGCGAGAAGTTAAGTTCGAAGTTTACATTGCAACAACTCAATTACATGTAATATTTGAAAAATCGATATAATAAATTTTGACCACATACATCTAAGAAAATACATGATTTGTAGATGAGAAACAATCAGATTCACAAGTGATCGAAGGTTACTGCCCTGAGGATGACGGATGACTCGTCTATCGAAACGTCGGCAGAAATGGAGAACCTGACCCGGTGGAAATCTCGAATAATCTTCATCGTCAATCAGATTCACTATTAGCAAATAGAATTCATTAAGGTACTATTTCTTTCATCTTGACACTAGCTCCAAAATATAGTCCATTAGAGCACTCTTAGAGGTCAGTGGAATGATTTGAAGAGCTCCATATGGTCGTGAGTGGAGACAGTTATAGTAAACTGGGAGCAAAACATCTGTAAGCACCATCGGAATAATAAACATTGACGGATAAAATCATAGACGATTTTGACAGGAAGAGATACTACTGGTTTCATTACCTGAGGATGCACGTCTGCGTGATCCAGGTCAAACATTTAATACGAAAATGAATGGGTTATCTTTTTTTAACAGGCTCAATAAGTGCATAATCCATATTTAAAAATTTTAATCGTTTGACATGATTTTCTATCTGATTATATACATTGTCTTTTAAAGGCAAGTCAAAAATAGGAGGATTACAACCACATGCTCCACAAGCATTCCATGAATTGAAATTAACGTTATGAAAAATAGGGATTATCGTAGCATCATAGTGACCCAGAGATAATATTTTTTAAGAACGCAAAATGAAAACTGCCCTTTGAGTACTCTTTCCCATTTAATTGAAAATGAACACAAATTCTCGGTTAATACGGATTAATTTTTTAATAAGCGCTTAAGTTGAAGGGCGAACTTTGCAAAACGTAGGTAACTCCTTTTGGCATAGACTTTTCCGACGGGGCAATGCAATTGTCGAAGTCCATTATTGCCCAAACTTGGGCAGATTTCACATGTGAAAGGAGAAATTCGTTGTTACTAATGCAATATAAAAAATTTGTAATATAGATTGCTATAATTTTTGGCACAAAATTGCACAAGCATGCTTTACGTATTTCGGCCCCTAATTCATCAGAAATGTATCCTCTCGGAAAATTACCGGTAACCGTAACTGCATATTTAATTGCCTGGATGGTGTTAACAGTAATAATTAAATATTTAATAAATTGTTAATTTCCTATATAGTATTACTGTTTTATTAGTCATTTGATTAATCGGAAATAGAAGCAAGCAGGTAATTATTTATTCAATTAATTGATTGAACTTCCATGACTATAAATTCTGTTCCGTTTTATGTGCCCTAAAATTAGGCTTGGTACTATAAATACCGCTTATTTTCGAGCGCATTTGGAGCAAGTCTAGATATTTGTATCAATTGGCTCCATTTAGCTAGTTATTTCGAAAGTATTTACTTACTACTGTAAACAACTCTTTCATTATCAAATTATGTTTTATTCATGCTTCTTGTTCTTCAGACCCTCTCTCATAAAATTGGACATTTCAACATGGTTCTGCTGGATTATCGAGCTCTCATAAATGTAATATATAAGATCAAATTGGGAACCAACTGTATTGTGTGGAACGTATGATCCAATTCCATTAGAAGATACTTATATTTAATACTGAATTTACACATTTTTTTCTCAACCACACCGCCAATGGTGACTTACATTTAAATTAGCTAAAATTAATTACGCTTAACTTATCCACAAGCTTCATATTCGAGTGATATATATTCTACTATGCACCCTAAATTTTGATGCCATATCTATGCATTCATTCAGACATATAACCCTTTCAATGGCAGTTTATGTATATTATATAAGAATCCAAAGTCATCCCTTTTGAAAAATCCAGGCCTATCAAACAACTGGTAAAATTATTTTAGCTACCGTTCAGCTATTTTTCTAACTTTAATCTCAAAAGTAGATCAAGTCTGCTACTGTGAAAATTGGATGGTAAATGAGTGATTTGAATTGAGAATATTATGTTCTTTTAACAAATAAAATTCAGACAAAATATTTATAGAGGATAGTAAATTTTATTCTCTGAAATTCTTCGTTTGGTGAAAGCTTTTTGAGTCAAAATGATTCTATTCGGGAATTTTTTGGATGACAGAGGCAAACCAAGCTACGCGGATAGCAATTAATGTAAAAAATTTTGGATTCCCACTCCTCATTTGAATGCATGATCAAATTATCTTTGATAAAAATTATTAGTTACTAATACACTGATAACGTTAATTTTACCGCTATCTAAATGGTAATTATGTTTTCAACAAATAGAGAAGGAAAATGATTAACACATTAAATATTATTTAAGACATAAAAATGTATTTTAATAAGACTGAAGATTATTTTTTTGTTTGATTCCAATGTCTGCGGTTCTTTGTCTCATCCAAAAATTGGCTTAAAACTAAGTACTTAACGCAAATGCGTTTCTTGGAAAGTGTGAAGGCTATAACAGGAGTATTAGATTTGACGATGCGATCTCTATATTTACGAAACAGAGCAATTAGTATAGAATGAATGCTTGGATTGAAGCGGCAGCAAAAAGTGTGATTGCAAATTATCTTGCTTCAGCCTAGAACCAGCATCTGGAAATGCTCCCTATTACTGCCACTTCAGAACCAACTTCATACTCACCTACACTAGTTACTTGTATCTTGAATATTAATTGATTTTTGTCTTTATCATTTAGTACGTCATAACAATTTTACGTACGGCTACGCTCTCTGCCATCATTTGAAGTTTGAACACTTCCTTTTTTTCCCCTCTCAAAGCCAGGGGGCGCTTGCATATAACTTCGGCCAGTTAGCCCCGTTCATAAATTGCTCGCTTACTTATTGATAATGTGCTCACGTGCTAAAAGCTTTGCGTCGAACAATAATTTCGCCGTGAAAGGCTCACTCTCTCTCACTCTATCCTCCCAATGAACGGACCGCCCGAGGGGGCGCCGCACCCGAGCGCGACGGGCAGGTGGAGCGAGAAGGAAATTGAAAGAGAGGAATGGCAATAAAGAGGTGAGATAAAAGCAAAAAACTGAAGAGGAAAAGGAAGGAATTGAAGTGAGAGAGAGAGAAGAGAAGAGGTGGAATAAGAAGAAGTGGGATAGAGAGATGAAGTTTGAGAATGGGACGGTTCATTCTTATTTTTTCCCAGCCTTTCTTTTCTCACTGGAGGGTTAAGGGTTGGATATGGAGTTTTGAGGGGGTTGAACTGTTGGATTTTGTGAGGGGGATCTTTAACAGGGAGCAAGTTGACGATGGAATGGGGGGAGGAATGGAGGGGTGGAGGAGAGAGAGAGAGAATAGTTAAAGAGAGGGGGAGAGTTTCGAGACGGCACGGGGGGAAGCGCGCTTAATGAAATCGTCTTTCCATAAACATTCGTTTCTTACTCCAATTTCCACCGCCTATCCGTTCAGCCGCACCCTCTCTCTCTTACCCCTGCATGCCCTCGCATAATGAAAGTCCCCCGCCACCCCCAGCCGCCTATCGTCATTTTACCCCATCCTCTCCTTTTTATTCACCCCCCTTCGTCAGGGCTATGAGTAACCACGATATATCGACGAAAAATACGATATTTCGATATATCGAGAAAAGTTACGATATTTCGATATATACAAAATGGATACGTTGCATTACGATATATCGATCTTACGATTTATTCATTTTTATTTATCTCCGCTACCCCAAAAACGGCATAATCGTCATAAACAACCAGGTGTCACACCAGGTAACATAACAACAAGGTCGTTCATTATCGACTGTGTTCTTCCTTCGATATAGGTCTTCGCAACTTACATAAATCCGCTATTAATGCGTTTATTTTTCTGTATTCTCCCTAAGAATAGCATAGGTTGTTCGACGTTTTTGTTGATTTGCAGTGCATTTGTATACGAAATGACAACTTGTGCCGCATATTCGCAGATTTCCTTGGGTGCCTTATGGAATTAAATACTCAAATAGCACATTAATGGCTGCCACGTGATGGAAATGGTTGCGAAGACCTAAATCGAAGGAAGAATGAAATCGATATCGAAAGACCTCGACATGACAATGTCTGAGAACAAACATCCATGTCCTGAGTGATGATAAACCCAGCCAGGTGGTACTCGAACCCACAACCCTCGGGTAGATCAGACCGTGCCTCGTCACGATCCGGGTTGGAAAAAGTTGGCCAGAAGTGGGACATCTTGACGCTTCCACAGCGAGGATCGATTCTTCGGTTCTGGATACTGCTCGGTAAAATCCCCGCCTGCTAACCCAAGGGTTATTCAGGGCACGTAATTATGTGTTCTCAAGCTGTTAACTTTTAAGTATTCCGATGAAAAAGGTGACCAGAACTGCTTTTGTGGCAATGGAATAGTTAAATGTGCAACGAGTGTAATTTAGTGATGAAGAGCGCACGCGGGCGGAGTTGGAGCCGAGTGAGCGCGACCAGCCGCCCAAGTACTGGCTCTATTTGCAATAATACTGCACAAATATTACTCTCTATTTTTTGTCATAGTGCATATCAATCATAAATATATATGGCAATACATGCATAAATTCAAATGTAACTCATTTAAAAGACATGATAAGCCGAAAAGCGCCCGGGTGAATTTCCTGTCAATCGCCATAGCTCAGGATAACAAAAAAATGCTATTGTTGAAATCGGAGAAAATTGATAATTTTGTCTCAGTAAACGTACTTTTTTTATTAAAAAAGACGGTCATAATCTATATTAATTTCCGGAATCAAATACTAAATATTTTTTCCCTCAAGAAGTGAAAATTTAAACCCTGTGTCGCGATTTTAAGTTAGATAAAAATGAGAACAAAAGGAAAAATCTGCACCGATTCATTCTTTCTTATTTGACTTACTATTGGAGTAAAAAGAGGCGCAATTTGGGGACCCTGTAGCATTTGAGGTCCTAAGACCATTTATCCAGTAGATTCCTTGTAATTGACTAACCCTTAATACCAAATCTCAGAAAAAATAGTTTAGTGTTTTTCGAGGAAATACCAACATAGAGAGATAAGAAAGATACAATTGAGAATGCGTTTCTTGCATTCCAAGCTATGGGGTCATGTTTAAACTACGTTAATTTTTTGGCGATGATTTTAGCCCCCTCCTTCCCTTTCGTTGACAGCAATTGCATTTTTCCCAACCCTTTCCCACCCGACATATAACGTTGGTGTTGCAAATGAACATTTCCATTAAAAAATAATTTCTCAATCATTGAGTGAATTTTTTTTTGGGATGGGTTTAAATAAGACAAATCAAGGTTTAAATACGACGCGCCCTTCCTCATGTTAAAATTTATAGTATTGACGACGTGATGTTGACAGGTAAGAAATGAAAACAAGAGCACTGTACCGGCTACGCTACTTTGAGTGAACCACTCCTCCCCCTCGTTACCCGCCGTAGATTTTTAGGCGACCTCCTCCCATCTAAGTTGGTAACGTAGTTTATGCACAAGCCCTAATTTGTGGTGATATAAAAAACGCTCACAGCGCATAATTGACCATTTAATAGCCGGAAAATCACCACGTAATATGGCGTTTTTCCAGCACATATGATTAAAAAATCGACTAACAAAATATTAAATATATATTGAGTATTGAACTAACTTGTCTCTCATATCCTTCAAACCATTCCACTCATTCTTCTTATTCCCAAACCTCCTCCTCCGTTTTGCGATCGGTATATCGCCATAATATCGACTTTTTCACATTCAGGGTCGATGCGGTACGTCGTCTACCCATCCTCCACGCCTCTCTCACCTGAAAGCCACCTCTCCCTCTCCTTCCTTAACGACCAATCTCCTCCTCCCATCTCTTCCAACTGCCTTCCCATCCTCTCCATCTTGCCTCGACTAATTGTTGACCTCGATCCCTCTCTTCCTCTCCGTCTCCTCTCACGAAGCATCTCATTTCCCTTTATATATTCTTCCATCTCTTCTTCTTTAGCCATCGCAACCCAGTGTGTAGGGGGGGTCGAGAAGTAGGGAGGTGGCCTCCCCCCTCCACAACCTCCCGACCGACCAGAGGAGGAGAAGAGCGGTGAGTTAACCCTTCAGGCAATTGCCGTCCTTTTGTCTCTCACACTCACACTCAAAGAGACTTCTTCCCTCATTCCCGAGACTCGAGGATCGAACACGCCAACCCCTCTCGAACTGAGGAAATCCAAGTCGTACGAAGTTGGTGGATTTAGGGAAAGGAGTGTGGAAGGAAAGGGGGAGACGATGTGAGGGGGGAATTTGAAGTCGGCGTAGGAGGAGTTTGAGGTCTTGAGAACTCTTTTTCGTCTCCGGGGATACATACATATATCTCTATATATATATATATATATATATATAGATATCTATATACTGATATATATGTATGCAGGGAATAAATCACCTATCCGCCCATTGTTGTCAGGGCAAACAGCACCGGGTGCCACAACGAAAAAGCGTTAGGCCTTTCCATCTTCCAAACTCCTCCGTCTTAAGTCTCTCCCTCATCCCCTCCCTTGCATCCTCTCTTTAAACTCCTAAAGGACTCGGAACATTTTAGGGTCACCAACATTCCGCACCGACGCAAAAATAAAGAAAAAAGACTTCCAGGCCGCGGTGGAAACTCGTCAATATTTGCGCACATTTTAATGAAATTAGTAAACTAAATTGAATCGGTTGGAAGGTAGGGGAGGAAGGAAGGATGTTGAAAAGGGATGATTTCAGTAGAGGAAGGGCTGACAGAGGAACCGGGTTGATAAGGATAAGGTGTCGGCTTGTCCTCTGGTTGGCGGGTGGGAGGGGGAGGAAAGCTTAAGAGTGGGGTGACGGGGGCTTTTTCCACTCTTCATTCGTTAAAAATCCCTCCCGCCATCCCCGCTGCCAAAAACTCCTCCACCAATTCGCTGTTTTTCTTTCCAATTTTGCGACTACTTAAATTCCTGATCTTTCAAGTTTTATTTCCCCATCTCTTAAGGGGACAGGAGAGGGAGAGTCCTCTCTTCCGTCTTATTCCCATCTCCACGCCGCTTGGGATTATATTCCCCCACTTTCTCCGGGACTCCTTCTCGATTGTCTTTCGCCCCTCTCGTCTCTCTCAACGACTCCTTTTCCCTCACAGCTCTTACTTTATCCTTCCATAGCAAACCGCCGTCGTTGTGGAGGCCTATCGTGGCAGAAGAAGACCGGGACTCTACTGGCGTCCATTAGAAATGGCTCCTTTTTTCCTTCTATTTTTTTAAAAACATATTTTATTTTTTTTCAATACATTTTTCCCATTTTTTTCTCGGCAAAACGAATTTGTTGTGACACTAAGTACCAGGAGCACGGTGCGTAGAGTGTAGACCAAAATGGATTTCGCAAATGTTTCTTTCGTTCTCGAAATGATTTCGTGAAAATACAAGCAGCGCCGTTCCTGAGAGCCCATTTAACTTGCCGAAAATTTTACTGCCTTTGCAAAGTAACAGAAAACTGAGTGGCACATTTTTAAAGAAGTTTTCCTGCAGACTTTTTCTTAGAAAAAGAGACTGCTTCTCCTTCTGTTGGCAAGGGACAATAGTTAAACAGTGAAGTCCTCGGAACTAATAAAACTGAAGTTCATGCCGATGAGTTAAATTCTAAGCCATTGAGCACTTGGAGTGCGAATTATCCTTCATTTGCTCATTACCAAAATATTAAACTTAATGTTCATTTCTGATTCATTACGTTCAATCAGATATCGATTATTATTTCACATGCACGAGTCTCATCCATTGAGTTACGTAATAATTTTTGAACGCTATTCCGAGGCCGGCTGAATATATGGAAGTTATTGACTCAAACTTAAAATTAAATTCATGATTTACGTGAGAGCTGGGCATGCTCGTTTATGACCTATCTAATATGTGTACATACGACAAAACTGAATAGAAAATTCAAAGAGATGCCATAATTAACCACCAACAGGGAAGCTGCCGAAGATAGATGACGAATTACTTGATTCCAGATTCAGATTAAGTCCGCTTTCAATGGCCACAGCATTAGATTCCCAGCAAAAAGGAACCGGAAATTGTAGAGTAAGCCTCGGAAGCTCTAATTAATCACCAATTCCTCGCAAGCAGCAGCCCGTGCCATCACATGTAGCGAAACGAAACTATTACTAACGTATTCCGGAACGATGTTAAGCTTGCAGGTTCACAATCTCGGGAGCCTGTGTTTAATTCCTTCCGTTGACCATTCAATGAACTGGAATTATTGTGATCTGCGATCTGGATTGCGCCATACATTCGACCTCTTTTATGAAAAGCAGTTCCGGCATAGCGCATAATTATCTCACGTCATTCAGCTCACAATATTGCAATTTCATCTTGCTTTTCAGAGAATCATTCTTTCTCTCTTAGTTTTCAAGGGGACAGGTGGAGCCACGTTGGTATACTCCGTAATTACTTAGTAAAAACTGCCCTTGCGTGGGGAATTTCTGGTAAAAGGTATCCCAAAACATAGCAGTTACATATACCTCAGGATATAGTGTGTCGATCCAGCGAGCATTTTATAAATGCACGTATGCGGCATATGGATAAATTAAAGTGAGCCAAGAGGCGAGATGAAATCACTAATGATCGAAAATATCTGAATTGAGGAGAAAATATTTCATAAGCGGTTAGAAGAAAAAGCCGTTAATGTGTAAACGCACCCTCGGAGAGCACACAACTTTGAGCTGAACTATCACGGAATAGCCTACGTTTAAGCCGATCTTTTCAACACGTGCGCGTATCAATTGATTTGCCATTTTCACTAAAATTATCTTAAATGTGTCAATTTTATGTAATCATTCTTCAATTTAGCATATTGTTCGGTGAGATCAGCGTTAAAGTAATAATAATTATTTTAATTACAAAAAATAACTATATGTTATAATAATCGTAAGTTTATTTATTCAACTGACACATTGCACAGTATTGAAAGTATGTACATATGGCAGGTGTATAGGACACGTCAAAAAGGAAAGCAAATATGTTTACAAAAATACAGAATACAGATACATCAGAGTTGTATACACTTAAGTTTTGAATAAATATTCATTTACACTAAAGTAGCACTCAGTGACCAGGCTGCAAATAACGTTTTCTTGAATGCAGGAATTCATTGTCCATTCTTTAAACAATTGGGTAGGTGATTTAACAATTTTGTGCTCAATTACATTGGACCTTGGCTGCCATAGGTTTGTTGTTTTTACAAGTATATCTTTACATCTTCTGGTATAGTTGCAAGTGATGACTATTATTCGTTGTATAGTCATTCTTGATTTTCATTGCATGAATGACTGCATGGTAAATGTATACTAAAGGTATAGTTAATATTCCTAAGTATTTAAAAAGAGGTCGAAAATGTAATTGTTTTTAGAATAACTTTATATTTTGCGCGGGGCTATACTTTGCGTGTGCAAATCAGATTGAAATACTATGAGATCAGAATCATCTCCACCTTCCGGCATGGGCAAGTTAGTGGGTCTTCTGTCACACCCTCTTCCAATTGTATTCCCTTCAACTCTGCTCGTTTTCCCACATCCTAGAACTCTATCCTTTATCATCTAAATCGTTATGTACTTGATCGTCTTACATCGTTCTTGGCACTCCTTTTGGTATTTCTTCCTCTTTCCTCTTCCTCTTCCGGGGTAAAGTCCTCGCCTGCTAACCCGAGGGTTGCGAGTTCGAGTCCCGCCTGGGTAGAATATTATCCTCCCAGGACATGGGTATCTGTGTCTCGTCCGTTGCTACTGTTGTTCACTCGATGTAAAATGGCCTATTGTAGTACTGTATTCGGGACAGTGAAAATAAATAAAAAATATCCTCCAACAGTTCAGTTTAGGTACTCCGCTTCCCTTCATTTTCATTACATTTCCAAACCTTTGTCAGTATAACAATAATTTTAATTCTTCCAATGGTTGCGGATCATCATACTTCTTCAATCTTTTCATTTTTATTCATCCTCTGTCATTATATGATCTTATCCTCTCAGAAATCTCCATTGTGCTGAAGCATACCTAAGTCTCTAGTCCATAACTATATATTTGTCTCGACTATAATTTATTGAAATATTTACTTATCTTTCATTTCAATCAGATCATTTAGTAGTCAATGATTGACTAAGTATTACGGAAATATTCTTGCTATATTGCCATTTTTTTATGTAGATTCAACATTTGTAAGTGTTTGTATATTTGAAAACTTTATTCTCAGCTTCGTAGTGGTGGCTGATAAGTTTACGCATCATTATACATAAATTTTCTACCAGACATTGAAGGGTATCATTAAAATTTGGGAGTGGAGAGCACAATCAAATTAATTACATGGTTACATCTCTTAGAACCAATTTTATCATTGCAGAGTCGAACAGAAAATGTGTAAAATTTAATTGTTACAATATGTTAAAGATCATAGAGAGATTCCTATCTAATCAAAACCCGGACTTGACCTACATTTACGGGATTAGGAGTTACTTAAATCGGAGTGCGTGGGAATTTTACCAACCTTGAAACGAAATCCATGCATCAAAGTAATTGGTCTAGTTACGCCACCGAGTTTTGCATTGCGACTTGGACGCTATAAGATTTGCCGGAGTTCCAATGCTTCCTCTCTTTCTACTTTTCTTCTCTCGCGAATCTGCTCGCAGTGCAATATGACCTTTGCCGGAGAACACCAATATTGCCCACCGCTCCTACCACTGTTGCGTCCCATTTATTGGGACGAGCAAACTCCGGCATAATGAATATTCGAGCCGAACCTCTGAGAGAGATAGAGAGAGTGCCTCAAGGACGCACGTGCATCGGCACTTGTGCTCTCTCACTCTAGCTTGCTTGGAGGGAGACGCCGGTGTGTAACCAAGGTCTCCGCGGTCGACTGCCGGCGGGGTACGGAGGTCACGGGGGGCGGAAGAGAAAGGGTGAAGGCAGGCGGAGATAGACAGAGAAGGGGAATTCCTCCGAGGAATAAAAGCGACTTGACTTCCAGACCGGCCGACGCCTTCTCTCCACTTCCCCCGTCCGTTCTATCTGACTCCACATCAAAATTCTAACATTGCATTTTGACTTAAAAATAGAGAGAAAAAATAGCAAATATGGCACACGGAAAAGTGAATTTCCAAGCAAAAACCACTAAATTTTGAAACATTAACTAGTTTATTTCAATGCATCCAACTGCAAAAATTTGTAGAGATATTAATTCATTTCTAAATTTTGACCGTAAAATTGTGATACATGAAAAGCCATAACAATTCGACACAACGCACACTATGTTGCCATATATCGGGAAAAATTCTTGGATATCTCGACCATTATATTTCAGAGCATGGGGAAGTATACATATATGCGATACAGTACTAATAAATTGACCCTTGATTTATCACACCTAATATTTTTATTTTACGACCACTTTCTACTTGTAAAAAATCACAAATAAAGTCAAGAATGACTAAGTCAAAAATTAGGATCTATAAATTAAAAATTTTTGTTTGCATTCTGTAATGAATTAACATTATATTATACTTCATTACTAAATCGCTTCATCTTGGATGGGCTTGAGACCATCAATATATAGAAATTACCTCTCTAGCCTCATCGAAACGTATTCAATCTCGCATCGCCACGTGCATAGTATTTGGAAAGAGTGTACAAAAGTTACGAATACAATGCATACAATCAGAATAGTGTATTGCATATACAATGAGGATAATGTCACAGTTTAAGAAGTTAAGAAGTCAATCACAAATATATTAAATAATCCCGAATGAAAAATTCTTCATAGCACGCCACCTCAACATCGCGTAACATCATTATTACATGTGGAATAATAATTATGACGATACTTGGCAATGTACGAGTAGGTCAAAAAGTATATTTAAGATAAGAAATGAGTGATGGTCAGCAAAATTGAAATTTCTTTCTACAAAGCTTTATAATGAAATTGCATGGGCACTAGTAATGATTAGTAATATATTATTATTGTTCTAAAAAGTGCGTGATATCACAAACTGAAAGATATATTCGCATAATTTGTAACGCCGCAGTAAATGGTACGTTGCATTGAGGATTACTGAATTGCAAATATCTAATATACATATTAGTTGATTATAACATTGAGTGGTCATGCATCGCAATATCGCATATACCAACTGCTTGCTATTCAAGCACCCGTGTTCTGAGTCCTGCGCCGCCGTCTGGCTAACGAAGGCAGGAGTGACTGCGCCGCCTCGCATCCCCTCTCTGGAAATCCGGCATGAAGGGTGTGGAGTTAGTTGAGGCTCTGCAACTCGTGGCCGCGGAGATTCATTATGAACAACACTGCCCACGGCAATACGGAGGGCATCCCTCCTTGTACCCTCCACCTCAACAGTGACATGTGCCGGCTACTAAGGAAGCACCGAGGTTTGAGAGCGAGAACATCTGACAGCTCACGTTAGAGGGATAGAAGATGTGTCGAGAAACGAGAGTAAACCTGACGGAGACAACGGATTTGAGCATTAAAAATGATACGCCAAAAGTGATGTTTCCACATTGCTTGCGTTTTCATCTCCACGGCTCCTTGCTTGTTGGCAAAATATACTGCTTTATCTATTCGTCTCTTGAAATATGGAGTGATGGGGCAAATATTCATGTACTAATAAAATTGAGATGAATAATATTGGATATAAAAAATCAAAACCAATTCCTCTAAGCACATAGAAATTCCCAATCATTGCATTTACAAATGATATTTTACAAAGTTACTCGTTGGAATGCAATATCACCAAGGGTTGAAGTTCACAATGAAAACATCATTTGACTGGATTGGGATTCACACCTAGATATCCCAATTGCCGGACAGGTGTAATATTCATTTACGCCATCAAGCCATCTTCCTTAAAGACAAATTTCGAGGGGGGTTTATGCAAACTAGATGTTCACGCCTCAAGTCTACATCATCGGAATAGTACTCAGGTCACAGTTAGTGAAAAAATGACGATTTGTTTCTATTTTTCAGGCTTGACTATGCGGATTATTTGGCAATACGTAACTGGATAATGTAGCTGTATTCCAATAATTGTGTACGCATACACAAATATTTTGGAGCATAGCTCACAGTTGTGTAAACGAATTCACCTCTTTCCACCAATGTCTCGCCGAAGTAATTCTGCATCCTCGGAGCTACTCTACAATAAAGTTTACTGTTACCATCCATTTATTACATTTTACTCAGCCTAGTATTCATCTAAAGGTTAAAAAATTGTTTTAAAATGTTATATAACTTAAAATTTTCTTAAAATGTTATTTAATTTGTTGTACAATATCCCTGAGGATTCAGAAACATCTGCAAAATGTTGGCGGAAAGAGCTGTTTGAATTAAATTTGCCCAACTGAAACCACCAACCCTCCAGAATACCTCTGTGTACGTCTGAAGCGGTCTAGATGATCAATTCTAAACTAATTATTATAGCACTGCTACTTGTTTGACTCATTTGTGTCGTTATCAGGTACAAAAATTTCAGCATGTATTAAGAGATTTATGATTTATATGGTTAGGAGCTGAAGAAAAGGTAGGCGAGGGTAGTATGGAGAGGGAAATCAGGGAATCATATCAAGGAATAAGTGCTTGTCTAAGGAAGCAAAAATTGCCGTGTACAAAAGTGTACTTCTTCCCACTTTACTATATGGTAGTGAAACATGGGTATGTCAGGATAGATATAAGAGTAGACTAAACGCCGTGGGTATGAGTTATCTGAGGAGTATTTGCGGCAGAAGTAGTATGTATAGGGTCAGGAATGAGTGGGTCATGAATGAATGTGGGTTAAATTCTCCAGTAATGGACGTGTATGAAAGGAGTGTGCTTCGTAGGTTTGGCCATGTGGAGAGAATGGATGAGAGTAGAATAACGAAACAGATATATGAGAGTGGAATGAATGGTGTGAGAGGTAGAGGTAGGCCGAGAAAGGGTAGTAGGGAGAGTCTGAATCAGGAATCGGGAAATTCCGAGAGTGGGCAGTAAGCTAGAGCGGGTGGTTGGGGGTGTTCAGTAATAACCGCAATAATATATACATCTCTTGGCATTTTGAATTTTTTTACCTATTGATGACAACGATATCTTTATCACTGAGCTCATACAGGATACAAAATCTCAAAAACCTCTTTAATGCACAGACGCGGGATTCGAACCCGCGACCTGGAATTTATCGCCCAAGGGCACGGCCCCGCCACAACGGGGGTGGTTGGTAATGCAGGTAACACGAAAACCACCCATATTTCATAGATGTCACTGAAGTCGCAGGTTTTAGCGTGGTGCGCGGCTTTCATTTTTAGTTTGCTTGGTTTATTACAAGAGAATGTAATCTACGCCAGAAATGGCATATCGTGATTGCTTAGGCTTTTATCGCATCGGTTTACATTTATTTGATAAAATAATCCTTTTACTCCATTCAGCGCTAAAAATGGGTCATATATGGTCACCGATTAGGTTGCAGGGTAAATTCAACTCAAACTAAACATAAAAGGTTTTAGATTTGGCAGTGAACAAATGACTCTAGTTAAACCTCTGAAATAGCCGCAAATGTATTATTTTTATGGCAAAAGCTGCGATTGTACAAAAGTGTTTATTTAGCATATTAAAAAGAGATATTTTAGTACTTGAAATATTGAGTTGAAAATGAGAAAAATTATTCATAATTATAAAAATAGACAGGAGTCTGAGTATCATTATAATAAGAACAACGTAGATAATAACAGAGCTTAGTGGAAGGAAAAAAATACGAGAATTTTCCGTCTGAATGAGCGACGGAAAAAATATTTTTCAGAGCGCAGAGATGTAATTATGATCTGAATGAGTTAATTGCACAAGCGTGTTATTAAAAAGAGCTAGCTGATACCATCGAATCGATAAATGTTACATACGCTCCGTGACCATTAATAGGAAAGAGCATGCGCGAAAGCATTCGTGTATGCATTCTACTGCAACTAAAACAGAAAAAGAATCACTAAACGTGTAGTAAAATTGTAACTTGTCTCAAATGCAGCCGAACCTATGTGATTGTGCTAATGAATTATCCCTATCATCATTAACATATGTGCTGCGTATTTACCATCAGACGGTAACGAGCATTACATGGATTGTAATCAACAATACCTAAATTGCTATTAGAAAAAATATTTTGGTGTAGTTCAACATTTTTCATTTGCAATTAAATTATTTAATAAAGTAGCAGAAGGTAGCATGTGGAGCATATCAAGGAATGAGTGCTTGTCTAAGGAAGCGAAAATTGCCGTGTATAAAAGTGTACTTCTTCCCACTTTGCTATATGGTAGTGAAACATGGGTATGTCAGGATAGGCATAAGAGTAGACTAAACGCCGTGGGTATGAGTTATCTGAGGAGTATTTGTGGCAAAAGTAGGATGGATAGGGCCAGGAATGAGTGGGTCAAGAATGAATGTGGCTAAATGCTCCAGTAATGGACGTGTATGAAAGGAGTGTGCTTCGTTGCTTTGGCCATGCAGAGAGAATGGATGAGAGTAGAATAACGAAACAGATATATGAGAGTAGAATGAATGGTGTGAGAGGTAGAGGTAGGCCGAGAAATTTGTGGTTGAATGTGATTGAGGAAATTCTTAGGAGGAGGAATATTAGGAGTCTTAAAAACAGGAATGAAACAGTGTATGGGGTTTAATGAGGCAAAAGAGGTTTGAAAGGATAGGTCAGTATGGAGGAAATTATTGAAGCAGAGTTAGGTATACAATTATGAATTAATGAGTGAAACATTTTGACTGTGCCTACCCCGGAAGGGAACGGCGTGATTGGTATGTATGTATGTATGTAATAAAGTAGCAGACTTTTTCTATAGGTTTTAATTATTTACCTTACTACTTTTCTCCTGTTTTTAGATCATTTATTTCTTTGAAAAGGAACAACCTAGCTATGAAAAAATATGCCTAAAATGTGTATACTACTATTAATTACTATCCACAACTACGGTGCAGTTTTGACAATTGCAACATGCAAGGTGTTGTTCCTAATAATTCACGAGGGATTATCGTCTTTAATAAATTCAGCTCAACCAAAATCTTTCCTCCTTATCTCTCTGTGTTTTATTCACAGAGATTTCCTGGGCTTGGGACAGGTAACGATTATGAGCTGCAAGAGGTATCATCAGGTATCCCTGATGGCAAAAAAAACTGCTCAAATAGCCCCCAAATAGAGCACTCTTTTTAGAATGATGACAGTGTAAAATACGGACGGAAAGAAACAGATAAAACCTTGTGAACACCATTCAAAATTAATTGTCCTCTAACACTAAAAGTGGTTTGGTGTGGTTGCTAACCACTAGAGCGGCCAGGGTAAAAATCCCTACAGAGGAGGATATTTTTCAGAGTAAACCTGATCTGAGTGCCTTGTGGAGGGAACTTCAAGCGAAATAATCCGTTTATTGGATGAGACGTAAAACCATGTTCCTCTTGGCGCCTATTGTTTAATGTCAACGCCGGGTTTCTATCCACCCTTCCTCCCTTACCTGTCCCCTATGGTGCAAATGACCATAGCTGTCGGTCACCTCCCATAAATCCAATCCAATCCTACAATAAAAGCTACTATAAAAATCAATTTTTAATCATAAGAATAATAAACTGAGGGAAAAACAATATTAACTAAAATATTTCCTATGCACCCAAATCCTGTTATATTCGTCAATAAAAATTACGAGTAATTACTATGCATGTATCTCCTTCAAGATGACTCTATAAATGAGAGGTATTAAATATTAGATGATAAGCAAAAGCAAGCAGACTGGACTAATACACGAGTGAGCGCTTTCACTTCTCTATATTTTTTTCCTCTTCCTACCTTGGTTGAGTCGTCAAACGTAATTGAATTTTCATTTTTGTGGCCCTTTGGTTGAAAAATAATTAAAATTCAACGTTAAAGCATAAAAACCGAACGGGACAGGATTGACTGCGACTAAAAATACCCGAAGATTTGAGGCGCGTACGAAATATCTCGCTAGCAGCACTGCGATTTACAAAATTAAGGATGCAGTGGATCCGGTAGAACGGAGGTAAGGGATGGACATCAGCGGTGCGCGGCCTTGTGGAGCATAAATGCCGGACGCAGATAGCTCTGATCCCGACGACCAGATGTATACATATATGGAGATATATACGGAGAGGATGCCTCGTGGAGAAACGGATTGGAGAACGCATGAGAAGATGGGAAACACCCAGAGTTCTGGATAGAGATTGGCGATAGGTATAAGCATACACATCGAAGGGCAACAGTTATTTTCTTCGCATATGTGCTTATATCTCTTCTTCATCTTTGTTTCTGCCTTAATTCCTATACACGGGATCGACTTTTACTTATTTCATTCCTTCTCTATACATTTCTGTCTAAAGCCTCTTCGTTTCTCCAGCCTTTCTTCTTTATTACTTCCTCCACGTTGTCCTTTCATCTCATCTTTTTTCATTCCTTCTTCCTTTTTTTCACTTATTTCCTTTTTCTCAACTCTATTTCTGACCTAGTCCACTGTTCTTCTATGTACACATACAGGCGACCGTAATCACTTAATAAACCAATTGGGAGCCCCTAAAGACTCGGATGCGACACGCTAGGCTTAGCTTGCTTGAGAAATTCAGAACTGGTGTGTTTCATAGCGACAAGGAGAATGTTATCATGACGCCTCACTACATCTCTAAATCTGACAGAAGCCATAAAAGAAGGTAGATATATTGCCGAACAGAACAGAACAAAACTCGTTTTTCTCGTGTACAATAAGCGACCACAATAAAAACTGAGCTCCACAAAATCACTGCCATAATACACGTTACCATTCCACCTCCCAAAACCTTATCCCTTACATATTTACACGGCCGGTGTCCTAACACCCCCAGCCACACACCCAAGCGGCGGCTCTCAGGATAGTATGTAGATGCAATCTAATTTCTTGTACCTGCTTGCCCATGGGTCCTACTTTTACCGCCACTCTAATACACTCATTTGTCATCTTTTTTCGCTACTCTACACATCCAGCGTAACATCCTCACTTCAGTTGCTGATAGCTTTCTATCCTAGACCATGATTTTTTCGCCCCGCATAGCAGGCCTCACCACAGACTTATGTAGATAACCTTTCAATTTGCAGCTCACCTTCTTAACGTATAGCCCTCCGCTGATTTTTCTCCAGTTTAGCCATCCACAGTTTATCCTTTGTCTAATTTCTGTTTCCAATCCTCCGTCACAACATAAATTTTATTTGAAGTTCTCAAACTTTCTTACGCCCTTGGTATGTTTTCAGATAGGCCTCCTACGCATTTTGCTG
The DNA here is from genome assembly GCA_963169105.1 of Ceriagrion tenellum. Classification (NCBI taxonomy): domain Eukaryota; kingdom Metazoa; phylum Arthropoda; class Insecta; order Odonata; family Coenagrionidae; genus Ceriagrion; species Ceriagrion tenellum. The sequence continues at coordinate 96,369,327 of OY720636.1, forward strand.
TATTTACCTGCTTAGACTATACAGGAAAAAATTGAATCTTAGTACACAGAATAAAAGGGTGAAGGTTTTTGACGAACATATCATCAATTTTTAAAGGGTTTCAATAATACCAATCTTATTAATTTGAAAACCGCGGAATTTTTAAAATGGAAACTCATTTCCCAAAACTTAAATATATCAGATTACTTGGTCAATACAGCAGAATATTAGCGATATTTTAGGTGAGGTATTTATCACTTCAACCTCTTCATCTACTGCTACTGTGGTATATACGTATTTTACACGTTTTGGGAGGATTCTTTACATGCTATTCGGCCGTTTCGTTATTTTCCTCTTCTCGCTGAAAATTGACGGGCTCCATCTTCTAGCAATGAAATAATACAGAGAACACATTTTTGGTAGATAGTTGGATTATAAACACTCTTAATTACTCTTACTTTCAAGGCCAATTACATTCAAGTTGATTAATAGCCGCACCAACACATCCCCTCCATCTCTTTTGGTCCTCTGCATCCTCCTCCTCAGCTCTAACCCTCTCCAAATCTATCTTTACTTGGTTCTATCGTCTCTGTTGTGGTCTTCCCCGGAGTCGTCTTACTTCTGGATTTCCTCTAAAAACCTACTTCATCACATAACTGTCTTCTTTTCTTAACAAGTGTCCTACCCATCTCATTACTCTGCATTTAATCTCACTAATGATGTCGGCATTACTGTAAATTCTATTATTTAATACTTCATATTTCATATATTTCCTTACTGTACTTTCTACTTCACCTTCCCTGTTCATTTGTGGGCCCGCAGATCTTATGTATCATCTTGTTTTCAAATAATATCAATTGTTTTCTCCTCCTTCCTGTTCATTTTCTATGTTTCAGATCCATAGAGAATTACAGGGCAGATAATTATTTTGTACAATCTAATCTTAGTTTTGTACGACAGGGATTTCGAAGAAAGCAGTATGTTGGCATGCATTTAAGCATCTATTTGCTATATTAAATCTATTTCGTATCTCTGCCTCTTCTCTGTTGTAATTTGATATAATGACTCCTACGTTTTTGAAATAGTCTAACTTTTTCAAATCGAGTTATGAGTACAATTACTTTTTGTGACGTTTTAGAGAAACTACTTGAACGCATAGCCATATAATTTTAGGTGGAGTGGCTGATAGGATGGGGATGTGAGAGAACGCGAGGAACGAAGTGTTGCTGGAATTAAGAGATGGCGAAGTGGGGGGGAGCGTATAGGAGGACGGGAGCAGTTGTTACGGCTCTCCCACACACATATACTGTATGGGGCCACCGCGGCTGGGCGATGCAGAGGCCTGCTATATGGCTTTCTGGCCCGCAAAACGCACACGTGGGAATTTGTGGAGGGATGGCCTATGCACATGGGTAGGTGGGCGTTCGGCAGTTTGCGCAATGGGTGGGGAAAAGCAGGGAGGGTGGTAGGGGTGGAAGATGGGGGCGTGATACAAAAAGGGAGGGGGGCAGAGGCTGATGAACGCAGGGATGGAAGGGGGAAGGGTAGAGTGCGGGGTGTGGGGAAGGGTGAGTGGAATACGGGAGCGATGAACGAGAGCAGGTAATCAAATGAAGGATGTGTATGTATGCCTAGGGCTTCCGTCGAAAGGGAGCGGGGGATTGCAGTTCGACGGGCAGGATTCCATCTGGGGTGGAGGGGGCGGTGGTGGAGGAATCGGGGGTGGGGGACGCTATCGATAGGATGGTCGTAGGGTGGACGTGTGGAAAGGAGGTTGGAGGCAGAGGAGGTGAGGCAAAAACAGGGGAAGGGATTGAGAGAGTTCGAAAGTGTTTCGCTGGTCGAGGACGTTGAGTGGTATCGGGTATGGAGAACTATCAGCCGAATAAAATGGTGTGATGCTCTGGTCTTGGCCGTAAGCAGCAGCTAGTAATAAAAATAGCAGACAGTATCCACGACGCCTGCGTAGGCAGGTGTATTCCTGCATATTTACAGCAGGAATGTCAATTACGTCTACCAATCTGAGTTACTGCCGCTCCCTTTGTTCAAAACTTTCCAGCTATGGCGCTATTGGATTCTTAGATTCGAAATTCAATTTATTCATTACAAGTTTTCTGCAGGAGGTCAATTTCTCAATATGGATATATTTTTACAATTCCCTGAGATGGGTGCTTGAATTTTCAATATTTCTCTTTCTCAATGTTTCAGAATTTTTAATCTATTTATGAATTCACCATGGCATGTTTTTATTTTTCTCAAGGAACCTTTTGACGTTTCATTTTATTATATACACATAATAATGTATGAACTCTTTCATGAGGAATAATTTACAGTGTGAAGCGGAAAATTGTATGACTCTGTGAATAATTGAACGGAATAAAGAACCTGTTGCAATTCCATTAGTTTTCTCAAGCATGCTGTATAAGTTCGAATCTACAACAAAATATGCCAATTAATTAACTTATAAGGAACTTAATCAGTTTAAAATGTACTTGATGATGAAGATTCAGACAACGTCTCAAGTGATTTTTAGCCAAGCAAAAGCAGTTATTACACTTAACGTGTCACGTGATTTATTTCCTTAATTGGTCATCTTCAATACGTTCCCTAAAGATGTACGAATACGGGAGCCAGCCTCCGTGAACCGCTTATTTTTCTCATGCATGTTCAGCACCAACACGACATGCATGAAAAGTTGTAAATTTGATAGGAAAAGACCATATTTGTGTCAGTCTAAGCATAAACGTATAAAAGAATTTCAGGCGTAACTTTGTAGAATAATTGTATATCTATATCAGCAAGAATGAAATAATAATAGTAAAATCGACACTGTTTCAATGAAAACCGACCATAAATTCGATTCTTTATGTCACTATTCCTATGATAATAACATAAAGTGCCGAAACCAAGGTCATCTTTCTTGAAAACAGCGTGGATTTTTCTATTGTCATTTTATTCTTACCAGTACGGCTAAGCAATGGAGTTGGAATTAATTCCTCTCCAACAAATAAGTCAACGTTTCATTCTTGGTATCATTTTGTGGAACTGATTTTACTTATAATTTCTGCAGCATTGGTGGCATAATTATGGTGTCGTATGTGTTGGTTAAATTCACTCAAAAATTATGCTTCATGATGGCGATAACTCACCCTCAGTCAAACACCCTTAAGGTGAATTGCAGGGTAATATGTAGATGTACATGACGTTAACGGAAAAAAACTGGTGATTAGGGGGAGTAGTATAAAAGGGGTTTTGCTTCGACAGGAGAGATTTTTCTTCGTTCAATAATCGCCATTGGCAGATGCGAGGAAGCAAAAGGCCGGGAGGTAATAGAGGGAACAAACACGGCTTCCGAAGCAAGCAAGCCACGCAATTTGAGGACGCATTGTGCTTTTCGTGAGATAACTAAGCGGGAAATTTCCGCGCAGGGGAGCGCAACCACGTTGGAATATCCCCGGATAATTTTTTGCGCCAGCTTAACCCATGTTGAAAAGATTTCGAGGAAACTTAAGAATAACGGGGACGTCTGTTATCTCTTGATTTAGAAAGACTAGAAGGGACATGAGGACATTCTCCTTACATCAGGAAGATCAACTTTCCATTTTGATAGTTGCAAGTTAAGAAAATATTAATTTTACTCAATTACCTTTCTATATTCTCATAATGCCCTAACACACATGACCAACACATGGTCCACAAAGATTTTCTACACCTACATCTACATACTACCCTGCAAGTCGCCTTATAGGCATGTGGCAGGGGGTCTTAGGACACGAGCCGTGTAGAGATGTAAGAGATAGGTTTTTGGGAGGGGAAATGGAGACGTGTATTATAGGAGTGTATTTATAGGAGCTCAGTTTTTAAAATGGTCGCTTATTGTGCGCGGAAAGAACAAGTTTTTGTACCTGCCTGTTCGGTCTATTGTTTTATCGCTTCTGTTAGACCTAGAGATGTAGTGAGGCGTCATGATTATATTCTCTGTATCGCTCTGAAACTAACTTCTTTCGTTAGAAGGAAAACTACGAAGTTAAAGTTTGTGGTAGGTAATGATATGGTTGTAATGAAAACTCGCCTAGGCAAGCAAGCTTCAATATGAAGAGTGAGAATGATATATGGCACCCAATTATTAAAATGATTTGCCCTAATTACCTAATAATTTTTAGGCTCATTATGTCTAGGATACTTGTCGTCATTTAGAGAAGATTTAAAAATTCGGCGTAAATATATTTTCATTTTAAGTTACTTAAAGCAAAGCATTAAATTTCAGCAAATCAATTTCATGAGATAGTAAGTAAGTATTTTAAGCAAATATTTGTATCAAATATTTCGGGAATTTAATGTGTTTATGCTTCATTTATGACTCCCATATACTTAAATGAATTTTTATACCTACATTTGATTAAAAGAAAAAATTCAAGCCTGCTTACTTTTTAAGATAGAATATCCTTTGCCTCGATTCGATTTACGCTTAAATCAGCGGTGCCACGTACTTTATTCCTTTCCCCCCTCACAAGATCCTATACAACGAAATATTTGATCACATTAGAAAATTATACAAATATAATTATTTGTATGAAAGAAAACAAAATTCTAGCCTGCTTACTATTCAAGATGGAATATTCTTTGCCTCAATTCGATCTGCGTTTAAATCAGCGGTGCTACCTGCTGAATTCTTCTCCCGCCTACCAAGATGCGATATATAGGCAAATTTAAACAATTAAAATATTGTGACCACTATACAGGCCAGTGAGTGATATCCGTGATGTTTAAAGAAAACAAAATAATATGACCGTTAGTCACCCAACTATTTCGCAAGACGGTATCAAATTCTTCGAACGGAAACGAGATACGACTCCTAAAGTTTGATTTTAGAAATAATTATTTTTTTAAATATATATATGTGTATACCGGAGTAAAAGACTTTTCCAAGAATAGGTTTACAGAAATATTTAAAAACAGTATCATTATAAACAACGAATTTAACCGATAATTTTTAATTTAGTAGGACTGTGTGATTGCTGAAAATCGGCACCCAAATTGCTGCGGGGAATCTGTTTCTGTTTCACTATGTTCACAAAATTTATAAAATTAATCCAACTTTACTCAAATTAAAGGACACTAAAATACATTTATGTGAACAGGAAGTATATTTTTTTCGAGGCAATAACAAGAAAAATGTTATTCGTTTTTGTAGCAAAATATCCAATCCCTTACCAGCATAACTGTTAAGGGAAAAGGATAATGCCACGTTTACAATTTAATGTTTTTTTATATCAAGCTTCTTACAATGCAAACCTTTGTTTGGGGAATGATATTCCAAATGTTTAGAAATTGTGAGATAAAAATATAATCGTGACAACGAGTAAAAAACTTTTCCAAGAATAGGCTTACAGCAATATTAAAAAAAACAGTAGCATTTAAATCAAGAAATATTACTTATAGTTGTGAAATTAGTAGGACCGTGGGATTTCTGAAGCTTGGCACCAAATTGCTAGAGGGAAATTAGAGTTAAGTCTTTCAATTCCGACACTAAATTTAGGAAAAAGTCCAACTTTACTCAAATAAAGCAAAAAAAAACGTTATTTGAAATTGTAGCAAAATATATAATATGTTGAACCACCTACCACTGCATATTGCCTCTTCAAAGTTGGCCAATTTTTATTAAATGGTATGTTATAATATGCTTATGGTATGTATTTGGGTAATTAATAATAATATTGTTATAGCAAACATTATGCATATGCTTGTTCTCCATCATTTTTTTCGGCCACTGATCGTGTGAATACGTTTTGAAATACATGGTAATATATTATATTTACTGTAAACTGCAATGTTATATTTTCTATGTTATGGCTTCGCTCCAACCAGTTATGTGATAAATATCAATGGTTGCAACCCCAACAAAGGCATTTCCTCAGGGATGTCTATGATCCACTCATTGATTATGAAAGTTTGAATGAATGTTTTTTGAATGTAAAGTGATGGTAAAAATAAATGAATATGAATATCCACTGCTTTATTGACGTACCTTTTGAGAGAAAATAATTATTTCCCGTTTACAGTTCATTATGTTTTTATCTCAAGCTTTTTGCTACGCAAACAGTTACTTGGGGGAAAGAAAGTCCCAAGTGGAAAAATATAGTGAGATAAAAATATACACTCTTCCATCAGATAATTTATAAATTGATTTGCATTTGCATCGCTCCCTAAATTACTGAAAACATAAAAAAAGGGAGAGTGCAGCCATAGGAGGGGTAGAGTTCCATCTCCACACCTTATCGAGTCAAACCCGTCTCCAAACCCTTCTCTCAACTGTCGGATGGATAAAATAAAGACCGTCGGAGTTTACGCCCCATTAATCAATTCCTCTAAAACTATGAATTATTGATTAAATCGGTTTTGTGGCGATTACTGGGGATCAAGAATGATAGAAAATTAAACTCACACACATCCCGGTAAAAGGGTTGCGTTGGAATAAATTGAAAAGTTTTTAAGGGAACACACACATATACACGTGTGTGTCCTGAGGGCTCCGTCCAGTATTCCCCAAGGGTAGGGGGTTGGGAACCCTGTTACCCCTTCGGCAATCGCTACCATGCCCCCCCCCTCCCACGTCCCGATACTGATTGGCGTCCACCAGGAAAAAAAATAAAGGTTGGAGCCGTCGAAAAAGGGGAAGGATAATCTAATTTTCCAATTTTTCCTCTCCTGATGCCGCTGAGCCTTAGAACCACGCACGGCTCGTGAAACAGAAAACGTCAACAGACCCGTCGATAAAATGAGGTGACTACGATGGACTGAGCTCCGCGTCCGAGCGAGTTCCCTCCTATGATAGCGCAGCGACGACAGTGTTTTGCTATTGTTGTTGTGTCTGCCGGCTTCGCCGAGTGTGAAATGCTCAGGTCGAGGATTAGAGGGGTGACAAACCGGGTCCGATTCCCGATTCGACCCGACGAGATGAGCACCTACTATCCCGGATCTGTTTGGACTGCCGACGAACAATCCTCATTAAACTCAAAACCGATGCAGTTGTTGGGCCTGCAAGGCTCGCTATGCATTCAAATCTCAAGATAAACTACTTCCGATAAGAGAGGAAATAATTTTGTTTTGCCAATCGCGGTGGTCATGTGAGTTTGGCAGCTCTCAAAGTATGGTTTTGCTACGGCGACGTAAACAAGAGCTCAGTTCTGTTCCGCGGTGCGCTACGGTTCATCAGACGAGTGCCCCAAGAAATAACAACGCGAGCACGAGAAGCGCAATCCCAAAATAAACACTAATTGTTAACACAGGTAAACCTTTTGTACATTTATGTTTATATTTATCGCTAGTTTGAGTGTTTCATGCAAGTTCTTTGTTAGATGATCCGTAAAGTATATTGAAATTGGGTGCCTAGGAAAAAATATTCCTCCTAAATCATAAAGCGTAAATATAAAGAGAAGAATTGTAAAATATGTTCAAATTCTGCTCATAAATATAGATTAAGGGCCACGTAGGCCATCTCACTCTAAAGACTCATTTCGTTCCAGGGCAATTGCTATACATGCGGATGGTTTTAAACATATAATTAACGTTTTGAATTGGCCAACGTTTCTCAATCTGTTGGGTGCTCTCTTGTATGGATTGTCTATAGTAAGCTATCAGATAATCAAATCCTCGCTTTTGAGTTTAAATAAATAGGTATCACCTACAATGATGCCTCTATATTTTTCATAATTTTACAAAGTATGTCGGATATAAAAAATTTACGCTGATAAATAGATCAATGACAAAATGTGAAATCTTGTGATTGGCTAATATTAGAGCATTAACAGATAACAAAGCACGAGAAATTTCCATGTCTAAGTGAAGCGATGGGAGTACGTTTTTGTAAGGCCAGCAACATGATTAAATATTATTTGTAGCAGTTATTTTCAGTGGAAATTAATACAAAAAAGAATTTTTCTCTCATTCAAAGGAAAGAATTATATAAATATTGGCAAAATACTTGACCGACTTCCTCTTCAATGGAATAAGAATATAAAACAATGAAAATCTCCAGTGTTGAGAGCAATTTTTAACAATTATTGCAGGTTATGCATAAATGGAATAAGTTTGTACCTCTTGTTGCTTTAGAAAATCTTTCTGTGATATATGTTATATAAAAATTTTAAGGTTTTATCTGTTGAATAAGTAGAAGAGAAACATTTTCCTCGTTTTCAGAAATATAATGCTTTTTGGTGGTCTTTACAGCTCTCAATCGTTCACAGCTATGGATCTCCATGACAGATAGACGACCAAGTTTGAGTTATTGGTACAAAAATTGAGGCTGCCATGTTTACAAGTTGATTACAAAGAGAATGACCCATCAAGCAAGGATGCGTAATGCGTTCAGACCAAATGTCTTAGTTTTTTGAGTTTCGCTTCGAAATAAATGTATCAAAGTCCACCGGCATGCGGAAGTTGGTATTGTCACCGTATTGATCTACTTTTAATATGCAATCCATTAAACCGAGATATGAGGTACATAAAAATATCAGAGCAGGTTGAATATTGAAAGAAGCAGTGCAAGCACAAATATTAGTCACGGAGAAAAAAGTAGAAAATTGGCATTTTAGGTGTGGTGATATTCAATTCACGGTAGTTGAAGAAGGAGATGATTTTTTTAATACTCCACCAAACTTATACAGATGTGCACCAAAACTATCTCCCTTTATATTATCTTTCAGCTTGCCAGGTGGTATTCTTCAATTATGACCACCGTTTAAGAATTTTTTCTTCCTACTCCTCCTTGTTTACTCAATACCCTTGTATTACGGTATTTAGCATCTTCTTGTCCCTCATTGTCTGGTCCTACTGCTCTCGTGGCCGCCTTCTAATCATCTCCGGCAATTTCTCGTCCTCACCAACTATGTGTAGCATACTCTAGTTCGTCTCCCCTTTCGTCTATCGTTGATCTTCCGTTCTCCACCACACTATTATATAAGACGCCATCTGTCCTCTTTCCCCGCGCACTCCGATGTTTTCCGAAATGTACTCCAGTATACGCCATATCTAGCAACCTAGCCAGTCATCTCTTGCCATTATTACGAGGTATATCCAGAAAGTAAGCGTACTAGGGTTCTTACGAGCAGAGGCTTTTTTTTGCTACGTTGGTCAAACTACCGTTTAGGTTAGTTCCTCCTCTTTTCAACAAAATAACCCGAGTTTCATTATGTTCAGAACTGTCGATGTAGCACCATTTAGCGTAAAAAATGTCATTGCTTCCTTCCACCAAGTGCGAAATTCGAAGAGTCATCCGCTATCTCGCTGTAAGGGAAAAATCGCCGTCCAAAGTTTTTAATGAGATTAAAACGGTTTATAGTGAAGGAGTTATGAATCTTACTAGTGTGTTTGAATGGTGTCGTGAATTCAAAAATTGCCTAACTGACGTTCAGCACCTCATCACCCTCAACGAAAACATTCAAAACCAAAATTTTAACCAAAAAAATCATTGTATCCTTGTTTTTGGACCACAAAGGCATCATTCGATCGATCGATTGATCGATGTTTTACTTCAGGGTGAAACCATAAAAGCTGCACGATATTGTGAGAATCTAAAAATATTGCAGAGGGCGATTCAAAACAAAAGGAGGTGAATGCTGCAGAAGGGAGTTTGCCTACTACACGGCAACGCCAGGCCCCCACACGACCAACGTCGCGAAGGAACTTCTCGACTCGTTTGGATGGGATGTTTGGGACTGGCGCCGTCATATTATCATCTCTTTACCTCCCTGAAGATTCACATGTGTGGAAAAAGATTTACAACTGACCAGGAAATGAAAGAGGAGGTGAAGAAGTGGATGAAAGAGGTGGCGGAAGAGTTCTATGACCAAGGCATCAAAAAATTTATCTCTCGTCACGGAACGTACATCGAGATGGATGGTGACTTAGTGGAAAAATAGTCGAATTATATCCTGATGTAATCCTGTAAAAAAATATTTTTAAATAAAGTATTTGCAGCCTACAAAAATTTAGTACACTTACTTTCTGGATATGCCTCGTATTAGAAACAAGCGTGGAAAATCAAGTGCTAAAATACTTCAACCACCAGGTCAAATATGATAATAATAATAATAATAATAATGATGATTTACTAACTTTCAAAAATGCAATTTTCAAATAACAATTGCTTGGTACATGAAGTAAGATAGCATTCGATATCTTCTAAGAAAAAACTGAGTTAAGACTACCTCATAGTAATAATAGGCCATTACTGAAATGATTTTAAAAGAGTATAATACATATAATCTATTAATCAACTAATTATTAGCCAAAAATATATGCAAAAATTATAATGACCTTACACGATTATATTAAATTATATTCTGCTTCTGGCAAGAATAACCATTGTATACCAATTTAAATCAATTAAATCCTTTTAGTTTTTATGTTAACTGGTAGCAGATTGTACACATTTGGACCCATGCGTTAGAAATATCATGTAAAAAAAATTTTTGCTTGGTTTTAGAAGTGTAACATAATATGTCATGCGTATCTATGTTTTTATATAGATTAATTTTATAACTTCAGTGTTGTAAGGAATTACATTATTTAAGTTTGGAATCATTTAAAATTAGAAAATATACTTATAAAGACCTGCCTGCATTAACTCAATTTTTGCAAATTATCTACTCAAATAGAAATGGGAAGTTGGACTGTTTTCTGACTTTTTAACTTTTTTCATCGATATTTATCCTCTAGAATTCAGAGTTAGTTTCCTCTCATGTATTTATCCAAGTACAAAAATAGCACACAAAATCCCAAAGTGAAGTTCCAACCGAGCAAGCAGAGGACTCCGTACTCTAGCAGTTACGCAATAAACCTTTTCGTATTTCCCTTGTCATCCGCATATGCCTACAGGGAGTACGGCATTTTAACTAAAAATAAAAGACAAATACATTAATTGAAAATGAAAGACCGTGAATAAATTGCCATGAGCTCCATCGAGGAAATACAAAAGCGAGCCTCTCAGTTCGAGGATCTCTTCCTGACCTTGGATCGGAAAGTGAATACGGTTGGGGAGGTGAGGCAACGCATAGTGGTCTCTCTCTCTCTCGGCTCGCGCCGATGCGAGGACAATGCAAATCAAATTTTTAAAGCCCGGCGTTTGAAAAGGGGGATAAAAATATGGGAAGTTGGGGCCGGAGGAGTTTCACGATAATCGAATGCATCCGGAGTAGATGTGCGTGAATAGGGGAGAAGGGAAGAGGAGGTAAGGGCCAGTCAAGGGGGTGGGCGAGGAGAGGGGTGGGGCCTGGCTAAGGGAAAGGACGAGATGGCGGAAGAGTTAACCAGTATGAGTACTGACTTTGTAACAAAACAACTATGCTGTAAGGTATTTTATTAGTTATTTATCAGTAAATTGAAAGTGTAAACCATGGCCTAAGAATGCATTGCGAGGGTCGTGGAAGAAAAATAAATATTAAACAATAAAAAAGGGAATGGAGCCGCGAGTGAGGGGACACGAGACGGTATTTTGAGTGAGTGTCACATTAAGTTTTTCTTTGTGAGTGTGAGTTGCAAAATGTTCTGTGAAGAACAACGAGTGTTAAAATGAATTAAAAAGTATCATGTGACAAATAAAACGAGTGTTGTGGTATATTACGAAATATTCTGTGAAAAATAACATAGTGTTACAACTTCAATAGCCGAAAAGTTTATTCTGTCGGAGACCATTGGCTGTCTATGTCAACGACTGAGGATGTATGCTGAATTAGACGCGAGAACATTGTCAGAGGGAGTGTGAAACAAAACAAGAGCCACGGAACAGAAACAGAATTTTATAAAGGAAAACGCAACACACACCTCATTAAAAATATAGCCACATAAAGAGGAGTGCTATTCCGTCCTCTTCGTGACCAGGGGCCATTTAATACATTTTTTTGATAAAAGTTATGGTTTTAGAGCTACTGAAGAGCTAAAATCTCTCCATTGCGTGTTTGCAAAACACGGGATCCCAGATTAAGCATGTACGCAGGCGATCATTACGAAGTATCTGAGAAAAATTGGCTAAAAACGTGGAGGGAATATGATTATGAATGAGTGGGCTAAAGAATGGTATGGTATGAGTGCTCCAATCAGGTATACGGATGAAATGAGAATTCTCTGCTGTTATGACCATGTTAAGACAATGTATGAAATGTGGAAGACTGGTGACTAATAGGCGTAAGTGGTAGAAAATATTTAAACTGGTTCAAATTTGTAGACTTAACAGCCATCATTCAGCTCCTTTTTTCACAATATTACACATGTTTATAACATTAAATGGGATAATTACATGGAATTTACAAAAAAATGTACAAATTCAATACCTTAAATATAAAAGCAATACCATGTTAATATTGTAAAATTCACACTATTTAATCAGCTTTATAACTTTATGATCCTGCTAAGCCATTTGTGGCTTATCAGAAGGTGCCAATTATAATTATTCAGTCGTGTTATTGTTTATCACTAGCAAAAACTTAACCTTAAATACTATATATAAATAACAATAATTAATTTAAAAAATAAAAAAAAATAATTTGTCTGTTTATTGCGTAAGTAAGTGCATGTTATGCACATAAAATATGTTTGCGTGCAACAACAACCATTTTATTCCATTGACTGCGCCACTCCTAATTCAACGGCCAAATGTGCTTCTATGAGCTATTATAGAGAGAGATGGATGGAGATCCGGGCTGGTGCGTTGGCTACAACACTGAAGTCCTATCGCAGACTTAATACGTTGCAACCAATAAATAAATTGGGTCAATAAATGCACGATTTGGGAGAATTGAAATAATTAGACGTTCAATTTTCCACAAAAATAAAATTTACTCTCAATCTGGGTTCAGTGAGATACAGATACAGATACATCATATCAGGTTGGAAACTTGGCTCAGATTTAAATTGTATTTTTGTGGAAATTCGCACGTTTTATTATGTTAGTATGTACAATTCACTCAATTTTGCAAAAATCTTCGAATTTTATACAATTTGTGAAGATTTCTTACCCTAGGATACGTGTCGAAAAAAAATTGGAATTGCTCTCCAGCCTAAAGTACGTCGTCGTTGAAGCCAGCCCGAATGTCTTGAGTTCACATCTCACCTTCGAAATTTATATAGCTATCTACTTAAGATTAACATGAAACAATCTGACAATAAGATCCAGCTATAAGACTTGACCGATTGGTTTCATTATAGACGTATGACCATTGGGAGAAGAAGAATTCAGGTGCACTACAACTACAGCTAACATTTTATGAATTAAACTTAATGAATATAAAATACCCATTCAAGTGAAATAAAATTATCCACTTCACACAATTGAGTAAAAAATCATAAATCAAATTTAAAAAATTAGTAAAAAAAAAGAATCAACGATAAAGCTCATACTATTTATATGTGAGCTTCATTTGCTGTATTAAAAAATGCTTTAATTAAAGTTATAATGATTGCAAAAATCAGATAGTTAATTGAATATTAATTTCTATAAGAAAAATTATCCAATACTTCTCGAGCATGTTCAGTTGCTATCTATACTGAATTTAATTTCGTTAAACACAAGGAAGCTCGGACTTTGTGCCTCTCTATCAAGTCCGTGGGGCGTCATTTCGACTCCACCAAAAAGAAAGTAATGTCTAAAGCATTCTGATTTGACTTGAAATATTTTCCTGCCTATCTATTCTATCAAGTCCGTGGGGCGTCATTTCGACTCCACCAAAAAGAAAGTAATGTCTAAAGCATTCTGATTTGACTTGAAATATTTTACACGCATATTTGTTTGTTTAAAATGATATTTAACAATTTTTCTGCCAATAAAGACTAGCTAAATTTATCAAATATCTAGAGTATACTAAATCGATCATTTCCTGGGTTAGCTGCCGTTTTCTTCCTGCCATCGTCGAAATGAAAAATTCATTCACTCCTACGATAGGCAATCGGCTGCTTGAACTCTAGAAGAGTAAGAGGCAAGCTCTCCGTTTCTAAACCGCTAGATTTCCACCCAATCCCTACTTTTGTTCTCTCTCATACCGACTTTTGCGACTGGAAGCCGCGACGGAATATGGCGGACGGAGGAGGAGATGGGGGGAGGTGGATTGAGAATTAGGTAGTGCGTTGCTCTCAGAAAGATGGGCATGCATTGAAAATACTCTTCCTTGATAGAGTGTAGCAATTTATAGCGCTATCAGGTGTTGAAAATGCCTTCATTCAGCTAATCTAGATGACGAAGACAATTTAACGACTCTCGGATATTCTAGGTACATTTGTAGTTAACTTAAACTGTTTTAAAGATAGTGGTCTCAACTTTTTACATAGTAAAAAATAGCGAAATTTAGGAAAAGTCATGAAAACGAACAACCTAGACGGGGAAACTATTAAAATAGAATCAGCTGTTTACCGGGTGGAGTGGAAATCATGTCTATGAAAATTATAGTGTTAAGTAATTTAAGTAGTGCTTTTGAAGATTAGAATGCTTATTATCTTACCCATCTAGAATACTTATCCGAATTATCGAGTTACCTACTTCGGTGACGTAACTTAACTCACAAGCTTTGCTGAACTCCTACATTTAGCGTATGCTTAATATAGGGTGTGGCTCTTAGAGCGTCTTAAATTTCTTAACAATTACTCGTATGTCTCATTAATGGAGTAGCATCACATCCCTTATTTGCAGTAGAATATGACAACAAACAGAAAGGACGGCATTAGAGCACAATACATATCATAAGAGTAATTTTGCTGGTCAGTTCAAAGGACAATCACGAAAACGACTCGGGTACTTTCAAATCGCAGCTATTGTCTTCTACAGCGAACTGTGGATAACGTGCTTGGTTTAAGAAAGCTTTGAGAAATATAATCAGAGAGGTTTAAATGTGTGGATGCCGCTTTGGAGCACATGGGGAACTGTAGCTGTTTTGGAATGTCACGATTTAAATAAATAAATTAGAACGACATGTAATCTATATAATCAACTTTAAAAACAACACACATTGGCTTTTTTCAGTGAATTTAATCTATTCTGGCTGTTGAGAACATTGGCTACCTGAGCCTGGTCAAACACGCGTGTAAATTGCAAGAAAATAGCTGATCCTGCAGGTTAGTCGACCCACATGTCTCTTATGTATCTTATCTAGATCTCCACACTCTCCTGTACTTTTCCAAGTGCCCGTAATGATGACATTATTATTATTTTAAACCTTTATTTTACTATGTCATCGTTTTAATGTATGATATGCACTATTGTTTTATATAACCTGTAGTTATAGAAATGCATCTTTTCCATTGGTAACTATGCGAGCTAATATTGTTGGATATGAAATTTGAAGAATAAATTAATCCCCATTTCTCATTCATTAAAGAAAAATAGTTTCCATTTACTTATTGAAAAGTAGCATTTCTCTACAATAAAACTTTTAACCTGAATATGTTGGTCAATTTCAACATTCGCGGTAGTTAAGAACGGAAAAGAACTCGATTAAAATCTGTGGAGGAAGATAAAACGGAAAGAGGTGAAAAAATTGGAAATCAATAGACCCTGGAATTTTTTCCGTAAATTTTAATATTTTAATCGAAGTTCGTTTGCTTCAAGGAATTTTCGGAATTTTCCGCTTTCTTCAATATGTAGACACTGAATTTCGGGACTATTTCTACTTCCGGACAGTAATGGAATAGTCGTGTATTTTACACCTTGGTTACAACTGTTTTAATTTATTTTTCAGATATATTTTTTATTTTTTTATTTTGCAGATATATTACCAAGAGTTTTAACTATCTTTGTATTTCAATGGAAAAACTTGCGCATTAGTAAGAAAAATTAAACCTAATAAACATACAAAAGACTCATGGAAACGATACATACAAAAGGGAGACCATTTTTCAAATATAATAATACGATTGTCATCCATTTACCATGATTTAAACATAGGATTGTTATCCATTTATCGTAAAGAACCCCTAAATGAATGCTTCATTACACTGGTAAATGGAGTACTCCACTTTAAAAAATGGGATTAGCTCTTTTTCACCAAAACAGCTGTCAAATTTGACCTAAAACGGTAGCACAACAACGGCAGCAGAATAAAAAGCTGGGTAAACTTCCCCGTCAAAAAATTGAGCTTAGAACCACAGCGAAGGTCACGTTAAACATTCCCCGGCAGGCTCTGCTAATATGAGCACAGATTCAGCGGATTTCTCCTCCGAATCCGGCGACATTCAGGTAGAGGAGGGGCAATGGCATCTCGTGGCCTATGACTTTGGCTGTTGACGCAAATCTTAATAAGACAACGGGGAGCAAAGAGCTTGCATACACACCGACCCGTCCCACTCCCATCTTTCTCCCCTCCACCCTATCCGTCCATATTTCCACGAAACCTCCCTTCCTCGCTCTCATGGGAGAAAACGTGAGAGGAATAACGAAGGAGTTTGGTTATACAAACGCTAGAAAGGAGAGATTTTGGGTAGGAAGGTACCGTGAGGAAGAGCAAGTGGTGAGGATGCAAACCCATAAACATATAACAGCTGCAAATTTAATAGAAAAGTTGTCCAAACAACAAAGTGCAAACGGGACCGGGTAGCTGAAAGGGTGTCCTCTCTCTCTCTCTCTCTCTCATATACGCAAGGCTGGGGAGGAATGGATGGGGGGCGGTTTGTTCACTCATTCCGCACGTCACACCGCTTGAGCTCCGCCGCGGCGCGTGCGTCGCTCCCGTCCCGACGTCCCTTTGTTTTCCGTCACGCGGTTATCTTTTTAATGCGATTTGCTCCTCGACTGCCTCTCCTCATCCGAATCCTCCGACCATCCCCGCCCCCTATACCCTCCCCCGCCGTCGCCACTCTCCCCAGGATTCCGCTCACTCCCTCTCACTAGCCACTAGCTCCTCCTCCCCTTTTCTCTTCGCTCCCTTCGTCATGAAAATTCCCCCTCATTCCATCTCCTTACCCCCTCTTACAGTCGCTTCCAGATTCCAGTTGAGACATGTTGGGGGACTCAAGTATAGATTCGATTTATACGCGATGCATGCAACATTTCATATCCCGTGTTACCAGTCCCATTAAGAGCAAAAATGAAATCACCAGTCCAATCCTTGACAAAGTAGGATACAAGTGCGGGTAAAGTAGAGTTGTAGGGGTTAGCCGCCGCCCTCGTAATTCCTGCTCAACCAGGGAGAATGGCAATTTTGAGACTTCTCAAATCTCCCGTTTCTTAGGAAAGTAGCTATTCAGCCCCGTCAAGACACATCAAAACACAAATGTGCAGTGACTACAGATTGGTATTATAGCCAGCGCTATAGGTTGGGCACTTATTAGGAAATAGGAGACAGATCTTGTGTGCGTTATAGTGTCTGAGAAGAAAAGAGAGTCAATATTGAAAATTGTTTGTTCAACGGCGTCGATTATGGCATTTTCTCAGTAAAATTCTAGCCTTTTAAATAGTGAATTTCATTGAATTTGCCAGTTGCCATGAAAATTGAAGAGGGTGTTGGTAATTAACCTGCAGTATGCCACCTGTACGCCCGTTTCACCTGTACAGGTAGTCTTCTTCTTCAGTGTTCAACCCTGGGGTCGTTTTGCAGCAGTACGTCATTCCCCTCTTCTGTCTGCTTTTCTCTTCATTTCTGTTTATGTGGTGCAACCTATATCATTCACAATCATGCATGCATGAACGACATCCTTGGTCGTCCCCGGCGATTCCTTCCCTCTATAGCTCCTTCTGCTATTGTTATAACGATGTTGTCGTGTCTTAGAATGTGCGCTACGAGTTTGTCTCTTCTCGTTTGGATATGCCTCCACAGGGATCTGGTTTTCTGAACTCTTTTCAGTACCTCTTCATTCGTGACTCTATCTTTCCAGCTGAGCTTCAACATCCTTCTGTAGAGCCACACCTCCAGGGCTTCTAGCCGCCTTCTCTCTTGTTTTCGTATTACCTATGTTTCTCTCCCGTATAGGGCCACACTCCAAACAAATGCTTTCATCATCCGTTTCCTTATTTCCAAACTAATGTTCTTGCTGGTGAGTAGGTTCTTTCTAAGATAGAATGCAATTTTGGCCTGATGTATTCTCCTAACAATTTCTTTCTGGCTTCTACCATCTCTTGTTATTCTGCTTCCCAAGTCGGCAAATTCCACTATTACTACAGGTAAGTATTAATACAGGTACAGGTAGTACGCTCGAAAATTCAGTGCCATGCTTCCTGCATATGGAACTTATTGTACAGTGGCCTTCAGATGTGGGTTCAAGTTGTGACGCCCTTTGTTATGAGTAAACGAATGATGGCACCAAGTTTTCTATCCGCTCATACTTAGTTACCCAAACAATTTTTACCGGCCAACTCACCGCTGTTTATTGGAGCATATTGGATTGGATATTAGAAGAGGCGACCGACAGCTATAGTCATTTGCGCCATTGAGCATAGGTAAGGGAGGAAGGGTGGATGGAAACTCGGCGTCGACATTAGCCTGCTCTTAACAAAAGGCGCCAAGGGGACCACGGTTTAACACCTCATCCGACAGACGGAGTACTGTACTTGAAGTGCCCTCAACAATATACTTAAGTAAGGACCGGGTTTCCTTTGAAAAATATCCTCCTCCGCAGGGATTTGAACTCTGGTCGTCCGTAAGGTTAGCCAGTACCCTAGCTACCACATCAACACGATCACCCTAGTAAAAGGTCCGTTCTGCTATTTCCAGAGTAATGAAAATTAAATTCAAAAATCATACAGCTGAAGTTAGTAGAGGACACTTAGTGGAGTTCAAGTATGCGTTAGCATCTCGCGGGTGACCTAAAAGAAACTTGTCTTTTTGAAGACAGCAGAAGCTTGTCAAAATATTGAAGCTTGAAGCCTCAAGCAACAGTAAGGTATACTGAGAACTTTTGGGAGCTTCCTATACGTCATTGCGTCACGGGAAAGTATGATTGTTCCAAGAGAGTTTTGTGATTCGGTGACGGCTACCGTCTGCCAGTTGCCGCTATCACTCACACGAATTGGAGCATCACCCTTCTGGACTCGAGTCGAACCTAATGGTGATGCATCGTATAAATAGGTGATTAGCATATTTCCCCCGAATTTTACTGGTAGAGTGACCTATGAGATTTCAAAAATTGAATACCATATATATGCAATATAACCTGAGAACGATTGCATATTGAATATGCAACCGTTCTCACGTTAAATGAGTTTTAATAGCAAATAGACGATATCACAGTTTATTTCAACATTTTGCGTACCACTTTTGCGTAGCACCAAGGATCAGAACAGAACAGGGAAATTTGCACCTTGTGCAAGATATTTGGGTACTAATATTTCCCAGAAATTGCAACGGCATGCTCATATCTCATTCACTTGTGATGGAAATCGACAGCATTGCATATTATTTCTCAAACCGATTCGGTGTATACAAACATTGCTTGAGAGAGGAGAGTTTGGAATATTATGAAACCAGATTAATACGGCATGTGCATGGATCAATGCGATTGCTTACACAGACTCATTATTCCAACATCCACTATCCCATTGCCATTTCCCCTCCTTTCACTTGTTTTGGTAACAGCTTGTAAATGCTGAAATTTGAATATAGCACTTATACACTGTCATTTAACCTCTTTGCATTAAATTAAATGGTAAAATAGCCGCGATTCATTTCATTTCCTAAAAAAGGTGTGCATTTTTTACTGCTTATAAGAGCTGAAGTAGAGAGCATATAACACAACGCATTTAAAAAGGTACCAGATGATTAGAGTAGATAAAAAGTAGAAAAATTCAAAAGGCACACAGGATTTTAATAAAAATCAGGGTACACTGGTGTTTGCACTTAATGGAAAGGAATGCATGGTAGCAGTGAACAAGTCTTTGGAATGAACAACAATAAGTTGGATGAAATGTCGCCCTCGTATCATACGAAGTGTTTTTTGCGGTAAAAACTGTATTTATTGGAGATTCGTTCAGTGGTACTTGCCTAGAGGGCAAGGTTTCAGAAAATGTGCATAAAATAATATTCATTATTAGAGAATTTTTTGATTTGAAATAATTGTTGCCAATCACACGAATGAATTGAAGCAATCAATCACATGAATTAAGAAAAAATATTTTTTTTATTTTAAGGCTCAAGATGATTTATATTTTTTTTTGTTTTTTTTTGAGAGTACCATTACATACGAAAGCCATATAATGTTGAACTACTTGATGGATGATTGAAGAAGAGAGGAAAATCTCATGCATATATGATGCACCGGCATACGGATTTATCACTTCATGATATAAAACTAAGAAATAGTATAGCATAATGCATGTCAGACTGTTCATCGTTCGAATGACATTTTATTTTAAAAACGCATGTTTTCAAATATCTTTTTTTTTTCAAGAGCTTTACTATATCAAAATATGGATGGTAAAAATAAACGAAATTTTGTCGCGTATTGCGATCCTGGAATGCCAGAAAACACCACATTAACTGCATATACGATATATTATTATCTGTGGCCGAAAATAATTAGGAATATTGAAAGTACATCGCATCGCATGTGGATAAATGTCACTTACACGAGGCATGCTCACTAAGTCCTTAGAAAAAGATAGAAAAATAATTTATTTTGTATAGATTTTTGTTTATTTTTCAACGTAATCTCCCTTTAACCCTATATACTTTTCCAAGTGTTTCTCCAACTTTTTCTCTTATGTGATGTAGAGTCTAATGAAATTTATGTTAAACAAATATTGTTTCGCGTACATGCGTAATGAAACGGTATTTATGTCACAACAACTTCAGGAGCAATCTAGAAAAGGGTATTCAAGTCAAATAGCGGGGAATTAGCATCGCCCGCAGCATTCACATCACGTTTAGCATTTATACCGAATCCGACAGATGCGTCATATCGTACGTCTAATTCAAATTAAAACTACCTCTATACCGATTTTCATTCAATAAATATCGCCATCGGAACATCAAAATATCGTACAATCCTTTCGCACCACTCCTTTCGCCGCGTTACTCTCAGCCACTATTCCACATGACCCTCTATTCCCCTTTTCTGCCACTCGTACGCACTGGAACCCTCAGTCCTCCACCTCTTTACCTTCCTCACTTCCCCTCCTCTTCCTTCCCCTTCCCTCCTCTCCCCATCCAATTCCCGACCCCCCCCCTCCACCTCCCACCCGCCCCATCAGACGTGCTACGGGGAATCCGAACGGAAATGAAGCAGGCGAAGAAGTGAATTGACGACGGCAGGCCAGGAAAACACTGCTCCCGGTTTGTCACTTCTCGAGAAGCTAAGTTGATTAAAAGCTTTGAGTGAGCGTTTCTGATGACTCAGTCGAGGGAGAGAGTGGTAGGAGAGCAGTGGGAGATGGATGGGACGGTTTGGTGGGGAGAAACAGAGTAGTTTTGGTGGGGGTTTGAGCAAGGGTAAAAGGGAATGAGAGGGGGGTGCCTTCGGGCGCGGAAGGGAAGGGAGAGACTAAGAGAGGAAGGATAGGGAGAGGGGACAAGTCAGAACGGAGCGACGGACAGGGAAGTAACAAGTCTGCGGAAGGGATGGGAGACGGAGAGGAAGGACAGGAGAGGAGCATCCGGGTATGTATCTGTCGTCCCGGGGATGAAGACTACAGCTAAGTGAGTGTGTTTGTGTGCGTGATGCAGGAGAGAGAAATCAAGATTTCCGTAAAGGGAGAAAAATCAGCGCTCTTGAAAAAATAATATGTGCGCAGCCTTGTTGCGATTTCTTTTAATCCATCCTGTGCGTAGATTTTCCTCATGACCACCAACTTTTTCGTATACTTCCGAGAGCTAAGGTGAAATCTAAGGCTGTTTTAATGAAAAGCACAAACCGGATCTCTTTTCTTGGAGTTGCTCCAAAGTTTCAGTTTCCAGAGCAAATATACGAGCTCGATTGCAAATAAACCGCGGTTTGCGGTGACAAAGGGGAGGGCGTGAAGTGATGAAGCCGTTTTGAAGAACCTGGGCACATTATATCTGCTTATGAGTAGCTTACGGTAGCTTAGGGTAGGAATTCTTAGGGTAGGAACATCCTCCTCTATGGAAAGCTATGAATATCTCTTTGATTGTTGCGGTGGTATCCAGTATTAACTTGTAATTGAGAATCAAACAGAAAAATAGATAATACGTTCTCAATTAAAAGTCTCATTCTCGATGAATATTTGTAGTAGAATTAACATGGAAAATTATGTACACGCAAGTTATCGAGAATGTTACAGCTAAGAAAAGGCAACAGTTCTACCTTGTTATTGAAAAAACTGCTTAGTTTTTGCCAAAATCCAGCACCAACCCACTATTGGGCAATATTTTACAGAAACTTTTACTCCCTCTGAAACTGCTGTAGTTTTTTATCTTGAATTTTTATGTGAAAAACCTTAATGACCAAGTCCTCTTTCAAAAAATAAACTATGAATTTAGCCATCAGTGACAGTGTGCGAAGTTACAGCTTTTTTATCGGAAGAATGCGACTTCACAAGAATAGAGTTTTATGGTACACGGAGAAGTCGTTTTTCAAAATAAAATTATTGCATTGGTTTAGTATAATTTTAATGTTGCACAAGCATGCATCGATTGGCAAATGCATATCATTTGAAATTTTTCTGTAAAAACAGATACTTAATTATGCAAGATAGTTAGATTGCAAATGAAGGTAATCTTCGTTTCATCCTTTCCTTTATCTCCGTTAGCTGCAAATTATACTTTGGTATGCCTAATGAAAACATTGGTTTACTTCGATAGCCTGGATAAAGCAAATGTATCGGAGTATAATTTAGTCTTGAGAAATATTCATAGCCCAGAAACATTCTTCAAAGTTATTTAATTGTGTTTACTCTTACGCATTAGCCAAGGTTTTCATGATGCATTTTTTCAGATTACACGCACTTACCACTGACTGTAACTGCACTTAATGTTTTTGATAATCTATTTTCCTTACAGTCATATCATCATTTGACGCACAGAGTATGATATGTTCAGCAAAGAACGACAGCTCCCCTCTAAAATATTCAGAAATATCACTCGCATAGCCAACCAGTTTACATTTCGTTAATTCTATAAATAAACGGCGTTTCAGCAACGAGACGAGCGATATAAATTTTGGACGAAATAAATGAAAGACAAAAGGCGTCTTAGGGCGGGCGAGGACGTGTATACACACACTGCTGCAAGAATCGCGTGTTAAAATCCTTTCTTCCCATTTGGCCACGCTCTGGGGAAACGCCGTCGGGCACGTAATTCAATTCTCTCATCAAGAGTTAAAACGTAGTTTAGCCGTCAAACATGCCCAACCCTCTCTCTCTCCTCCTTCCCACCAACCTCCACATCCATCCCTTGGTGCGGTAGAGGCGCTTACAATCGAGGAAACTTCTGGCAACCTCTCAAGTACTATCCGGCTGCTCATTACTCCAAAACCGAAATAAGAACGGAACGAAGCAGGAAGCGGGATGGGGGAAAGAGGGTAGGGTGGTGGCGCTTTATGTTAAGGTTGTTACCTAAAGAGGAGGAGAGGAGTAGTCTGAAGGTGACGCAATCATTGCTCAGACTCGAGGTGGTTGTTCTCGCGAATCTGATGTTCCGCTCTTCCTGCTTGAGATTGCGCTATTTATCAGACACGAGTCCTTCTCTGCCTACTCGAGCCGCTCTTTCCCCCGCAGCAGCAGCAGGCAGCGCCTCTCGTTCCGCCCTTGTCTTTCCACCATGCACGAGATTCCCTTCACATTTCAATGCGTCTCTGTGTTCGTTAGGGGTAAAGAATAAAGAGAACTCGAGTACACTCTTAAGTTTGTTACTGCAATGACTGCACGCTACGACTTTTTTGACAACAAAAATCCTGTTGCGGCTGCTGCTGCAAATTTAAACGCAGGGGTTAGAAGGATACATCTCATTGTCATCTGTAAAGTGTTATCAGTGAAGTATGAAGGATCACTACATTGATAGGAAAAGGATGAGTCATACTATTATTCTTTTTTTGAACAAACTGCCCTAATGTTTTACTTTTCAGGTGTAAAATATGACAGGATGATAAATATTGAAGGAGCTAATAGTAAGCAATAAATTTCAACTATTTATGTAGATAAAAAATCAACTTTCCATTACAAAGTTACTCCTCAATTCAAATTTATGCGATGTGCATCGTAAAATCATCTCAAAATCCATTAATCAAATGCAAATAATAGAACCAGAGATTGGATTAATCATTATCATTTTCTTCCAAAGGCCCACAAAATGGGATCTCGAGAATATATAAATATATAATTACGTCAATAGGATTTTCAGAGCTTTCTGACTGTACGTAAGCAAATCACACTCAAAATTTTTAAATGAAATTGCCTTGATCTCTCCAAATGTTTTCAGCGAAAAAATCAAAATATTCTCGCTCACACGGATGACATTCCGGTAATCCGTGACATTTTTGCAACATTGCATTGTAGGTTCCAAGTGAAATATCAACAGAAAGCTATCCTCAAGCAAAACCATTACAGATAGATAATATCAACAAAAGAATGGGCGTTCTACAATGCATGGAAATCAATAGTAGGTAATGCACAATTTAATTCACAATTAAGGTAGTTTGAGCGAAATATCATTTCACCAAAAAATAAACGAATTCAGCTGTATTTTAATGGAAAATATCTCACTCTTCCAAAGACAACAAAATATTCAACTTCTCACTACACTACTTTCCGAGAAATTTGCTAAAATATTCCAGCCATTTTATACGGGAAATCGTACGCATGTCCACTCCAGAGACGATATTTAAAAAATGAGGAATTTATATCATCTAGATCTCGTCAAACAAAACTAACATATTGTAGTCTATATGTTTTCTCAAACTCTTTTGAAAATAAACCATGTTGTCACTGCCTCAATTTTTTCAGGATGATCAAAACTTGTAGTGAAGGAGTTTTAAACGTACCACGCAAAAAAATGAGTCAAGTTAAAGACTTACTAGCAAGCAGCTAGCCTGCTCACTCCGTGAGCAGGGGTGTGTACCCGCCCCAGAGCTATCAGCTGTTCTCCTTTGTTGTTTTCAAAGCCATTTGAATAGGAGAGCACTGTGGTTTCTTTTGTTTCAAACTTTACACTCTTCCACTCTTCCTTTTGGCCTTTCTCCTTTATCACTGTGTTTCCCAGCATCTGGTTTATACTACCGCAACCCAAAAATGATCCATTTCATCTCCAAATAACTTACACCTTTGCACGGCTGGGAACCTAACCCCCCCTGCCACATGCCCAAGCTATAAAAATCAAAAGCTACAACTAAATCATGAAGGCAGAGATTTCACATTCAACGTACCAAACCTCACTCTTTTAGCTCAAAAATTGACAGAGAAAGAAACAAAA
Organism: Ceriagrion tenellum; assembly: GCA_963169105.1. Classification (NCBI taxonomy): domain Eukaryota; kingdom Metazoa; phylum Arthropoda; class Insecta; order Odonata; family Coenagrionidae; genus Ceriagrion; species Ceriagrion tenellum. Next base: position 96,394,640 of record OY720636.1, read on the forward strand.
CGGGCACAGAATGACTGACACGATAAAAAATTAATATATATAGATAGAGATATTTTAACTCAATTTATTAGACTTTCGGTCATTTAAAAGTATAACGTTGCCCCAATAATGATGCAATATTTATTTCATGCTTCCTAGAAATACTGAAATTCGAACTTATAATTTGAAAATGCCCTTTATTATGACTAAGGAACTATCATGCTCAAACTCCCTTAATTGCATTCATTCTATATTGGACGATGAAGGATTTCCAAGGGTTAACCCTCTTCCGCATGCTCTTTGTATAGGGATCACATAACACAGCTATGATTCATACTTAACGATTTAACAAAGCCACAGCAACATATATACTTGAAATGCTATAGACGTGATTCGAATGGCGCTAGGTAGCTATACAGATATTTTATTTGGAAACCATTACAAGATAAAAATTCAGTTTCAACAAAACCAGTGGATATGTGTCAGGCGCTTAAGGCAGTTTGAGCAAGATAGAAACCTAATCATAATAGAGACCACATTCGAATTATACGTTTTATTTTCTGCAGCTGTAGGAAGCATGAATAAATTATCGAATTATTAATGGCGCAATAATATACTTGAATATGACTGCATTTCTAAGAAATTAAAGAAAAACGACCACATAAGTCTTTCACATAATTCATTTTTTTTCGCGCGGTACGTCTTAAACTCCTTCACAAGGGAAAGTTTCTTGTGATCCTAAAAAAATTACTGCGGCGCCAAAGTGTTTTATTTCATAAACCGTTGAGAAAACATATTAACTACACACTGTTGATTTTTTGACGAGATCTGGGTGTCAGAAATTCCTTATTTTATAATAATATATCTCTGTTGTGAATACAAGTACCATTTCCCATATAAAAGGGCAGGTATTATTCGTCAAATACTTTGAAAAGTAGTGCAGTAAGGGACCTACGAAAAAAGGCATCAAAAATTGACCATTCATAGGAGACTTGACCTCCATATCGGTGCTATATAAATCCGGCACAACACAAGGTCCATCATTAGCCCTGATGACGGCGGCATGGAAGGCCATTGAAACGTTGGCAGTAATGGCCATCCTGACCCGGCTGATAACCCGAGAACACTTCATCACTAAGGGGCGGATATTTTGATATCTTCGGAATAATGAGGTATTTTTCTTTAAAACGAGACGAACTTCTTTGATTTCTACGTGAAATGATATTTCGCTAAAGCAACCTAAATATTGCTCCAAACAATGACAGCATGAGTTAAATATGTACAGCAACCAACCCTTCTTGTGCACTTCTAATGTGCAGGTAGATAATTTCAGGGATGTCTTGACAGAGATATGAAATTAGATTGGATGTATACTTTGCATGCAAAAGCATCCATCTATCACAACTGTAAAATTCGACCGTTAACTATATCTACATGAAAACGATAAACTGAAGTTCGTTTATGTTCAACCGCATGTCGATCAAAATCGGGTCACTTGAAAAAGAAAGAAAGCATAAATAATGTTTTTGTTGGAAGGAGGAAAATTCTCGAAGCGTCGAGTATAATTAGAACCCAGGCATTTCGGGAAACTACTATATTTACAGAATATAGCGAAAGCGGCTGATAACAAGTTTCCCGGTTCCATTCAGGCCAACGTCCGTCAACTAGGTGATATCGCAAGTAGAGGTATATATTCATGAACAGTCATCAAATAGTCCTTCACAATTAGACGTCCAAGGTGGGCGAACACTTCAGTAAACGATCGGATAGGTATCCTTCTGCTCGTTATTACACATGGTACACCATTTAACTTAAAGAGATCCTTCCAACACATATATGGGTGTAACAAAGCAGAGCAATTGGTGTTATTATATTTACTGAGAACTACCGCATCGCACTACACTTCTTTACCTATAATGTGGAGTCAAATTCCCTTTTCGTCGTACCTTCGTATACTCTCAACTCTCAAGGTAATATCCTTGAGTCATGGGTGTCATAATGAATTTCATTCAGAAATATTATGATGGGTGATGAATTTAGTATAAAAATAGGCTTTCAGCAATGTCAGAAACTTATTGTTAGGTAGGAAAATTCCAAGTATTGCAAGCCAAGAGCAGGGCTAGCATATTGTTGGGGAGTGGCGTATAATTGCCTCTTAGAATTCAAAGGCATTGTGTTTCAAATTAACGTCAGATGCGATAGAAATCAGCCGTTGGATATGCGTGTTAAATTCATTCGCGCCAATCTCAAATTTTCCAATTGAAACCTTTTGATATGTATAATATAACAGCACCACCCGACAACTTCTCAAAAACCTATTTAGTTTTCCTACGACTCATCGCGTGTGACAAGGCATGAAGAATCGAGAGGTTACAGCTTTCAAATCATTGCTCGTCGAAGAGCAACTTCGTGCAAGCTGTTCGTTAATCAATTATCAACGCCAACGTAGAATCAGCAATTTAGGTTGAAATAATCCTGGGCTTAGTCGGAATCGAATATGGGAAGATTAAAGCAAACCTAAATCAGCAAATAATGGATCACCTCGCGACATCATGTGATTTATGTCTGGAAGCCTTAAGTCTCCGGAAGGTAGTATCCCTATGGAGATTTTTCTCGTGAGATTCATGGCGATCACTGAATAATTCGGAAACAATAAAGTAGGAACTGCTCGCGAAGTTTAAGCAAACCTCAAAGAATTCCTCTAAAATAAATGGTCAAGATATCAAATGATTTCCGGAAACTTCGATTGATGCCTAAAATCGGGCCATATGTTAAAAATGTGTGTTATGTGTTAAATGCCAAGTCTTAAAACCTTACCTTGAAGCCTTGATAAAGCATTGAGTGATTAAGTGATCTAAGCTTACGAGTGAAATGTTTGTGATTCTGCCCGCGCCGATAAAAAATATAATTTTAACATATTGGTCCACACACTTCCACTTCACTGAAGAACAAAAAACTTGAATTTTCATTCATGTCTAATCGAAGTCAAACCGTAATTCTCCGGTCATTGAAGGGTAATGATCGCAGCGAGTACATTATTTGGCTAAAGCATTTGAGTGCTCTAAATAATGAATCAATCCACGCCTAGAAGGTCCGTCACGAGACATCGGAATAAAAGGTATAATGCCTCCACCAAAGGTATGGACCTTTAGCAATTTCAAAATTAAATATTTTTAGGCTATTTTGCATAAATAATTATATTGAATTTCATTCAGGTTGAATAGAGAGATAAAGATCGAGGATAATATTGGTGATAAAGAAAATTAAATAAAATTGGTGTTGCATAAGTACGCTGGAATTTCTTCTCCCGATAAAAGTGAATTGGCAGAGTAGTTAAATTTAAAAACTTCAAAATAAATTTTAGCGGGAGTCTCTTACAAATGAAATGTTACGAAATTATCTGTTCCTTAAAAACCTATCATCTTCTGATGGCTATTTGTTCAACGGTTCAGGCTCACTGAGGAGACGCTAACTGTATGTACCCTTAAAAAGCCCTTTGAGCTTTGATAGGACATTGCTAAAAAAATATGCCGATGCTTGTTTGAATATATTTTACTTTGATTAACATTAATAATTTTAAGTCCCTACAATAGGAATCACATATTTATTACCAACATATTTTCGTAAATAATCCACCTTTTTTAAAGTTTTTGTGCTCATTTACGCAATTAGAGCCATGTTGAAATTCCATCCTTCAAGGCAGATTACCGTAAAAATAGCCTGGGAACCCTGTTTAATTTTCATTTTAGTTTATGAAATGCATGTTAAAGATGCAATTTTCAAGGTTCCAGAAAATCTGAAATAAGTCACCCTGAGGGCACAGCCACCTTAATGCGTACATGAAGGTTCTAAATACTTTGATGCTTTCCCTGCGAAAAATGTGTGAAATTCTCTCAGGTTTGACGATGGGTTAAATTTTTAGCTGCTGACGACGCTTCAATGGAACACTCTTACGTCATCATTACCCTAATGATGACGGAAGAGTATTTTGTCGAAACAACGATAATTCAGCAATATTTTCTGTTTATACTGCATGTGCTATAGAGGCAGGAACACATTTTATCTTTTAATAAAAAGTATTAATTTATTTAAAAGCTTAACCGAAAAAAATTGTCCACAAAAGGACTTCTTACGATCCATCTTATTCTTTACGAAATATTGCCGATGTCCATGTTACAGAATTACGAGAAAATAAGCAGCCAAACTTTGTATAATTTGTGATTTCACGTCAGACAATCTCAATAACGATGCAAATACTATCAAAGATTGCAAGGATTGGCAAAAAATGATGACACAAACCTCAAAGTCGAGACAAAGACACGGATGGTATTCATTGAAAACTCAATATTGGCAGTAGTAATCGAAAACTTATTATGGATTGTTTTTTCGGCAGTGCTAAATGTGCATGAAGATTGATAAAGTCGAGACTTTGCCGTCAAATATGTTATTTTTTACCAAAGGGAATTTTTTTTTAAAATTCTAAAGAACCACTCCCCCCTCCTCACAGACATAGTTGAAGGACGCCCGAACTTTACCGCAAAGTGTTTTTTCCGTCTTTTTCCTTTAATGCTCGACTCGCAAGGCGCATCAGCTGAAAGGCCGCCCACCACCCATAGGAATCCAATCCTTTCCTCCCGTCATCCCTCGCCGCACTTCCCACTCATACTTCTCTCATCAATATCTGCCCCCTGCCTCCTTACTTACTTCCTTTCCCGTGACCCCCCCATGCACCCACACGCCGCAGTTTACCCTGCAACTACGCCGTCGTGCCCCGGCCCACCGCCAACCAGCTAGCAAACCCGCCTGCGGAGCTCATAAAAGCTGAATGCACGGCTTCCGCATGTAAGTGGCCCGTACTCGCTGCTGATTTTCCCTCCCAGTCCTCCGTACTCCGCGCCCGTGAGAGAGAGAGAGATGAGAGAGAGAGAACCACTTCTCTCCCTCCCTCCCATTCGCCTGCGGCCGGTCGTGCTTCCCTCCCGCGTCACCCCCTGCCACTCATCCTCCGACTTCCTCTCTCTCCTTCGACCGCCATCCTCCCTCGGGGCAGCCCGGAGTCTTTTTTCGGAGCCGCCGCCATCAGTCGTCGTCCGGGCCCCGAGGCTGCGAATTAATTGCGAGGCCGTCGCATCGCTCACGGTCCATAATCACAGGCGGCGATGGGTTTTTCGAAGCGGACGGAACACTCACCCACCCACCCACAGCCACCTCTTTTCGTCAGCCCGGCACTCTCTGGTCGGTTATGATCCATACCTACCGGGAGGATCAATCGATCTCTTTCATCTCGGGCGGAGGAGGACACTTAACCCTTTTCTCTATCTCTCTCTCTGTCAATTTTGAATTTTGTCTCAATTTATGAAAGGTGAATGACCAAAGGGGGTTTAGGACAAAATGAGAATCTAGTCCACAGAGAAAATAAAAGAGGCGGGGCAATATGCGCTTTCACGACTAAACATGAATGAAGATACAAGTTTTTTTGTTCTTTTGTGAAGTTAAAAATCTAAAATAATTTTTAACGACGGAGAAATAAATTAAAATTTTGGCTTTGCCGGTGCGGGCAGGATCGCATACATTTCTCTTATCACCCCTTCTGGTAGGTTTTGAAACATACCCTGCTGAGATATCTGTCAAAACATTTTATCACGACAAGAGAAACTTTGGCTTTCCTTTACCGCTTTGGAACTTTGTGGCGATTTATAAGGTGAATGGCCAAAGGAGATTCAGAACTCAATCACAAGGATTGAGGCTAAACCGAATGAACTCTAGCTAAGTACTCTAACGAGAGTGGATCAAGCACATCATTTTGTCGACTTCAGCTCTTCATTCCTCTTAATCTGATGCTATTTCTCTTACCCCCTGTTTGTCTAATGTATTTTCTTATTAATTTTGTTCATAGAGATGTCCATTAGAAATACTCTTTTCAAAATTTTCCTACGAATATATCCTTCTCAAAGCCATTGCACCTCAGCGCCTGTCCATTCCACCAGGTTATTTTTCATTTATAGTGTTCCATATTGTTTCTTCTATCCTATGAGCCTCTTTATTTATTAATTTATCCTTACACATAATCTTTAGCACCCACCTCATAAATCAAGTTTCTAACGCTTTGTACCATTTCTGATCAGCTTTTCCGATGGTCCATGTTTCCAAAATATGTATTTAGTGCCTAGCTCCACAAGAGTTTAAATAACATTGTTTTCATTTTCGTAATACTACCTTCTTCAAAGTAAGTAGTGCCTTTTCATCGTGAAAGCTTTCTTTGGTTGGCATATTTTCGTTTGATTTCCGTCATGATTTTTCCATCCCACGTGACAGTATTTAGGAGTTACGGAATGGAATCTACTTTTTCTAATTCTAATTTATGTATATCGAAGCATCATCGAAAAGGGGCACTACAGTATAAACATGCTTGTTTTCATTGTGCAGAAATGAAGATTATAGTTCTTTGAACTTTTCAGTGATGTATCTAAAATATATAAAACAACTAGCCGAGAGGGAAATTACATCAAGTAGCTCTATTAAATACGAGCAAATTGATTAATCTTAAATTTGATAAAATCTGAAATACAGATCACCCATACACCGTAAGAGGAATATCAGGGTAAAAATGCATGTTATGTCGGCATTATCTTGTGATTAATAATAAAATCAGTTCCCTAGTCATTACCATTACGTATTCATTTATTAACAAACAAACTTCGGCAATGATTAAAGTATCCCTCCAGGTATTCCTCTTCATTTAGATATAATCACTGGATTGGTAAAACACGGAGCCAAAACTCTCCAAAGTAGTGCCGATAAAAGCTATCTAGGAAATACGGATTGTCAAAAATCACGAAACAGATTTTTTTAGGATACATCATGTTGTATGTTTACCACACTAATTTTATGCAATTGGAGGTGTGCACTTAAGAATAAATGAATTTCAATAAATTAAATGACTCTTAGTTTTACCTTGTGGTATTCCATGCAAATTAATAGAACTAGCTTTTACAATCCACCGAATAGTTATCAGGTCAAAAAGTTGATGTCCTCTCCGGATTTTGATGACTAGCATCATCTTAAGGTGCTTATTGACATAGTAAGTTGGTATTGCCAAGGTTAATATTGTAATGGAAGGTGGGTGGGGGAGGATTAAAGTATGGGAGAAAGCATTTAGCTTCCAATGATCACAGACGAGAGATGGACTCAGTACAGCTGGAAATTTGACAAAGAATTCATAACCGTGGTAGGACTATTCTTGATGAATTTTTGTTTTCTGCTTTTCCCCAATCCTCAAAACCTTGATTCACCTTCCCTTCACAAAAATGTCCTCTCCCCTACAAGACTTTCTTCCTTTCCTCTCCCAGCTGAAGATCCCGTCATAGACCTTGTAGGGTATGTATGTATGTACTCAATGCTAATTTCTCAGAGGTCTTCCGGATCAGATTCAGGAGATTACATTATTTTATTGCCTGAATACTGGCCGGTGGATTGTAAAAGTCTTTTACCTTGATTTACCGATTGAAATGAATTGCCTTTAAAATTCTTCTTCCCACTTTTGAGTGGTGCATTTTTATAATTTCATTTCCTTTCAGAGTATAGAGAGGAACAATTACAAACGACAGACTTGTTTGTATAAGTAAAAAAAACCTTGTTGGAATTTGAAATTGGAATAAATAATAAAACATTGGAAAAGTTTGAGCCCAAGAATAACTTAATTATTCCTCCGTGAAGACTTTTATTTTATTTTATTTTCACTGCCCCAAATACAACGGACGAGACACAGGCACCCATGTCCTGGGCAGATAATATTCTAACCAGGCAGGACTCAAACCCGCGACCCTCGGGTTAGCAGGCGAGGACTTTACCACGCCACCACTGCGGCCGACTTAATGTGACTTAAGGTAGTTCGAGAGAAATATCATATCACCTATAAATTAATTAATTTAGACTTATTTTAAATAAAAATATCTCACCCTTCCAATGGCACCAAAATTTCAACCCTATACCACATTACTCTCCGAAATATTTGACGAAAAATACCAGCCCTTTTACACGGGAATTGAATGTGTATGCACTCCAGAAGGACAATATTAAAAAAAAAGAGGAATTTCTAGCACCTAGATCTCGTTAAAAAATCATGTGTGTAGTTTGTATGTTAAATCATCTATTTTCGAAAATTAATCATATTTTGACTGCAGTAAATTCTTCGGAATCATAATTCACACAAAGTTTTGATTCGAAAAAAATGAGTTAAGTCAAAGACTTATGTAAATATTTTGATTTGATTACTTACACATTCTGTCATATAAAACAATATTATTGAACCATTAATCATGTAATATTTGATTCATGTGTCCCACAGCTTGTGATATTGAAACGTATACTTCGAATATAGTCTCCTAAATGACTAGGGAACTATCACGCTCAAATTACCTTCCAAACCCAATCATATTATGTAAATCATCCACAGTATTTGAAGTGCTACATAAGAGAATTCAGGACGATTGAAACTCTACCGACCCTTCAGCGTTCTGAACATCATTCAGTCATCTCTTCAGTTTTCCTCGGTGCATTTTGCACCAAAAGCTTAAATCAAAAATTTATTTTGGCTCATTTCGTAATTCTACCCGTGCACGATGCTTTATTTCCTCCAGAGTAAACTCCTCTGTAATTCAATCGCATCGCTTCGGATGCAGTGCGTGACCCGAATGCGGCTTTTTTACGTGTAGAGAGACACCTGCAGTGTTGAGCCCTTGCACGTATGAGGCAGTGTTACTTTTTGGAGGGTAAGCGATATGGAACGTTCAATGATACGTGCGCGACTGAATTATGCTGGAGTAACAAGTTTTCCAGGATAGTTTATTCACTCGCCTGTATAGAAAGCGGCAGGTTTAAGCCCAAGATATTCGATGAATGAAGTTGGGATACGTTTGAATTCTTTGAAAGCCTAATAAAGCGAACACCAGGAGAATATAACCATCTTAAGCATGGAAGATGCTTTAAAAAAATATTTAAAGTGTAACCATTAGATATCGATTTCAGTTGATGAATCTATTGTCTGAGCCACTTAACACATTAAATATTATTTATTTCAATGCTCCTTTTATTGACCACAGCTACCAATTAATAATTGTTAGATTATGTTAGGGGTCAAGATCATATCTCTCCAACATCTCTAATACACTACGGTAGATCAGATCATGAGAATTAAATGAGGGATATAGAGCGATGAACAGAGTGACCTTAAATGATGTTATTCCCTTCATAGATAAGAGACCATAAAGGCTGCGATTAGACTTTGAATTAGGTTTGTTGACAAGTAATGTAGCTTATTTATTTATATGACCCCTTGAGGCGTTGTTCCGCGGATCGGTTGGCGCAAAACAAAAAAAAGGCCGGATTCAACAAAAAGAAGAACTTTAATAAAATGACTTACATTAAGACGTCGGTGGTGGTCGCGAGAAAAGGTAAGGAAGATGGAGAAAAAAGGGAGATCGGGCATTTCTCTCGGCGAGCGGCGGATGGTGCTGAGGGCGCAGAGGCGTCGTGTTCCCACGGCTCTGCTGCGACCGTCCCGACTTCCAGACACCAGCGCAAATCCTGTGGCATATCTCCTGTATTTATATCTTGGGGCTCTTGCCCCGGCCCTTTTGACACTCGCCCTCTCGTCTTGCCCACCGTGGAAAGTCGATTCCCGGGCCGGGTTCCTTCGGCAAAATATGGGGGAGAGGTGGGGGAGAGGTGGAGGAGAGGTGGGGGATGGACCAGGTGCACGGTTCACCCTAATGCATTATACTAAATCTGCCGAGTAGTATTAACACCATGTTTTGCATGTTTCCTGCATGACTCTTGTGTCATGTTCACATAGTTACATACTATATTATTTTAGTGGCATTTATAGCATACTCATAGTGTGGTGCATGTTTGCGAAAGTTTGTTTCTTTACTCTAGTTTATGCTGGTGATAAGTAACCCCCTCCCAAACTCCCCCTTGTGGTGGCCTGCCTGGTAATAAGTAGATGTAGATGATCAACTTTGAACATAAGTTTTTTTTATTGTAGTCGTCTCGGAATGTACTTTATTCCATCTTCAGGGATAGCCTACGTCAGTTATTTTATTGCACGTCCGGGATTTTCCAGCCGTTAACATTTGGACATGAAGGTCACTCTCAGTAATATCTATTAATAAACCAATGATGTATCACACACATCCTCGTTCCAAATACGTCGGAAACAGACCTTTACGAAATTAATTCCAATGGGCCAATTTTTATGGCTTCGCTTAATAAAATTCGCCACCAATTCACATATACATCACTCTTCATTCACGTATTTTTGAATTACAATTACAATGACAATAAACAGATAGATATACATAGGTTCAGATTAAATAAACAAAGTAATTAATGTATCAATTTAATGGCCCAAAGTGTGATGAAGTGTGTTATTAAACTACTATACACTTGCCTAACTTTGCCACGCAAGCTATTTTATTTATTAATTTCTAAATGCCTATTTCCGAAGAAATGGGTGCAAGGATATGTGTGATAGATAATTCCACCTTAATTTACTATTATTAAAAATGACATTCATCCTGGATGCTAACTTTCTAGCCCCGAAGACTGAGTAAAGAATGTTCCAAAACGTGCGCAAAGGAAAACTGATGTTTAAATTTGACCTTAACCCCCTAAATAAGATTGTAATAATTACTATTCGGTATTTTCGGGTTTTCCAACCGTGTTTGTTGACTATGGCCGACAACGATTTCGATAGCAATCCTGCTACCGTCTTCAGAACGAAGGGTGAATCAGGCGATGCTTATGGATAAGAAAATCGACCTGAAGACGGTAGCAGGATGGCTATCGAGACCGTTGTCGGCCAAAGTCAACGAACGCGATTGGAAAACCCGGAAATACCTGACAGAAATGGACAAGGCTGTAAATAATAGTAATTATTTTTTCCACAACTCCGAAAACAGCAGATGCGAGGAATTTACTCTATCGATTAGATTAGCTACAATAATACAATTTCTCTATTTTCTAGTTGAAAAGCAGGCAGTAACAGACATAAATATTGATGAAATAGCCAAAAATTACGAATGTAGTAAATAATTTAAAAGATTACAACTCAGAGCATTTCATTTTTTATGAAAATAATACATGTAACCATGGCTAAAAATGTAGAATATCTAAACATCAATGTCTCGATTACATTAAAACAACACGTCTTGGCAAACAACATTTTGGTGAAGCTGGCAGATCTGCTACAAAGCAGTTTTCCTTGTTGTAAATGTATTTGAAAAATGCATACGCCCGCAGCATGTGTTAGTCACTGGAGAACGTAAATGGCAAGCCTACCCGCCCTACTGTACTACCCTACCCTACTGGCGTGCATCAGAAAACACTTTGCCTATCAACTAAATTATACGTGTGTACGCGTGGCCTTTTCTATAGCAGGTAAATATTAAGGGAAACTCTAAATAACAATAGGTCTATTAATTAACCCTCATGTAAGGGCTAATCTTTTGAAAAGAAATGTTATGGGAACTATATATGAAAATTAGAATTCAATTGAAAGACGCAGCTCTATCTAATAATTGGTCAATTCAAATTGAAATAACATTTCTCAGCGTTAGTTAGGAAATAATCAACAAATAACCGTTGATTTAGTTCATATTAAGTAGCATTTTAGCATTAAAAAGATTATTTTTTATCTTGGATAAACTTTAGAAGTCCAAAATCAGAGTGACACAGTTTACTTTCCCGAACGCCAATCCGTATAGGGTATATGAAACTATTTTTAGCCACCGATAGAATTTGATACAGGCACGCTAATTATAAATACATGATTTTTTTGGCTGCTTCAACTAGTAACTCGATTCACCTCCAATATCAAGCATTAATATCCATTTCATCGCCATTAAGTGTAAAATTTCCATTTACATTCAAATACCCCTCAGGATCCGAAACTCATTTACCTGTTTATGATCCTTCTCCTTTAAATTGAATGCCTTATATAACCTTCAGCTGGGAATTCTCAAAATTATTCTCTTAATTCGGTAGAATTTGATCAATCTCTCCAATTCTAAATTTTTTTTCATATCGGCCGAGATCTCTTGACAGGTCAACCACTTATCTATTTATAATTCTCCGAAATGTCGTGCCTTTACTCACCTCATAATAGTTTTAACACCGGAATATATTCTGCAATAGTTTCACTGCTTAACACTAGAACGCCCGATGTGCCATTAGTGGCACATTTCAGATTTTTACAACACGGTGAGCGGTTGATTTTATTCCTAGAATCTTTTGCTTCCGTGATTTTTCATTATTCATAGCGACGTTTCAGCTCACATTGTTTCATTCATTTCTGTGATTGCGTTCCTCTTAAACATTCAAATTTACCTCTAACGCCCGATGTGCCATTTTTGGGCACATGTGTGTTACGTGCGTTACATTAACACATGGTACATGGGTGTTTGGCACATGTTTGTTACGAGATACATTTGGATAAACTATGGCGAGCCTGATGATAATGAATGAATTGGAACTCAATAGATATGGGAGGGGAGGAAGGTATCACAAGAATCATTCTCCTCTTTTCCCCTATACGCCGCGCCGCCGAGATAGCTAGTTTGCACGTCCCTTATCAAGGGTTGAACAATTGAAATATACAATGTTTTGCATCGACTTTCATCAGTCACCTAGAGCCTTCGCTTTTAGTTCCGTGATGGTAGTTGAAGAGTTGACTATGTCTCTCCCGCGACGCAGAGGCCGTAATACGGAACAAATTTTGGCAGCGCTGAATTAGATTTCAGAAGGGGAGTCAGATGGCTCTGAAGTGGACTTACACAGTGATTCGGATGATGAGCATATTGTGTGCAACAGTGGCAGTTCGTCATCAGAGGACGAAAAAAACGCTATTTCCGATCCAGTCATGCGCCATACATGTGCTCCTAAAAAACCAGTGACTCGCATAACTCAAATCAGGGGTAAGTTAATGATTTAAAGTGAACATGTTTTGTCTCTTTAATTTTGCTCAATTTACAATTGAGATTGGTACTCAGGTGTTGTTCATCCCCGTGTTCGTGGTCGGCCTTTCGTTGGCAGAGTTCGGGAAAAAAATGAGCTCGATTCTCCATCCCAGCATGTGCGTGAGATCCGACCCGGAGATGACGGAAGAAATTCCGCCGCTGTTTCCCCGCGGTGTCAAGAAGCTCAAGGATTTGGCACCTGGTTCCACCCTGAGGTCTCCTGATGGCACAGAGTGGAAGGTTATTTCACTAGGCGAGGTCAATGCTGGTCGGCGTGCGAGGAAAAATATTTTTATGGATAGAAGGGGCCCTTCCCCTTACGCTAAGAGTTACGTCGTGGAAGAATTTATTCAAGCTCTTGGAGGCTTCTTCTGTCCGAAAAAATCCTAAGACACATTCAAAATTGTACAGAAACTGAGGCAAGGTTAAAGTCGGATGATGCAAATTGAACGATTTCACTGGAAGAGTGAGATCCATTTTTATCAATTCTTTACGAGCGTGGTGCTTTGGGTACTAAAGGACTGGATGCTCATTCAATGTGGTCCAAAACTGGGGTATACAATTTTGCAAGGATGTAATGAGTCGCAATAGATTCATAGAAGTATCAGAAATTTGATATTAAAGCCACAAGGTCTAAGAGACTAGAGAAAGATAAATTTGCCCTTGTGTCGGAAGTATGGAATGAATTTATTACTAATGCACAAATATTTTATATTCCGGGAGCATTCTTGACGGTTGACGAACAGCTTTTTCCGTCGAAATTTAGGTGTCGGTTTACGCAATTTATGTCATCAAAGCCCGACAAATATGGGCAAAAATTTTGGATACTTGTTGATAATGATTCGAAGTACGTATTGAATGCATTTCCTTACTTGGGTAAAGATGAGCTGAGACATCCTGATGAGATATTGAGTGACTTTGTTTTGCTGAAACTTACGGGCCTATACTTGAACAAGGGAAGGAATATAATATGTGACAATATCTTTACATCTAAGTCGCTGAAAAGCTGGAACAAAAGGCAACCAGTATTGTCGGTACTTTGAATAAAGTGAGACGAGAGGTGCCAAGTGATACAAAATGCGCCAAGGAGACTCTGTACAGTACCACTGTTTTATAATGTAACAATATGACACTTACTGTTTATCAAGGGAAGAAGAATAAAAATGTTCTAATTTTGAGCAATTTACACCCCGACGTTGAAGTAGGAAGTGGTGAAAAGAAAAAGCCAGAGTCTGTTGCGGCATACAATGACACAAAGTATGGAGTCGACGTCGTTGACCAAATGGCTAGGAAGTATTCGGTAAAATCCAGTTCTAGAAGATACATACATTTTATAACATAATGGACCTTTGCGGAATTAAAGCCTGGGTTTTGTACCAAGAGTGTACGTCGAAGGAAATAAGTAGACGAGATTATCTCTTGAAACTCGCCAAAGAGCTAGCTTCAAATCACAGGCTTAATAGGTGTAGAACATTGGTATATACTGAAGGTGAAGAGTCATATGATACACTCGATCCTACACCTGCAAGTAAAAGACGTCGTTGCCAGATTCCAAAAAATTGCAAAGCAGACGGAAAAAGTCAGTATTCATGCACAAAATGCAGCAAACCAGCGTGCAAAAAATGTATAAAATGCATATCATACCTGTGTTTTTCTTGCGGAAAATCGTCCGGCAAGCAAAAAAAAAAAAATAATAAAATTTAAAAAAAATAAAATAAAATTGTAGTGTTAACATTCGTACAAATGAATTCAAATTGCAAACTTTATCGCCAGCTATTATTACTTGTCGAACATGTCTCTCAAATTGACGTTATTTATTCCCTCATATTGGCTGAATTTAATGCAGAGAAACGACATTTTCCCAATGAAAACCTAGGATAAAAAAGTAGTTCATCAAATTGCTTGGATTACAGAAATTACTCCACCCATTGTGCTTGTACGCTCTATATTTCAAATTAGTCATATCGTAGAAACACGTCTTCACTTAATCAACACTGTTCATTGGAAGCCACCCACGAAATTCCACAACATTCAATTAGGTCAATTTCATTTTGGGTGAGGATGCATGCTGTATCTTGTTTCTCATGTTATCAAATTCATCCAGTGAAACCGGCCGCTAATGATAATTGTTCCGCGGGTTCGTTATGCATTCCCTGTCGGCCAAATATGGGCTTTAATGGAACATGGAACGAGACCTAGATTGGACCGCTCCCCTGGTCTCGCCGAAGAGAAGTGAGCGGTCACACAGCCTCGCTTAGGACAAAATGCTCAATGATCGGCTTCGTCGTAAAGAGCAAGAGCACTGGAGTTCAAGCCCCAAAATACTCAAGGCTAGGGTACTCGCCTACCACACGGGCGGCCAGGGTTCAAATCCCTGCAGTGGCGGATGTTTTTCAGAGGAACCCGATCCCTACTTGAGTGCCTTGTGGAGGGCACTTCAAGTGGAGTACTCCGTCTGTCGGAGGAGACGTTAAGCCGTGGTCCCCTTGGCGCGTTTCGTTAAGAGCAGGCTAATGCCGACGCCGGGTTTCTATCCACCCTTCCTCCCTTACCTATTCCCTATGACACAAATGACCATAGCCGTCGGTCGCCTCCCCAAAAATCCAATCCAATCCTTTAGGTTCTCAGGAGTGCTCTAAGGATCTTAAGTTTTAATGATTCACATGGCAAATAAGCGCGATCACATACACCGGCGTGTTGACGATTACTTCCGAATTGTATACAATGATTTCTCCAGATGCAAATACTGCAGTGAAAATAACATTAGTAGTTTACAATTTAACCACAATTTAAACTAAAATTTGCATGTCCGCCCTATATCTCATACCGCATGATATTTTCTTAAGAGATTTTAATACTAAATATATAAAACAAAATCTAGATTCGAGGAGAAATTACGTAAAATTTTTATGCAGGTAGTAAAAATTTTGTGATTGGCCTTAAATTTTGAGCATGCATTTCTTCCAAAAGCGTGTATTTTAGAACAAACATATATTCAAAGCATGAGGATGTATCAGATGGTCGTTGAATTGGTCAGAATTGAAACTAACATAGTTCTTAGTAAGAAAATCTGTAAAAAAAATTAATCTGCTTTTAATACTGTATCTACTCTTCTCAAGGAGACTTTCAGTGTCTATATTCGTGTAAACACACAGATATACACGGGAAGAGTACACACGGGTATACACTGTACATATTACGGCACTGGAGGCCGGTTCCTTCCATAGGGCACTTTCAATTAGAAGATGTGGTACCTTGCGCAACGTATAGCCAGTAACTCTGATTTGAGTCCAAGATATGACAGTCCAATATCCAAGAGCTCCACCCAAGCTAGGACAAAACTACCAATCTTCGGATTTTCCACCGGGATAGGCTTTTCACTGCCAACGTTTCGGAGTCCAACTCGTACTCCATTCTCAAGGCGATTCAGTTAAAAATTTAACCATCACTTAATACCGTATCATTGCTTTTTAAGGAGACTTTCAGTATCTATATGTGAGCAAACACACACAAACACATACATATATTCGCGGGAACAGTGTACATATTATGGCACTGGTAGCCTTCACCTTGAGAATGAACGAGAAAGTACGAGTCGGGCTTCGAAACTTCGGCAGTGGAAAGCTTATCCCGGTGAAAGACCCGAGAAGACTTCCTCAATATTATTCGCCGGGAAAAAACTGAATTATACTTCTCATAACCTTCAATTTCCAATCATTGCATTAAAAAATGATCTGTTATATGGTCACTCGCACGGGTGCAAATACACTAAGGGTAGAAATTAGCCATGAAGAAACCATTTGACTTGCTTGGAATTTGAACCCGGATCTCAGGATCTTCAGGTTAGAAACCTGTTCAAGTCAAATGGTTTTTTCATGGCAAATATCAAACCTTGGTGTATATATTCCTCACAATACAAAAAATTTTTATGCAACCCCTTAGAAGACTACTATATATACAAGTACCAAGTGCTTCCGTTATGAATGAAAAACTAGGGGTACTGCAAGCTAAATATTAGTTTTGCCTGTTATTTCAATTCGATGAACAGATAAAGGTTTGTCTCTCATGAAAGAAGCCTAGCAACATGGTTTCATAAAATTATTTTATGAATGTCATCTTAGTTAATTTTTTGTGAAGAGTTGTTGTAAATTCCATTTTGTAATAATATTCGAGAGAGATAGATAAAGGAACGTAATGTACCAACTCATCAACGCCGTCGCGTTGCGACATAGGTGCCGTCGGAAGAGCTAAATTCTCGGCGTTAGACCTACAAAACTAGTTTCCAAACATTGCATGTAACAAATGATGTGGTACGAAGTCACTCGCATGGGTGCATATACACCAGGGTTGAAATTCGCTATGAAAAAATCATTAGACTTGACCGGGACTCGAACCCGGATCTCCCAATTGTCGATCAGATGCGTTATCCAGTTACACTGGTGTGTACACTTAGTGTAACTGGCTAACACACCTGACCGGCAATTGGGCGATCCGGGTTCGAATCCCGGTCAAGTCAAATGATATTTTTCATAGCGAATTTCAACCCTGGTCTAAAAAACTAGCTTCAATTTCGATAATATTTTCCGCATTGTTCTATCCCTGAAAATCTCTTTTCTTCCGTCATATTCTTGAATTGCTTTGCGCAGCAAAATCTAACCAGAAAAGACTAGAAGCCTTCAAAACCTGGTATTGGAGGAGGATACTGAGGATAAAATGGACGGACAAAACAAGAAATGATGAAGTGTACAGAAGAGTAGAAGAGGAAAGGACCATATGGAACACCATATAGAAAAGAAGAACCAGATGGATTGGACACACCCTTAGGAACAATGGATTTGTGAAGATCACAATTGAAAGTTAAACAGATGGTGAAGTCCCCTGATAATGGCCAAGAAATGTGGTTGTGGAACAAATAAAGAGGAAAGTATATAGGAAGAACTGCCAGGAAGTAAAGGACCTTGCATTAGATAGGGAAGGGTGAAGGGCTGCAGTCAACCAATCTTAGGATTGAACGACCAATGATGAATATATTGAAACATAGAAACAGGACACAGGTATGATCAAAATAAAATTTATTTTTTTACATGCATTTTACAAAGGATTTAAACTGGATGCTTTAGAAAACCTAGAAACCACTAAACTTCCTCATTCACCTAATTTTACTGTTTTAGATTATATGACGAAATTTAAATTTCCTCCAATTTTAAACACAGTTTTATAATCTGAATTCTCTCCTACTAACCCTCCCTCCGCCTTTTGATGTCAATATCATCATCTGACCTTCCTTTCACTTCCTTCATTGCCCTTTTCTTACACCTGTAAACTTCCATAACTCATTCCATCCTCTCCCAAATTCCCCCTTTCCCACTCCCTCTTACTTGAGTTAGTATAAAAGGTTCACATTTGAAATTTACCTTCTGTTTGTCTCGAAAATGATGCTATAGACGTCGAAACCGGTAGACAGCATTAAATCATAGTGGAACTGTACATCGGTTTTATATTGAGTTATTACTAGGTAATATAGTTACATAAAGTGTTCATAAAACGGGCAGAGCTTCTCTTTGCAGCGAAACATGAAGATGTTTAACCGTGATACACCATGAAGGACCTTGCGTCACTGAAGTAGATTATAAAGCGATATACGATTGTGCAAAAATGTACGTGGTACACCAAGGGTTGAAATTCGCCATGAAAAATCATTTGACTTGACCAGGATTTGAACCCGGATCTTTCAATTGCCGGTCAGGTGTGTTAGCCAGTTACTTTTCATGGCAAATTTCAACCCTTGATGTATATGTACCCCTGCAAGTGACATCGTACCACATCATTTGTCAATGCAATAATGGGAGATTTATACTTTATACCCTTAAAAATAGTTTCACACTTTGAATTACGATTTAAAATCTTCAAAAATGCCCCATAAAGAGATCATCGGCGTCTAGTTTGCAATCTGCCAATTTTGTAAACAATGCAATTTTAGTCTAGTTCCAACGCAATTTTAGTTTTGTCAATTCCACTATGAGGGTAATGCTGTACTCATATCCCAAGACCGTACCCACATATTATGGAGGTAAGAAGTACACAGGCTCGTAAAACGCTGAAAATATCCTTGCAAAATAGTTAGCGAATAACCGTTCGAAATTACGGGAAGGAAACGTGCGATGCTCGAGGCATCGGCGAAGCAGAAGAAACTCCTTCACGAGGAGAAGGAAGAGGAAAAAAGGCGAAGAAGGAATCAAAATAGAATGAGATGGGAACAGGAAAATGTCTTAGGGAAAATGAAGACGATCCTGGCGAGGGAATGTATGGCGGAGGTGAAGGATAAGGCCGAGAGAGAAAAAGATATACTTTTGAATTCGAGTCAGGAGAAAAAAAAGAAAAGATACTCTCGGAGAGGAAAAAAAAAGCCCTTGAGTTTGACCTCTGGGAAGGGGTCGTTAGGTTGGGGCAAAGTTAGGTCAGCCGCGGGAATATAACCGAAAACTGCCAGTGGATGTTTGCTCCCAAGTTATCAGCCTTCATCTCTTTCCCGGCTTCCCTTACTCTCCCTCCCTCACTCTGTCCGAAGTCACGTGACTCCGGGCCAACTCCCCGGCCTCACCACCCTCCGGCCTTATACCCTCGGCTTATATATACGCCATCCAGTGGTGTAGGTATATGTGCCGTCTCCTCCCCCCACACTTCTCTCTCTCAAATCCTGAACTCTCCGTCAGAGAGCCGTGTCTCTTGCATGTCCCTCTCAAAATCCACGGCAGCCGACCGCTGCAACTCAGTCCACGTCCGTGCTAGTACTTCGTACGGGTATAGCTGTATCTCTCCCCTATCCTCCCTCCCCCAGTGGCTCCATAAATAAATTCTTGACCAACGTGGTTGGGGTGGGGGGGGAAGAGGCGGAAAACTTCCATCGTCCAGGAGATCTCTTCTCCCGCTCGCTGCTGCCCTCCTCTCTTTCTTTGTCAGGAATCCGTCCCGATGCAGGAACGGCATCTCATATTTACCGAAGCGGATCGCTCTCTCTATCTGTCTCTGGGGCTCCAATCATAACGCTAGCGGAAGCGAGGGGAGGGGAGGAAAGAGGGTGTTGGCGAGGGGTGGTTGGAGGGGGATCGGGCGGGGTAGGATGTGATTGGAGTGTGTGGCTTCTTCAACCCCGGGGAGAAAAAATGATTTTCTCTGCATATGGGACTGTTTTCCTTTCCTCCAGCATTGAGGACTCGTCCCCCGAATCCAACTTTGCTGCTCTCTTTTTATATTTTGGCAGTGCATTGCGCATTTGACGTTTCTTCTTTTGCATATGCCTCTTATATGTGTACATTTATATTTTTTTCACTCCCTACCCTCTCCATCCCTCTAGATTCCCTCTTCAAGTCATCCCACGACGATGAAATATTTCGTTATATTCCGTCATTCGTGAAAATTTGAGTTTCCTCATTTCAGTAGTTCCCTCGTCGATTTCAAGAGCATACATCCCCGCAGCTAACAGAAAAAAAATAAAGATCAGATGAAACGAGAGAAATCATTTTCCAAAATGATATGGTCAACGTTCCCGTTTTACGGCACATGCAACATGTCACGTGTCACGAAATTTTATATGATAATTCGAAGCGAATAATTAGTTTCATTTATTTATTTATTTTAGTTTCCACAACGCCAAAAGCAGCACATTATAGGCCTTGTGCAACGGATGATCAAAATCAGTTACAGACAAGCACAACCACCCAGGCGGGACTCGACCCCTCAACCCTCGGATCATTACGTGGATTATCTCCTTTGAGGACAAAGTAACAGTAATGTAATTCAGAGGGACCATAAATTTCTTCGTGTATAATACCAATATCATCGTGATTAATCGTGATTCTATGCTATATCACTTCCTCCTCTGTGCAAGGTTTATTTCAAAAGTACCTCCTATCTGCCACTACCTTGCAACGGCAAAGCAAACATAATTGTCGCTTATTTTAAAAACACAAGAATTACATTAAGGTAAACTAAACATAGAATGTCAAGATTTTAGCTTTTACGGATCAGCAGGCGAGTACATTGCCCCATCTCCACCGGATCCAACAAAGAAATATTGCATATACACATATGTTTACCTTGCAACTGCACAGTCATGATGGTCAGATCACACTCGAGGGGCTAAAATTTTGATGCATCAATTAATTCTCCATTTTGTAGAACTTTATTCTAATTCTTATGGTTTTCAATAGGCTAAAATTATGTTTACTTTGTAGCTTGACAGTAGTAATGGATAGGCGGTACTCTTGAGATAAACCTTGCACATGGAGTAAAATAATATAGCTGAGAATTACCAGTTAATTCACTATGATGCAGGTATTATACACGTAGAGATTTAGTTAGTCCCTCTGAAGTACATTACAGTTACTGTGCCTTAGCTCCTCAAAGGAGCTACATCGTCACACGTGCCTTTAATGTAGTTTCTTCTTACATGATTTGCATGATGAATAGAATTCTGATGATAATTATGCCAACTGCAGGCAGGCTTTGGACGAGCTCACACATCCAACTTGAATCACAAACACTTCTTGTATTGCGTAAGATAGCTCATTTGTGTAATAGGAGCTGTGTACAAGATAAATCAGTCACTATGTAACAACTCATAGAAACGCACATGGAATCGTTACAAAGTCCTTTACAGTAAAAGGTAGTTATGTGAATTCCGATTGCGGAAACAGGAGTTTACGCAGCACAGCGAGCAAAGCACTCTAATACCCGACTGTTTTCTGTAACAACAAAAGATTTTGGGACATTATCAATGGTAAATAAGAATATTTTAAGTTATTCTACTCACTTGTGTAGTTCAAGTGAAGAAAGTAGGTCTTTGAGGGCCATTTTTCAAATATTTCACTAGTGCTCAAGTGATAGACCTCTTTACACTGTCTTCAACAAGAGATAGGCATCTTCACACAAAGTAACAGTAAAACGTTAAGTTTATGGTATATCTCTTCACTCCTGAAAACAGTCTCTCTCTTCCTTAAATTACGTTATTCTGAAGAGTTATTTGGAGTGTATACATTAAAGTAAGAAATTTTGCTGCTGCATACCAAGATTTTTTGTCATGAAAAGAGCTTTCATGATCTAGGGAAGTAAAAAAAGATCAGTTACCAAATGTACTCGATTGCATTTTAATGACTCCTTTACTCATTTCTGGGTATCTCATAGAGACGACTGAATAATTGGTCATCACGGTAAGCAGACAAGTATGGAACATGCCATTTCATTACTTTTTTGTTTGCTCATTTGAAAAGCATAGCATAATGCGCACGTTGCTGTTCGTTGTTAAGCAAAGACAGTTGTTCCACAAAGATATTGTCAGACCATTTTTGCTTATTTGAGTGATTAATGCTTTCCCTGTTGGTGTTAATATTTGGAGTTTGTCATTTTTGTGAAGCAAACAATGAAAGATAAATATGGCATTTGCATACTAGCCATGCGGTTAAATCGTACGTCAACTAACTGAAATACCGAGGGTGGAATTCAAGAGATGACTTAAACTGTCCTTATTAAAATCAAGCCGTGAATATCCAGAGCTCAGACCACAAAGCCATCACAATATCTGAAATTTCATGGATCAAGAATATGGTCTTTTCACCCAAAAGCTCAGAATCTCAGCAGGCCATCAGAAAGAGCCAAACAGTAATTAAAATGCTCTTTATTTTAAGGCTCTTTAATTATTAAGTCGATTGTTGTGTTGGATGATTTGCGGAAGGGAGGTAGTGCGTAAGTCACGAAACATATCCAACTATTAACAATGAAAGAAACATAGTGACATAAAAATGAGAAATAAAGCAGCAGTAAACAAAGTTTTAAAAATAAAATGGCAAACAAATTTTCCCTATACGCCATGTTAATGAACAAGAGCCATGTTTAATCATAAGTCCAAAGCTTTGACTTAGCTCTTTGCTCTTATGCTCATCACAAACTTCTTTTTCTACACGCCACGCGCATTCTGATTGGTCTGTCACAAGTCTCATTCAAAACTTATTTCCCTTTACCATTGTCAATTTCAGACTTATGAAAAGCTTACGGTATAGAAATTATTCATTTTCCATTTTTGTAATATTTAGCGAAATAAATTTTCAGCAATAATTGATTCAAAATAGATTAAGAACATACTTTCACCACAATGCTGAAATACTTATTTTACCATTTAACTTTAAAATGGTTATGCAGGTGCATAAAATAAATATTTTAAATAAATTTCAGATATTTTAAATAGGTTTTCACTGTATTATTCCACATCTACATGTCCTTTTGAGTGAAATGTCTTGTGATTCCCAGGGCTTAATAATTCAATGAAGTATCTATAGGTAAAACAGATATCATATTTCAGAAATAATTCACTATCTTCTATAAAATTACAAACGTTACATCCTCCTGAAAAGTCAATTTGCACTAAAATATATGAGAAAATGGCCAGAAGTGTGGAAATTTTTAACATAGATCGAAATTTTTAACTAAAGGAAAATATTTACTTGCCATAGTATGAGGGACACATCTAGCATATTCCCAACTACGATTAAGATCTGTATATTTTTAAAGGAAATTTAACCAATTTATATTTATTGCAAAAAATTACCGATACATCCGAGTATTTGTTGATGTATTAAGGTCGCATCAGTAGCCTTGAGAATGGGTAACGAGTCGCAACCCGAAACGTCGGCTGCCTATGAAGATCTTACCCGGTGGCGAGCCCGAGAAATGTACACATCTGTTGCAAATTCATTTGCTTTATATTAACTTGTTTCTGTAAATGAGCATTGAGAGATGGAATTGGGAAATAATGATTCAGAAAAAAAGCCTGGTACAGTCTAATACTGGGTTTGGTGGTAACTCCACGATGGAAGAAAATGCATTCATCGAGATGCTGATGGCAAAAGATAACTTTTATATCACTGTTTGCAAGACGCAACCGTAGATTACCGTTGTCTCTCAGCTATGATTTGGTTAAAAAAGATTTTGATACTCCCCTTTAACCGCAAAGAAATCTCAAAAGAATTTTACAGAGAGAGCAGTATGTGAATCATCCCAAAATTGCAAGTGACAGCATTTATTCTTTGATTTCCGCTCATATTCACCATTTAAACAAATGTTATTTTAGTTCTGGACTCACGTATGAATGACTAAACGATCGAGAAAAATGAACGAAGAAGAATCAGCACTATGCATTCTTTGTGTAATCACGGGTTAAGCAATCAGCGTCATGCTTCTATATGAATGTATACCTTATATATGAATGTAGGGGGTAGAATGGAATGGGCACATACCATTTTTTTCTCGCAGCTTCATCAGTATAGTTGAAATATTTAGGTAGCTTAATAAGTATTTGACAAAACTCGATATAGAGACGTGGTAGATTCAAAAGTTGAAGGTTTCACTTGGTAAAAGGTCGACATTGTAATAAATCAAACCTCGTAAATTCCAAAATAAATTTTTGGAGTTACAAAATTTGACTTACCACTAAGTTTAAACGTGTTTCAAGCTAAAGTGCAAATTATTATATGTTGAGTTTTGCTATGGATTAATTTAATATTCACTGATTTGTAGTTGATTTAGACTTATAAACTGGAAAAAATAAAATTCCAATACTGATCTTTGCTAAATTTTAAGTTGGAATAGGAAGGTATATAACAGTGAGGTGAAGATTAGGGAGCATTTTAATACGACTAGAGACAGCCATAGATAACTTTACAATCACCTTTAGTAATTATAGCAGTAGATAATGGGTATCGATTAACTGTGACCTCGTTAAACGAGGTTCTATTGCACTCTTCAGAGGAAAAATAAAAGTCTTACAAGAGTCTTGCGGTGAGAGCGGGACGTGTCTTCTCCCTAAACTGGAGCTGGCACTACGAAGCCTCTCCTCATGCGCCACTGTTGGAACAACACGTGACGTCCCTTTGTCGATACAATGGAGTAAACTCAAGACGCCTCCGAGGCTCTCTCCCTCCTTACTCCTGCATTACCGCCTCCCCCCCCACCGCCTCGCTCTCCTTACCCACTTGAGACTCATGAGACGGACATACATCCGCAAACGCACACACACACTCTTAGAAGAAGACGCCCTTAACAAATCCAGACCTCACACCCGACGCTTCAACCCCATCAACCCTTAAAATAGAAATATAAAAAAAAAACTTTAAACCTATCCCTAAGGGAGGAGCGGTACCCTAGACCTTTTCCACCCTCGACTTCCCCCCCCCTCGCCTCTCGTCTCTGCAGCTTCGCCCCCTCGTCCCTCCAATTCATCGCTACGTGTCCATCCAAATCTCATTCCCGCAAACTCGATTTCTCTCTCTCTCTCTCTCTTGGCGAATCCCGTTCATCATTTATATTTTTCCTTCTTTTTCTTCGTCTTCTTCTGCCTCCTCCTCTTTCCCGCTCGGACCTTTTGTTTCCCGACCTCCAAACGTCCCTTCAGCCTCTGCGCCTTAAGAGAAAGGGAGAGCCTCCCTGCCTCTCCTTGCATCCAAACTCCTTCGCTGCTCTTCCTTCGGACGAGCGATTCTTTTCATCGACGGCGTGCACGGCGATCCCCCTGCTTTACTCCCCTCAAGCTCCTCTCCTCTGTTCCCTTCCCAACTACCCGCAGCCGGCCATGGCGCAACTTACAGAAGAATCAACTGAAACGATGATTGCTCACGAGGGAATGAGTACAGAAGATGGATGGAACAACGCTCTGTTGCCATGTTCTAGGTCTCTTCTAACTGAAGAGGGTAAATATAAATTTTATAAATAGTTCAACTAAAACACATAAGGAAATCGTGCTTACATTAAAACATGAGCAGAAAACAAATTTAAGACTGACCCTACTGTGTTTCAAAGCTACTGATGGCAAAAGTGATTGCAGTAATTAAAATTCAGTGAATGAGGTAACAAAGTTGAAATCTAGGAGATTCATAATACTAAATCGGCTCAATAAATAAACATAAAGTTAATGAAGGGATGAAGAGATAGGAAACTTATAGGAGGAATTGTAGGGATAGAACCCCTCCTTGAATATCTACGGAGTCTTACGACTTAGGGTCGAAGGGATGATTAATGCATTAAATTGCAAAATTGAAACTCATCCGTTTTGCCTTCAATAGATATTTGGACGAATTGATAACCGAGCTCTAAGTAATTAGTTAAATACAAATTTAATAATCTCCTTGAAATTGGGTGGGAAGACGAAATTTATTATCGCCATAGACAAAGAATTAAATTGGTAATACATCGAGGCAATACCCCTTGAATTTCTTCTTTCAGCCTTTAATATAATAAGTTGAGGGCAATATTAATGCACCTAGCCACATTTTCTCTCAAATAAATAAATACCTAAATATAGAGTCTTAAGAAAGTTACATTCCTCTTTTTTTAGCTGCTCAAAAACAAGAGGTATGGCTAAATTTAAGTCGCCCCATACGGAAACCAAAAAGGGTAATGGACAGTGATATCGACAGTCATAGTAAAAAAATTAATTTAAAATTAGGAAAATTTAAAAAAAATGAAGGGAACACGAAAATAGAAGCTCTTACGTAAGATACTCAGTCAAATTGAATGGTATTAGACATACGGAAATATAATACATGACAATGGAAGGCATAATTACATAGACAGCATTGATAATCGAGATCTAATTGATAAGTTTAATACAAATTTATGTATCTTCTTGGAATTGGATGGGGAGGCGGAATTTATCACAATCATAGTCGAAGAATACCTAAGGTTATGGCCGAAAATAAGGAAATATTTGACGTGCACACTTACTTAGCTATTGAACGGTGAGGTAAAAAAGTTGAAATCTTGAAGATTTATAATGTTAAATCAGGTTTATAGAGATACATAGAATTAAAAAAAGGAAGAAGAAATAGGTTACTTAAAGGAGTAATTGTCAGGACTTTTTTGAATGCAGCATGATATCGAGATATGGTGTACAGTGACATATCACAGAATGATTACGCCATATGGGGTTACATGAGTACTAAAAGTTGTAGTGGTGAGATCGTAGTCTTCTTTGCTGGTATGCTTTGCTGGTATGAGCGGCTTAGATTGGAAAATAGTCTAATCCCCTCTAACTGTTGCATTGTTTTGTACATCAGTTTATCATACTCTTAAATTTACTTTGCCTATTTTATCTACCTGCATTAATTTTCGAAAGATGGAGCAATTCTAATTAATTTCCATGTATCTCTTACGCATCGTTATTCATATCGCTCATCGGGCCTTTTTTAAATACAGCATGATATCATGATATGGTGCACAGCAACATATCACAGTATAACAGCGCCATGTGGTATTACGTATGTATCGAAAGTTGCAGTGGTGAGATTGCAGTCTTCCATGTGGGTGTGAGCGCCTTAGAAAGGCGTTCTAATTCCCACTGCCTATTGCATTGATTTATGTATCAGCGTATCGTACTGTTTGTTTTAAATTGCTTATCTTACTCACCTGCATGAAATTTCGAAAGATGGAGCAATTCTCACTAATTTCTATACGCCTATCGCATCAGAGTTCGTATCGCTCATCAGGACTTTTTTCGAATATGCCCACAGGATGATAACGCTATGTGGGATTGCAAGAGTATCGAAAGATGTAGTAGTTGATCTCAGTCTTCCTTGTGGGTATGAGCCGCTTAGATTGAAAGATGTTCTAATTCCCACTAGCGATCGCTATGACTTATATCTCTGTTAATCGCACTCTTTAATTCACGTTGTTTATCTTATTTACCTGCACGAAATTTCGAAAGATTGAGCAATTCTCATTAATTTTCATACGTCTCTCACGCATCAGTGTACGTATCGCTCATCAGGCCTTTTTCGAATACAGCATGATATAGTGATATGGTGCACGGCGACATATTACTGGATGATAACGCCATGTGACATTACATGAGTATCGCAGTCGAGAGAGATCGCAATCTTCCATGCGCGTGTGTGTGCCCTAGAAAAGGAGGGAAATGGAAAAGGGGAGGAAGTGGTACAGATAGGCGGGGGAGGGCCGGCGGGAGTGTTTTTTTTTATTTTTTGGGGCAGCGGGGCAGTAAGTGAGGAAGAGAAGGAGCGAGGGAAGGAGGCGGGAGGTGCCGGGATGAGATAAAAGGGAGGATGTATGAAGGGGATATCACGTTAAAGGGAAAGTACAAAAGGGCCAAGCAAAGAGATAGAAGGGCTGTTTCTGAATTTCTGGAAGGCGAGTGCCGAAGGTGTGAAGTGGAAGGGAGGGATGGGGCAGGTGAGGAGACTAAGTGGGGAGGCTGGGTTTTTGGGAGGGGAATCACCGACGCTGGAGGGAGAGCGAGAGGTGGAACACACTTCTTGATTCTCTCTCTCTCTCTCTCTCTCTCTCTCTCCCGCGCTGGCAAGACCAGGGAATCGACTTATCTCGGGAAATATTTTTCCAGAGGAATATAAATTTTTTTTCGCCTTCAAGACGAGGGAGGGTGCCTACGGACGCCACGAGGCGGTGCTGGTGTTCTTGCGAGATTCAATGAGACAGCGTTGCATTTTACCGCGTCCCACTTCTAGTTTCTTATTTTCGCGAATTTTCACGGCGAGCGCTCGACGCGTCGCTGCAGTAATTCATTACTAACATAATCATAATTCATTTCATGAGACGAGAACACAGTAAGGTATGCCGTTTAATGGCGTAGTAAATTCTATCTTACCCCATTTCATGATCTGTTTCACGTTAAGATATCAACTTTTCTTCTTTCTATACTTTCAAAACTTGATGTTTCTGTTAAAGTATTTGATGGAAACTTGTTCATATTTCATCCGAGTATTGTTTAGCCAAACAAATTTTAGAAATAAAAAAGTGAATAAATCCTGAGTATTGTATCTCTATAAAATATGTGTTGCTATAATGATGAGATCTTATGATCCGATAATGATGAAAGCTTATACAACGTGTATCTAAAATTAAGACACTGACAGTCAGTTTTGAATAGTAATAAGAATAATAAATTTTTAGGCTTAGTTTATCCAAAAATCAAAAGCATTATCGGAATTTTCTGCACGAAAAGGGGGTTGTTATGAAGGCTTGCTATGAGGAAATGATATGCAAATCACCGATCATTATATCGAAATCATCAGTGCTGCTGATTAGCTGCTCTGTCACACTTTAAAAACCAATTTCTGAGCCAAATGATAAGTTTTCACCTTATATCAAATAATGACTGATGGTAAATCCATCACAAACACTGACAACACTCAATGAGGATACCTTCTCTTGTTTTCTTTGTACAACTCCTCGTTTCTGATCATTTTCGATGTCAATATGATCTTCAGCACTCGTGTCTTGCACTAAGTTTCAAAATCGTCAACCATGATGGCGACAGGATGTAAGCCATCTTACGGGAGAATCTACACGAAACAATTCAAGTTTTTATTTTTACCTTGAATTCTTTAGTCATGATTTAAATCTTGGAATTGAATTCTACCTTGAATTCTTTTGATCTCAATTTTTTTTAATGTCACTATGCGTAAAGATGAAATTTGTAAAATATCTCAGATTAAATAAAATAATTGATTTCATCCTACGAAGACATCATAAGATGACCATAATCACGTATTGATATCCACTCTTGAAGTGCTGCGGTGTATGATTAGAAAGTTCTTTGAAATTTTACTGCGTTTTAATCGATTGTGTACATAAACAATGTAGGTTTTCACACTTTGATTGGAATAATTTTGGAAAGGAGTGATTACGGCATTTGCAGATGGAGAAAGGATTTGAAGGCACTCTTATATCTGCTCTGAAAAAAGTTACCAATGATTTGAGGCTCTCCTGGACTTGGCAGTCAATACGACACTGGGATTTACTCTCCCTAATGTCGTACATCTTCAGCATTGTGATATATCCGCCACTGATAGACCATCTCACAACCTGATTACAATTTCCTCCCCATATATCTATTAATCCTAAATAAATTTACCACTAAATACATAATGGGTAAAAAGTGGCCTTGCCAGGTAATAATACCCACCTTAAATGATATAAAAATATGATTTACATCAGGAATAATATATGTTGAATAAAATATACTCCAACTGAGAGGGAATAAAAATCAAAGCCGGCGAAGGGAAAATCTAACACCTAGATTTTTTATGCCCGAAGCATACAATCAAAGTAAAGCTAAATTACTCATAGAGATTATGGCTAAAGTACGTTACAGCGCTACTACACGAGAAAAATCGAACATTGAATTCAAACTTTCGTATGCCTTGCATAAAAATTGTGCTCTTACTGATGATAATTCATTGATTTTAGAAGATAATGTATATTGCAAAACATGGAGATTACTTTACAATATATACCTATTTTTAAAGGACAGTTTTTCCAGCTGAAGGATTAAACTGAAGCGCAATTTTTATTGGGCTGACGCAATTTTACATAATTTATTTGAAATTAATATATCTTAAAAAGAAAACTCATGGATTTGGCATCATTATGTCATTATTTCCTACTGTTTAGGATAATTTGCTTCTTAGAGAGAGTTTTTCTTGAGAATAGGATTCATAAAATTCAGGAAATTGATTTTTACCCATGTTTTACCTCTACTTGCATAAAACCAGATGCAATTTCAAGATCAAAATGTAATAAAGTAGTAATATAAAAGTATTTGGCTGTTTGAAAATAGTGGTACCAAATTAAAATTTCATCTAGAAATCAATAAATTTGGTCTACTTTCTGAAAAATATCTCATCCTTCCAAAGATGCCACTATGGTAGCCCTATACGTGACTACTTCTAGAGATTTCTGACGAAAAATTCGAGTTCTTCTACATGAGAAATGATACGTGTGTGCACTACAAAGAGACCATATTTTAAAAATTTCAAAATCTAACACCTTGTTATAGTAAAAAAATCAACTGTATGCAATTTTTATGTTTTCTCATCAATTCTTGAAAATAAATAGTATCGCAAGGCATTATTTTTCCGGAATCGCAAAAACCACCCGTTGTAAAGGAGTTTTAAACGTACCGTGTGAAGACAATGAGACAAGTAAAATACTTAAATAAATATTTTAATTAAAGTACTTAATTACATTGTACTTAACTTCAATCACATAAAAGTATATTATCGCTCCACTGAAAATACGAAGTTTATTTCCTGCTTCCAACAATTGCTGAATTCGAATGGACTGAATTGACGTAT
This sequence comes from Ceriagrion tenellum, assembly GCA_963169105.1. NCBI lineage: Eukaryota > Metazoa > Arthropoda > Insecta > Odonata > Coenagrionidae > Ceriagrion > Ceriagrion tenellum. The sequence goes on from OY720636.1 coordinate 96,425,793, forward strand.
AATTCGAATATGTCCTCCATTTTGACTAAGAAACTATCATTCTAACTATCTTAAATTCCATTTGTTCTGTGAGCAGTAATTATGTACAATAAATGATATTTTAGCCAGTTTACGGTGGAAACGCACAAAGTCTCTGTTGCCAACTAATCTGAGAGCGCAACTAAACCCGTCCATGGGCAGAGACTTCAATCACGTAGAGATACCTCCGATATCTAGGAAACATTGAGACTTCCCTCGGTCCTTCGTATCTTGACAAAACCCTTTCCCTTTTTTCCACCCTTCCAATCCTCAACCATCCCTCGCTCAGTATCCTTTATCAAGCAATCCAGCATCGCCCATCTCCCTCCGGATCCTTTCCCACTCGATCTCGCCCTTTTCGGCCCCTGTTACCCTAACTCCTCATCTCCCACACCCCCACCCTGCCATACTCCTCTAAGGGTTTGCCCCCACCACTTCCTCACCCCCTATCCACGATCTTCCTCTCGATCGGCCCCCATCAATCCTCTTCTTCTTCTTCTTCTGGATAAAATAAAGAATCGGGACGGTTCCTCGGGCCTAACCCCATCCTCCCTCACCATTCAGATTGCCAAAAAAAATATATCCTTCCCCTCTCTCCGAACACTTCCTTGAATTCTGCTCATCTCCACACAACTCCCTCCCCGCGTCTTTGCTATCCCCAGCCACCTCTTGACACCTGAGCACTCCTCCGAAATCCCCCGGCCCTTACCACGCCTCGTCCTCCCGAGTCCTCCATCGCCAAGTGGGTTTCGTCCGACACCATCCGCCACTGACCCTCGGCCATTCCTCTCCCGCTTTCGATTTGGGTATGCCTCTCGAGTCCCCCGCCGCACACCTCATCATTCGGGATCATCCCGGCCGTGCCCGATACTCCTCTTATTCGATCCCCGATCATCGAGAATTTGCGTGGCTGCTGAGGAAGTCCGTTATAGATCTGGAGACTAGGGGGCACTTGGTTCCAATATCGACGCCATGTGCAAGCACGGAAGTAATAAGCGTTGAACTTATTTGATTTGATGGGACCAGATTATGGAATTTTTAAATTATGAAAAATCCATCATTAGGTATGGAAAAACATTTACACGATCCAGTAACTGTTTATGCTGATTCAATCGATTTCTACGATCATCCCACCATTCTCTCAAACATCAGTTTGACAAAGTTACTTTGATAGCAATACTAAATTTGTCGAAATCGACTGAGCCAATGTAAATTAGAACAGTACTGCTAAAAAGTATCATTTTCATACTAAATATTAAAGGCTGCCTGTAGAACTAGTTGGTTCACTCGCAGAGAAAACTGTCAATGTTCAATTTCCAAATTAAACTCTTGAAATTGCCGGGTAATTAAATAATGAGGTAATTTTTCTTCAGATCAACTCTAGACGGTTTTCATCGAGATATTTTACTATGGTGTGCCGACTGGAACATTTTACTAATGTCTGTCAATATGTTCTCACAAAATATAACGTGGCTGCGTAATAACGTGTGTTCTATCAAAACATTTAGATGAAAGTTTATTCATACAAGCGTGCTGTTTACCTATTCGTTAGAGCCCGCACTGATTGAACAAAAAGGGAGTTTTTAATACTTTCAGAATAAGCCAAAATACCACAGACTCGCATCAAAATGGAGTTCTTCGTTCGTGGAGAAGAAAATAGCTAAATATGTGAAGAAACCCCAAATGGCAACAGAGAATATTAAGTAAGTTTTTTTGATGAATAAATAAAGTTGTAGAACAAATGATGAGTGCTGGGGGCCATCAAAATGCCACCTGTTAAGGAGATGTGACCAGGGTCTAGGCTGCTATCAGGTAATGGGTGGAAGTGTGTTGACCACAGAGGGGGCAGGGACCACTTAGTTGTACTTGGTGATCGTTTGAGGCGGAGTCGTGATTTCATTTCACAGCAAGCGTCGTAACAATTTAGCCATAAGGGCTGTAAAAGGGCGAGGTGGAAGTCAACAGGAAACCACTTCTTCAGTTTCCCGAGGAGAAGCTGCTCATCACAGCGCAATATACGAGGGGCATTTTATAAATATTGCACAGGTTAGTACCACTGCGGGATAGATAACGCTGCAACAATGAGCAATACGTTAGTAGCAGTTCAAAGCTTGAGGAAGAAGTGTGTTATTTCGATTCATTTGTAGTGTATCGCATTTTTAAGTTACGCGACTTTGAAATGGAGCCTGCACGTGTCTCGGGTACTGTGACTATTGAAGACCAACGGGCATACATTAAGATTGAAACTTTACGTGGAAAAAACCCGACAGTAATCCACAGTGCTTTAAGTGAGGTTTGTGGTGAGTTAACAGTGGACCGTAGTACAGTTTCTCGTTGGTCTAAACGTTTTCGTCCATCCCCACGGATGGATGGAAAGGTCCATCTTCCCCACGACCAAAAAAATGTCGACGAGCACAATCAAAGGTCAAACAAATGATGATCTTTGCATACGATAACCAAGGAATCATCATAACAGACAGGGTTCCGTGTGGAAAAAGTGTCACAGCAGTTTACTATCGTGATTTCATGCAGAATCTGCGTAGAAAAATGCACAAGAACCGACCTCAGTTGCTCAACGCTAGACCACTCATTCTCCATGACAATGCTCGTCCGCACATTGCACATGTCGTAACCGAAAAGCTACGCGAATACGATTGGAAGGTGCTGCCTCATCCTCCCTACCGTATTCGCGTACCTCTCGGACATGAGTCCACCAGACTTCGACCTATTCCCAAAGTTGAAATAACCTATGCGTGGACGTCGTTTTCCATCTCTGGAAGAGCTTTCTACCGCCGTTACCCGAGCCATCCGCCAGATGAACAAAGATGGTATCCTCGATGGTATAGTAAGGCTTCCGAGTAAAAAAAATTTTGTGCATTATTTATGAAATGACCCTCGTAGGAATGAAGCGATTTTCCGATATGATTCATGGTAAGCTAATGACGACGGACAACGGATTATCTTGAATTAGACGAATATTTCGGATTGCTGGAACTAAATCGAGTCTAGGACGTTCATATGACGAAGGAAACCATGTCTGAGTGCAAGGGTCATAGCTTTTGTAGTATCTCGGAACACCTGAGATCCCGGGCTTGAATACGACAGTGACGGGGATTTTTCAGTAAAATACCCATCCTTCTTAAGATACTATCTGCTGAGCACTCCAAGGTGAGTTATTGTGCACATCGGAGGGTTTTTTTAACAATAGACCCTTAGAAACTTTCGTTGAGAGAGGTTCGATGTCAACGCCGGGTCTCTGTTCATCTTTCTTCTATTTACAGAGATGGCCCTACCCTTACCATACTATCATCAATCCGCGTTGGCGAATAATTATCGTTGAAAAAGGGTCAAATTATTGGCCTTGAAATTCAGTTTTCTGGGAACAACCCCGTCAATTCCTTCTATTTTACTTAAATCTCACAACACATGTCCTCAAATATTTTCAAGCAATCCCATTAGAATCAATAAAAAAAGCCAGAGAAAATAAATATTCAATAACAATACAAACGCAAATTTATTCATACAGTACATGCAGCATTTAAAAAATAACGCTACAAGTATTCTGTTAAAATCTCAATGGCGATGATAGAATACATTTCCAAGCAACGATGTGAAATTTTGTGCAAATTAATTGGATATTACACTCGAAAAAAATTGACAATGCCATAAGCGTTAAAAAAAAGGAGTATAGAAGGCGGGAATGGTATATAAGCGGTCAAAATTGATTAAAAACATTCTAAATAGCACGATATGTAGTGGTAGATAAACTTCAGATGTTTTTATAGCATTTAATAAAGTAATTAATGTATTGAAAATTAGTGGAGGACCTAAATGGGTCTTTTCGGCAAAATTTCCATCGCATGCCGGAAAATAATCTGCAGATAATATTTACTGCGCCGTACTGTGGACTATCTTCGAGACATCATTAGCTAAGCTCATCATTCTAGATTTAAAATTTCACCAGGCACACATTCAGTACCTTACCGTGGCTCCATACATCATCAGGGCGGACAAAGCCCTCCAGGACTGTGAGAAATCGGTGAGGCCCTATCGCGCAGTCATTAGGCGCCGCGCTAATTTCATATGACGCCCGAGTCCAGCACCGGATTTCCTTCCCATGGTCGCTCATTCAATTCTTCCCCCGTCCGCTCCCTTCCTCTAATACCCTCGGACGCCGGACCCATGGAATTCCACCCCCTAAACAATGCAATTTCAATTTCCTCACACATTACCTGCCCTTCCCACAAGCGTGCGCTTCCAACCTTCGCTAACCGTTTTTCTGGGCGCTCTATCCCCTGATAAACCTCTTTCCCTTCCAAAAACGTCCTCCCAACTCCCCTTTAACCCTGACTTTGATCTTTTAATGCACCCTACTCTTCGTAATGCCTTCCTTCATAGCGCGCCTCCGGGAGCACTCGGTCCTACCGCCGTTCCCTTACCCTCAAATTATACTACCCCGCCTTCATCGCATCCTTCCTTAAGGCCCTTATAACCATCCTTTGGTGCTTCCACCGTCCCTTGTCAACTGCCGCCCGGTATTTGAAGGCCCCTCCCCCGATACTCCATTTTCACCATCCTGTTAACGAACCATTACCAGCGGTACCGACCCTTTTATGACTTGAGCCCTCGTTCCCCAGAGCCGTTGGTCATACTTATGAAAATTGTTAAATATTTACATTACTGCTGCAATTTCAGTCATAAATTTGCCACAATTCATGTTTTTCCAAGCTGTGATGTCTAGTCAGTACTCCGTAGGGTACGCGCACTACAGGCTGGAAGCAGCTAGGTAAATATTAGACTATGGGAGGCAGCAGGAAGCAAGCATTAAATACTGACGAAGAGTACAGAAAAAAGTTTCCTAACAAAGAAGAGACTGTTTTAACTTAAAAATTATGTGAAATACAGAGCCATTTGTCTTTTTACTTGGCTTAAATCCTTGTCAGAAACATGCATAGCAGAAAAAACCCACCCACTACAACCTAAACAAACAAAAAACTGAAAACAGGGAAGAAATTTTCAATATTCTGCCCTCTATTTCTTAATTTTTCATGGTTATTGAGCCAAGAATATTAGAGTTTTGATAAATATTTTCAAGCTTACAGTTTTGAATACAACGTCTTTTATACCGCAGTATTGAAATATACGAGTTCAAGTACGTTCAAAATATTTCAAGTACGACATATTGAGGAATATACAGGAAATAGTATTGAATAGTGTTTTTGGATTCATCCAATATTTACAGTATCCGATGAAGCTACATCAGCTTTTCTTAACTACTTTAATGAGAGATATCGATTTGCGTAAAATTAAATGAATTTGGTGTCATAATATTGCAAAGTATAGGGCTGGCTAATTGAGAGACAATATCAGCCACAAATCTCTCTGCATTATTGCAAATACATAATAACACACCTTTGTTGGTTTTCCATGCCCAAGAAAATAGCGCAATTGATAGAAGTAGCCAATCACTATACACTTCTGAAAGAGTTTCCGGCGTAATTTTGTGGAAATATCCAATATCCATACTGGTAAGAGTGAAAAGACGACAGAAAATTTTCACACTGTTATAATGAGCACCGACCATGGCTTCGACACTTTATGTCACCTTGAGAATGACAAAGTGACGAAAACATGGTCGATGCTTATTAAAACAGTGCGAAAATTTACCATCGCCGTTTCATTCTTATCAGTATGCATACTATACACGTCCCTCGCCATTTGAGGAATGGTATCACGTGACAAAAAGTCTTTTTTTTTCTTTTTTTAACTCGTACAATGACGAAAAAATTGTTTCCTTTTCCTTTCCAATCTTAGTCAAACTAGCATATTTTAACTGCACTATTATCTTGGGTGGACTCGGCCTAAGCTACTTTCTGCCTATAATACTGCTTCTGCTACTTTTCTCTGGTTAGGCTACACATCGAATACGTCGCGAGGTTTTGAAACAATTATTTTACCAAAAAAATTAACAGAATGCAAAGAAAAGTTCCGTGCTTCGTTGAATACTGCTACGGATGAACATATAGTGCCACACAGGTTTTTAAGTTATTAAGTTGGGACCCGCTAGTGTCTTGATAGCAAGACGTTAGCCTCAGTTTGCTTGAGATATTCAAAACAGGTGTGTTTCAGAGTGACACATAAAATTGCACTTTGACGCTGCAGTACATATCTAGGTCCGATTTAAGTGATAAATGAGAGAAATACATTTCCAAGGAGATAGATTTAATCCTTCCAGACACAATAATGGGAAAAAATAAAAATGAACTCCACTCAAGCACTCCCATAATTCTCTTCACATTTTTACCTCCAAAAACTCAAAAACTTGATTCTTTAAATCTTTAAACGGCTGGTGTCCTAAAACCCCCTGCCACAAGCCGATGCGGTGACTTGCAGTGAAATATTAATATATAGATAGGCATTTATGGGCTTAAATCGTAATTCTAACTCTGGTACTACACTAAAAATTCCCGGGAAATCGTTGCCTAAAAAGTCTGACCCTGAAATCGCGTCGCCGCCCTCCTACACCGTTCTCTTGGTCTACTTTCCTTGCAAACGGTCCCTCATTCCTCAGCGCTTCATCCCTAATATCCGTGTCGTTGTTCATTCCATCTCCTCTCTAATCGCCTCGTACCCTTTTCCCATCTCAACTACCGTATCCATTTGTCCCCATCCCATTTCCCTTCCTCCCACCCGCATCCCGTATAGCCCCCCCTTCCCAACATCCCGCACGCGCCTCCATTATTTCTCATAACGCATATTGATTCCGCCACTCCGTGCCACCAGGGAACGTTTTATTTTTCTCAACGGCATGCATTTCCTCCCGATTTTAAGCCATTTAAATGCTGCACAGATCGATTTTGGCCTTTTTTTGAACCACTTCCCGTCACGTAAGACTACATAATATACCATGAACTACTCTTCGCCCTCTTATTTCCGATCCAATATTAATTCACATTACCTTAGGAAACGGAAGAAAGGAGCTGGATGTAGAAGTCACCCTGAGAGGAGAGAAATTAAAGTAAGAGGATTCCTTCACCGATCTCGGAAGTACCATCACGTGGGATGGAAGAAGTACAACGGACATCAAGCGGAGAGTAGCTCAAGCTAAGAAGGTTTTCATTAGAAAAAGACAACTGCTGTGCTCAAAGAAGATAGGACTACAAACCAGGAAACACTATGTGAAAACATTCATGAGGAGCGTGGCAATCTAAGGATCGGAAGCATGGATCATTGGAAGAACTGACCAGAAAGGACTAGAAGCCTTCGATACCTGGTGCTGGGGGAGAATGCTAAAAAATGGACGGACAAAATAAGAAATGAAGTGTACGGAAGAGTAGAAGAGGAAAGGACCATTTTGAAAACCATAGAAAAAATAAGAACATGATGGATTAGACACACCTGAGACGCAATGGGATTGTGATGAACATAATTGAAGACATGATAGAGGGAAAAGTCCCCAGAGTAAGACACAGTGATATGGTAATGGACCAAATAAAGAGGAAAGTACATAGGAAGAAATACCAGGAGGTAAGGAAACTAGCATAAGATACGGAACGGTGGAAGATTGCAGTCAACAAATCTTAGGATTGGCCGACCAATAATGATGATTAGTTACCGTAGATATTTGAAAGCGTCTGCAAATTGTTTTTCAAATGGCTATGGTGTTTGTATATTTGGCTATCCTTAAGTATGGGTATCTAACACGTACACGATATTAAATGATACTTTAACTGCAGTTCAACGATGGAACCAAGGCTAGCCGTCAGCTGACATGAAAATATTCTGCAGTTGAGAGTGCCCAGAGCAGCTCATACTCCAAGTAATTCCAGATTTCGTCTTGAGAAGCTTTCATGTTTACCGGAAACTATCAAATGTCATTATTTCCAAGGTTTTTTGGAATTGAAACATTACAGAATGTAGGAAGGCAGAAAGTACTTCAGTACTGATTAATATTTCTGGAGGGCACCAGGAACATAGTTGGATTGATTTATAAAACATTTTTCTGAAAGCTTTTAATTATCAAATCCCCAATCCTTATATAGCACGTATAGCTCATCTAAACCCTCACCCAGTATCAATAGCTTTTATATGGATTTGCGTTATCCTAACTGAAAATGTCCTCATACTTTGAAATACGTTCCCTAAGGAGAATCTACGGATTTGTCAAAAACTAAGTTTCTTATGCTAAATTACTAAAATTAAATATTGAATATGACCCAATGAATCGAGAACTGTTGCAGTAGATAAAATAAGACTTAAAAAACGAATGCTTACTCCTAATTTTAAAATAACTAAAATTAAATTGCATGATCTTCAATGATAAATTAGTTCAACTCTTGGTCGCTTCTTCTAACTCTGATTGACGGTAGTGAAAGAAAATGTGTGAATAATACTCCCACATTCTTGGCTGAAATATACTATGTTCCGATTAAAGTGCCGTCAGAAGGCCAAAAATAGAAGTGACTCGCATTTTCAAGGGGATAAAACTGCGTTTTCACTTGGGAGGGGTCAATGCCGAGTCAATCTTCAAATTTCTTCCTGGAGAGGTGATTTGAAAGTCGGAGTCTTGAGGAGAGGAAGATCCGGAAACTGAAATGAGGCGGGAGACGGAGCTTTGGAGATTTGCTGGATACGGCAGACGGTTTTGGGCGTAAAGCGAGCACCGAAGGTCATATGTGAGGGCACTCCACACACTGTCGCTCCCACGCCTCTCCCCACGTATGTATGCACACACGGACAACGAGGACATGGTCCGCTCTCAAGTATGTGTGTGTAGAGAGCCGGAGGAGAGGCAGTATACGGGACGGAGAGACCTTGTACTCCTCGAACAAACATTCCCACTCTCTGCAGACTTCCCTTCTCCCCCTGAAGCCCTTATATTTCCACGAAAACTCACGCTCTCTCCAGGATCTCTCTTTCATCCCGGAGAAATATATCCTTACCCCTTTTTCCGCGAGCCCCAACCAATAATGAATCGGTGTTGAAACATAGGTCGGTGATGTGAACAAATGCGTCACAAGGTAGTGCGCTATGTCGCATATGCTTTAATATCCCTACCCATGTTTCATAATCGGATAAAAAATGTTATCTTCCCTATGATAAAGTTTAATGAACCAGGCGATACCTTGTGAAACTTGGTTACAGATACCATAATCTAAAAAAGATTAAACTTTTCTATATTTAAACAAAATTTTATCACACACCGACCTTGGTTTGGACAATACTAAGATCTTTAAAATGATAAAGTACTGTTGAAACAAAGGTTGGTGTTTGAAAATAGAATGATGTGGAAATATAACTAAGTTCTTTCTATTTTATATCATAATAGCTACTCTCCCCAGTAAAGGTTCGTCTGGAATACGCTGCCCTGGATCTATGTAATATGATAAAAGATCCAGTGAATACGAACTTGGAGTGCATAGGCAAGATGTCCTCATTGATATGTAAACGATAATTTCAGTAGACATCACTGCCTCATGCAACCAAAACAAAAGCAATTGCTCTCTCTTAAATTTGGTTGTCATTCAAGCATACTTTTTAGTGAGTTCCAAGTCGATCTAGTTATTCACAGTATCAAAAGGTTTTACTACCTACTAGAGTGGAGAAGATGAAAAAGCCTAAGTGGGGTATATAGGCTGCAAAGCGGATAGGCTTAAAATGCTAAATTCTTCTGTAAACGATTCATGGCAATAATAAGAGGTTTTTAGACTCCATTGCGAGGTATTTCTATAGGTTAATAGATTTAAATGATGATTTTTCTCTTTAATGCTTTTGCCTTATTTTGTATAGTCTTATGAGGAAACCCCCTCAAATTTGAAGTTACAAGTATTTTGGCATCACCGAGTTCTTTTTGCAAAGCTTAAATTTTCTGCATGAAATTTTTATAATAAGCACATCAACTATAATAATTGCTGATAACAAACATTAAGTATTCGTACCGAGTCCAATACTCGAAAAAAAACAATTTTTATACCATATGATCCACATTTAAAATACTCCGTCGAAAGTTCTAGTCACATGTTTTTATCGAAGAATTAATTTTGAAAAAAATTGTTCCTCACTTTCATTACTGCATGCATGGTATTATGCAACTCATTAACAGAAGCACTTATTTTAAATGTGGTTCAAATATATTTCTTCAATTTGGGAATGTTATAATCAACGACCACACTTAAGCCACCTTGTCTAAGGGGAGTTATGGTGGTGTCGCTGCATGAAGAAAATAAAATGAGTCCTACTGATAGTCGACGTCTGACAGTGATATTAACTCAGTAATCACAATTTTTTAATACTTTCGATTAATTTTTTTGTTTATAAAAAAGTTGTTTATCAATATATTGTGGCATTTGTTATGAGTTAGACGCCAGGGAAAATGTAATTATGCTTATTAGCAATATTTATGGAGGAAAAATTGATATTTCAATTGCCTCGCTTAGCAATATAAATATTTTGTCCAAATATAATTTCAATACGTCATATTTGGCGATGGTTCATAGTGAGCTATTGATGCTTAGAAAAGAGGAGAAAATTAATTCTATTGCCAATTCCAATCCAGCCTGCATGGTAATCTTCAACTCATAAACAGATGCACTTAAATATATTTCAGTTCAAGAATCCGGCTATTTTATGTACTTGCCATTATGTGGCGGTCGTTGGGAGAGTTTTGGTAAATCAATGTAACAAATACATCCACATACTACCCTGCGTGCCGCCGCATCGGCGTGTGGCAGTGTGGCGACATCAACAGTGCAAAGTTGGAAGTGTTTTGGGAGGTGAGATGGTGACGGGTATTATGGTAGTGTATTTATTGGAGCTCAGCTTTTATTGTGGTTGCTTATTGTGCATGGAAAGAAGGAGTTTTTGTACCTACCTGTTCGGCAGTGTATTTTTCAATGTAACACAGCTATCAATGTGGCTTCAAAACCAGGGAAAATATAATTTTTGGAGCATCTGATGGTTTGAGACAGCGTAAAACGTGCGAAAAAGCTTTTAGTAAAGCTTAAAATCTGCATAACAAAAAAGAAGACACTCCCATGATTGTAGCAAACGTCCGGTTAAGGCAGAAGTAGAAGATATATTGCAGAGCGCTGTCGATATATGTATATGAAGAAATGTCGCTCAGGACATCACAGTCCTCTTCCGCTTCGCATCCATAGGGTCAAACAAGCGATTCGGACGCTCCTCCTCTCTTCTTATTTCCTTTCCCCCGTCTGTAGAAACCCTGACCCCTTTCTCTTCCCATGGAATGCGGGGCTATCGACCGTCGCCCGCCCGGCCCGCGTGAAGCTTGGCGATCGCAAAAGTGTGGATGAGAGCGGACGAAGAGGAAAAGGTGTGGGTGTGAGAGGTCTAAAGGGCTTTCCGGAAGACTCACGCACAATGCCCTGCAAACACAAACACGCACTATCCGTGTATCATCCTTCTCACGCAGCCAATACAGACCAATTTAAAGTGTATCTAGTTGCAGAGATATTTTTCTTTCAAGGGAGGAAACACAAAGGTACTCAGAGGATTGGAATCAAGGAAAAGTATAGTTATGGGACTCTAAAACCTTGAATGATGGATTCATAAACGCAATTAATTTTTTCTTATTTAATCAATATAGTCGTGATATAGTATGAATATAGCCACAATATTCTGTTAAAATCTGGTTGAACCTCAATTTATGTTTTAAAGTTTGATATGATACTCAGCTTTTTGTATATGATGCTATTTATATTGAATACTCATGTAAACATTTTATTCTTTATTACCTGTTGACAGATTAGTATACGATTTGAAGTGAGGCAACGCTCTAGAAGTAGATAACATAAACGAAGAACACATCAAGGCACTTGATGGCCCTGCTAAATAAATCGTGGTTAGGAATCAAAGATTGCTATAGCTGAGGAAAGTTGCTTGAGGATTTTGAGTAGAGAAAAATTATTCTGCAGAAAATGAATACTGCCCGGAAGATGCTAAAGATTCCTTGGCCTATTAAACTCGTTCTTTTTCACGTGCGTCTGTCTTACTTATACTAATATTGTTCTGATGAACAGAAGGAATAAATGTAAAAAATCTCTCCGTCAAGCGATATAGATTTTGAATTAATAGAGAATCTAGAAGGACCACACTTTGTCCACAAATTGTCACGGAGAAGATGACGCATACCAACAAATATCTCAGCTCAAGAAAAGAGTGTAAAAGCCTAAGAAAATGGAATTAAGGTGAACGAAGAATAAATCCTTATTTTTTATTACTCTTGTAACATTGCAGAACCAGAATATGAGCACTCATCCTTGAAAGTCATGAATCTAGCGCTACAACACGTAGTATGAGAATCAACTGAATGAAAGAAAACCCATGCTTTTGCAGAGAGATATACGAGACAGAAATGATGCTTCAAGGGGAAACACTGGAGTGCGTGGAATATTTCGCCTTTGAAGCTGCATCATATAGGATGCATGATATATCACGGGAATCAAACAAAGAAATGCTCAATCCAAAAAAGTATTTTTGACGAAAAAGTTCCATGTTTAAAGAAAATAGAAACACTAATATGGAAGCAATAATTGAAGATACCGTGAAGTGCATGGAAGGGAGGAAATGGTTTCAAAAATTGAAGCTTGAGGCAAATTTTGAAGATAAAATGGACAAATTAATTGCAAACAAGAAAGTGAACAGAAGAGTTGATTGGAGATAACTACATATAAAAGCTATTAGGAAATTATGCAACATAAATAGGCACATAAATAATGTAATACTATAGCATAAATAGGTCAACATAAATAGGCACGTAGAAAGGCTTCTCGGGATTCCATCCGGGTTGGAAGGTCCAAGGTCCATTACCGACGTTTCGCCTGCTTACTCTGCAGCCGCCCTCAGGGAAGGGAGACGCCGATGGTTGGAAGTGTCCCTTTATATATAGTGTTAGGGAAGGGCATGTGCGAAGCTGTTCGACAAGACAAGACTTCGAAGAGACAACTATACTTTGCCGGGAAAACAGCTATTGGGACCGTTTGGTGAAAGAAGCCGTCGAAATCCGACTAAAGAAGAAAAAACTCAACAGAGACAGCGGTTTCCACCTCAGCAACACTTGGAAACCAGTACTGAAATCCATAGAGGCATCGCGGACCAATCAGAGGAAAGCGCGGGAAAACAGCTTCGCACATGCCCTTCCCTAACACTATATATAAAGGGACACTTCCAAGAAGAGGCGACAGCCTAAAACGGGGTCCACACCATTGTTTTTGTTTTTTGTTATACTTTGTATTTGTTTTGGTGTGGAATAAACGTATTTTGACTTGAACCATCGGCATCTCACTTCCCTGAGACGGCAGCAGAGTAAGAAGCCGAAACGTCGGTCATGGACCTTCTAACCCGGATGGAATCCCGAGAAGCCTTTCTACATTCTATTCACCGGGAAAACCTGAAGTCTTTCATAAATAGGCACACTTGGAACCGCAACAAAATGATGGAAGACTGAGGGGAAAATGCAAGAGCCAGTTAAAACAGGATATGATACAAAAGAGCTGCAATAGAAGAAAGAAATTAGCCGGGAACATAACAGAATAGAGGGCTGGAGTCAAATTATTTAGGATTGAATGATCAGTGACATAAAACAATTTCAACTTGGTACGACTTTGGAGATTCCGGATACCAAGTGAGCCTAGCTTAACTAGATGTACCTAAACGGAAATATGTTACGCAATGTGTCATAGTTCCAGATTACTGGTCAAGCAGTTGGTACATCAATTCTCTTTCCTTTCCTTTATCTGTCTTTATTACCTGCACTGCCAACCATTCATTAGTCAATACACTTATGTTTTCGCCTTCATGATTATAGTTGTAGAGTTTGGATGCAATAAAAAAAACTCTGTATGACTCACCTTGGGAGTACACACATGCAGTAAATTTATACTTAAGAGTACAACATTATAGCCCTTATGGATTCAATTTGAGCGTTGGAGTGCTTTTCCAGAAAAGTGTGAGCTAGAGGCTTACAAATTTTTGTAGATGAACGCATAAATTTTCTCGGGACTCGTGAAGTATCTCGATTCTTGTACTACGTCACCATAAAAGGAAATTTAATTGTCACAACTTCCATAATGTGCCGATTAACTTCCGGTCCTCGAAGAAGGAGTGTAAGTAGGTAGTCCGTAGAGGGCTGCTCGCAGGAAACACGGTCGAAATGAGAGAGCTTCGTGTTGGCCACGATGATTATGCAATGTTAATGGAATATTTCGTGCAGAGCAAGGGGGAAGTGTTGGAAATAAAACCGTGCCTGGGGACGTATACGTCTAATCAATTCAGAACTCTGGCGTACTAGGGCAGGAAGGACAATAGATTATTCCGCGCGCGGCGCAGACTTTGAAAGTTGGGCAAAAGGTTTTCATTTCCATTGCATGACCCAATATGCTGATTCATGGTTACTGGGGGATATTGGGAGTGCTCCGAGAGGGACTTGGGGTGTAAAGCTGCAGCGGTGCTACCGAAGAGTTTCGAAGGGAAGACTGTGGCGGTGACTTTCGAGCGATAAGAAACGGAACGATATTGTGACGCTGAATATCGGCGATAATAACCGACTGATTGTCTCCGATACCCATCTTGACTACGAATGGGTAAAATTAATAATATTTGACGGAGCACGTTATCTGAATCCGTCATAAAAATCAGTCTGACAGTGGGATATCCTTCTGAGAAAAAGGTATTGTTTCCACGTCGCAAATATTGTAACGGTACGATATTGTGAGGCAGAATATCGACGATAATAACCGGCTACTACTCTCCGATACACAGCTTGACTACGGCTGGGTAATATAAATAATATCTGGACGGAATGCGTTATCTGAATCCGTCATTAAAACCAGTCTGACAGTGGGATATCCTTCTGAGAGAAGGATATTGTTTCCACGATGTAAATTTTGAAACGGAACGATATTGTGACGCAGAATATCGGCAATTATAACCGGCTACTACTCTCCAATACACAGCTTGACTACGGCTGGGTAATATGAATAATATTTTGACGGATTACGTTATCTGAATCCGTCATTCAAATCTGTCTGATAGTGGGATATCCTTCTGAGAGAAGGATATTGTCTAAACGTTGCTAATGTTGATTGAACTTTCATTTATATTCCTGATGAACCGCGTTCATTTCCAGTTACAAGGCATAATAATAAGTATGTTCTTTCAACACCAGAGTGTAACTTCTCTTCTGCTACAAGGATGAAAATTCAGTGCATTGCATACCATCCTTTGCTTGGGTATTCTGAGTGTGTATAACCCTGACAGCAATGAAATTAAGCCACTTAGGAGGACAAGCGCAGCAGGGCGGAGTCGTTTGTTTTGAAGCCAGTGATATGGAACATGCCCCCATTTTACATGACTTAGTGCGCTCATTTTTCAACATTCCAGGCTTATTGTAGGCTCAAACGAAAGCTTATAAAATCCACTACATTGTAAAATTTATACAAAATTTTGGTTTATAAGACTGTTGGCTCGCAAAGTTGAATATTAATCAGCGGGAACTTGGTGCGTTCCGCAAAGTATTCATATATGTATTTAAAACTTAGATTCAAACTCTATAAACGGTTGAAGATTCGTATTTATGACTATTAAAAACACATGAATAGACATTTATAACGTCAATTTACTGGAAAATTGAAGAGAAAACTACATGTTTTTAACTTCGCCGCCATCTCGGACGCCTTCTTCAATAGTTCGCTTCCAGTAAAAAGTTCGAACTGAAACAGGTATTTTTGTATTCAGGGGCTTAAAAACATCGGAAAACTGCCATTTACTTCCCTATTAAATGAAATGGTTCCCGCACAACTCTTTCCGGAATCTGTCCTCAACTAGATATAGGAGGGTTATTCAGGCTTCTCCTCAGCTTAGGAGCTTTATTCTGACTCCTCACGGATGGACCTCGGAAATTCAGTGGATGTGACGTTTAAGTCTCAATACAACTCAGCTTATCAATAGACTTTTTTATTTTAAATGCTTTAACCTCGATATATTATTCCTGTCCAAGCTCGTGAATTGCGACGTCATACCGAATAGGAAACCAGTTTGAAAACGGTGATATTATTTCTGTGATATAATAGTTCCTGTTACATTTAACTTCCTAACTAATAAGCAAGTTTCTAAATAGTGAGTCACGGGTCCGGGCAAAACTTTAGCATGGATGTAGAGAATATTAGGCCTTGGCGTCGTGACCATTGAGAAGAGGCAGGAGTACATATTGTGTCAATACGAGGTCTTTCTTGCCGTTTCGCTCTACGACCCATTTTGTTACGAGGAATTTAGAAGAAACTTCCATCTACAATCACTAGGACTCATCCGACCGACACTTGCCGGCCAGGTATATTCCGGTTGTCTTAATGTTATATCAGGCAATTAGCTCCAAAGAAATTAATTTAGCCGTACAGAATTGTCAGATGCGATTTTTAAGAGGTTATAGGTACCGTCCGGTATTTTGCCTGCGGCAGGTAATATTTAGATGCTTGCTAGTGACGCAATAGAAATGAATGTCATCTCGTTCGATCAAACATACCACCACTGCAAAGCAAGCATTTATCGGGTTCACGTGGGTCCGGAGCTAGCAAAGCAAGCTAGCTTTTCCACAACATAGCAAAGACTCTAACTCAAGAATTGCAATAATGATATCCGTACATTAAGTCATTGAATAAAAGTTTCAATAAATCCAAATATTATTTAAATTGGATAAATAAAATGATAATTAGAACAGTGATAAAATTTCTTTACGCAATTCATAAAATCTTCATCAGCTATAAAAAAATGTAAGTACTCTCCAATAAATTTCCGATAAGTGAAGCTCTCAGGTATTAAAATTTGACTCAGAAAGATATATTTTCCACAACAAAATTGGTATTTGTTTCTTAACTACCATACATGTATATAACAGCAACAAGGATCAGGGAAAGATTAACATCAAGATTCGTGGCATACAAGGTGTTTTGTTAGCTATTGGGCAAAGACGAGGTCTTAACAAGAAAAAGGAATAATAGGTACTAGGGGAAATATACATCGACGCATGCTCTACTTCTAACATCGTCATTGAGAAAACCAAAGGCGCATATTCTCATTCTTCCGGATTAAATCGGTAGCTTTTGTTTCTCTAGCAAGGCACCAGCAGGTAGAGATATTGCACTCACAGTTGAAAAATGCGCCGAGGTATTCCATCGCACCCCTTTTTCTATGGTAGTTTCATTATCCCTCATCAACATTCACGCAGTTATCCGCGAATCTACCGCAAAGCTGCTTGTTTCGGAAGGAGTGATAACTAACCATTCGGCTTGTGATAGAACGAAGATTAAGAGATAATGTTTTTTTCGAGGATGATGAAATAAGCAATTTATTTATCTTATTTACTTTCATGAATATGTTACCCTTTTCTTTTTTCATTAACGTTTTAATGTTTTGGCAGGTGAGGACTTTATCCCA
This sequence comes from Ceriagrion tenellum, assembly GCA_963169105.1. Classification (NCBI taxonomy): domain Eukaryota; kingdom Metazoa; phylum Arthropoda; class Insecta; order Odonata; family Coenagrionidae; genus Ceriagrion; species Ceriagrion tenellum. Next base: position 96,443,259 of record OY720636.1, read on the forward strand.
CCGGCCTCGCTGGCGGGATACCTCACCTGCCAAACCGAAGGTCGCGGGGTCGAGTCCCGCCTGAGTAGGATATTTACACCTCCCTGAGCATGGTTGTGTGTGTTCGTCCATATATTACATATCTAATAATTGGCTTCGGCTGTTAGGTATAAATAAATTATTATTATTAATGAATTGTTCTATTTGGCGTTACCTTAGCACTGTCTGCAGGTCTTTGACACTTCCCTTCATGTGTGGGTGTTTTCCTGTAGAGGTATTATTCACTAAGGTTATCATCTCGTCATTCCTTGCTTTTTTCTTAAAAATGAGCATATCCTTCCATACTCCATCTATGTATGTATCTGACGAGTGGTTTGATGGAAGATGGGACTGCCTCAATCTCACCCCAATATGCACGTATTTTTACAATTATTTTAACCCGCATGGACGTCCTCTCGTGGCACTTTTTGTTCGTTTTATTGCATAATTTGCACGTTATTTACATAAATGTTGTTGCTATCCGCGAAGTCCTAAAGGCTAGGCCTATATTTAAGGAGAAATGGAGGTTAACCTATGATTTCTAGCATGGATTTTCTCTATCACCTTAGGCTTCCAAAGCCCATTAAATAATTCATCAACAAGGGGAAAAGATAAACCACAGATTGAATTATTCACGTTTTCCTTTCCCCAACAATTTCTCTCCGGTCCATTTCATGATTCGAAGTGTTTTGAGGGCAGAAAACAGCTTCTGATCCATTTTTCATTCTCTCTCAAGGATTATAGAGAAGTAGTACCATTAGTAACATAAAGTTTATAAAATTGGATTGTTAAACGAAATGAAATTCATAATCGGTATCATCGTTGTCATTAAATGCTTTTAATACCCACCATCCCGCTCCAGGGTAAAATAATATGACTATCCTTATTTGTTTTTTCGAATGTTATGCTCCAATTTATATATTAACAATTTGTACCAACTGTAGTAACGAGTCACTAAGTCGCATTCTCCACTCGTTCTAGAAGAGGATTTTTAGCTGCAATAGTCTCCCTCACATTTCCCAATATTATTCAAATCAGCACCACCCCATATACAAACTTTAATTCAAGTGTATAAAATAAATTTCCAGATAAACAAGCCAATTTAAAAAAATTTTCCCTCGATTTTATTATTATGCCCGCTTCCGCTTTCAGAAAAATTCCAACGAAACTACATTCGCACAAAAATTTCAAGGAATGAACATGTATCTTTATTCCACCCATGGTACTAAAAACATGTTTATCCCAATTGTAGGTAATTTTATAATAATAAATAACCAAACATTTATCGGATACTATTGTTGTGACCCGGATATTGATGGTCGAATTTCCCTCTCCTCAAGATGGAAACAGTTTGATTTCCTATTTTCTTAAGCGTGCATATACTACATTTCCCTTTTGTATGTTATTTGGTAAATCTCAGAATAGGTAAAGAGAAACGGTCTCGGAAGTATAACCTTGCATTTTCCTTGACTTCAGTCGTCACCTTGCCGAAAAAATCCGTATTCGGTTTTCCTATATAAACGCACGGAGAGATGGTCTGTGGAACAGTTTGGCCCAAGCGGGACAGTTGGATCCTTTTGGGTCATAACACGGCTAATGGCCGGTTGCAGGAACGACACATTTGTATTCAATAAAGTTATGAGACTCATAAGCCCTAACAACCATTCAATAAGTGTTGCAGGAACGTTCATTAAGTTTATGAGTTCCATAAACTGTCCCATAACTTATCGGACCAAATCGGAGTTCCAGAAAATTACAATATGGCGGATAGGTAATCAGGTGTTTGGAAGTGTTGTTGCGTGAAGGTAGATTGTATTGGACGAAAAAGTTCGTGTGTTTAAAGTTAATGGACATTGACTTCCATCTAGCTAGATTAAAAATCATATTTAACCATCAGGTATGCATTTAATTGCTAAACATTCCATTTTCTCTTTCATTTGAGTGATCATGGCTTGTCTATTTACTATGAATTGCTTTTACATGGTACGAATCGTTCAAATCTTGCCGCCGTACGAAAAAATGATAATCCTAAAAGTGCAAGCGTTATCATCTGTTATTTATTTGAGTGTTGTGCAGCTGTGGAGTTCATCTTCAATAATATTTACGGTGTTAACCCGTTGAATAACTTGAACGAGCTTGTCGGTGTGAAGATCATTTCTCTAGGTTGTAGCGTGTAATAACATTATCTTAATATTTAGATGAACTTAATTTTAATTTGAAGTGGGTAAACTCGTTGTTTCCTTTCATTGTCTCGTTGATATTTTGCTGATATTTATTGCAATATACTGTAATTGTTCGCATTATTCCAACACTTGTTTTCTCATATTCCTTGCAAACGTTTAAACTCACGGTCATTACAATAACCTCTTATTATACCGTATACAATGATATGGATGGGTAAATACATCGCCTATGCTATTCAAATGCAACATCTGGTGGTATTTACGTCTTTATTAACTCACTGTTTTTACAAATTGGAGAATTAAAGTGAATATTTACACCTTTCTGTTATTCCTACGGCTAATATTTGTTATATCCACTAAAATAATTAGATCCAAATAAGGGAAGTCTGTGTTTGTCGAGTAGAATTATTTGAATAAGATTTTATTTCTTCAGTGAATGACTTGTGACTAAAAGACAGTAAGACAAATGAATGTGGTGGCTGCGGTTAATTAACTGTTTCCCAATTGTTTCGGTCCTAATAACCGTTGAGTTGCTTAAAAAGTGAAATTAATTGGGCTTTGTATAAAGTTGATAGTAATTTCAAGGTGGTGAAAGGTATATAATATCTCGATCTATACAGTAAACCAAAATCTAAGAGCCTTGAGAGGTAGAATATATTTTCTATCACTGCTACTTATCTTGGAAAGAGGGGTTTTTACTTTGTTTTAATTGTCTGTTTTGCATAAGAATTGTGAAAGCATTGTTTTTGGCCTGCAAATGAACTAGAGTGTGGATGGTGAAGATTTATGTTTGCTGTCCTTTATCATACACATACCATTCCAATATGCCTAAGTACTACCTGTGCATTGCCATTGAAACTTTTCCTTCTTTGAAGGAACTGATCCTGCTTACATATTTGCCCTTTAAAGTCTAATGTTCACTAGAATTTTGCTCCCAGTGGTATACAGGACACAATATAGCTGATCACTAGGTCGATGGATATCATGCCCATTCAAATACATATAGTTATAATGATGGAGATGATTTTATTCATTTTATCAATCCTTATTGCATGTAAAATTCTAAGGAAGTAGGTTATTAATATTTAACCGCAGTCTGACCTATATTGAAGTATGTACACGTTGTCGGAGCTAATTTTTAGTATAGTTTTTTGTAAGTGGTGAATAAGCACCAGATTAATGCATCAACAATAATAATATGAAGTATTTAGCAGTCTCTACTATCAAATGAAAACAATGTCTATTTTTTTAACTATGATACTACCACGAGGATTTTTGGTTACTTAGGCAATGTACACTGGTGTCTGGTAAAGGTTGAATAAGGCACATATGTGCAATCAGCTTGTTAAATGTAATGTTAGCCTGATACTGATGATGAGCTACTGGTTATAACTAGTTATTAACTAATTTATTTATGAATTTTAAATTTAAGTGCTGGCAGATACAGTCCCAGATGGCATGTTATAATTACCCATATATTATTACCAAGGTATGCTGTTAAATAGAAAAGACATCTTAATTACAATTTGAACTCAAATATAAAAGGCTGAAACCAGAAAGCCAAACAGACTCACTTTATTTTCAACAAATCTACTACTTTATGTTGAGTATATTATTTATGATATTAAAAGCATTCACACCTGATAGAAAAGCTCATATATTTAGGGAGCTCACTTCTGTCTACAAAACTTTTATTAAGAAATGAATATGTGGTAATATTCGTTCTTTGGGATCAATTTTAAATTCATGGTAGTATACGTATCCCACTTTTGACTGTGATGTGCTAATTTATTTGTAAAAATCTGACAAAAATTTGAAAATCACTAACAACATTTAGTGAAATATTACTATTTTAAAAGATAATTGAACAAATACCCATGAGATGTCGTCTATCTCTTGACATATTCCTCCATTCTTGAAACTTAAATAAATTATGAACTTTCTAATTAGCTTTTGATTTCGTAGGATGGATCTGATTGAAGCCTCATCCACTTCTTCAGATGAAGAAATTATGAATATATTAAGAAATGCTCCAAGAATAAGGATTTTTTGAGAACGAGCAGATCCATTCAATATTTATAATGACTCAGAATTCAAGGATCGATTCAGATTATCCAAGCAACTTGTTATGGACCTTCTACAGAGATTTGGAAACAATTCGAAGCCAATCACCAAAAGAAGCAAGTCTATTACTGCTCTCAATCAGTTGCTTATTACACTCAGGTTTTATGCCACTGGAACCTTCCAAATAGTTGTTGGTGATACTTTTCGAGTCCATAAGTCTACAGTCTGTCGCATTATCACAAGAGTTACCCATCACATAGCCCTTCTACGCCCACAGTATATTTGTGTGCCTAAGAATGAACATTTAGTTAGTACGAAAACAAATTTTTTCAGCATTGCAAGATTTCCTTCAGTCCTTGGCTGTATTGATGGCACATATATTCCTATTCAGTCTCCAGGGGGGAGAATAGTGAATTGTACAGGAATAGGAAAGGATATTTTTCTATTAATGTCCAAGTAGTATGTGATGTTGAATTAAAAATTATTGATATTGTTTCACGTTGGCCAGGATCCACTCACGATAGTTCAATATTCAATTCATCACATCTTTGTGCTCAATTGGAGGCTAAGGAGTTAGGTAGTGGTTACTTGTTAGGAGATAGTGCATATCCCTGCAGGCCTTATTTGATGACTCCTCTAATGAATCCTACTACTGCTTCTGAACAGAGATACAATTCCTCCCACATCAAAACTAGAAATGCAGGTGAGAGAGCCATAGAAGTGTGGAAAAGAAGGTTTCCTTGCTTATCATTGGGAATGCGTACCCACATAAATTCAACTTTGGCAGTGATTGTGGCAACAGCAGTGTTACATAACATAGCTATAATTGCTGGCAGCAATTTTGATAATGAGAATGACTTTGAGGAGGCAGATGAAATAGTAATTGAAGAACACCCTGATGCCCTTGGGAATACTTTAAGAAATACTCTTAATGATACATATTTCAACTAAAATAACACTGAAACATGGGCCACCAGTTTTATATAACTCAACCTATTGAAGAACTCAGTGTTAATTATATCCTATTAAAGCATTGAATAACTTTATGTCGAAATATGAGGATGAAATTTACCCGATCGTCATGTTGATCACTACGGGCTTTTTTCTTTAAAAAAATCATACAATGCATGTAGTTGTTTGCTCGTTCTTGCTCCCGTTTGGCTGACAGCATTATACTTCTCCTTGATTTCCTCCCATGCTGCCAGTTTTTATTTTAGGAAGACGGCATCTGTCCTTTTGTTTTCGACGATTTGTCGCTTTTCTCCCACCAGTTCCACTAGAAGGTTTCTCTCCAATTCATTTAATATTCTTTCCTCGCCTTGCCATTGTGCACAACTCCTTAGCGTATTTTGAACTTTCGCTCGTCAAGTTTGTTTACTGTTTCCAACGTCGCGACTGTAGTGTACTCTAGTGTCAGTTTGTTAAACTACGTGCTCGAAGCAATAGCTATCAAGGGGTAGGTTATGAGGCCGATTGTTTCTTGCAACCCGAAAAGCGTTATGAGTTCCATAAGTTTATGGAACCGATAACTATCGACTACATAGCGGAAGTTTCGTGCAACCGGCCATAAGCCATGTAGCCGATAGTAGGAGTCGAGGCGCGGGCCATCCGGCCCGTGCACCAGTCGCCATAGCGCCATCCATCCGTGCTTGTACCCGGAACTCCTCTCCTCCCCGAGACGTGGTAATATTCTTGTTTGGCTATTCGAGACGCACAATTTTGGTTTCTTTCACTTAATGATCAAATGCTTGATTAAAATAAACATTCACTTTCCTTTCAAAACCTCTGTGATTATTTGATCCTCGACCCCAAGGGCAAGAATCCACGACAATTCAAAGTGTGTTCGGGTCCCGTCGCACAGACGGGGCCCGTTCACTACACTATTATCTAAGTTGGAAAGGTCAGGATTATACATTACAGCGTTTTTTACTATCTCCTATTCCAGTTTTCAGTGCCGCATTGTTATTTATTTGTTCCTGTTAGAATGCCTTAACGCATGAGATATTGAAGAATTGCAAGCATTGGAAGAGCACAATATGACTTACCAAACTACGTATTTTTAGCCACCAGTGAATAATGTTTGGAGAAACAAATCAAATGATATTTTTCCTGATTTACTGCTTGCAGGTAAATTATTTTACTCCCGGTTTGAGTTAATTTTAGAACTAACTCGCTAAGTTGTGACCCAATAAATAAGTTCTCCCTAAGATGGAGCTCTTAATTAGTTAGATATCCCGCGGTTTCATTAATTCATCCTCACCCCGCCGTATTCATAATCGGTGGCCCGTTTATTCTTTCCAGACTAGCCAGAATTAAGTGGGCCGCATTTGTCTCCACCATTCTTCATTACTGACCGACCACATCGGAGACACCTCACCCATACTCTCCCCCTCAACTGGAAGAGAAGAGGGAATGGGGGAGGCGGCGCTGGAGGTCCCCACCTACCCCCTGCACCGCTCCAATCGGAGGGGACAGGCGACGTTGAGAGGGGATAGGAGGTTGGTTGGAGAATGGAGGTGGGAAAGAAGTTCGCACGTGACATAAACAGTCAGGGCAGCGAAGCAATCAGTCGCTGGAATTGCTGCGATGCCTGGCCGGGAAGGAGACAAAGAACCAGGGGGCAGAGGGAAAAGGGTGGAAGCCAAGAATGAGGGGAAAAGCGTTTTTTGGATTGGGTGTGAGCGAGAAATTCTTTTCCCCTTCTTTCAACCCAACCAATGAGACGTCTGTGCATTTATTTAAGGTTATTTGAGCGAAATTTTTCCCCATTCATAAAGAAGATGTTAATCAAATGTTGCTCTTTAATTTCAGCAGTTTCAGGAAGCTTAATGTAAGTTTTATAATATTAATGATGCAATAATATACTTTTAAACGACTGAAATAATCAGTATTTAAGCAAGAATATCTATATAAGTCATCAACCTGACTTTTATTTTCATGCCGTACTTTTAACACTCCTTCACAACAGATGGTTGTTTTGTGATTCGGAAAAAAACTACTGTTTTGATGTAATGAAATTATTTTAAAAATAGTTGAGAAATCATATAAATTACACACTTTTAATTTTTTTATAAGATCTGGCGTTAGAAATTACTTCTTTGCCTTCGTTTGAGCACTTCCTTATCTGAACTATTGATACTTTTCAGTTCGGTTTTAAAAACTCACGCGGAAATCAAAGTTAAATTGCAATCATTTAAAACGTTTAGATAGCATTATAAGTTGATACATGTAAGCAACACTCTTTCGGTATTAAATGTATGATTTCGCCGCAAAAAGAAAGCTTACTACAAATGGATCCGAAAAACGACGATATATATCTCAACTTTTATAAGGCTACGAAAGTTGAAAGAGCTATTTCTTCCCCTTTAGTTGTAAATGTAATTGACAAGAACGAATATGCAATGTTTCAAGCAAATCTGCGTGGAGACAAAAATCGCTCAGACCACCTCAACGATGAGAAATTCAATCTAACGAAGGAATCGGAACGCTGTAAGTGGATTGGGTTTAGACTAAGAGGGGAAGTGGGATAGTTAGTTTTTTTGCTAGATGAATTTGTTCTCATCGCTCTCCAGTCATGCCTCGACCGAGTAAACTGCCGCCTACCATTACTCTCGCAATTCCTCAAAAAAACAAAAGAGAGACATCTCTGGCGGGTCCCTGCGTCTTATTTATGGCCTGGGGCTCTTTTAATGATTCGCTTCAGACTTATCGATACGGAGTCGAGAAACTAGGTTACTGGATCGCATGGGAAAAAAAGTAGAAGATCAAAGGAGAATTTTGGGGAGTTTAAATCACCACCAGTTAAGGGGATCATGCATCTTACTTTAAGATCAAGCCCAGTGGCTATCCTGCTCTTCGATTGATGGAAAAAAGCCGGTCGCCATACGGAAAATATCCCGTAATCCTCTAGGTATCTTTTATTCAAAAAGTTTTTCATTCGAAGTTTCGATGGTTGAACCAAATGAACATCATAGACGTGATAAACATACTTCCAAGATTCAAAATAACTAATTGGAAATCGATATTAGCGGTCAAAAGCCTAGTAACACAATATGGTTTTGAAAATCGTACCAATCCCATCACATTTAAAATGAGTACCGTATTCGATCGTGTCCATTCGTCTTCCCTGAGTGTCTTAAATGATATTCATTTTAGAACAGAAATAATTACTGCATTTTCACTCTTGTCTTGCATGTAATTACCAAGCACAGGCGAGCAGAGCGTTTTAAGAAAATTTGGGTGGCGGAGCCTGAATCAGTTTAACATTTTTTCATCACCAACCTAAGCAGCATCGCATGAGACAAGTTTTCTAATGGATGTGAAATGCGTTCCTGGACCAGGAATGCTCCATTAAACCGATCAAGGAGTATAAAGCCCGTTTTACATGAATATTGAAGTTCTACAATTTAAATTTCCATGTTTTTGTTAATCTGGCGTGACATAATTGAATTAACGCAATGGCTATTATACCATTTCGCGATTATGCATCCGCGCCTGGGTTCTTGCAATTCGCGATTTTACTAAGTGGAAATGGAAGTGCTCGCTCGTACATACATCGGATTGTGCTATTGCGTGCCTCGCGTAAAACGGGCTTAAGATAAGCGAGATATAATCTACATCTACCTACTACCCTGCGAGCTGACGGATGGGCGTGTGGCAGGGGGTGTTAGGACACCAGGCGTAAATGGACGTAAACCGTGTGAATTTAGGGAATGAAATGCTGACGTATATTATGGGAGTGAATTTTTGTACAGCCAGATTTTATTGTAGTCGTTTTTTGTGCATTAAAGAACGAGTTATTGTACCCATCTGCTCGGCAATGTATCTCTCTTATTTTATCGCTTCTGTCATACCTAGAGATGCAGTGAGGCGTCATGATAATATTCTGTGTCGCTTTGAAACACACCAGTTCTGAATTTCTCAAGCAAGAAAAGCCTAACGCGCAGCCTACGAGTCTCTAGAGGCTCAAAACCTTAACCCCCGTAAAAGTTATGAAACGCTGTTTGCTCGTAGCAGTTTTGTCTAGAACTAATGTCTAAAACAAGAGCCTTTTAATGACATGCACGAACAAATAAAGCAAGCACAATAGCTTCTGTGTGTAAAGTGATCAAATATAACACCGGAAAGTAGAATCTTATGAACAGTATCTTATAAAAAGAGTAACTTTATTTTTTATAATATTTAATATGCAACAATAACTGCTCTGCATAGAGAAACGCGAGCTTGTTTGACGAATCACAAGGTTCAAGGATAATTTGCATAAAATATTGAGTTAAATAAAACAAAATTAAAAAATGTAAATTCTCGTAGTAGTAAGAAAAACGCACAACGGTGAAGATTTGGTTGTAATGGTAGAAATGAGAATTGTATTGGGATATGATTAGCGCGCCATCAAGGCAAAAAACCAATCGCATTTTTCAGGAAGGGCATATTTTCCAATTGATCGCGCATTGACATTGGATATCTTAAGTATCTCCTTGAATTATGTGTGGTTTTACACTACATTTAAAAGCCCCATGAAAAAATAATGGCGCAATCCACGGGAAAGCCCATTGGTAGTACATTGGTAGGCGTTCATTTCTCAGCGCGGTTGAAAACGAAGATGACTCGAGAACCTACAAGCAGCGCGCCCCCGACGACCTTAATCCCGGAGACCTCCCAATCATTGAATATCCGTTGCCGGAAAGCTGGCGACATTAATTCCTTCAAATGAATGGAAAGGTTCGGTCTTCCCCACTGACGGAGTGCGTGCGAATTAAGCCTTTTCATCAGTTTTCCCATCTTGCCGCTCACCTTCGATACAGTCCTCCTGCAATCTCCCATTTCTCAATCAATTTCACCGTCACCACTCACCCTCAAGCAAGAGATGGTTACCATGAAGGACGAGAAGTTTCAAGTGGCAAAAATGCATGGCATATTACTTTCCGAATGAATCACATAAAATTCTTTTCGTTTGGTGAAGAGTTTACATCGTTGTTGAAACCATGTCGAAACACTAGTTTTAATAAAGTTTTACGAATCAGGCGATACCTAACGGAAATTCCTTACAGTCATTATTGCCTCAAAATGAAAGAACTTTCCTTAATTTCTGCATATTTTTATAACCATATACCAACCTAGGTTTCGACAACATAAGTCGTTTTTAAGCTACACTCATACACATGTGAACACACATTTTTTCTAGCCAGGAATGGAGGAATATCCTATGCGTCATTTCATACCAACCTGCACCATTTTCCCCCCAATATTCATGGTGGGTAAAAATATATAAGCTCGCATTAACTCTACGTAAGTACTTTCAAAATGGCATTGTATTGCAAAACCTACTAGTGCCTTCTTTTCAGTAGGTCGGTGAGTGATAATAAGCATAGTAAGAAAATATAACAAAGTTCTGTCTATTTGAGATCATGATAACTGGTTTCAATGTTGCACCCCTTAAGGCCCCCAAACGATTCTGTTGGCCCATGCCCTGGGTGGAGAAAATCCACCCAGGCGGGCTCGAACCCGCGACCCTCGGTTTAGCAGGCGAGGACTTTACCCCGCCGCCACCGGGGCCGGCAATTTGCTTCAATAACTCTACGCGTGTATTTTAAAAATGACATAGTGTTGTAAACCCTAGGTCGGGGAGTGATAAGAGAGGATAATAAACACTGTAAGTAAATATTACGAAGTTCTGTCTTTTAAAGACTATGATATCTGGTTTCAATGTGTACCCCTTAAGGCACATTTTCTTGCACTTTTTAATTTACTAGTCTAACGATAAGTGAAAGTCATGGAAATTAATTGTAAGTACCGCTCTTTGAGTCGGGCAAGGGGGACAACTGCCCCGGGTCCTACGTTTCAGTGGGCCCTTCACTTTGCAGGAACTCGGTAATAACAGTATGAAAATATATAACGATGAAAATCTGATGTTACCGCCACATAAAAGTATCTAATATTGGCAGCAGTGTTCCTGATTCCTGTGACCCCATAAGGCATAATTGCCCGGGGCTGCAAGATCTTGCCAGAGGCCCGGTAAGCAAAAAGGGCAGCCCTGCTGATCTTATACACCCCATCCGAATTTGAACCTAAAAAACAAAATATTTTAATAAAAATATCAACCAAATTTTGAACAATTTTATCGTCTTGAAATTGATTGATGGGTACCGATGGATGGATAGATTTTTTTTCGAGTTGTTCATAATTTTTTTAGATTGAATTTAACGTTTATGGTACCACTAAATGAGTAAAAATATTTTGTATTTTAACAAACCAGATATTGAAGAACTAAAACAAGATTTGAATGGTCACTAACATGAGTAGAGTACAATCTCGCTCAAGTTATCTTGTTCTTTCCATCTTTCACCGTTCATACGCTCAGCGAAGACGACCCTAAAATATTGTCCCCCGCTCTTCAAGAAGTCTGTGCGAACGTAAATTAGAGGGTCCGATGACGTTTGAAAAGTCATGTTCTACCGAGGGAAATTTCTAGAGAGGTAGGAAGCGAAATTGGGCTCGTGCACCCAGCGGAGCACCGGAAATAGTTCGAGTTGAAGGGATCTCTTGCTGCTGCTGTCTGGGGTACACAGATGGTTGAAGAAAGCAAGGGAAGAGGAATCATCCTTGAATCCCGATTGGAAGGACGGTCTCAGCCTCAATGGAAGAAAAGACGCTTGGCGTAGGTGGAGTCAATGACGTCAGTTGTGCAAAAACATACATGGATGAATATGAATAAGGGAAGTTTTCTATTACACACTCAGACTGTAACGCCGCGTTCCTTTCCTTGAGTTATTATTTAAGTGTTTAAAAAGTTAAATAAGTTTATTGTTTATTTTGTGTTTTGGTTTCTCTCATTTCTTGTTTATGTTTTAATGTATAATTTGTTTATTTTGTATGGTCGTTGTTGGTTGTGATGGAGTTGTTTATGTTTGGAGAAAGGGGATTGTTGGAGAGGAGAGAGAGGAGATTGAGGTCCATTTAAGAGCCATAAATATAGCGCTACCAAAGAAAACACAAAGGAGTTACAACATATCAACTGAGATTTGCGATATTCTGATGAAATAAAATTGTGATTGATAATCGCTGAGAAGAGAAAATTTGCTAAAATCATTAAGGTAAACATAAATGCGTTATTGAATTGTAGAGGGATTTGTGATGGAAAATTCTATCTGATCGAAGGGAAGAATATGTAAAAAAAAATCAAAGATATTTGTTGTAGACATCATTTCGCCAGAAATTTAAAATCTTTTGCTGGAGCCGAGGAATTATGGTAGAAACAACCCCAGTCATGATATTAAGGAGATAGATTTCAGAACAGATTTAGAATGCCATTTTTTGTACTTACTTTAAGAGAACATAATAGTTGCAATTGATCAGTTCTGTGATAATTTGTCCCTCGTTAGGTAAAAAAGGTTTTGCACTTGTGCTAAATATCTTGACTCCATTAGTTAAAACTAATCTCGCATCAATTTTCCGGCAATATTTAGCTTAGTACCTTGTAGTGTTTTTTATCAGTCGCAATAAAAATACTGACCAAGAGTTGTATCGTATATACTGCGCTGTGTGGTAGCAAGTTCGCATACGTAGCACACTCCTTGCTTCTGATCTGACTGCGTATTGTTACCCCGACTGCTTTTGGTAACGCGCCGAGCGACCGGGAAGGTGAGCCGTTCTAATTTACATTGGGATGAGTGCTGCACGTCTGGTGAGGAGTCACCCCCTGCCCCACGCCCTAGAGGTGTCTTGCTCTATGTCTGTGTTGTTTTAGGTATTGTAGGAGAACACACTAATTGCATTGCGATATAATATACAATATTATTGTCCGTGTTTTCTTCGGCCTTGGTGGCGTTTGGGTATCTACATCTACATAATACCCTGCGAGAGCTCTGACTCACCTGAATGTATTGGAAGTAATACTGGCAAAAATGCAATGCGATTCAACATCATGCATTGCATATTTTGCGATGCAAAATTTGTCTTCCTATGCAAATCGCTGAAATGTGAGCATCGCGCAGTCCAAGAACTGAGCGTAGGATTTCTAATGTTAGCCCAGGGGAGGTGGGTGGCTGTCAGAGGACATCCTGAAGGTAATCGGGGTAAGACTTCCCAGCGAGCGCTCTGTTGCGAAGCGCTGAGTGTCCCCTTTCAACTCGAGCCCGCCTCGCGAGCTGCCTCCCGCCATTGAGGCGCGCTGTCAAAAGAGGTACCGGGAAAACGACTCGGGGTTGAATAGGGCAGAAGCAGTGCAATTTTATTCGCCACATTTATTTTTTGGCCTTCCTTCTCTTCCCAGATCCCCACACTCCTTCATAGGTACAGCCCCCGCTAGCAGACTAGAGAGAATCCTTGCGGCCGACTGACTTATTTCCTATTTCCTCGTTTATTCTATCTCGCGTGACAACAGCAGGAACATACCGCCCCCAGTTTCTCGTATCTACGCTCTCTTTATCCATGCACTTAAATAAAGGTCCGAATCGTCACTCCACTTCAACTCCATGCTCCAATCTTCTCTACCCCATTCGGCAAAAGATATGTTCAAAGTCTGAAAGCATAAAATTTAACGGACGAAGTAATATGCATCGTATGGAAATATTCGCATCATTTTTATCAGTTCATGCATTCAGGAAAATGCCTAGAGTTGAATATATACAATTTTATGAAGCAAATAACGACTTTCCGGTGGTATTATATTACATTCGGACCATGGGCTGAAATAATTGACCAAAAATATAAAATGAAATACAAAGGTATTTTGTAGGGATGGGTAAGAAATCTGCGCGCTTGGATGAAAACTGCGATGAATGAACATGTACTGTCTCTCAATTTTAATGAGGATTAGAATGGGAGTAGCTGGAGACTCAGAGACTACACGCTAGACTTGGTTTACTTGAGAGATTCAGAAGAGATGTGTTTCATAGTGACACAGAGAATATCATTTTGACGCTACACTTCATATCTAGATCCGAGAGAAGCGGTGAATAAGAGAGAGATACATTGTCGAAGTGATCGGTACAATAATTCGTTCTTTCCATACACTGTATGGTACCATAATAAAACCAGATATCCACTTAAAACACACCCATACACTTCACCATTACACCTTCCAAACCTTATCCTTTAAACGGCTGCTGTTCTAACACCCTCTGTCACACGCCCCGCACACGCGGCAGGGTAGGATGTTGATGTAGATCCATGCATATTTCAATCACAATCAGTTAGATCAGAATGTCCTTTCGTAGAATTCATGGCTCTGGTTTGGCGCCGCCGATCCAATTAGTTTCATGCTCTTAATTTGGTGCTCTTGGGACTTACTGTGGCTTCAAAGGTTTAACGAAGATGCATCCAGCAAAGTGCACAATTTTAGTTGAGCAGAATTCGGCAATCCGCATTCATTCCAATTTTGGGCATTCGAAGCCCTAAAGCAATCTTATATAGCGCTATATCATGCCCGTATTCAAAGTTGTATGGTGAAAATATAAATGATTTTTTCCGTTATGAAGTAAAAAACGAACGCTTTCATATTTATAAATTACCAGGAGAAATGCCCATTGGTGCTTAACAGGAAGGATATGATTAAGATCAATTGTATTAGTTTTATCCATATAAAGGGAATCTAACTTTCCATTATTACCTACACGCTTTTGCAGGAGCTTTTCTCACAGTATTTTTTGGCCAATGTATCTTTTTTCACTCGCCACAGCCACAGCTTTCTCACAGATTCTCTCGACAATGTATCTCTCTCTTTACAGCAGCTTTTCTCCTATATGAGAAGAAAAAAAGACACTCAGCTGCGGGATCCAGAACTGATCTACCGCACTGGTTACCAATGCTCTAATTTAATTTGTGTTTATTCAACCGACAAATATTATGACCTCAATTAATCTAAAATTTTGATAAAAAAACGAAAATCATTTTGTTTCTCTCACCTTTTTCCTCACGTAAGCATTCAGTACTAATACATTCCAATTTTAAGTCTATAAAAATGAATGACTATCCCGAGTTTAAGGTCTTCCTTTAAGCTTCTTGCCATACGACACATAGTTGCTAGAAATAACACTGACCCACACTTTAATACCTGATTTTCACGGTAATTCCAAATACTAAGGAAAGAGCTGCGCAGTTTTTAATCGATTGGAATTAGGTGCGATTAGACGATATATTTTTCCTTCCGAAATAAATTTTGTGAGCCTATCAATAATTCAAATTTGAATAGATTGCATGTTCGTAAAACAATTGACGCGCAAAACGTTTGTGTTTCCTTGGCTCTGTAGTCAAATGCATAAAAATACGATCGTGTCAAAGTGGTACTATAGGTTACAGCCTCTAAAATTGGAAATGAACCTTTTCCTGACTTGCCTTATCGAGGCAAATTTGACGTTCCGCAAATATACGGGTATTGAAATTTTAAGGTGAATGCCGATGAACGCAAGAAATCACTAGCATCGCCTTGTTCCTGTGGTGACTCTCAAAATTAAGGGTCCTTCAATGGACTGCATAATGATCTGAGATATTCGATTTATTATGACCTGTAGAAGGAACGAGTATCCAAAAGGCCACATTATTTCTCTTGCAATAATTATCTTCCTTCACTGTCTCAAGGATTACATTCATAAGGAAAGTTCTCTCTGCCTCTTGGGAGTAATGCAATTCAGAGAAGAAAAAGTATTTTCTGATGCCTAAGTGAAAATCTTTTTTAAACAATGTGAAATTAATCAAATTGCGGTGATCGAGCTCTGGCGAACTAGGTTAAGGTACGAAATATTAAATTATATCATAAATAGATAACAAGCATCAAATCACCTGAATAATAATATTTCACTAGAAAGTTATATAAAAGTTAAGCAACTCATGAAAAATCTATGAGGGTGGATCATTGCTTCTCGTTTTATAATTTGTAAATATAATAATTGTAATATAATAATAAAAATATAATAAAAAATAAATAAAATAACTATTACTCCGCTGGACTCACAAATTCCAGTTGAATTTTCAGAGGATCAATGCAAACGAAAAATTCCTATTCAGGCATGCTTACACCTTTGTTATTTGCGGAATGTATTAAAAATATTTTACTATATTTTTTCCGTTATAAATTGTTCAAAGAGAAAGAATTAACGCATTTTCTACCCTTTTTTGAAACAAAAAGTGCATGTATTGTTTAATTGAAAACTTTTGTTCAATTGTAGAATTTAAGTCCAAGGAATTATTGCATTCATGCGAAAAAGATATGTAAAGTAAACAATGAGACGCAAGGAATGTTTAACTGACCGTATATATCCTATAATATTGATGCTAGGGTTTTATAAGGAACAGAAAAATAGTTAATCGCCTTGAAAACGTGGATAATTTAACAAAAGATAAAAATTGCGTCCAATAACAAAATAGCGCTAATAAAAACGATAACAATAGAAATAGCATATGATTTGCTTTTTACTTCACATTATCCCCTTCCCTTGCCTCGAGTGTTTCGTGTGTTTGCGTGTGCTCCCCTCAGTGAATCTTTCCCTGATCCCTATAAAAACAATTTGGACCTAACGTTTTCCCCCCGGTCCCTTGTGTATTTCGTGTGAGTGTCCCCCCGTCAGTGCACCTCTACTGGATCCCAAACAGCTCCGGCATTGAACAACAGGGATGTGTGCTGTCCGCCTTGACGTGGACGTTTGATGCGGAATAACTGCCGGTGAATACATGTGTCTCCCCACTTGAGGTGCCAAAACTTTACGGCCAGTTGGTGTAATTTTTATCTTTTGTTATTCCGTTGAGCTCCACCCATTTCAGTGGATAACTTACATTATGAATGCTACTCAGTTGACTTTTGCTGATTGAATGTTACCTAACTCAAAGTTAAACTTGGAGGGAGGCAAGCGACGCCAAAATACAGAATTATGGTGAACACATTCCATACCAAACAATTCAGGGCTGAAATGTAGGATCTGCTCCATGATGGGGGTAAAAAATGTTTTCAATAATGAAAAGTTGAATTCGTTGCGAAAATTTTCCTTACAGAGAATCGGGACCACCTAACGCCTCTTGCTGCCAAGGAGACATCGTATTTAACTTAATTCGGACGGTGGGATTTCCTGAAAAGAGAAAGTTTTATTATACCATACGTTCAATCTTCCTCCCAAGGTCCAACTTCCCCTTACGATCCGCTTACCCATTTCCCTCTCTAATGCCTGGGAAATTCCCCCGAGTCCCACCGTTTATAGTATGAACTTTATACCCCTTCCTACGGGCGATTGCATTCTAATCCTCGTTCTCCACGCCTCTACTTCCTCACTATATATACTGTATGCAAAATGCTTGAGCTTCCCACTTGACAATGACGTAGACCGTCCAAACTATTCGCAAAATTAACCTGCTATTTGTGGAAAACTCAATTAACGTCAGTAGTACCGGACTTTGCGACATACGTATTTGTACCGACAGGGGTAAATTAGATCTCTCAGAGGTAATTTGTTTGCCTAAGGGACATTGTCGTTTTTAATGGAAACAATTTGCTAAACAAATATCTTTTATATGAAACTTTACATTATTTGGCAAGACTAATGGTTTTTATCAACGTATAATAATTTAGCGATTCAACATGTAGGATGGGGCGCTTCGTATGAGGGTTTGTATCCCGGGATTTACTCTGCTTATATGTGATTCATATATAAATACATATTTTGACTGTTTATTAACTATTTTTACCGATTTTTAGCAAAATCTAATAGCTGTAAAGCAAAATATTCGCACAAGAAATAGGCAATAAAACTCCATCTGCAATGACAAAACTTAAAAAAACAGGCTAGAGATGGCCTAAGTTCAAAATGACCACTCTGGTACTGATAGGTAGAAGGTAATGTGCATTAAAAATTTTCACTGCGATGAAGTTCCATTTATCACGTTATATTCCTGTCATAAGTATATAATTTTTTAAAATATACAAGAAATGGGATGATTCATTCAGAAGTAATAGATTTTCTTAATTGAAGAGGGATCAAAATGACATATTCATTAATATATATCAAATTCTCAGGCTTCACTTGATGGAACCACATTGCGATGGTTTGTTAATAGATTCACTTTGTAATGTTCCACAATAGTATTGAGGAAAATTACTAAGTGAATACCCACAATACTATTGTGGAGCATAAAAAAGTGAATTCATCTCCAAACCATGACATATACATCAATTCTGATTATACCTCTTTACTCTGTTTCGGCCTTAAAATATGTAATCAATTATAACTTTTTCGACCAATATAATATAAATAAATATAAGATTCTTGATTATTTTGTCATTTATATAATTAACTCACAGCCAACATTTCGCCAAGTATATTGGAATCCTCAGACAAAACAAAGAGAAATACAGCCAGAAAATCATACAAATATTAGTACAAAAGTGGAGAATCGAAAATCTACCTACAATTGAGCTTAATATTGAACAATAACAAAGTTAATAACAACTACGACCAGTAAAGAAATATGTAAATAACCAACAATTCAATTAATATAAACCATGTACAAATTTTGAAGAAAAATTAAACATTAATAAATAGAGATAAACATCATAATTCACAATATTAAACTCATAAAACAATTAAAAAAGAAAAATTAACATTAGCACTAATTATATTTGTTCTTTATATTAAAAAAAAACAAAAAGCACAGAATTTAATGGGGGTTTATCGAATCAAACCAATATAAATTCCACTAAAGCTTTAAGAATTTATTTTTATGAGCAAATCTTTGAGAATTCCAAGATTTTTCACCCTAAACTGGGTCCCAGTGGAAAATAGCTGTGTTTTCGAGCCAAGGCAGTATTAATGTTGTTATTAGTTAGATACATTTTGTACATAGTTAGTTAGATGTAGAGTTAAATACATGAGTAACCAAATAGTAAAAGTATTATTGTTGATTAAAATATATTTTGAATATGATCAAAGTACGCCGCCGGCATGGGTGTTTGCGGGTGAGACGCTAATTGTGATATCCGCTTCTTAATATCCCATGACTCGCTTACACTTAGGAAATTGCGAGGCAATGAGTGTATGCACTCAAACCTCATTTTACTTAGGCATCATCCGAAAGTTTTAACATCAGCGCTGAAGTTATATAACGTCTGAAATCTTCACCGAAACCGGTTGCTTTTGTTTACTCACTGTTTGTTGACTCAAGTTGGGGTTTTCCTGGCTCTGAAACTACGGGAGTTACTTGAAAACACGAGACTGAGAGAGAGGGAGAGAGAGAGAGAGAGAGAGAGCCGGAATGTGCGTACATGCAAGCGAGAGAACGCGAGAGATATTAAATATTCGAGTGAAGACAGTGAATGGCTGAGGAAACAAACTTTGGAGGCAAAAATGACGCGTTACTGCTCATCTCTAGAAGATATTGTAGGGAGAGCGTGTATTTGGTTCAACTGAAGGAAGCAACCGGCTTTCATTAAAGAGTGCACCTTAAAACTTTCAAGTCAGGGGGGTGGTGGGAAGCTGACTACTTCAGTTTTTCTTTCTCCCACCGAAATATTCTCGTTCTTCTATGCCCTCGGAGACCGTTTTCGCGTAATAAATGAGGAGCAATAGGAATTACCCGCCGGAGAAAATTGGTTAATGAGAGTCATTTTTTTGCATACATTTTTTTTCGTTTTCGCGGTCCCACACTTGTCTCGCCATTCATCCGACCAACACCGAGTCAGGAGAATTGTTCGGCGCAACTAGTTTAACTTGAAATAACCGGGAGCGGAGTGGGAAAAAGTTGAGGCCGCTTCGTTCTTGGGCGTCCCATTTCCTGGAGGCCTTATCCTTATAAAAAGAGGGACGTTGGGGGTGGGGAGTAGGAACGTTAAGGAAGGAAGAATCCAATATCTTTTGCACCGCGGAACATACCTGAGCCAAATTCATTTTCATCGCAGTTTTGAGGGGAAAAATGAGAGGAAGTTGGCTGGAAAAAAATGGGACGAGTGAAGGGGAAGGTGCGGAGAGAGGGAGGTTGCTGGTTTGGGTAAGGAAGCTGACAAGGGGTGTGGAGAAAGAGATAAAGGTGTGGGGTGGGTTTGTACGGTGGAGTCTGAGGGGTTGAGCTCAAGCCGGGGTGGCGAGGTAAATTTCCAATCTTGCGCTATTACTTGCGTTCCCCTCTGCGTTTTGGCAGCATAGTCCGGCCTACTTTCTACCAATATGAATTCTATGAAAATTTGCAAGAATCAATTTGCAAAACTTTTAAAGAGACGATTCACAAAATATTTATCTAATGTCATTTATCATTGCCACATGAAACATAATGAAACTTGAAATACAGCAGTAGACGAGATAATTATAAAAAAGCCACATAAAATGAAAAAAGGGCAAATATAAAATATAAAGCCAACAAGCGGTAAAAGACGATTTACGAAATATTTTGAGAAACATTTGTCATATGTTATTTATCATTGCCTTATGGAATATTTAGTGAAACCGGAAATACAATGGTAGACAAAATAATTTCCAAAAAATAGCCGTATAGAATGTAGAAAGGGCAAGTCTAAAATGTATAGCCAACATACGTTAAAAGATCATGATAGCTGCCAATTAGACTGATTTACTAAGATTTTTTATTGGGTAGAAAATATTATTTGATTGAATATCAAATGCTACCCTCTGATTTTGCTAAGAAGTCCTTTAATCTACACACACTGTTGCCTGTAGGGTATTATGTGGACTAAATACAGAACAGGGTCTTCTCAAAATGGGGCATTTCAAAAGAAATAAAACTATCCTTAATATGAATCACGAAAGTTTGGATACAGTCACGACTATTTTTGCAATGCCATTCCAGAAAATTCTATTTTTGTGCATTTCCTTACTCGCGGTGACATAAATTGACGGCCTTAAGGGATATATACTGGTTCTCCCTGCACTGTAGTAAATGCTGTGCTGTTACTGCTTCCATATAGAATAGTATACTTCTTACAAACCCTTATAAAGTTTTAATCAAGTACAGTGTACCGCAGTCCTGCAGAGGAATTAAACCAGGCGACTTACTTTGTTTTTGCTTAAAGATATGCAGTTGCCCTTATCGTTAAATTTATTTTACATTCCATATATCATACATGAACGAAAAAACCTTTTTTCCGCTAATTCCAAGTCCCTAATAACGGTATTTCCCCGGGGTAAAACAAAGAATTAGAATTATGTAGTAATTATAACATATTGTACTTCTTCAATCGTAAACAAAACTAAATATAAATCTTCAGAGTCAATCAGTCGCCCAGATTTGTCACCTATTTTACATTCATATGAACTGGGTTAATATATAATAGTCCATGGGGGTTAATGTTTTCATAGAGTTAGAAAATATTACCCTAAGAACATTTCATGGCCGTTAAAATCCAGGGTTTTACATTACTAGGCTTATTGTGAGAGGGGTAAACAATAATTTTATTGAAAAAGTACTGAAAAAGACTTGTACTGAAAAATTCATTAGTATTATAACCAGAGCTCAATTCTGATTCTATTAGTTTTTAACTCGAATTAATACAAATTTTATTCACAAAACTTATAGAGTACCACGTAAATAAATAAAATAGACCCGACCCGTATTATGACAAATGATCCTCATCACCAGGTCAGTTTTGTGAATAAAATTAATTAACCATGGAATACCACCAGGTGACAGAAGACAGAGTTTTACTTATTCGTCTAAATACACTGTGAATGTGACTTCCATGAATAAATAGTATTTGTGATACTAATCAGCAGTAGCATGTCAAACCGCGTACTAAATTTTTAGCAACATTTTATCAACGTTGTTACGTTCTCAGCGTGACCTTTTCCAACTCGATAACATATTCACGATTACATTAATTGGCGGTGCCACGGCGAGAAAATATCATCGACAGGTATCTGGTTTTATCGCGCACTCTTCTCCTGACCGCTTTTGGTCATCGCCAAGCTGCCTGGAGAGAGTGACATAGCTTGGCCATGACCTGAGATGAGTCTTTTCGCATGTCAGATGTAGAGCCAACCAGTAGCGACATTCCCAGTGTTTCCCCGATGTGGATGAATGTACACGTACTCATGAAAAAATAAATCAATTGGCTCACCTAGGAAAATCTCAGGGTTCCCTTGCGATGAAACGCACTGCGGATGTACAAAGGCAGCACGCAAGACTTGGAACGAAAGGGAGAAACGCAGAGGGCAAAAATCTCACATGACGCGCCGGCTTTAAGTTGGTCTCGGGAGAGGGTGGAAGAGAAGGGAGGTTTCTTCATGAGGCGAGGCGGAGGGAAAAGACGAGAGAAATTTAACGGGGACGAGATGGCGGGATTCGCAGGTGAAAGAAGCCGGCTGAGAGGAGATTAGGGGTTGAAGGGAGGTGCCACAGAAAAAGGCCCCGCGGGGGTGGGGAGGAATCTGGCGCGAGAGCTTGAGTGGAGGAGGTTTAAAGGTAGAGAACCGGGGAGGAATGGTAGTGGGCGGGCCACGCTTATGCATCTGGCCCGCGAGCGCAGATTGTAGAGGGAAGGGAAAGAAATAAGCAGGCGGGCGGATTTACACCGGACGGATGGAAAGGAGAAAAAATCATTTTCGGGGCCCGGGAAAGCCTTGAGGAAGGCTAAGGAAGCGAGGGAGATATAAAAAAGGAACACGTAATTCAACGGGAATGTCGCGCGCGGACGTCTAAATTTGGGCGATTCGGAATTGTGAACGTTTCCGGCTGGAATCCTATATGTGCTGCTAACAAAAATGGACAAGTAGCATATACATATATATATATGTACCATAAAATGAAGTATGAATATCTAGAAAACATTTTCATAAAATTTGTCAAGTCTCGGATAGTTTTTCTGCAATATAACTCTGGATATTAGAAAAAGGAACATAGAAATTAGGTCCTGGCTGGATCATGCAGCAGCCGCTGTAAGATAAGGAAGCGGTAAATCAAAGAAGTCTTTTTACAAGATTTTGTTCTTTCACGGTGAGTTAAATATATGAATTATTCTCGAGTTTCCGTCCGAGAAAGGATTTTTGCCGCTGCCAACGTTTCAATGGAATACTCTTCCATCGTCTTCAGACCAATGATTCCCAGGACATTCTGTCTACGCTCATATACCTGTCTACTCGAGGTGGGTGGCATTGTTGTGTCTTTTTTTCGTTATTTTTTAAATTTTATTTAATTTGAAGCCTGTTTATTTCAACAATTCATGAAATAACAACTAGAAAGACGCGTGTAAAATATTTGTATGTTTAATCTTCAAAGGGTTAAAGCCTGTTTTGATGAGTTTTACCTCTAGCTTGGGTTTTTATTCTTATAGATTAATTAACTAGACTTTTTTGTTGTTTGGAGAGAAGACTTGCGTTCATTTACACTTATAAATGAATGAGAATCTAAAGCGCTTTCTTGAAGAAACATGTGTTTAATTATATATCTGTAGCTTCTCATAAATTTTGTTTCATTCCATACAACGAACCTAATTTTTAATAGAGAGCGAGATAGGGCAAAGTTACGAGGGCATGTTATCATGAAAGAGGATGGTGATAGTAAAAAATATTTCAGGGATATTTGCGGTGCTAAAAGATTCTCAGTGTCTATAATTTATCTTCATGCAGTAGCATGTTTCAGTAATAATATACATGAACACGAAGTGGAAGCTGGAGCATATTCTTCCTGCCGTACCTATTTGAAACATATCGCAGAAATGTGAAATTGTTCCCGTACACTCGAGTATTTTGCTTCTCACAGAGGCATTCCTACTAATGTGAATGATGGGAGACGCAGAACAGGTTACCAGGGAAATTATCTCAATGCCAATCAGGTGTGAAAACTGACATCAAAAAAACGTCCACGCTTGACAGTGCGATATATCGGTGTCAATCGATTGACCAGTTATTTGCAACTTTTTCTTTGAATTCCATTTCAAGTAATTTCCACTTTGGTAGTGTCTCTGATAACTGAATTCATGTTTTCCTCTAGTTATATTTCCCCAAAGTAATGTTCTAAAAACATTATTATATCTCACGCTCTGAATGCTAAGGAATGTCAGCTATTGGATAAAGCTTCATACAAACCACCAATAACGCGATATTTAAATATACAAAATTCTATGGAATATGTGAGATTCTACAAAAGGTGTCCTCTTCTAGAGAATTCACTGAAAACTAAAAGGAATGTGTTTGTATTTCCGCTTGCTTTAGTGACCATAGAAGCATAGCTTTACTTTGGTCTTGGTTGTTTTAACACTGAGGAAATCATAAGTAAAAATGATATCACATAATAATGGTTACTCACAGTAGTTAATCTCGCTCATAAACATTTATAAAGTGTTATATTATGGCTCTGCGGTAAATTCCCCATTAATTATTGTTCTATGTAAATACACCATGAGTAGTGAAGTCAGAGAAAAAAGTGCTGAGAGCGCAAGATTATTTCTGCAAATTTACTGAAATGAGCTAACATCGCGAGGATCTTTTCATTAGAAGTTTTCTCACGGCCCTAATTACTGCGACTGAATTTAATTCACTAAACTAATCACATATAAGCGTTATTCCTCTGCTTCAATACAATTTACTGTTTTCGATGCGTACACGCATGAAGACAACCAACCAGGGTACGGTGTGCGAAAACTTTCATGTGGAGCGTGGCACTCTATGAATCGAATGCATGGACCATTGGAAATGCTGACAAGAACCGACTACAAGCCTTCAAAACCAGGTCCTGAAGGAGGACGCAGAAGATAAATGGACGTAAAAAATAAGAAATGAGGACGTGTTCTGACGCATTTAAGAGGAAAGGACTATGTGGAACACCATAAAGAATAGAAGAACGAGATGGATTGGATACACTTTGAGACACAATGGGTTTGTGAGGAACATAATTGAAGGAAAAATAGGGGGAAAATCCCCAGAGGAAGACCCAGGCATAAGTTCATGAACCAAATAAAGAGGAAAGTACATAGAAAGAGAAACTAGGAGGTAAGGGAAGTACTATCCCATAGGGATAGGGATATCTTCGACGACAGAGGTATTATCTATCAGCCATACAGGAAGCAAGTCGTCACAATGTGCATGAGAGACGGAAGCCAGATAGAAGCTAAAATTAACAAAGGAGTAAGACAAGGATGTAACCTCTCAGCAACACTGTTCAATAAGTACTTGGAGGAGGTCATACGAGAAGCGCAAGATACTGGACAAAGCGGAATAAAGATAATCGGAGAAGAAATAAACATGATCCGCTTAGCAGAAGATATCACAGTCGTAGCTGGAAACCGCGAGGTCTTCAAAGACCACTAAACATCATGGACCAAGTTCTCTAAGAACACAACATAAAAATATGTAAGACGAAGACAAAAATTATAGTATGCGGAAGAGAGAAGATGAACGCAAAAGCCACCCTATGAGGTGAGAAATTCGAGCAAGTGGATTCCTTCACCTATCTCGGAAGTACCATCACGTAGGGTGGAATCAAAGGAAATTGAGCTCTACGGCCTCTCAAGATTGCAAAAATTAAAAGATTCTCCAATGGCCGTAAAAATGGCAACACTCGTCAAACATGCTTGTGCCAAAACATGTTTGACGAGTGGTGCCATTTTTACGGCCATTGGAGAATCTTTTAATTTTTGCTACGTAGGGTGAAAAAGTACAAAGGACAGCAAACAGAATAGCCCAGGCTAAGAAGGCGTTCATGGGAAAATAAAACGGCTGCGCTCAAAGAGGATACGACTAAAAAGCAGGAAACAGTATGAGAAAACTTTGAAAACCCTGGATCGGAAGCATGGACCATTGTAAAAGCTGATCAGAATAGACTTGAGACTTTTGAAACCTGGTACTGGAGGAGAATGCTGGATATAACATGGGCGGAAAAAATAAGAAATTATGAAGTGTACAGAAGAATGGAGGAGGGAAGAACCATGTGGCACACCATACAGAAAAGAAGAACGAGATGGATTGGACACACTTTGAGACAAAATGGGTTTGTGAGGAACATAATTGATGGGAAA
This sequence comes from Ceriagrion tenellum, assembly GCA_963169105.1. Taxonomy (NCBI): domain Eukaryota; kingdom Metazoa; phylum Arthropoda; class Insecta; order Odonata; family Coenagrionidae; genus Ceriagrion; species Ceriagrion tenellum. Next base: position 96,469,464 of record OY720636.1, read on the forward strand.
ATCGTGGGGAAGGTAATCCAAGGAAGACCCAGGAATAAGTCCATGGACCAAATAAAGAGGGAAGTTCATAGGAAGCAATACCAGGAGGTAAGGGAACTAGCATGAAATAAGGAAAGGTGGATGGCTGCAGTCCTCCGATCTTAGGATTGAAAGACAAATGATGAGGGATATCTTAGGTTTGAACGACCAATGAATGAATGATGCATGTAGAATTCTCGACTTACCTCATTCGTGCATTTGAGGTTAGACGGGTTGGTTGACATGGGAAGATTTAATATTTTTGGGAATGGTGTATGGATGGAGAGATCTTTGCTGTCGGCAATTGACTACCGACGAAGGAGCCAAGGGGACCGCTGTTTGACGTCCCATCCGACGGACGGTGAACTGCACTTCAAGTGAAGGCACCCAAGAAGGGATCGGAAGTCCTCTGAATAATCTACGCCTCTTCCAGGATTTGAACTCAGGTCCTCGGGATAGAATAACAGTCACCACACCAATCCAATCCCTTGGAACATTTCACAGCAGAGAATAATTATCTAAATAAATATGAGAAAAAGGTAACAATGTGATCCCAGTTCCCAGTCTTAATGAAACTCTAAAATACGCGAGAGCGATATTGATAATTCAATATCGCGATCCGATAATTTTAGCATATCTATAAGTTCAAATATCGTCTTATAGTGCCCCGTAAAATATCGTGGTATACCTATCACCCGATAAAAATCGAAATATCGCGTCCCGATAAAATACCACGATATATTGTCGAGATTGTATAAAACGATAAAATGGTCATAAAAGTCATAAATTGAAATTTCATTAAATTTACAGTCACGATATTTTATCTTGATATTTATTGCGATACTTTAACGGGGCGCGATATCGTGATATTTTATCGGGGCGCGATTGCGATATTTTTTGGGTGATATATCAAGATATTTATCCAACAACGACGCATTGTGAGTTTTCAAAACTCACTGTCATATTCACGGTATATTAAAATATAGCGATAGTTTACGATTCACCCATATATCGTTCAGGCCTACTCTAAAAGCTATAGATTTTGTAGGTAATCTATGCGTGCGTATGAGAACAGAATCCACTTTCGGTTAAGTGAAGAACGGCTGAAAGAGAGAGAGAGAGAGAGAGAGAGAGAGGGGTAGAGAGACGTAGTGGGGAAAATGAAAAGAAGTAAGAGTAAAGGAAAACCATAACGTCAGAACGGATTAAAATGGTTTCCAGGTAATACCGCAGGAGAGAGGACGGAGCCAAATCGAAAAGTTTTGGTTTTTTGAGAGAGGGAGAACGAAAAAAAATATTGCTTGATGGAGCAGGACAGCTCGCCGTAGGAGAGCGGAGCGGAGGAGCGAGAGTGTCGAAGGGACGGATAAGCAACATGCTGGGGTGGAGGCCGGAGGAAAATGGGCTGGGGAAAATTCGCTCGTGTACATGGCGATCGAGGCTTGACCCAGTGGAGATGGGGAGGTTGTGTCTCCAAGGAGGGGAGGACGGAGGACCGTCCCCACTCGAGTGGCCGGAGCTTGAGAGATTGGTCAACGAGGCCGGTGAAAAGCGTTGCGGGAATGAGATGGCGAAATGATGGAAGGGACGCAAGGTTTCGCTAGATGCTGGCAAGGGTGAGGGTGGAGAAGAATATACGGTTCGAAATAATGTGAGGGAAAGCGGTGAGCTGAGGGAGTGAACTTTTGGAAATGAGGAACATGGATTGGAGAGGTATCTTTTCATTTCAAATAGTGTCCATATGAAGAGAATAATTTCAGATCCTAATGAAATTAAGAAATGTATTAATGGAAAAATTGTCGTAGAGTTACGCAGGTTATGGAACATCGATTTAAAAACTTGGTCTTAACTCACGTTTTTATGCATTCAATCTGCCTTGATCGCATATTACTGAAACTTAGATTTATCCAAGGTATCGACATATACATCTTTAAGCTCAGGCTCACCTAAGTCAGTTATTCTTATACAAAGGATTATAAGAATTTAGCTATCAGTCCACTGAACAAGTAAAAAGTGTTTGACGGAAATATTTTTCCCAACCATGTCAAAAACTTGTTAACGGTAGACCATTAAAATATTATATTCTTTGCGCCGCCATTACTCTGTATTCATCCACCAGCCTTCTGGCATGTGCTCATGTCTTATTGCCTTTTCTATTCCTTCTCTCCACCTAATTCTGGCCCTTCCTCTTTTTTTCTACCTTGCGGATTCCGCATTAAAATTTGCTTAGATAATCTCTCGCTCGTCATACTTTGTATGTGACCATACCACACAAGTTGCTTCTTTTTAATTTCATCGACTATTTTGTGGGTGACTCCCATTATATTTCTTATTCTCTCATTCGTGATTCTTTTCAGTCTTGATATATCATCAAGGTCGTCTCTAGAAATTCATCTCCGTAAAATTTAGCATTTGTTTTGTTTTTTCCTTCATCTGCCATATCTCTCTCACATATGTGACAGTGCATTTATTGATTGGACAGCCGGCTGAATAAATAATTTGTCCTGGCACTAATTTGTTGCAGTGCCTATCCTAAAAGAGAAATATGAAACGGCATTTGAAATTGCAAATTGAAATTGAAAGTGAAAGGTGGCCAATGTAGCGGTATGGAAATGTATTAAATAACTTTTATATGCTACTGCATTTCTTCGCAATCGATGAGCCACGTAGTTTTATCACACAATCACCAAACTTTGAGATAGTATTCATCCATTAAAACTCGACCATTAGGCAGACATCGGTTACGGGTGGGATTAGCGGGGAGGTGAGACGGGCGTGTTCAGCCAAAGGCGGGTATGTTTGTCGGTGTCCAGGGGATATGAGACCTCTTGAGCACCTCGATCATGTGGCACGACGTTTAACTTTCATGTTTGAGCCCTAGATGAAGAATAATACCAAATAAACGTATTAAATGCGGAGAGGAAAAGAGTATAAACATTACTCATGAATTGATGTGGAAGAGCTTAAAGTGGGTGCAGGCGTTAGATATGAGGGTGTGGAGAAGTATGGATAAGGTACGGCGTACCGATGCTGTTAGGAAGAGTCCATGGGGAATCAGCGAATTAGGAACACCTCACTGAATTTTTAGAATTAAATCTCTTATCGTATTCAATGGACATAAAGATATAATGTTAATTTAGTTATACAATAAAGATTTCCACTTATTTCCATGTATTCTAGTTGGGATAAGTAATTTTCATTAATCTAATTATTTTTATCAGAAAACGTCGGGACTCGCTCTTTTCAAGGATCTTTATCGAATCTATAAATTATCTTAAGTATTTTCTTGAAAACACTACCGAAGATTTGAGTTCGGAATAGTGTCAATGAAAGTAGATTGTTGCAGTCAATACAAGCAGATTGTTGCAGATGAAGAAAAGTCTCTAATCGCTTTATACGCATCATGTGACTAATACATATTAGTTAATAGTCGTGGATATCACTATCCAGCGCGAATTCTAAAACTAACATTTACTGTTTTCACTATACCCTGTGGTTTCAGGCTTGATGGAGTGGAATCGGAACATAACTAAGTATGGAAAAATAGGCAATTTCTACTGTGATAAAATTTCTTCTGACCGGCTTCACTTTTTACAGCATCTTCAGGTGATCTTTACCTGAAGATGTAGTAAAAAGTGAAACCGGTCGGAATAAGTTTTATCACTGTGGAAGTTGCCTATTTTTTCATACTTAGTACTGTTCTCAAGAATGAACTGGAATACATTTAGATTGGACTTTGTCTTATTTGGGGATGAATCTCGAAATTCGACAGCGTTAAATTACTTGGCGAAGTGAAAAACTTAAACTGCATTCCTAATGGACATCATCTACCTATGTTAGCACCTCAAGGTGGGTGAAAATTACCTAATTTACAGTTTTAACTACAAACTCTTTCTACCATGTCACCTGAATGCTGTTCATTGAGAAACGAACGAGTCTTGAATTAAAGAGGAAACGCTATTGCAGTTTTTTATGACATTTTTGGAAAATATTGTACGTTTCCCGGGAAATGTAACAACAATTCACTCGATAGCTCCAAAGTGACGCAAAAAATTTAAAGCATTAAAGTTGGTCATCATTGTGAACTGAAATGAAAGGGTTGTGAATTGTTCAACGCGGGCATTTATCCGTGAATGAAAACCAGGTCCATGCTAACACAGACATAGTGATAGGTTAAACATAAAATTATTGGAGAGAGCATATGAAACCAATTTTTCAGGCTAAATTTTGTGGAAAATTGATATATGAAATGAAATCTCATTTCAAACTATCCGTACTGGCTAAAATTCGACCATGGTTTCGAAAAATAATGGAAATATGAAGATACCCGGATAACACAAGAGATTGTCTGTCAAAAAATCAAACGAGACTTTGCTTTAACGTTCCCAAAAGTCTAGCGTAAACTATGGAGGAAGTACAAGGGACATCAACAACCGGGAAAAGACAAAAACTGATCTCAAAGAAGATATAACGATACACACGGAAACAGTATGTAAAACACGTGGGGAGCGTAACATTCTATGGATTGGAGGCATGAACCATTGGAAAATCTGACAAAAACAAACTAAAAATATTCAAAACCTGGTGCTGTAGGGTAATGCTGAGATTAAAATGGACGGACAAAATAAGAAATTATGAAGTGTACAGAACAGTAGAAGAGAAATGGACCATATGGAACACCATACAGAAAAGAAGAACAAGATGGATTGGACACACCTTGAAACACAATGGGTTTGTGAAGAACATAATTGAAGGCAAAATAGAGGGAAAGGACCCCAGAGGAAGACCCAGGAATACGATCATGGACCAAATGAAGGCGTAAGCCCGTAGGAAGAGATACCAGGAGGTAAGGGAAAGAGCATCAGATAGGGAAGGGTGGAGATGTGCAGTCAACCAATCTTAAGATTGCACAATCATTGATTAATCAAGATACTCAGTGTGGAAAATATGCGAAGAGAGATTATATATTATGTTCTATTAACTTTATTTCAATTTATCCCATTTAATACCAGTTTGGATCGATTATAGCAATTTTTGCACCCATGGTCAGTATTAATAAGTCAGTGTGGAGAGCAAAAACCGTGATTTTATTTCATAGATCATATGAATCTATATACTGATAGAAATTAGTGCTCGAGCTTAAACATTCTAAAAAATCTTACGAAAGTGACGGAGGAAGTACAGCAGATATTTCGTGCAGAATAGCGCAAGCCCATGGCAAGAGAAGAGATAACTACTCTACATAAGGAAGATATGACTACATACCATAATACAGTAGGTGAAAACATTGATGAGGAGCGTAGCACTCTACGGATCGGAAAAGACTGGAAGCCTTCGAAACCTGGTACTGGAGAAGAATTCTGAAAATCAAATGGACGGAAAAAATAAAAAATAAATGATTAAGTGGACAGAGGGAGGAAAGGATCAGATTGAAAACCATACAGAAAAGAACTAAATGGATTGGACACACTTTGAGACATAATTAATTTGTGACGAACATAATTGATGGCGAAATAGAGGGAAAAGTCCCCAGAGGAAGAACCAGGAATAAGTTCACCTACGAATAAGTTCAAATAAAGACAAGAGTTTATTGGAAGTGACACCAGGAGGTAAAGGAACTAGCATTCAATAGGGAAGGGTGGAGGGCTGCAGTCAATCAATCTTCGGATTGTACTTACAACCGATGATGATCAAGATACCCAGTGTGGAAAGTATACGAGGAGAGATTTTATATTATGCTCTATTTACTAAAGTTCTATTTTTTTCATTTCACATCAATGTGGCTTGATAATAGCATCTATTGTCGCAAACATGTTCAGTATTAATAAGCCAGTGTTGAGCACGCAAACCGAGATTTTATTTCATACAGCAGATCAATCTATATACTGAGAGACATTAGTGCTCGACCCAAAGCTTTCTTAATAATCTAACGAATGCATATTGCTCATAAGGGAGCACCACAGAGTGTTGCGTTATATTAGGCCAGCATTTCACACTCACAAATCTGTGGGTGGAGAATCGTTGGATACGGGCATTTTATCCCTCAAAGAAGTCCTGGGAATCGCCCGCACTGGAAGGAGGGGTGCGGGATGAGCGCTCAGAGATGAGAAGTGGCGAAAGGAGTTTGAGGAGAACACGGTTGCGCCATTTTGTTCGCACGATGGAGGCGAGTGAGTGGATGAGTGATCGCGGCGGCGGTGGAGACCCCTGTGGGGGGGGGGACGACGCTCTCCTCCGCCTCTTCTCTCTTCTCAGCCACACACAAAAGGCTCGGAGGCGGGAATGTGTACATGAGGCGACGCGGATATGACATTAAAGGGGACGCGCCGAAGAAGTCTGGACCAGCGCACGCAGGTAACTCGCGAGAGAGGCTTGGCTTGAGGTGGTTCTAACGAATTTTGCTTACGCAGCATTATGCATGAAACTTTGCATTCGTGAAATTAATTCTAATACAAGGTAAAGAAGACAAAAGTGAAAAAAAACCATGCCACTGATTTATTTTAATGGCAATTCTATGCTATTTTAACCAGCAGCTTTATGGCAGTAGGCGTATATTTCGATATAGTGCGATTAAATATGTACAGATTGGCACCTATATTTGATACATCTCAAGGAAATGTAGCCGAAAGTGTATTTAGAAATGTACTTTCAGCCAAAAAAATCAAAACAGGCTTAGGAAGCGGATTTAAAAATGTTTTATTTGAAGTTTTGTGCTTGTGCTTTGTGAATGAGCTGAAAAATGGCCAGTCAGGAGGAAAGAAAAGAAATGTTTAGAGGGTTTTGAAATGTGGCTATGGAGAAGAATGGAAAGATTTAAATGGAGTGATAAAGTGAGAAACGAGGAAGCACTGGCAGAAGTAAATGAGAAAACGAATATTTGAGATCAATAAGAATCAGGAAGAGGAACTATATGAGACTCATTCTCGGGAAAAAATGCTTGACGAAAAGAATATTAGATGGATAGATAGAGGGAAAAAGAGGTAGAGGAAGAGAAAGAAATAATATGTTGACGTATATTACAAATAGAAGGGAGTAACGAAGTGAGATCAATGAGAAGAAGGAAGGCGAACTGCATGGGACACGTCCTCGGGAATGAATACCTGCTGATAAAAATATTGAGACCAAAAGAAGGAGAGGAAGGCGAAGAAATTATATGTTGATGGGCTTTAAGAATGACAGGAGCTACGTAGAGGTGATGAAGGCAGTGCAGGGTAGACAAGCACGGAGGGACCAATGTAAAGAAACCAGTCTCTGGACAGATTCACCTCAAAAGAAGATAAGCGAAATGATACATTCCATAATATAATTATGGTGGCTAGCAAATATCAAGATACAGTGATACCTGTATAAAACGACCACCGACGGTTCCCTTGAAAAATTGTAGTTATCAGGGGTGGTCGTTCGACAGGGTTTTTTTCTTTTTCTTGGAGTGCATATTATGCAAATGAAGGGGTGGCTGATTTAAAAAAAAAAAACGGAAAAAATCTTGAAGCGACGGTTTTGTTAAAACATGTACAGATGGCGTTTATTTTCTCATAATTTAGTTGCTTCTTGGAATTTTCAATGCATATTAATTTCATGTGCACATACAGTGAAACCGGAACTAAGCAATCACCGACATTTCCGCTGAAAATTGGTCGTTGAGAGAGGTTTCATTTCACTGTATCATGCTGAGTGCAAACCATGCACTTACAATTTATTTTTGCCTAAATTTCGAATTCGGCGCCATCAAACCCAAGTCAAACCAATACTTCCATTAAGAGTAGAATTTTACAATATAACACTCAAATCATTTGCATCAATTTATGCGCAGGGATTTCTGCCAAATCAATCTGAGCATATTTATGTACTTAGTGAAGTGTGGTCATAGTACTTTTTCGGCTTTCCAACTTTATAAAAATGTGCACTCATTGTCTCATCATTCCTGCCACCTTAAGACGAACAGCTAAATACGTTTCTTATTTCCCTGAGAATTCCGTTAGTAAAAGGGAACCCATTACTTCTCTCTCTTTTTATCATGAATTGATGTGTGCAAATGTGTCAATAGTGTCCCATATATCGTCATTCGCCATTTCATTTGATTCCTCGTACTTACAAATATTTCTCACCCCACAATGCCTTCATAATTTAGCACCGCAACACGCCAATCTGCTTACCTGCTTTTCACACAATGCTTCTTCGTCTTGAATCAAGCCCTCCTTGCCCCAAAGTTCCTCTCCCATTTATTCTCACAACCCTCATGAGCCACCATTTCCCTCGAGTCAGACCCATCTTCCTGTCTTTCTCCGGCATCGCCGGTGACATTTCGGGGGTTGGAAGAAAGTAATTTCAAATAAAGTTTATATTTTCCATTTGTCTAAACAAGTGTTCTCTTTCACTATTTAATTGAAAATTGGCAAAATAATTGCCTGGTAAAAGTAAAGTATTTAAAGTGAAGATTACTGGAGCGGACGTGTTTTCAGTAATTTGTCTATCTTCCGATGAAGCTTCAACCATTCAAGTGTATTGTCTACTTCCATAGCCACTCATCAATTAAATATATCTATTAAAAAAATCAGGTAAAAATATTCTGCAATGGTCGAAATGATTGGCACCACTCGTCAAAAGAAAGAAAAACAATATTTACTGCGTTGGTTTAACGGAAATGTCAATGGCCAACCACAGCATCTCAACCAGATAACTTCTCTGTGGTGGTTACGGGAATGTTAAACCCTCGCCAGTTACCACTCACAGACACATACACTCAACCCATAACTGGATCTTTCACAGGGTTAAAGAGACTTCGTTAAGGATTCCTGGGTAATAACCTGCAATGACGCTGCCTGCGAATGATTACGGTAATATTAATTCCACGCAAGGGACATAAACAGAGCAACCACATGCTAAAGAACTCAGAAAAACCACTCATTCACATATTCAAATGGGCTCAACTTCTGAGAGAATCGGACTCAAGATGAGCTAGGTCCAAGAAAGACAAGATAGGAAAATACGATGTTGTGCGGATGTTCGGATACGAGTCTTTCGGCCACAAGGTGAGCCTCTTCGGCAAACTGAAGGGGAAATACACTAACAACACAAGGTTGAAAGTGTGTTTTTGTGTGTGTGAAAGGATGAGAACAGATGTTGTATGAATACGTAAATGAAGAAAAGGAGGAAAGGGATAATGAGCCAATGACAGTTGCGCGTTTCTTTGATTTTAATAATATTTTTTGTTGAATTCCTCCGAGAACTTACTTAACTGTTTTTACCAGTGATCGGAGCCATCATCTCTCCATCATTCCATCTGTCTTCTTCTTTTACTATTATCTATTCAATTTGATGCACAGTACATTATCTACAATTTTCCTTTGTTCTCCATGCGCGAAATATGCTAAAACTATCGAATTCTTTGCTGCTTAACAAACAGCACTTCGAGTTAACCACCTCACTCAGATTATTCAATATTGCATTTTTCTCAATTGTCTACATACATTTTGTACAGTGCAGCATAGTAAATAAGAGGATAATTGAAATCAATATAAAAATAAAAATTAATCCAAATTAAACTTTCGGAATCTTTTTAAAACACCTGTTTCTGTCTGACTGTTTCAGTCCACAATAGTGCTGTAGAGGAATGGAAATTTTTTAAATATTTTCTTTAAGACTGACTTTTACTTTTTATTCAGGATCATTCCTTTCTAGTTCAGTTTTTTCACTTTCTTCCACAGTTCGCCCATGGCTTTTCCTCCTTTTAAGATGCGGAGCGTAAACATCTCTTTTATGCAGGATCCTCGAACACATTGTTGTTAGTAATACTATGAAATTTCTGGATAATCATAACTTCTTACATAGCAGTCAGCACGGCTACCGTAAGGTAAGCTCCTGCGAAACACACGATATCCTACCTCTTACCTCATGATATCCAAAAACCAGGTGAATCAAAAATCAAATCGACGCGATATTCCTTGGTTTCAAGAAAACATTCGACAAGTTTCCTAAAAAAAATTCATTAATTATTTACAATCATGCAGAGTTAAAAGACAAATAGTGATATGGATATGTGACTTTCTCAGCGATCGAAAAGAAAAAAATGTTATTGATGGTATTAGTTCTGATACTGTCGAAGTTACATCCGGTGTTTCTCAAGGAAGGGTAATCGGCCCTCTTTTATTCATTATTTATATTAATGGCCTAAGTTCTAGAGTTAGCAGAATATTAAGATAATTTGCAGACGATACAGTTATCTACTGTGAAATAAGCGAAGACGCGGACTTAGAATCTCTGTCATCTGACATTAACAATGTTCATTCGTGGTACTAGGAGTGGGGGTTAGAATTAAATATCAGTAAATGCACGACAGTTCACTTTTTACGAAAGTAATCACAAAAATACCATACCTATGCTGTCAGTGGAGTAAACAAAATCTTCAGATACTATAAAATATCATGGAAATACCTTAACTTCTGATATATCGTGAGGATTACACATACAAAACATATGTGGCACAGCATAAAAGAAACTAGTTTTTGATAAGCGTATAATGGGAAAAAGTTAAAGAGAGATGCTACTTCGCACTGGTTAGGTCAAATAATAATACATAGTTTCAATTTAATATAATTTATAATCGCAAAATTATATAAATTTATCTAAATTGTACATATTCAATAGTTCACATAAGGTTTGTTTATTCTTTACAGCTCCGAAATGAGGAGGTTGTCATCTCTGGTTGAACATTTGCCATTAGTGTTTTCCTTGTAGAAATAAGACGAGTAACAGCTTTACGTCTGTTGGAATACCTTTATTTGCAGTGCTTTGATGTGCTAAATTCGTTCTATATGATAATTCAGTAAAATTGAACTTTTTTAATATCAAATTTATGGTGCACCATAAATAATGATAAGAAAAGTAGCAGCTGGATGAAAAAACAGAGAGTTACAAACTTAAAACTGACTTAACTATGGTACATTGATTGGCGATAAAAAATCGGCATAAAAATGAATATTCGTATTTACTAAATTATGAAACACGTATAATGGAGTTCTAATTAGTCTTTTATTCAAAGGCTGGTGCACTCCATAGCATTTTCAAATCACAATTTTCAGCCTCATGGAAAAAGAGACATGCTCCAAAATACAATGAAAGGAATAAATGTAGAACAAAATGAATGTGCAAAATAAAACAATAAAGATATTAGTCAGTTAGCTCATAAAAGAATAAAATGAAGAGCTGCAGTGAACCAATGTTCTTTACGACCAGTACACGGAAGATAAAGTACCACTCAAGCGATATCCGGAAGCACGTCAATACACGGAAATATTCATTAAATATCGGCGACTAAGGTTTTGGCGTTGTAGGTTATTATGAAATAGAGCCGCGCCTCAGATTCGAGTACCGATTAGTGAATTAATTTGCCTAAATTAAACACGTAAAAGGGTACATCATTCTCTAAACACTGTGTTGTGGTATTTTGGAAAATAATGCTTATAATTCCTAGAATTACAAACTCTCTAAATGGAAGACTGGAAAGATTCAAATTTCTAAGTCCGATTCAGCATCAGGATGAAAACTATTTGCTGCAAGAGAAATTAAATTTAAGTTCACTTTATTGGATAATATTATAAACAATGTTGAATTGTTTCACGCCAGTCAGCATGGAACATTTTTCCCCGCTTTCTCTGCTCAACAGCTCGTGAAAAGAAGGAGGGATACTGGTTAAAATGGAATATAAAGGTCATTTTCTTTAAAACCTAGATTGAGGAATAAAAACAGAATTTGTGCAGAGCAAGAATATATTCCATGCGTCATTTTATCATAGAATTCTTCATAAAATTATGCAATACGAAATGGTAATCCTTACAAATCTCAAATAAACAACTTAACTGTACCATCATATAAGCTTGGTCTCTCAAGATAGATTTAAGACGCGGATTTTGGATAAATCATCCACACGAAATCCTCTTGAAGTTCGTATGTTACATGGATAGACACACATGCGCCTATCTCAGGCAGTAAAAGCCCTGCATTCCATCTGTCACTCCTCTCTCGAGAAAGCGCGCACGAAAGTGAATAAACCCTCCTTTACACCTCGGTGGGAGTCAAATGTAACGACTGACGAGTGAGATGAGCAAGGAGAGACAGTGGAGAAAAGACAAGGGAGGGGTGAATATTTCGGGCGCGAGAGATAGTGGAGAAGTTCTGGGAAGGGGGGACACAAGGTTGCACCGGCATTCCGGACGAGTGGGTCTTCGTGATTTTTTCGCCTGTTTCGCCGTTCCCATCCACCGACGCACACTTTAATGCTCACATTATACATTCAGAATGCTTTCCTTCACTTCCGCGTGAGCCTTTCACGAACCACCGCCGAGCCTTTTTTCATCTAAATTTTTTTCAACGCCCCGAGGAAGAATTAAGTTTGCAAGAGCGCCGTCCCTCAATTACCGCACGACATCGAGATAAAAGGAATTTCTCAGCCGGGACGAGAGGGAGAGAGTTGAGTGCAGCGGAATAAGTCAATTAATATTATTTTCGTGGGACGCTTCACTGCAAAACGTACGAATTCCGCGAGGATTTGAGGACATCACCCGGGAAATTGAGTTTATTAAAAAAAAATAAATAAAATGAGGAAGAGAGGAAGCTAATTATTTTTCGCGGAAATAAAAAATTGATGGACATCATTAAAAATATGAAGTGTTACTTGACTTTAAATCAAATTATTAAAATATTCACCGAAAGAGTGATGCATTATTGAAATGAGGCTGGTCGTTAATTATTAATAATGGTTAAATCAAGGTTCTTGAATAGAGTTATATATCGACCGCAAAGATTGGTTTTCCATTTAAAATAACAAACACATATAAGCTCTCTACCTCTCCACTATAAAAGTCTATTTCTACTGTTCATTTGCAATAATTCCAACTGACGAGTGAGATGAGTAAGGAGAGACAGTGGAGAAAAGACAAGGGAGGGGTGAATATTTCGGGCGAATATATAAAATATATAATTTTATTTCTCCATTCGTCTCTTTTTCTTTGGTAGCTATTGCAGCATCAGACCTCGTACCTCTCTCCTACCGCAAGAATTTTGGAAATAACTACAAGAGAAATCCTTTCATGAAGTATGATGAAATTAGACCAAATCTATGGATGATACTAATAATCTCTTTAAGATGTATTTTATAAGGTAAAAAAATTATGATTCTCTTAATATTTTTATTCTTTGACAATAATGATTTAGTAGTGAATAAATACATAATTGCCTTGAGTAGAAACTTTCATTGTAATATCCAAGTATCCTGCTCTGGCAAAATTCTATAAATCGTATTTTCTACGACACGCACGTATTTCGATAAGCTAATATCCCGAATTTCGTATGATGTCGTCCGATATTCCGAACGGGATGGACTAGAACTACAAAATTCCACAGTCAAACTGTATGCTTGATTATTACGGACCCAATAAAGGACGCAGCCTTTAGCCCTGAGGAATTCTCCAGCAAAGGAGATGAAACATTCACCTTTTAAATCCTGGAACTTATAAAATGAAATACGAAGATTGGGCACGAAAGGTTTAAAAAAAATACCCATTTAGTTAGCCACTAAACGGTGAGTTAAAAGATGAGACTGATTGAAATAAAAAAATAAGTTTTAATATACGTGCACGGCATGTTTAAATTTCCATAAATAATGAAGCCGTTAGCCCGAAAGCACTAGGAGAAGAAGTTAAGTGGTTATTGTACCGCTGAAAAAAAAAACGCTGACAGCAGAGGAACCAGAAAATCACAGAAACACTCGCTCCCTTCTGTTTCTATATATTCTGGACGGCTTTTGAAATATCAAAAATAATCTCTTCTTCTGGACATGGAGAAAAATTCAGCGAGTTTTCCGGAACGTTCGCAGTTATCCGTTGAATTCCAGAGAATAACGACAATTCCAAAAACAATTTTGCTTGATTTCACTGATACATTGAGGAAATTCATCGTATTTGAACTATTTCCAAGCAAAAGTATGATATGCAGACTCTGGTAATTGTACACCTTAAAGTTTATGTAAATATTTATTTGCTCTTTCTATCATTTTTAAAAATTTATTTAAAATGAACGACTAAAAACTCAATGTCCGAGAGCATTGTTTTCATAAAAAGTCATCATATCAGTTATCTATCCACAAAAAATAGTAAAAAAAACTTGTGGTAAAAAACTAATATATCTGTGTACGCTTAGCAGTTGGTAACAAATAAATCTGAGTTAAAAATTGTTTTCACGTCTCCAACGTTTTGACGCAACACATCTTTACAAAATTTATTGAAAATAAATGTTCTTCCAATAGAATATTAAAGTGATACATCGTTATTTGAGCAGTAATCAAAGAGCTGAAACAAAATTATTGATCGCAGAAATACATTAAATATGAGTTTGCTCCATGGAAGACATAAATTTTACCAGGAAACTATCGCTAAGCATATTTTACTGATCTATTTTTCAACCCAGCTCAGGAGCATTTTGGAAAAAGTAATTGGAATTTAAATAACTAGATCTCCTCAGTAAACGAAAAGATACGATTTGATTTATCCGATACTGACAAAACATCTCTTGCTGACTGCTATTATAAAGGTAATTAGGATTTTTGACTGGAGAGGAATGTAGTAATATTAATAAAAATAAAACCAAAGTATGGAATATTCAGAAACAAAAGAGCTTCAAAGGTCTTCCTAATGCTCGAATTTCAAAAGCAAATTGTGATGCTAAATGAGCACAAACAAATATAACTCTTGAAGCCATAAAAATAATATTTTTCGAATGCTCCACAGGTAATTGATTCGAAAAATATAACAGGGCATAAATTGAGTATTCGGAGAAATGTAAATCAAAAGCGTCTCTTACTCAGCGTGCTGGCAACTCCAAATAAAAGTCATACTGAGTGGCAGGTGTCCAATTAGCATGAAACATTTCCCGGAATATTGAGCACGAACCGGGAAAACACAAAACTAGTTATTAAGTTTCATTACCGTGTATGTTAAAAATCACTTACTAACAGCAAATATTTTAGCATGAATCACTCGAACCTCTCTTTAACTGATAGGTCATTGAAGAACGTATTGACTATATTATGTGGTTACTGTTTAAATGATTTAATTATTGAATATTTGAGAACAGAGAACCTTATTTTATTATTAGAGTAATAATACAATAAATTTCTCTTCTGAGATAGTGCCAGGATCGTAGAAAATGATTAAATATTTTAGGCCACCGATACATAAAATAAAAGCAATTGCTTTTCAGGAGCTGTCATCCTTGTGTGAGATTTTTTTCCTCTGTAGGTAGCAAAAATAAAGGTGATTCCTACCTTCATTAAAAATATTATTGTCTTAAGATGTAAAATGTGCATCGGTGTGTTATTTGGAAGTAAATTTATGTGGAAAAGTGAGCGCGTTTTTCTATAATCGAAAATAGTTTTGAGTGGGTATAGAACTCAATCATCATGCATGCACAGTTTATATCGAAAATTCAGTGATCCTGAGGGAAGGGAGAGGCATGAAAAAACTGCGATTCCACATTCCACTCAACTCACCAATCCATGGTTACACTGTGGTACAGCATCATCAGCTTTGTGGCACTACATCATATTATAGTAATTAGACTTTCTAGCAACGACATTATTTTACGCAATGTGCTTATACTGTTTGACTAATCTACGACTTTTTATATTAACTTATTCATTCTACAGCAAATGTTTAGCTAAAGTTAGCCTAAACACAAACCAATTGTATTATAGGCTAACATACTTCCTTGTTTTTTCCCGAAAAATATAATTATTGCTGAAAGAAAGAATAAATATTAGGACATTTTTAATAGTTCGGCAGCCAAGTGTTAGTACCCGGGACCTTGGAATCGCGAGAGAAGTCCTGATTACGAGTTCTCATGCGCCACATTCTGTATGAGGAAATTTCAAATTTTAGTACGTTGATGTAAACCTTTTATCTATCAATATATTGCACAGCTATAAGTAAAAGATATTTTCGAAATAGTTTAGATATTGATTTAATCGAAAAAGTATTTTTTCCTTTAAAAAATATATTACCTTTATGGGGTCAAATTGACCTCTGTGGGAACCGGTACTTCTAGTGTTAAAAAGGGGGTAATGAAATACAACCATACCTTACCGATTAGAAGTCCACTTAACAATGACAATTAACCTTGGTTTTGTATTGAATGGATGTGAGAATTAAACGGTATGGATGTGAAGTTAACGGTAGCAATGCCACGCATAATTCTTTGAAGAAACCATCCTAAAAATCGAGTATGGACCCTCTCACTGAGTCAAAATTAGCGTGAAGTATGCAACTGGGAGTGATATGGGCAATGAATTCATTCCACTCGCGCGAAACATGACCAAGGATCATCTCATTTGTGAACGTGGCCGGTTGCAGCTGGGTGGGAAAACGTATCCCGTACACGCAAATCACGCGATTTGCGCAGAATTTTTTTCTTACTTTTTTCAGCGGCAGGTACCCACCGCATCAGAGGGTCAAACCCTCGCCCGCTCATCCATGGCCGCGGTTCTATAATTGTTTTTTATGACGGTGAGGGCCAACGGGAGAACCTCATCCTTCCCCAATGAGCTTGGCGCGTAAGTGGAGTCGCTAATTTTGAGGTTTAAATTATTACGGCGTGAGGTGCTTTTTTATCCTGAGGAGAGGAAAATATTAAGTCGATGCCATAGCGACATTTAAATCGGATTCTGGGTCAAGGGTATTAGGGCGAAGGTTGGAGAAAAAAAGCTATAAATAAATGTTCAGCACCAACAGTAATCTTTCATATTTTCCCCATTCAAACAGCCTAATCTTCCGCCTTAAGACGGTGATTACACTGACGAGGAATGGGTAATATGTTCGCCAAAGCACTGTAAATTGAATTCCTAATTAAGATACCTAAATTGGGCTTAAAATCCAATTTAATCCCACTTATTCATAACATCCAGTCATTTCGATTTGTGCTCAACTTTTGGATTGTGCACCTTTCATGACAATTCATCGACATTTAAAAGTATCTATTTCTAAAACAAACACGCATTTCCAGGAGGAATTAAAAATTATGATCTCCGGATAGGCAGGCCAGTACTGAGTTGTATAAAATCTCCCACATTTAGTATACTCCATGCCTACCTAGAATATTGTAAACATCCTACCCTCAATATTCCTGATCATGCACCTTTGATGCACATCAGGGTATAACATATTCATTCCAAAGGAGTGTATAATGTATTTTGTGGAAACGAGGTCAAGTCTTTTAAAATAATTACGCACACTTCTCTTGATATTTTACTTAAATAAATATCTCCATATTTGTCCTTAAGCTCAACCGAAATTAGGTTTTCACTTTTACATAGCAGAGCAAAGTGATTAACACTCATAAATGCCGAAATCTTCACGAAAGTGGAGATCTTACCTATGACACTTTTATTTACGCTCTCGATGTCGGCAATTTGTTCTGCCTAGAATCAATAGATAAGGTTCTCGTTCCCAATCACTAAAACCATCACCTTTCTGAGCATCGAGAGGATATGATGGAAAGAAAAAAAACAATAAAAGCTGGATAGTGCTGTGACAAGGATAAGGCCGAGGAATTTTATAAGAAAACGACTGCGGAAAAGTGTGATTAAGATTGACGTTTCCTGACGAGATGGAAACGTGAAGTGGCATTCAGGAGCCCTACTCTACAAAACATTTTCGAAAGCGACAATATTTTGGCGTAACTGCCACAAAAACATCAAATTGGGTTATGATACGGTTAAGCTTTGCCGAGGGCTGTGATGTCACAGCTACGGATCTTCCAAGATTCAACCTCCTCAATTACGGTAGTTTTATGCCGTAAGTCGTTAAGACATCCAGACTTCTTCTACCAAACTAGTGTAATCCATTTTCCATAGCTATCAAGACATTGTCGCCTAGGAAATATTTTATTATCTCTCCGAGTATTTTACCGCTTGAGGCTTTCACAGCGCTGTAGTGCTGGTAATTCCATTGCTTCCGGGTTCCGCTGCATTACATTATGTTGATGATGACGCTTCGTTACCAATGCTGGCCACATCTTCAGATGAGGTCCAAATGTCGACTGGTGGAATTGGGCTTGTTTAATTACCGCCCTCAGGGTGGCTTTCCGGTAGCACGTCTAATCAGCATCGAGAACCCCGATATTGGCGCGTTTTTGTTCAAGTGTCTTTTTTCATGTGTTGTGGAGTCTGTGGCCGTCGTCTCTATTGAAATTTTCTTTTACTTTCCCTGTGGCCATAAAGATCAAGTCTTTTGGCCTTTCTGGACTGAATACGGTGCTTTACTTTCACACACTGTAGAAAAGAGTTTCCTGGTGAGTCCTGAAATTTGTTCCCCGTAAAGGCGTTTTCCATTAGCTCGTCGTATACCCCATCTACTTCTTTCCTTCTATCGATACTTGTAGACATATAGACCTAAAACAATGTGAAATTCGACTGATGTGCTTTCATTTCTACGACTAGTACCATACCACTACCAATTCATTCGTACAATTCTATTCCACAACTTTGCATTTAGATCCATCAATAATCCACGATGTCTCTCACACTATAATTTACCAAGCAACTATCACCATAATAAAACGCCCTACTCCGCCCTTTACTCTCCAAGCACAGCCTCAAAGCATCTTTTCATTTCCTGTGTTATAGTTTCTAGCATTCCGCACCTCATTATTGTCGTTACGTTCAAAATTGCTCCTTTGACAGTACTGCTTTCCCGATACTTTTTTTCTTTTTCATCTCCCCAACAGTTGTTGTATCCTCCAATATTTTCCGGATATATTTTCTGAAATGCCCATCACGGAGGCTACATCTCATTCACTGTTGGGAAAGCCACCCGCCCTGTTGGACTGTGTCCCTTAGTTAACAGGATTTAATTCTTTATAATTGACTTCCATGTGAAGGGAAATGCGTAGTTGGCTTATCTTTCCCTTGTCATGGCCAACACTATTCTTATTGTTGCACTATCACATGATCTACCTTTCGCCTGGCTCCGACCTGAAGCAATAGCAGTTGTCTATCTTTGGGAGTCATTGGAATGCGTCAGGGTGATCTCGAAGAGTTGAGTAAAATGACGATAGAACTCAGCCACCTAGAGAATTGTGTTTTTAGAATAACAAAGAGAAAACGCCTGATCACAGTTTCCCCTGTCAATTTGGGTCAATGTCTGCTGTAGCGGTCTCGAAATATGGACTTATATACATGCTGAGACGTCAAGAACTTCGTCGCAATAAAACGTCCGTGGCGAATGAACAAAACAGTTCACGATCGGGCAAGTATACCTCCTCTGAATGTCACATATAGGACTCCATTTAACTCCAAGATCCATATAAGTTCCGCAAGTTCTTTCTTGGCGTCAACATAATCGCCTAAGGGAAGGTAATGGAACTTGCAGTCTATTGCAGAGGTAAATGTGGAGGCCTTGCGTGCGCCATGACTTTGACCGAGGTCGAACCACGCCCAGATTAGGCGAAAATTTGCTGAAAGATTGCCAATTCATTTATTAAACTCGCTCAATTGAAGGGTGTATACCATGGCCGAAAACCCATAGACTACTACGCGATTTTATTGCACGACTCTGCTTTGCTACTTAAAGTACATTTGTTTGTACAGGCCTCTGGAATAAGGATTAGTACTTAAAGTAAGTGTTGTAACTTTTCTCTTTGTGTTTTCTCCATTGTTAAAACGACCGCAGTAGAAACATAAAACTGCCGAGGATCAGGTGATTGCCATGATGCGTACGACAAAAATTTCTTAATATCTTTGCACTAATTGTAAATGAATGTCCATCTCCATGGTTATTTATCAAATTCTTGGAAATCGTATACTATAACCTCAACGTGTACATTCTCCTTAATTTTTACAACGCATATTCCACTGTGCTTGGCGGCGCTTGGTTGGTTATGGTTGATAATTGGTGGCGCTGTTGTTCAGGGTGGGTAATGGAGGGGAAGGCGAAAGTCTCGTCTAGGCTGCGGCAGAAGCCAGAACTAAAAGGGATTTTTCGGCCGAAGTATACAACCCCCTCTTATCTTTATCGCATCGGCGCATCTTACCCTTCGTTATGGAAAAGTTGAGGAAAAAACCTCCAGATAGTAACACTCACTATCTGGAGGTCGCATCGATCGAAGCGTTTTGACGTCTGGAGCCTCTCCATCTAGGATAACTTTCGCTTAAGACAATAGTCGCTTTCCAACTGTTGCCTAGTCTCCTAGGAGTACCTGCAGATAACAATGACCGAGGGTCTGTGAGGAAAGGCTGAACTATTTGCGTCACCATTCGAGCATATCATCCCTGAAAATCACTTGGGTAGCTTGTCGAAACGAACCGGTTATAGATGCTATCTTACAAGAATGACGGCTGTTACTCAGCATTCTGATAGAGTAACGATTGATACGTCTCCTTTTGTTTTCGATTTTTTGATATAGTTATTAGTTTTTGAATAAATAAGGTCTATATTTTGCTGTTTTCGCAGTGGTTTGTTTATGCAGGAAGATGAAATTGTCATATTTGAGATACGAGTATCCCTTGGCTAAGGTCTATTATATACATCCTGATTATTTCAAATTGATGATGCAAGTCTTTCAAAAAAATTTGGAATAAAAAATCATGACAAATTCGACCGGTCGAGCGGGGTGAGATACCATGCTTCTATTATTTGAGTGGTCGTTTACTAACATCCATCTCTCTCACTCCCCCTCAATTATTTTCCCCCCAATCCTAGCTCTTCCTACCCTGTCTCTTTTCAAGTGCACTACCGACACACGAATATTTTTTCCTGGAGACAAAACTTGGCTGAGAAATAGTTCGAATCGTGACGCAGATAGACCTCCACACGATTACTTTTGCTGATAACTGTCCCTCCAGTGTATTACTCCTCACGTAAAATTGGGGAGTTAAATTTTTTACGGGGACCTATCGTTGTGAGCAGGCCACTGTTGACACCAGCTTTCCTTCCACTCTTCATCCGCCCTCTAAATGACCCCATTGTTTTCTATCCCTACCAACCTATTCTAGATGGCTCAAATGACCTAAAATATAGGTTAACTTCCATAACCAACTCTGCAGCTTTCCTTCTCTCATTTGAACTAAACCCACACTCCTCGTACCGTTAAATCACATCAATTTTGATATCCTAGCAGAGGAAATGGTGGGCCGTGTTGATCCTTTTAGAAGACCATTTGAAAAAAAATCAGAGGAAAAAAATAAAGGAGGAAAATCCAAAGCCACCTTCCTACTTCGTCACACAGTCCGATCCTGGGAAATAAAAAAGAATGAATAAACCCCTCACAGACCACAGACAGGCTGTCATTTCAAGGTAGCCTCGCGCATTAAGCGAGTCCCCAACTGCTGGCTTGCCGATAACTTTGTCAAGTGCCCTTATACCCCCCCTTCGCCACCCAACCCCAGAGCCGCCCCGATAATCATTCCAATTATGGCGGGGCATCGCACTCGCGAGTGGAGAATCGCCCGGCAAAACCCGCTACCGACAATCCTTCCTTCCCACAGTCGTGTGAACGAATCAAATGTGACCTGTGAGGACTGTAGGGGACTTGATGGAGAGGCTGGGGTGTTGTGGATGTAATGCCGTGCCTCCGGCCTCCCTCCTTTAGCGCATGACCCCTTACCCTGGCCAGCGGTTCATTTCTATCCCTAAAATGCCATAACGGAACGCTGACGACCCCGCTCCAGACTGCAAAATGCTCCAAAGATACCCTCCTCTTTAACCTCCCTCCCCAAAGACCACATCCATTTGACGTGAAGTCCATTCTCATTGACGTCCAGTATTTACTGAACTTCAAACACTCTTCACTCCCTTGACGCTGGGCTTTTATATCTCTCTCAGTTGGAGTGATAAAAAAATCGGATATCACTTTTTCTTACGAACGCCTAGTATGTGTGGTGGTTCTCGTCCGTTTTGCGGTTCAAATTCTTAATAATATAGCCGGAGGAATGATACTTTTAGGCACTGTACCGAAGTTGGAAATTATTGGGCATTTGGCAAGATAGTAATTGACGTAAATTTCGTAACGTTTTAGTGGGTTTACATGACCTACAGTATCTTTAATTCGCGGTAACGTTTGATAAAAGGAGTTAAAGTCACCCTCTGAAGGGTAAGTAACTTCTGTCCAGTCCTTATGAATACAACATTCTATTTTTGCGTAAAAATTAGAGCAATCTCTATAACCTTAAATTAAAGAGGGCAATGTCAATACCATTATTATCTGTTTTTATCACAGAAATTTCTTAATCTCCTATTAGGTTTTAGCTATTTGTGTCCCTACGAACGCTGAATACTAGTTTAAAATGGTTATTTTGCATTTAAAAATGTAGTCCGACAAACATACCGACTCCACACTGATTCTGACGCAATTTCCGCGTCAGATGTGAAACATTCTATCTCTTCAAAACACTCCACCGCTTTTATTGCCTTTGAAAAAGGTCTATATTCGCCGCCTAACCCCGTCGCTATTAAAGTGTCAACTTGGGGAACGTTATTAGAAATTGCTTATTCCCAGCCAAGGTTAGCTCTTGCTGAAAACATATTAAATGATTTTTTCTGGATTTAAACTACCACGTTTATTTAATTTCTGAATTCCAATTGTTGCTTACTCACCAAAGGTTAGAAACGCGATTATACATTAACCACCATTTGTGGAGAACGCCGTATACCTCTGAGGCGAGAAGGGTAGGCGACAGCAGAGGAATAGATTTCGGTCGTATTGTTCGTCCAACTTATGGTACAAATACCGAGGTATCTCATACTGCGTTCTGAAAATAATACACCTGGGATAATTATTATAACTTGTGATGTAATCACCGATTTCTGATGTCGTTTTTAATTACTCTTTTTGGAAGTTTGGTATAGGTGCTAATGCGTTGAATAATTTAATGAATTTGTTAATCAAAAGATAATTAGTCGTAGACTCATAAGAGATGCATTTAACTAGGACGTACTGATTATTTCATGAATCATAAAATGATTTTTACCCGAGCAATTATGCATGGTATAAAAATAAGTTGTATTTTGTACATACGGTGTCAAAGGACCTCTAGTGACGTCACAGCGAATCATCTTCTGACGTTTATAACATGGCTGCGAGTTTTCAGGGCGCTGTTAATTTCTTAATAATTACTAAGTACTTTTTTAACCGATGATATGACCTAGGGATTATAAAATTGTTATAATGGCACATTGATATATCCCGCTCCAAGTTATGACCGTTGCTTTTCTTATTCTAAAAAGTGGTAAACAACCCAACTGTCAATCGTTCGTAATCCACAGAAAGCTTTAGAAATTTTGAATCTTAAACTATTAGCTGTAGTGACGAGAGAGATTGAAATATTAAGCATACGATAGGCTTTGTTCATTTTTCGGAGGAATTTATTACTGAATCCTCGATCTTATGTGCTGATGAAAAAGAATTAGTGAGAAAACTTGCGATTTATAGACATTGCTATTGTAAACAATCAGACATTCCAAAGTTATGTGAGGGATAAAAATGCTCTCCAACCATATTGTAAAATATAGTGAACGGAAAAATTCGAAACACGAAAATACTTTGGCCAAATAACTTTGGGTGAAAGGTTTACTTAATGTCATGTGATAGAGTAGAATTTTACACAAAATATATTTTCCACGAATATTTATAGTCCTCCTATAAACCCTAATCAGCTTGATGGATTGTGCACCTAAAGATGACGTCAGAGTTTCAAAGCACGTGCAACAATTATTTTGCAAATAATTTAAAAAACATATGCTCATTAGTATTAGGAGGGAGAAATTTGAAGGAAAACTCATCAAAAGAAATTGTAAAAATTGTTGGAAATCCATGGATAAATGTGATTCTAGAAAATATTGTGAGAGAAAAAAATGTATTGGAAGGATTATCGAGGTGTGAATTCACCAGGCTAGTTATTGGGAAGATTCCAAAAGAAAACTTATGAATGATCAAAATAATCAAATCATTATTTCCAAAGTCACGTGGTAGAAATAAAGAGCAACTTTTATCTCGTAATTTGGGCATTTGTGGTTCATAATGTTCCTCATAATGTTCATAATGAAAAGTACTGGTTTACATCAATGTTGAATGGAGTGAAGAATAGTTCATTCATTGGTTGTTTAATCCTAAGGTTGGTTGACTGCAGCCCTCCACCCTTCCGTATCTAATGCTAGTTCCCTTACCTCCCGGTATCTGTTCCTATGTACTTTCCTCTTTATTTGGTCCATGAACTTATTCCTGGGTCTTCCTCTGGGGACTATTCCCTTGATTTTGTCTCCTGTTTTATTCTTCATAAACCCATTGTGTTTTGTGGTGTGTTCAATCCATATGGTTCCTCTTTTCTGCATGGTATTCCATATGTGGGCCCCAGAAGTCAAGGGGCTAAGTGACATTTTTGAAAAGAATAAGTTAGGTACAGGAATGGGATGTGAAAATATAAATCTTTTAGGTGGTAAAGGGATCCAAGTGATTTTCTTGACAGGTGCTGCTATCTAGGGTAATTCCTCTTAACTACTTAGTGGGTTGTACCAAACATTGTCAACTTTGACTTAAGTTTTCTCTAAACAATGGTTTTGTTACTTAGACCCCTTGACTTCTGGGGTCCTCATATGGTCTATTACTTTTCTACTCTTTCGAAAACTTCATCATGTCTTATTTTTTCCGTCCATTTTATCATCAAAATCCTTCTCCAGCACCAGGTTTTGAATGGTTTTAGCCTTTTCTGATCAGATTTTCCAATGGTCCATGCTTCCGATCCATAGAGTGTCACGCTCTACATGAATATTTTCACATGCTGTTTCCTGGTTTGTAGACCTCTCCTCTTTGAGCTCGGCAATTGTCTTTTTCTCATAAACGCCTTCTTACTTTGGCAAATTTCAAGCTATCCGGGACTAGCCACGGAGTTCCACTTTTACGGAGTCACCCGCAATGCACACATGTGCGAATTTCCACAGAGGAAAAATCATCCGCCTTGACCGGGATATGGATTGAACACACCATAAAACACAATGGGTTTATGAAGAATAAATCCCGGTCAAGGCGGATGATTTTTCCTCTGTGGAAATTCGCACTTCTTACTTTGGGCTGTTCTCCGCCTGAATTCTGTTGAACTTCTTTCGTCTCATGTAACTATAATTCCGAAATAGGTAAAGGAATCTACTTGCTCCATTCTCTCTCCTCTACTCACCTGAAGAACAGTCTATAATGTATATTAAAAAGAGTAAAAAGTGTACATAAACATTCACTCATGATACATGCTTGTCCATAGGGAATATTAATCAAAAATATATTTCAAGGCCGGTGACTGGAATATTCTATTGGTGTTTCCCAAGCAAACCGATGGGAAAGTAATTGGGCGATAAATGTATCACATTGATGACCTAGTTTAGTGCTGAAAGTTGCAAAACTTTATTTCTCTTCGTTTAGCTGCTGGATCACCGTCTAATATGACTGTAGAGGTTAGGAGGGTCATCAATTCGCAAGTAGTTTTAAAGCACCGGCATATGCTACGGGGATCCATGCACTCCAATCCCCGGATTATTGGAGGTCTCTACTCTCAACGCAGAGAATAAAAATTCATTCATCATATCTAGACCTCTCAAATGCTCTCCTATAAACTTCTCTCCATGCAGTGTTAAATTACATTTCCGTGGCTTCATGAAAACCTCAATGATTCCTTCACAAATACGCCGATTTTTAATAATTTTTTTCTCTAAATTCAGTAGGGTGATGCAGGAGAAAAAATTTCGGATTGATATAAAAATTACTGAATAACGACAATTGAATAATTGACCAACTATCGTTATTATTTCAAATATGCATGGACGGATTTGCGTAATAATGTAACTGAATGGCACATCCGTGATGATTTGTAATAATCAACTATTGGCCGGATCTATTAGTCTAACCACCGACAAATAGTAAGATTTTAAACTAAATTATTCTCTATTTTTCTAAGATAAATCTGTCCTCAGACAGGTTTCAATTGAACTGCACCCTCCATGCTCGTCTATCCTGTGCTGCCTCTCTCATCTCTTCGTAACTCCTGCCATTCTTAATGCCCATTACATTTAATTTCTTCGTCTTTCTCTCCTTTTTGCCTCAATCTTTCCATGTAATATTTTTTTCAGCAGGAATTTAATCCCGAAAACGTGTTCAATTCAGTTCGCCTTCCTTCTCCTCATTGATTTAAAATTATTCCTTTACTTTTTCATAATTATCAGCACATCTTCGTCTCTCATTTTATCATTCCATTTCAATCTTTCCATTCTTTACCATATCTACATTTCAAAGCCATCTTGATATTTCTCCTCTTCCCTTCTGACTGTCCATGTTTCTACTCCATTAAGCACAACACTCAAAATAAAATATTTAGCAAATCTTTTCCTTGAGCGTATATTTATCGCATTGGCTGAAAGTAGTTTGATGACTTTACTAAAGGCGCCCTTTCCCTGTGATATTCTACTTCTTGGTCCTCCGTACAGCTTTCATTTCTTTGTATAACTCATCATTTACTGACAAAGTTCTTAATATCTCACGAACTTCAACATACTACGTTAGATAAGATGATTATAATAAAAATTGGGAAATAGACTGCAGAAAAGACAGGTTAATGATGTCCATTTTCCCTTGATCTATAAGTGACTGAAATTGCGGCCAATGAGACTTTGAAGTAGGTTTGTGGACAGATAGTCGAGGTGATTAGTTAATCTGCCCCCTATTGCTTGATTTTAAATCTTCTACGCAGAACAAACATTTTCCGCATGATCCCTTTATGACTATTATATCTCACGTTATTCCATTACACATAAATTCATTAGTTTTTGTAGCATTGGTAGCATTCCCATAGTATTGTGCATGTTGGTTCAAGTTACTTGTACATTATAGGGCTTGTGGGTGATAACTTACCCCCTGCCAAACATCCTGGAGGTGGCATGCAGTGAAATATGTAGATGCATTTCAATCACGGAGATGGTAAAATGATTCATCCGAATAACAGTGATAAATTGATGATAAGTGTTGAAATGTTTTATATTATCTCTTTTTCAATCAAGTTATCCGCAGAAATTTTCATGATTCATACATTAGGTTTATAGAAGGCTTGAGAAAATCTCTTCATTTCATTCCAAACAGCTGACATTTATTATTAAATAAAATATTCTGGCAAATATCAGAAAAAGAAGACTGCAATTTTTCGGACATATCAATAGACTCCCACCGACAAGACTCATCAAAAAGGTGATCACATATTTACAAGGTGTCAAATCAACAATACCATGGCTGTCTCAAGTCAGAGGTGATCTAGGAAAAGCAAAAATAGACCCTAAGGAAATTGAAAACAGAATCACCTACAGAAATAAGATACACCAGTGGATCCTAATGCCAGAGAACGAAGTCCCAAAGAAACCAGGGAGAAAAAGGACGGAAGAGAGTAAGAGAATCCACGGAGAAAGAATGAGAGAAGTGTGGAAGGTAAGAAAGAAACTTAAAAATGAGTCATAATGCTTTGCGTGATCCAATAAAAAAGGGTCCATACGCAACTAATGAATAATAAATAAATATTCTGGCAATGCACTTTCCACCTCTTGCGTATCATTCCTTAAACAGAAATAATCCGTGATCTTACCCAATTATAATCTATCGCTTCGTATCTTGCATTACCATTTTAAGCAATCGGTTTTTACTCAGAATACGTCAAGTGGTCATTTTTTTCTCTATTCATTTTCTTTTTATAGGTCTTCCATTCTTCGAGTTACATAAACAGCCTTATACTACCGACCCTTTGAAGGCATTTTGAGCGCGATAGTTCCCTAGTCATAATGGAGACCATATTCGAGTTATATGTTTTAGTGCTAGCAACTAAAGGAAACGTGAATTAAATACTAAATTATTTATTTATTTACTTAATTTGACCACATACAACATACTTGCCAATTTACAGTGGCCCAATATAACAAACACAGAAGATAGACACATACAATTCAAACAAAACTAAGATCAATAACAATTTATTAACATTTTTTTTTTAAGGGGCCCAGCGGAGAGAAGCGATTAAGTATTGCTAGCGAAATGAGAAAGAGCGCGTTGTGTGAAAGTGTTGGATGAAAGCAAAAACGGATCAATGTTGGTAGGAAGAGAATTTATCAGGGAGGAGAGGCGGAAGTGGAGGGAGCGTTTGGTCAAGGATAACCTGGGAATGGGCAGGTGGAGTAGAGAGTGCGTGCGGGTGAGTCTAGATGGTAATGGGTGGATGGTAAAATAAAATACTCTCATATGACTGAAATTCTAGGCAATCAATTAAAAATATCTACATAAGTCTTTCATTTGTCTCATTTTTTCACACGGTACGTTCAAAACTCTTTCTTAACGGAAGGTTTTTTGCGATTATGAAAAATTAACCACGGTGACAATATGATT
This sequence comes from Ceriagrion tenellum, assembly GCA_963169105.1. Classification (NCBI taxonomy): domain Eukaryota; kingdom Metazoa; phylum Arthropoda; class Insecta; order Odonata; family Coenagrionidae; genus Ceriagrion; species Ceriagrion tenellum. The sequence goes on from OY720636.1 coordinate 96,497,925, forward strand.
AATTTAAAAAAAGCTACGGATACATGCAAACTACAGCCTTTTAATTTTTTGACGAGATACATGCGTTAAATATGCTTCATTTTGTGTATAGGGTCTCTACACGTCCATACAAGTACCGTTTTCCATGTAATAGGGCTGGTATTTTCCGTCAAAATCTTAACAATTAGTTCGGTAAAGGGCTGATATTTTGGTATCTTTGGAAGAGTAAAATATTTTTCTTTGGAAAGACACGAAATTCATTTGCTTCTAGGTGAAATGATATTTCTCTCAAACTACTTAAACTTCTCTCTAAAGCTCAAATCGTCTGGAATAAGAAGGGAGTAAGCTTACTCTAAAAAATTATGGCATTGGTTGGTAATTTAATTTGCAAAGATAAATTACTTCATTCGATGTTATGATTGATAAAAAATAATGTAAGCTTACCGTGGGAGTCCAATGAAAATTATCACAGCCACGAGTTAAAATGGAAAATTGTTTTTCAATTTTGACAATGCCTGTTACAATCGTGTATTGCAGGAAATTATCCACCAAAAATGGGATTCTAGTGTATCCTTTCATTGGAAAAATTTAATCATTCTGCTATATCCTAGTCACTGCAACGTAAAATAAATTCCTACATGTTGATAACTTCCCATCCTTACATTTATATTAAAATAGATGCACATGGTAAACATTTTACTGTGTAGACAATTTTACCGTGTTCGGGTTATTTAAATGGCGATTTAATAGCTGACCAAAATACAGTAAAAGCTTTCCAAATCTGGCGCTTGAGGAGAATGTTGAGGATAAAGTGGTCGGAAAAAATAAGAAATGATGAACTGTACTGAAAAGTGGAAGAGGGAAGGACTATATGGAGCACCACGCAGAAAAGAAGAACCAGATGCATTAGACGCACAGGTTTGAGAAGAACATAATTAAAGGCAAAATAGAAGGGCAAGTCCCCAGAGAAAGACCAAGGAATATGCTCATGGGCCAAATAAATAGGAAAGTACATAGGAAGAGATACCAGGAGGTAAGGAAACTAGAATTAGATAGAGAAGGAAGGAGGGCTCCAGTCAACCAGTCTTAGGATTCAACGATCAATGAATGAATAGTTGATTCACTCAATACGGAAGAACGTGAATTTTAACGGATTTCATAACATCTAGCTATGCAATGACTGCGGTATTATCTATATAATTGTCTGAGAGGTAATTTACATTTTTTGAGTTAGGTAAGTGTCTGACTACTTTCCTGTTGTCAGCTGGTGACTGGCATGGCCACCTCGCGTTGCATAATCCGGCAAGGAACAGTTGAGGATTCGTTCATGAATATACCCATCGGCAGGAGTTCAGTTCGGAACATATCGGTGTTTTTTTACGATTAATACCCAACAAGGCCATACCGAGGCGCCCTTCTAAAAAATCCTCTTTTATACCGTTATATTCACTGGTAATTGCGATTGGCGCCATATCAATGGATTTTTGAACAAGTCTCGGTTAAGGCAAATGGTTTTTCTGTTGAATTTAGATTTATATTTTGGTTATTTAGCAGCATGACTGACCTTCCGTTCAATTAGGTCAGTTGCGCCTTTCATTGGCTTCGTATTTCTCATCTACATCTACATACTACCCTACGAGCCACCGCATGAGCGAGCGGCAGGGGGTGTAGGGACACCATCCGTATAAAGATGTAAGGAATAAGGTTTTAAGAGGTGAAATGTTGACGTGTATTATGGGAGTGTATTTAGTGGAGCTCAGCTTTTATTTTTGTCGCCTATTGTGCGCGAAATGAACGAGTTTTTGTACTTATCTGTTTGACTATGAATCTCTCTTATTATGTCGCTTCTGTCAGACCTACAGATGTAGTGAGGCGTCATGGTATTATTCTCAGTGTCGATTTGAAACAAATCAGTTCCGAATTTCTCAAGCATGTTAAGCCTAGCGTAGCCTCCGAGTCTCTAGGGGCTCTCACATTAATCCCTCTAAAAGTTGTGAAACACTGTATGTTCGCTCGTAGCAGTTTTTTACAAAGCGTGTAGGTTTTCTTTGTATTTTATTATTTTTTGTTTAAATCTTTATGATCAGCGTTTTAAATGCTCGCGGCTTATTCGAGGTGTGGCCAGACAAGAGAGGAGAGGTATTGCATTGTATAGTTATACATATATTTTTTTCATTTTTTTAATGATGATATTTATGTTTGACGAGACTAGGGATAGTGCCATTATTTATACTAGAAATGAATAAATAATCATTACCAATATAACTATTAAAATGGAATAACTGCGAACCGGTGCCTAACCTACTGATAATTCCAATTGAAAAATACCGCGAAAATATTCTTGTAACATCCATCGCGTCTCACGCCAGTTAGGCTCTTTTATATTATCTCTTGCAGATGGCTTTAGCCTTCTATGAAACCGTGGTGAGTCGGCACGTTCTCCCGCAACAAATCCCCGTAACACTAGACGGTTCATTCATAAATACTCTCGGCTCGAGCCCATGAGGGGGAACTCGAGTCCGCACCTGCGCGGGACTAAAAAGGCCACGAGTACACCTCTGGGGCGAGTGAGACAGTGATGGGAGACACACCGGAAGCGGAGGACCTCCTCCCCTCCTCATTTCATCCCGGCCGACTGAATACAGCCTGCCCTAGATATGGTTGGAGCGCGAATCGTGAGCCGTTGAGTGCATAGTTTCATAGTATTTCAAGTAAAAAGCAAACATTCGTGGACCACACTTCACTGAAATTCAGCTGTTAATGAATTGGGAAAACACGTACATCTTGTAATTAAACAGATGCAAGAATTATATTTTAAATTTTTGTCCCCATTAAATCATTGCTATGACTTGGGTTTATGGAGCGTTACGATACGATTTTTTTGTGTAAATCGTATAAAAATACGTGTTTTTTATCGGCATGATATTTTACTATTTATTATGAGCTATTAAAGTAAAGTGATGCGAGTGTTCTCGATTTTAAGAAAAGATCTGTACGTATATCGTCGATTTATTTAGAAACACGTGCTTGGTTAGCTTTTTAACACCACAAAATCATGTTGATGACATGCAATTATTTTTTGTTTTATCTATTCATGTTACTAATAAGTAATCAAATCTATGCCAAGCTTCTTGTACATACGTGCATAAACAAAAGTGGCAGCAGAAACCTTAGCCAGTAAACTTCATTCATTATCCACATTCCACCACCTCTTCTACCAGAATTATTTCGCTTCACCCCGCGATTCACGCCCCACACCACCTAGTGAGTAACGGCGTGACCAACCGACGTGCATTCGCACACTACTTCACAATCTCGATTATCTCAGGTAATGTGAGCTGAGGTCACCAATGAGCTAGAGTAAACAAAGAGGGGCAATCCACCTCGCAACAGCACTCCCAAGCTGAAAAAATGTGAACCAAAAGCCGCCATGGCAGAAAAAGCCAGAGGGTAAATTCATTTACTTGAGGGCACTGTGAGCTCGAGGTTAATGATGAAGAAAAGGTTTAAATATGAGTGATGTGTTCAGTATGAAATAAAAGGTAGGCATATAAGAACAAAAGGAGGGATCGAAAAAGCCCTAAAATCAATAAATCGGGTGAAGCGGAGTTAAGGAACAAGAAAAACGACAACCCCTAAAAGAATAAAGTACCTATGTCAAAAACATGAGGCAAATAAAAGGAGAATTAGGTCCTTTGGCCAAATAATGAAGATGGACAACAGTTGACTCACAAAATAAATTTTATTTATTAGAAGGGAAAGGGCAATCATTGGGTTCATAGAATAAAAAAAGTTATAAGAAAGATGAGGATAATCGACACAATATAGGATACAACGAAATTTCGAATATAGATAAGGAACTTTAAAGGTTACTATGAGAAGAAAAAGTAGGAAGGTAGTAACACCTCAGTGAAAGGATGGTGGAAAAGACTAAGTAAAAGGATGGAAAATTATTGAAGAGCAAGAAAGGAGGCGGAGAATAATAAACAAAAAAGAATTGTTCATTTTATTTTACGTGATCGTTAAGAGACCAAAGTCAAGACAGAGTAGAAGACTCATTATGTCATTATTTTGTAAGACGCATTGCTGAAGTTGCAGCTTGATTAAGAATACTGGTAAAATATCCCTGGCATTAGTATTCTCAAATTCCTCGATCGAACTCCGATCAAACTTCTCACCCTGCAAATCCTGTCAGTCACACAGTACCCCAAATTCGCACATAATTTTGACCGATTACACATATTTCTGCTCTGCTCTATTCTGCTCAGTCTCCATAATTGCTTGCTTAAAAAAAACAATACTTGTTTACATCATTCGGTGCTTAGAAAATGGAGCGATAAGTAAAACGTTAGTTCTTTAAGTTGAAAACATCCATAAATAAAAGAAAAACAATTCGTCAACGTTTAAATCGTGTAGTTTAGAATAAAACAGTCGTGCGATACACAGCCAACGTACACGCCATATAATGGTATTTTGCCTTTGAATCTTTAAAAAATATAGGTGTCATTCATTTATATAATTTTATAACCGAGAATGGTATCATAACGCCTGCCAGGTATGCACTGTAGCCCCACCTCTACAAGCGGCGTCAAATGATGTGCCACTGTAACTTGAAAATCATTTTCTGAGTCAGTGTTCTTGAAAGTTCAATGTTATATACACCATTTTAAAGGTAATTTTATTGCAATTTCAGTAATAATTTTTATCACATGATAGAATCAAATTTTTTGATAAAAAAATGGAATAATCGACTCCGCGCACATTAAATTTCGCAGTTTTGTCAACTGCATGAACTTAGTTACTCAGCCTAGGGAAGACAAAGTACCTAATCTACAGTATTAATTTTCAACCAAAAGTTGCGAGAATTATGCAAGGCCTTGCAGTCTGCCAGAAAAGTCTCTTTTGGCTAGTATATTTGCCGAATACTTATGTTTGGGAAACTATACATTCGCACCCCGAATACTATCCTCTCCCCCCAAAAAAAACTGCATTTTCGGAGAAAACGTTTTCACGAATGGAGGGAGAGGCGGTGTGGGCACGCTGGCTCGTCTGGCAACTACGGTAAAGCACCCTTGAGTATCTCGATGAATGAATGGGATGTGCTCGAGAATAGTTTCGGGGCGAGCACATTGTTGTGAGGGAAGCGGTCTCCTTTCTTCTTTCCTCACCTGTCCCCAACAATGGGGATGGTGTGGGTCTAGCAGGGTGGTGAGGAGTTGGGCGGTAATGACTGAGGGCGGGAGCCCAAACACGTCTCAGCTGCTGGGAATGTGTGCCTCTCCTCTTCTACGCACCCCTCTGCCCCCCTCTAAGCGTGGGTGTGACAGGAAGGGACTGGAAACCAACTGACTGGACAAAATAGGGCGGGGCATGGGTTCGTGCGTACGTAGTTAAGTCGGGAACTCGGATGAGGGTCTTCCTAGAAGGATCTCTATATCCAAAGAGGGATTTCCTCTGCCGCCCGAGTCTCAGGGACCCACAGCCATAAGCTAGTTAGAGCCTAAATGCGCGCTTGTCTCTGAATTAATGGGAGGGTTAGCGTGAATCAGTCACAAAAGCGGCGAGGCACGACCTAAATTCGTACGGTAATGGATGATTTCGTGGCACTGGCTTATGTGTGAGTGGCATTGCTATGTCGCACTGTGGCAGAGTGATGCGTTTTCGCTACAATTGTATCATTATGCTCATTAAGTGTTACCATTATTTATGGCCATAACCAGATGGAATGTGGGGCCCAATATATTGGTTATTACGCTACCTAGTCATATACGATTGAGATGCCTATCCGAAAGGTTGACAGATATCTTCACCGAATTGATGAAACAGGAGAGCTGTATCAGCCAGTTACACCATCAACCCAGTTTAGTCAATGGCAAATTTCATACGGTAGAACCAGGTGTGTTACCTAGTCTTGTCAAAGTATTGATTTTCACCACTTTTTTTTTACATATATTGGCACTATTTTGTTGCCACTGTTCAGCATATGCGTACCGGAATGAATTTTAAGATTACTCAGGTATTAATTGATTACACAAATTATACTTGTTTTAGTATGTCGCCAGTTATGTGTATTCATTCATTTCGGCGTCACGTCAAGTCAAGGTTTCTTTTTAGTTATGACAAAGTGACTATTCAAGAAATTAATAAAACTATGGATAAAAATACTTTGTATTCCTAGAGATCTCTAATTGTAAGTGAAATTTGGGATCGATTTTCAGCATGGCTGGCGAGGTTTTGCTCATTATCATCCACAGTAATAACACTACATTGAATTGCCTGCTACGGAATACATGTATTAAACCAATTAAAACTAAAGAGTTATAATATTCAAAATAAGTCCAAACACTAAATGAGAATATATTAGACGTATTAAAAGCGAAACTTGCTATCTCTGGACGATTGACAGTACATGTATTTTGAACAAGTGAATATATATCTATATTATACTCTGTGAGCCGCCGCATCGGCGTGTGGCAGGGGGTGTTTGGACACCAGCCGTGTACAGATGTTAGGAATAAGGTCTTAGGTGTTGAAATGGTGACGTGTATTATGAGAGTGTATCAAGTGGAGCTCAGATTTAATTTTGGTCACTTATTGTGCGGTGAAAGAACGAGTTTTTGTACCTACCTGTTCAACAATGTACGTTTCCCTCTCATTTTATCGCTTCTGTCAGAGCTATAGATGTAGCGAGGCTTTATTCAAATATTCTATGTGTCGCTCTGAAACACACCAGTTCTGAATTAATCTGAATTTGAGCTATGAATCAATATCAAATTAGGCGTTAGCGTAAAAATACGTGGCTAAATTCAAAATACACTAATAATGTATGAATCAATTGAAATAGCATTTTTCTAAGTTTTGATTAATCAATCATATTAATAGTATCCCGCTAAGCATGGTATGCAAAAATTTTCTTTCAACTCCTCCTTCAAGTAGGGACAGAAGAACGGTAGGGAAATTCTGCAACTTTCCGGAAAAAGTCTCCTTGTTTGCTCCTGTCACTAGCGGATCCACGGTGGACACTGTGCTCTGGGACTCATTCCAGTGTTTGTTTTTCAGGCTCCAATAATTTTTTCCTGGATCCCCCAATTGCAGCTGTCCTGGGTGATGGATTACTACTCCAACTGTTAAAGGGAGTAACGAGGAAAAGCTCTGTTCCACGAATGCAATGGCGGGATCAGCTAAGCTTCTCGAAAGATCGAACCAAGAATTGTTCATCCTTCTTCGGACTTTGAAGCTAAATTGACCGGTTGAAAGGCGTAATCTTTCATAACAGCAACGATGAAACAATTTAACACAAAAGTTTAAAATCTCAGTGATCAAATGCTGCGTTACTCGTTAAAATGTGGAGAACACATTTTTGCCCGTAATAAATGGTTGGATGATTTTCTAGCATTTTTTAACACTACGTTGCCTTTAAACGTGTATTAACGTTCAAGGTCTGTGTGAGGGAACTGAATCCTTTTATAAATGAGAAAAGAGAGCGCTTAGTGACACCTATCTTTATGGAATAACCAGCCATACTAGTTTCACTCTTATTTGAGCACACGTGGTTCGATAGCCGTATGGAGGTAGTTTCCACTGCATCGTTTCATTTATTCTTACCATAGCCTTATTGTGAGCTATGTGAGTAACTATACACAATCAATTATAAAATGATAAATTTTCTCACCCTTTGCTTGTAATTTTCCTTGCAGCTTATTTTCTAGCTTCAATACCCAGTAATATCTAGATTGATTCTGACAAAGTGAAAGGGAGAATATACAAACTGATCATCGTCATTGACAGGTCAATCCTTAGATTTGTCGACTGCAGCCCTCTACCCTTTTCTGTCAAATGTTCGTACGACGTGTGTGTGACGACTGATCGGCATATCAGGGTAGATTGACACCTGATTATGACAATTATTCGTCAAAATCCGGGTCGTGTCTGTTTTATTTAGTACGTGGTGTTGTAAAAGTTCAATTAATAAAATTTGTTGGTTCCCTTTCTTCCTGGTAGCTCCTCCCATGTACATTTCTCTTTATTTGGACTATGAACTTATTGCTAGATGTTCCACTGGGAACTTTTCCCTTTATTTTTCTTTCATTTATGTTTTGACAAGCCCACTTTGCTCCTGGGTGAATCCAATCCTTCTGGTTCTTCCTTTTTGCGCAGTATTCCGTATGTTATTTGTTTAAAAAGGGATATATGGTGAACTTTATAACGACAGCAAAAATTACCAGAATGCAAACCTTCAATTTTACAGCCAACTACATAAGAATGTTGATACATGCCCACAAACGGCTCCGATGCTATTCATTTCCGAGGGAGTCGAATAGAGAAATTAATGCATTCCCACTAAAGTAATGAAATTACAGGTCTAGGGTTGTGCTGAAATCAAGCCAGAAAAATTTCCCATTGGAAAATAAATACAATAGCAAATCAAGAAGGAGATGAAATTTCTTTGTGCTACTGTCGTCATTTCGCGATTTTTACATTCATGTGTGCCATCTTTAGATCCTTCTCAATAAAAGTGATTAACTCTTAACACCGGTAACAATTTGCAAAGTATTCCCTTTAACTTTCTTAATGTAGTAATGTTGTAATAACTTAAAATAATTTTCAGGAGCGAGTAATTCACAAGTGTGATACATTTGAGAATAATGCCATTTATCAATGGAAGCAATGGAAGTTATAGTGCAATGCTTGTATTTCCTTCATCTAGGTAACCAAGGTTCAAGCATAGACATCTAATATCCTTGTTTATTTAAAAATGATGCGGATTGTTCTTTCATTTAAATCTTTTTTAATCATCATCAGGTTAGAAAGGTCAGGTCATCTTAAAAATTTGAAAAAAAATCTCACATTTTACCCGATATTTTCTCTCTACGAAAAGCAGTCCGGACAATCAATTCATAAATTACTTTTTGGCCAAATCCGGACCTACTGAACGCTTCAATATTACATATGTAGGCTTTTTAAATAAATATTATTAACAAACTTATGCTGAGCATACCGAGACCGACAGCGTTATTTCCATTACGAAGTCACCACCAGTAAAAAACTGAATTGGAAGTTCGACGCCTTGAGCACCAAACTGTCTTAGGAATTCGTCCATATACTGAAGAGTCTGGGTTTGAGTCCAAGTCATGGCGAATAATTTTTTTCCTCGGAGGAGGTTTTTCTATAATATTTGTAAACTTGGGAACTTCAGTGTAAGTGTCCTCTGTAAAAAGTTAGGACAAAGCTGAAAGTGGCCACATGCCGCGTATCGCGGTATCACGGGCACATGCCGCGTATCGAAAGACCATCGAATAAGGAAATGTAAAATCGAATTGTTCATGCCTCTTTAATTTTAGAAATAATACCACCCTAAAGCCAAAACACAATTGCTCTGGGCACAAATCTAAAATCTCTTCGAATGTGTGATCATTTCGAATGTTGAAGCTAACAAGACAGGATATCTTGTGTCTGATGGCTGGAAACAGTGGAGCTGCTTATCACGGCTTTACTGCTTAAGAATGCTACACTAATTGGAACGGGCTAAAACTTCGCTGAAGTTAGCTTGTCCCGTTCAATGACCTTCGCTTTAACTACGTCGTAATCACACACAATTATAGACACCGGTTGAGAAAGGATTTTACCGCAGTTTACTCACGCGTGAGCCCCCTTGAGCTGAACGCGGCTGTCGGCGCGTTGAATGGGGCAGAGGGATGGCTTGGTTGAATGTGCACATACGTGCAACATGAGCGCCTTCATCACCGAGTGGGCATCCCTGGAGGCGATCGGAGGACGAGGGTATTAGTCCGGCATGCGGAGGGAAAAGATAAGGCGTGAAGAGGGAATAGGGAAAATTCCACCCCTCCCCAACTTCCCAAACTGGATTGTCCTCATTCGAGAGCAAGTTGAGGTAACGAGAAAATTGTAAGAGTGAAGCGGGTGTTTACACTGTTTATACCCCTCGCAAATGATAGCGTCACGCATAGATATCGCAAAGGCTCTTGGTACTGACCTGCGCAAGAAAGAAGTTGATAAATGTAGGGGATGGAGGAAAATTGTAGAAACATTGACCAAGTGCGGTGGTGAAACAACACAACACAAAACTGCACGAGGCACTCCTATGCTGGTACGTAGTTAAACACATATTACCATGATCATTGAAGAATGATTCCGAGATGAGTTGAAATAGAACGCTAGATAATGGTGTTTCCGATTCTTAAAGCGCTGCAATTAGAAAGGTGTTCTGACTGGCTATCCACATTAAGCGACTGTCCTTCCCTGTTTTGCAAATTTTTGAGTTGCGTAGCCCATGTCCTAAATTCGTCCTACAAATAACTCTAGTAACTGTTGCGATTGCTATTCTTAAGGTTACATTCAAACCTATCATAATAGGAAATATTTTGGTTAATGTACGCTGCGGCCTTCGTATTCCGAGCAATTTTATTCATGCCACGACACCGTTCCACAAATGGAATCAGAATAGCCCTCCAAAGTGCAATATATTTAAAACTATCCAGTGGAAGGAAAAATGAGAGAAAGAGGAGGATTGTGATGGGAGAGAAGGTACCTCACGGGGTTTGGAAAAGCAGAGAAAGGGGTTTTCGAAAGAGAGGAATCCGGGAATTCCCACAGAGGGGGTTCCAACCTGATGTAACGGCTAATTGCACCGCTGGAATTGGTTACGTGGGAGGGGGGAGGAGTAGGGTCGGAAAGTGGGAAGGGAAGAAGGAAAGTGGATGTAGGAGGACCAAAGGGGTGCAGTTGGGGAATTAAAAGGAAAAAAATAACAAAGAAATCCCCTTCCGCTCGAAGCAACTTCGTTAGCATTTGTAAATGAGCTGATTACTGCGGGAGGAATCCGTTGATTGAGAAATAAGGAGTCGTAAGATTTAATAGAAAACGGTCCACCGGGAAATGAGAGGAGAGGCAAAGAGCAGACTGTACCCGGGGAAAGTAGAGAAATTCGGGATGAAAGGTATTATACGACAGAGATTTCCCACTTTCTTATTGGAAATTGCATGTCGACCAATGAAGCTGAGGATAGTAAGCCATCTTTATTGCCACTCCCGTGAGAATTTATAGAGTCTTAAGAAAGCGGATAAAGTGGGGTACGTTTATCGTTTGGCTTAGATTAAATTGTATTCTCGGGGCAGTGAACTTATTTTGAGGAGAGTTCCTTTTGAAGAAGGGATGTTAAAAGGACCGTTTCAAGGATTTCATGCTTTCCCTTGGGTATAGCCCCATTGAGAAATTAAGCTGATTTTCCGGATCTGAATATAAACTTACGGGTTTAAACATGTTTTGAAATTTAATTAAAATTTTGATTAAATCTAACCTTAAAACCACCACTTCATCTGTAAAAAGAGGCATCATATTCTTCAATTTGCCGACCAACCACACATAAAACAGCCCTCAGAGTTTTCACTATCCTATGATAGCAGATTTTGTAAGTTTCAAAGATCATGGGGTCGAGCTAAAATGCATATTTTAGTATTAATTCCTTTTAACCATTAATTAATGTAGTGTGGTAACTTTAACGCTTACGGTTACGAAATGTTTTGAGCAAATTATCATGCAACAGCGATAGGAAACTCTAAGATGATTAACTGGTAGGTTCGAAATATTTTTACCGGCTATTCATCAAATGATGAGGTCAGTTCAATTCTGAATCAGTGCTGAATTCTATTACAATTCAAAAGCATTGACTATTTAAAAAAAATTAATGTCAATGTTACTTCAACAATTATTAAAAAAATATTTGTCGTAAACAAATGGTTGCTTTCAGAGGAAGACTGTGATTCACAAGCGCTCTTCTTATACAGCCGGCTAGAAAATTTGATGAAAACTGCACCATAAACATAGCTTATTTCATTTCCTTTTATCTTTACACTCCTTACACCACAATAGGAGTTGGATCTTTTCTAGCGTTTCACTCCCTTCTTCATATTCTCATACCTCGTCTTCATTTTGATACAATTTTTACATCTAAATGCTCAGTAATGGTATCCGTTCGCAAGGCCATCGAGGAAGTATCTTGACAATCGATTTTTTTAGAACGTTCTAATACCATTTAACTAATACGCATAACTGATGCGAAAAATTCAAGTCAATACAAATGAAATTTCCGGCCAATTTCTTGCTAAGAGACAATAGACACCCCTAAAACATTTACATACTGTAGAAATAAAGCTCCTATGTATCACCTAACAACATTAAAATTCTCGAAATTCCCAGTATCTAATTTTCCGATTCGTCTAAAAATTATCAAGAGGACCTGGCATAAATATAAAAAAAATCAGCCATGTGAATCATGAGTTAATAAAGATGATTTTACTTTTCATGCTAATATTCTTCTAATTAAGAGCTGCCCTTGGGAGAGGTCGACGGCCTCGTGATGGGAAAATAATTTAAGGCAGGGGTTATCCAAACCCCTGAAGTTCCAACATGCTTTCAATATTTATTGCATAAGACCCTTTTGAGGTTGGAGATCAGTTACAAAATAAGTCATTCCCTTAAATTTGATAAATATTGACGGCAACTCTTCTGAAAATCTTCGATGTGACTCGTTTCAAAGGGGCGTGCGTCAAGGGAAATGGAAAAATGTTGAAATCTGAAAAATGGAACGGATGGTGTTGACAGACCGTAGCAATCAATGCCTGCCTTTTGCGAGCGTCCGAACCCTCCGAACTCTTCAAGGAAAAGTCCTTTGCACCGAGAGAAGAAACCATAAGGTAACACTGAGTGTGGAGGAGACACAAAGGATCTTCCGGCTGCCATAGAAATGTGCCCGTCTTAGCATTTCCGGAACGTGCGTGGACAGAGTAAGCCCCGATGGACTTTGTGATTTTTATGGCCCGTTCCTTGAAAATGCAAAATAAAAGAAATTTGCCACTCAAGCTCCTCCGTCATTCAACCTGAAAAAGAATAGGCGACGTGCCTCGTCATTTCCGGGAATACTACATCGGCATTCGGATACGCGTGGAAAGGATATTTTACCATCAAGTTCCTTTGACTACTATTGTTATTCGGCCGAAAGGTCAATTTGGAGGAATATTTACCTGTTAGCGAAATAAAATTACGATATTTCATCAATTGTAGAGAAGTAACTACAAATTTGTTCGACACGACAATATTACCAAACGCATCATTAAATTATTACAGCCTTCTTCCTGGAGTATCTTCTAGAAATTCATTCACTGCACCAAAAGAATAAATGCAATCAGAAAACTTGAAGATACTGCCTTACAACGAACCATGGTTGCGCAAAATGAATTATACCTGCGTATATTATGATAATACTGACTCATGTGTGTCATTAGGGGAAGAAGTTGGAGCCAATGAGCGAGTGTTGCAGTAAAGTTACCGATAGCATATAAAACAGTGAATAAGAGCGGTTACTTAAACCAAGATTCATCATAAAATTAAGCCCAAAACTAATAGTTAATGCCCAATTCTTAGCAGGAATTAAATAATTCACTCAGGTTAGTTACTTGCAATCAATTCAACAATTCACACATACTTAATAGTAAAAATGTGTAGTTAGAAATCTATTTACAGAATAAATGGCCAGTGTGTTTCTTACATTCATGGATTAAGGTAACTGATCTCTTTCTGGAGTAGTCTGAGATATTCCGTCAAGATATGGTTTCCCAGAAATTAGTATCGCTTTGATTTTATTCTGAAAAGAGTACAGGAAATACACAAATGTAAACGCAGGTTACCAGCTGGGCATAAACCACCTGCTTAAACCTTCGACTCGAGCATCGTCTTCAGGGCAGAGGTATATACCGATTTGGATGACAGGCGCGAGATCAGGTGATCATTGGCGGGAAGGCCAAGGCACCATTTCTTAATTTCCTTAAAGGCTTTCATGTGTTGCTTAAGTTGCACCCCAAGTCACGCTTTACGGCGCAATTGCGTATTCTAATTTTGATGCCCTCCTTGACTATGCGGTCCCAGTTGGAAGCGAGCGACCAAATTAGTATCGTCAAATATTTATGGTATGGTCCGTCTTCCGCGATGGAAGATTATTAGGGTTGACCATAGCACAAATGGCAGATTTGATTCGCTGCAGCCCTGAGAAGGACCATGGAGTCGAACAACCGTAACACTTGGACAGAGATAGAAAAACCGGTTGCCAGAGGCTGCCTCCCTTACGTGTCATCAGTTTCCATCAAGATACTTAGAATTTTAGATGGACACGAATCCATGCACCGACCACCACATTAAAGGTCTTGTTGGTGAGAACCAAGGACCTGGTCCGATTGCAGAATCCAGGAGTTTACGAAATTTCTTGTAAGTGTGGAGAATTGAACGTGGGAGAGACAGGCCGCACCATCGAGGACAGAGTCAAGGAAAATGAGCGCCATTTGCCTTGGTCAACCTGAATAATCTGCCATCGCCGAGGACGGCATTGCCACGGTCCATACCATTGATTTTGATGAAAGCTAATTGGTTGCTCACTCCCGTGAATACTGGGACCTAGTCAAGGAGACCATCGAAATTAGAATACTCGATAACACCATTAATCTCAAATCGGGGTACAACCTAAGCAGTACTTGGAAGCATATTTTGAGGAAATTAATAAATGACACCAAAACCTACCCGCCAATCAACAACTGATCTCACGCCTGCCCTCCCCCTCGGTATATTTCTATAGAAGACCCAACACCAGTCACAGCATTCACCGCTGTCCTGTGGACAATGCTCTAGTCGAGTATCGAAAGGTCAGTGAACAGGGACTCGTTCATCCGGACGGAAGACCGAGAAAACTTGGAGAAACTCGTACGCTTGGAAGGTATAAGATCTTACATTTTACTTCACAAATCTGACACTGCATGTTAAAAAGCGTATAACCATGCCATTAAAGGCTGAATTTAATGCAGTGGTGGGAAATCAGAGAACTCCGATCATGTTCCGTGAATATCTTATACTTCAACAATTAGATTACCACGTGTATCACAAAAAAATGCTGACTTTCCGCGAAATGGATTCAATATAAAAAAATAGGATATTAATTAACCTATATTTGTGAAAAAATTGTGCCTATAGTCACTAGTTTGACTTTAGATGATGGAAATGAAGAGGAAATAAAACACCAGTTGACTAATGCATGAGCAATCACCTAATTCTCTGGAATACAAGGGCAAAAACAATAAAAGTTGAAGTACGGAATTTCCCATAAATTATTCATTAGTTATTAAAAAATCATCATCACTAGGAGAGTAGTAGAGCACATACAATTATGTACAGTCGGATTCAAATGTATTGCAAAGATCGAGCGCCACTTACGCTTCCCAAGGAAATCGAGTTTCACTTACGGCGCTGTTATTCGTTGCTACGCGCCGCTACCTATTCTGCTGTTTATTTGCACGTATTCAAATGGTAATAGTTGAGCAATTGCATGTTTTGTACTAATTCGTCATTACAATTTCGTTTCTGTTTGGATTTCCGATTTGAGTATAGAAAATTATTGTTTGTTATTCACAACTGTCACTCTAAATGAATGTATTACGTAGTTTTTGCCGTATTTGTATGCCAGGAACGATCTGTGTTTAATTATAAAGTTTGATGTGTCCATTAATCAATATGTGGCAGCATGTCATTGTTATTCGAGCTGATCGTATTTAGTGTTCGGACACATGCCTATAATTCATTGCCACTTTCATAAAACTAAGGTTGGCTTTTGCGTAATGACTTTCGCAGGAAGTGAATTTTCGATCACTGAGAAAGTCTTTTATTCAATTCACTATTTTTTAACTCCGCATGAATACAATTTATAAATGAGTTTTTTTGTGAGGAACCTTGTCGAATCCCTTCTTGAAATTAAGGAATATCGCGTCGATTTGCTTATTCGATTCATCTGATTTTAGGATATGAAAGAAGAGTCCTCCTGTGTTTCGTAAGACCTGCCCTTTCGGAAGCCGTGCTGACTGCTGTGTGACGATTATCCAGGAATGTTATAATATGTCTAACAATAATGTGTTCGAGGATCTTGCATAAAAGTGAAGTTAACGATATCGTCCAGTAAATTTCCTGGGTCACTTCTATTTCCTTTTTTTAAATATCGGAGTGATATTGTCTATTTTCCAGTCTTGGGGCACCTTGCCTTCGAATAATGATTTACTAAATATAATTTATAAGAATGGTGCAATCTGTGGTGCTAACTCCTTGAGCACGCGTGCAGGTAACCTTTTAGACCTGGGTTAGATACATCTTGTCTAAATCTTAGAAAGTATTTCTCATGGGACCACATTTTTAAAACGAAATTCCATCCTACAACAGTACAATATATAATTTTTGCACTATGAATGAGAGGAAATAACATAATACCTCTCCATTTTCCCATCAATACATCTTTACTGCAGATATTTACGTCATTATTCAATAGAAATTACGGTGCATTAAATAATTGTGAGAGAAAAAATATCAGAATCCGTTAGAGTTATGGCTAGTTATGCTGAAATTCCCTAAAATTTAGTTCTTAAGCCAATCTCGAAATAGATAACGAAATTGGCCGTTTCTGGTGAACTGTTTTGAGGTAATAATCATTCGCTCACGCATAAAAATGGATATGTAATGAATAAAGTATCTAATAGCTTTTAGAAGCTAGCCATTATTTGATTGTAATACCTAACTTGTCTTCTAAAAGATATAATTATCTCAATGCCTGAAAATGAATTAAAATCAACGCCATCAGAGCTGAGCGTGATGCGTGCCCAGCGCCACTGCAGACTTGCGTGACCCGAAGAAAGTTCCAAGCCCTAATGAACTTTGATTGGGAGAGAAAGGACGAAATTTTGCGCCAGAAATAAAGGGAATAAACCTTTGCTTTTGAATAAAAAAATCTTTTGCGGCATACACTGCTGAGTTTTCACCCTCTTTAGTGCTGAAGTTGATAAAACATTCATTTTTCAAAGGCAAAAGCCATGCTCTAGACACACTCAGCTTACCGAAATTGGATCAGTAGGTTCAGTCAAAAATGTCAGAAAAGAATTTGGGCGAAGAATTTAGTTAAGCTTAATAGTTTGAAGGAATACAACAGCATTATATTTGCGACCACATGTATTTCGCAGGCAAGCAGAATTTTTAAGTCGTTACTCAGACCCAGACAAGAACTGGAAAGGCCAAGGTGTTTGCTTTATTCTCTAGAATTTCATAGTAGAATTATACTTTTGGAAATATCCAACGTTTGTTTTCACTGCTGGAGGAAAAAAATTGAGAATATATGAGAGACAATTTTCACTCATTGTTTCATTTTTAGGTACTTTTAAAACTTCCTTTGAAAATTTCACAGTGATAATTCATACTTAAAGCTTGTAGTAACAGCATTACAAGTGTATTCCACAGAATATATATCAAATATACGTTTTAATAGTGGTATGTTTTACAGGAACTGGAGACAATATGTTTTAAAAACTCTCTATCATTAGCAAATTATTATCAACAATAATATTTTTTTCAATATAATTAATTTGAACCAGATTCGAAAATATTAGTTTCCCCAATAGTTGCAATTGGACTTAAAAGAAGATTTCAGTCAATTAATAGACGGAAATCACTATATTTTGGGTAATAATTTATTTTAAGATGTTAACAATGATTAAAATGACAATTTATGTATGGGAGTTTTGCTTCTTGGAAAGATTTCACTTATCGAAGAAACATGCTTGTTGCTAAGCAATAGCAACTGATTTGGCTCAAGACGGGCATCGTACTTGTTTTTATAATTGTTTGTACCCACAGGTATGTATTCATATCCAACACGTCCTTAGAATGTTCCAAAATTTTCTCATTTTGATTTTTTTTAAATTTTATATGTGTAGAAGAATGAAGATTTTTTCCTACTGAGGCCAATTTAACGTGTAAGGGACTTTATGTCACGCGTGTTGCCTATAACGTATGGGCCGTCCACCTTTTAATAATCATAATTTAGGGTATTTTTTCGGCAAATAGTTGGTGTTTTCATCAAGGAAAATGTTCAAAAAGGAAACTGAAAACTGTCAAGGAAAATATATATAAATTTTCCATTTTCACCGAAATAGTCGGCCCCGGTGGCGGCGGGGTAAAGTCCTCGCCTTTTACCTCGAGGGTCGCGGGTTCGAGTCCCGCCTGGGTGGAATATTATCTGCCCAGGACATGGATGTCTGTGTCTCGTCCGTTGTTACTGTTGTTCACCCGACGTAAAATGGCCTAGTGTGCTATTTCGGGGCAGAGAAAATAAATAAATAAATATATAAATAAATAAAAATAATAACAATTCTAACCCTTAAAAACTGAAAATATGGCACCCTGTGGCAAGAGCACGGGGTTGATTGATTCCAAATTTCGTATACTTAACCGATATTTATGCTAAAAGGATAATATTTCAGATTTAGAGCTTAAATTTTTTTACACTGAAATTTTGGCCCAGCCTACTGAAAGACAGTTGAGACAGTTGCTTTTTTGCAAACTCAAAGTCAAAGAATTTAGTTATCCCGGTTGGTTCTGGAAAATTGATTCGTTTTTAATAATTTCTTCCATCATGCCCTATCATTCCATACGTCTTTCGTTCCAGCTTTCTTCGTTTACTGCTTCATATATTCTCTATTATACCTGATAGGTTCCTGATATCCGTCCTATTTAGCGTCTCCTTTAAAACTCATTCAACCATTGCTCTCCACATGTCTTCTTCTTTCGTCCACAACTTTCTGTTACCATATTCACTCTACTACCTTCTATCTGTTTGATTATTCATTTCACATACATTTTCTCGTCATGGCTAAGAATACGAAGTACTCACTGTTCACTTTACCATATGATTCGAATTATCACTCCTCATTATTTCATGGCCTACTCATTCTTAAACCTAGCCAACAGGCTTTTGCCACATAAACTTCTATGATTCCCCATTTCCACTACATTTTTCTCTCATCAATACTTATGTGACATGTCCGGGTTTTGTAGTCATAAAATTAAATTGGAAAGAAATTTTTTTGTGCACTACGATTTTTGATTTTATAAGATAAACATTCATCCTCAAATTTCATCCGCTTACAAATCTCTTCCCTTGTGGTATTCGCACCCCTTTGCTTACAAATTAAAGATAAACCATCAAATGAAACTTATTTTACGTAATTGCATTGGTAAAGCAATGATAGTTTAAGTAATTTGAAGCTTAAGTATAGGCATCGCATTAGGAACTATAGGCTTCATGCATGGAGGTAGAATACAAAACATGTTCAGCACTTAATATAACGACAGACATATATGCATCGTAAAATATGTAACCGACTCCTAAATTTACGTCTCTCGCCGTTGACCTTCATTAACTCTCATGAAACTATTTCTCATTATAAACCTAAACCAGTATTCCGTTCACCCTGGAAACCCTTTAAAGAGAAATCAGCCCCATCACCGCCGATCAAAGACTTTAAACGAAGAAGCCAGACGATCGCATTTATTCCGCGGGCAGTCCGCAAGGGTTTTTTTTTGCGGATAACATTTATTTAAGCCCCATAAATTCACGGAAGTAGCATCGGGAGGAGCGGAGGAAATTTCCGTGGAAATCCGTAAGGTGGTCAGATTAGGAGCGATTCATATGCCGGCTGGCGACTGGGTGCGAGGCTTTCACGGCCTCATCGGTATGCCGTCCGGGGGGTGCCGCGGCGGTCGCGTCTCGAGCCAATTCTCATTCAGCGCTTGGAGGAGCAACCGATTTTGCCCCATCCATCCTTATACTTCTTTCTTTATGACCCCGCCTTCCCATTTCACCCGTTCTCCTCCGTCTCCAATCCATACTCTCTCACAGGCATGAGCATGGACGGTTAATCGGCTGAGGAGCAAGACGCTTGTCTACATCTCTGTGCCATACCTATACTGTGGGTGGAGTAAACATAAAATCTACAGGTACAGTAAAATATCTTGGAAGTACCTTAACTTCTGATATACCGTGGGAAATTTACATACAAAAATACGCGGCCCAGCATTTTAGAAACTATGTTTTGCTAAGCGTATTATAGGAGGGTCCTCGGATGAAAAAGTAAAAGAGAGATTCAACTTCGCTCTGGTTAGGCATCACCTCGAATACGCTACAAGCATTTGGGACCCTGGTCCAAAGATTTAACCAAAGAAATTAATAAAATACAAAGGAAAGCTGCACGCTTCGTTAAAAACTGCAAAGAACAAATGTTGTTTCACAACGTTAAGAGTGCTTAAGGTGGGAGCTCCCAGAGACTCGGTGGCTACACGCTAGGTTTAGCTTGCTTAAAAAACTCAGAACTGATACTTTTCAAAGCGAAACATAGAATATTATCATGACGTCTCACTGTATTTCTAAGTCTGGGAGAAGCGATAAAATAAGAGAGATACATTACCAAACAGAAAGGCACAAAAACTCGCTCTTTCCGCGCACAATTAGCGACCACAGTTAAAATTGAGCTCCATTAAGTACAATTCTATGAATAAACTTATATTCTATTATAAATGCACTTCTATTTTTCCATTTTACCTCCCAAAACCTTATCCTTTACATCTTCACACGTACTAACACCTCCTGATACACGCCCATTCGGTGACTTGCTGTGTATATATCCCACTGTATGTATATATCCCACTCTCAGTGCAAAAGACATCATCGTGATGGTGTGGACATAATTTGAGAGGACAATGGTTGTCGAGGAAATGGAGAAATTTTTAGCCGCAATTGTGATAATATACATCGACAATTATGTTGATAAATACTGTTAATGCCAATAAGAAACGAGTTTAGTGATAATTATGTATCATCCCGATATTCACGGATGGACAAAGTGAGAAATAATGAAGTGTACAGAATAGTTGAAGAGGAAAGGACCATATGGAACATCGTACAGAAAAGAAGAACGGGATGGATTGGTCACACCTGAGACACAATGGGTTTGTGAAGAAAATTAATGATGGCAAATTAGAGGGAAAAGTCCCCAGAGGAAGACCCATGATAAGTTCATGGACCAAATAAAGAGGAATGACCAAGGAAAGAGGAAATAAATAGGAAGAGATACCAGGAGGTAAGGGAACTAGCATAAGATTGGGAAGGGCGGAGAGTTGTAGCCAAACAATCATAGGATTGAACGACCAATGAACCGATATTCTCTGATGGTTAGCGAATACATCGCATTATCCCCCACTTCAATGCGCCGTAAATTTCTTCCAAATAGTGTTTTATTTATTTCTCTGGTGACCAGAATTAATTTATTGATTACATATTGAGCTTCATTCTTACAATTATTTCGTTAACAGTGAATTGGACCGAGAACGATGCAATGAATATTGAAAATCTAATTGAATTATGTAAAGGTGAATAGGAAATATATGAACCATTCGCCAATTCACAAGCGACAGCAAAAATTTTAAAAATACTAAAATTTTGTACATTTGTATTTATTTTGTCTCACTTAGTTAGGCCACAGTCACCTCAAGTCAGAGTGGAAAAGGAAGTTGATGAAAGAATACGGGAGAGGAGGTGAAGGAAGAGTTTTAGTGGGAGAGGAAGGAGGGTAAACGATTGGCCGACGGACGTAACGACACTTTAAGGAAAAATACAGAGGGAGGGATTCCTTGTGTGCCTGTGTGCGTATGCATGTATGTATGTGTGTAGTAGAAAGGAGGAAGTGAAAGGTATAAAGTGGGTTGGCTGGTCGGTTGGAGATTGTCCGTAGGAGTGTTCTTTCCTTCTTTTTTCTCTCATCGTGGAGGTAACCGAAGGGGGGAGCGAGAGAAGGAGACAGACACCTGAATGAGAACAGGGAGGTGAGGGAAGAAGAGGCGGGAAAAGAGAAGGGGAAGAATGAGAGAGGGAGAAACGGGGGAGGCGGAGGCTTGAATAGAGGAAGAGAGGAGGTGGAAAAAAAGTGGGATAGAAAAGGATGTGGGTTTGGGAGGGCAGGGCGGAAGAGAGGCGCGTGAAAGGCAAACTATATTGAGAGGTGACAAAGCTTGCGGCGGGAAAGGGAATAGCAGTCGTAAATGGACGTGCGCGTGGGGGTCGTTTGCAAGGGAAGGGTGGCTGAGCGGGTCCACACGAGGAGGAGCCTGGGGGGGGGGGGAGGTAGAGGTTTAAAAAAGGGTGCCTGGTGGGTTGAAGATAGGAAAGTCCCTACCCACTTTGCTGGAGGAGGAAAAGATGAAAGGCGGAATGGGGAAAGGATTGGATTAAAGATGTGCGATGTGCTTCCGATATTATCATGCATCGATATTTCTCATGATGAGAGTGAATGGTAAAATGACTACACAAGGAGATGATTAATGTTAACCTAAAATGAGAGGGATCCTATTTTCAAGATGTGGAGCGAATTTTATAAATTGACATATAAACTTGTCAATCAAATCCCGGTCAAGTCAAATGATATTTTCATAGCGAATTTCAACCCTGGTGTATATGCACTCGTGCGAGTGACTTCGTACCACATCATTTGTTACATGCAATGTTTGGAAATTTATAAACTTGTAATTGTTAGCTCACCTTTGATTCAAAACAATTTGCTATAAATATAAAAATTAAAAGGTATGTGAGCGCTGCAAACTTTTAATTAAACCTCTAATCCCCAACCCAATGCAATGAGTGTTATTTTCAAAATTTGATAGAATACAGAAGTACAAAGATGAAACAAATAATTTACGTGAGGTAGCCCTAACAAAGTAACAGTGAGAGCAAAGAAGATTAGATCTGCAGTAATAGCATAAGACGTAGATGTAGGCAATGAGTGGACCATTAAAGAATTTAGAATAAGTGCACTAATATGGGAGGAGGGCGCTTGTTCAATCAAACCCATTTGGAGAAAACTGATGGAGGTCGAATAGCAAAGACGTTTTAGAGCAGAACGGAGGAAATTTTCAAAGCAGATCCAGCTGAATATACATAGCAACGAGAATAAACCTTTTCTTAATTGTGTTCTTAAACAAAGAGGTTAATTATATCCCGAAAGGAAATTGTGTGGTGGTATAACATACGTTATTCTCATTCGATGGCCACTAGATGCTGAGTAAATGGATATGAGTAAATTAACGAAACAGGTTCATGAAGGCGGAGTAAATAGTGTACGGGTAAAGAGCGGACCAAGAAGGTCATATCAATTTTTAACAGAACGGATTTTTAGCTCTCAGCTGATGAAATTTTTTTCTAAAAATTAAAAAATTTGTGCGTTACATTTACCCATCTATCGTATCATTACGTCCTATAAGTACGTGTTCAACATATTAATAATTTTGTAATGACAAATTATATAAGTAATAATATTATCTTTTCAAGGTAATATTTTATATTTAATATATTTTTGCAATAGTGTTATTTTAATATTTCATCCATATTTAATACTATATCCGCGAAAGTAGTAAATGAGAGGGATCCTATTTTTAAGATGTGGAGCGAATTTTATAAATTGAAATATAAACTTGTAATTGTCGGCTCACCTTTGATTCGAAACAATATTTTACTTATATTTTTTATCCAGTTATATTAATTCATCGTATCGATGATCCTAAGGTACTTAATAGAGATGCATCGAGGCTTTGAATGCAATTGCCAATCCCTAAGTTTGATTGAGGTTGGTGTTGTATTCCGGGGGAATTCGAAGGAGGCTTCCCGTGTCCGCCCGTTGCAGGAAAGGCGACCTT
Organism: Ceriagrion tenellum; assembly: GCA_963169105.1. Lineage (NCBI taxonomy): Eukaryota > Metazoa > Arthropoda > Insecta > Odonata > Coenagrionidae > Ceriagrion > Ceriagrion tenellum. The sequence goes on from OY720636.1 coordinate 96,521,517, forward strand.
TTCGCCTCGTAAACCTGTCACGTTGGCCATCGGTTGGGGGGTCTCCTTTGAGTACCAACCGATTGTGGCGAATCCCCACGACAGTAGCACACACACACAAGTCCAACGTATACACACGTGTGTCGAAGTTGGACCGGGATGTCAGGGAAGGAGGAAGCTTCAATGAAGGGAGGTAAAACTGCATGAAAGAGGTAAATAAGTGAGGGAGGTGGGAATAGAAAAAGCTCTCGATGGGGAATACCGAATTGGAGCTGAAACTAAAACATTGGCTTGCCATTTCAAAAGGTTGGATTTGAGGCTATTTACGGATATTTTCAGGAAAATTAGAGGCATACTTTGGTGATATAAATATAGAGTAATTAAATTATAATGTTGATCCGTCTCGGGCTGTTACCTGCAGACCTTTTGGTGCCTATCTTTAGGAGTAGGTTACAGCCGATACTAGGCTTCTCTCACTTTTATTCTTCCATTCCCATAGTAATCCCTCCTTTCCCAAAATAATCTCTCCCACCAGCTGACCCAACAATCATCATTGGCGTTTATTTTCTCCGCTGTAGGTTGTTCACTAAATTGGCCATTTCGTTTATAGAGGTCATGGGAGGGGAGGTCAGAAATTCCTTCCTAAACTACCCCAAGGCATGGTGGCGAAATCTGTCATTAATTTCATATTTTTGACTTCTCAGAGAAAGTTTTTAACTCAATGCATTACGTGTAAATTTACGATTTGTAAGACCATATGAGTATAAAGAAGGCACAAAAACTTAACATCTCTTATTTGGACTCCCGAAGGAAATACTTCAAGGAGCCTTTCCTTTTTTCCCTCCACGATAACCTAACGCCTGATTACCTATAAAATTCATTTATCTACAGGACAAGTATTTCCCATAGATTTACCCGATCTGACACTAGCCTTCTTCATATCCCTAAAACCCGTACTAACCTCTATCTAAACTCCTTCCTTACCTCCACTTCTAAGTTTTGTAATTCATTACCTTCTCATATAATCTTCCCCTTCACTGGAATCATTTAAAAATAAATGTAACATATATTTAAAACCTTAAGTCTGAATCTTGTTGTGTTGACAAATTTAAAGTCGGTTAAATATTTTTGTAAAACTGTTCAATTATTGGTTTTCTTAACAATTGTACTATTTTTGAGCAGAATGTGAAATTGTAACAGTTTTTTCTCTAATTTGTTATCCCAGAGCTTAAAAAAACTATGGATTCATTCAACATTGAGTAGCAATGATAAAGCAACAGCGACGGCAATTCAAACCTCCACTAAATTACAAATTTAGCCTGATACCACCAGATTCTGCCTGTTTATTCGTGTCATAACAGGAAATTTACACGATAGCTAACAACATAAACTCTTATTATTATTGTTAAAGGAAGTACAAGTATATGAAATACCATCACTTGGAGGAGATGATAACACAGTATAGTTCATCTGATAAGAGGAACCTCATAGCCTTATCCATGAACATTGAACACGATAGTAGCAGTAAGTTTATCATTGCCAGGCGATCTATGGTGGAACAGAATTTTTCTAAAGATTGAACAATGATATTGCACTATCATTTTTTTTTTACTTCGCACAACACGTGTTTCAGCTATCACACAACGATCATCAGGTACAATAGATATATTGGACAGTAGAATATCAGTCTAAAGTCAGTGAAAGTGCAAGATTTTGGGAATATTTTCAATATCTACATCTACATACTACCCGGCGAGCCACTGCAAGGGCGAGTGGCAGGCGGTGTTTATTTATTTATTTATAGAGTTTAACGTTTGCCCAAAAAAATAATAACAGGGCAAACAAAACAAAAAAGAAGAAAATACAAAACATATTGGAATCAATTGAATTTTACAGAGATTTCGAAACATATCAAGAAACTATATCATTTATTAATTTCCAAAAGAGACTTCTTTTTTGACATAAATCAATGATTTCACAGTACATGTTAAAAGATCGGCACATTCTATTCAGTGGTGAGTTTTCACAGTAGTTTGACTTTACCATGCTCAACTTAAATTTCTTTGATAACCTCACATTGATACTAGGCACTACAAAATTAATTTTTCTAATTAAGTCACTCTTTTCTCCAGTATAAGTAAATTATATAAGTAAGGTGTTAGGTCATTAGAAGTCGTGTAAAGATATGAGGTATTGGGAGGTGAAACGTTACATGTATTACGGGAAAGCAGTTAGTGGAGCTCTGTCTTTATTGTGGTCACTTATTGTGCGGGGAAAGAACGAGCTCTTGTACCTGTCTGTTCGGCAATGTATCTATCTTATTTAATTGCAGACCTGGAGATGCAGTGAGGCACCATGATAATATTCTCTGTGTCGCTGTGAAACGTCGATTCTGAAATTTGTCGTCAGCTTTTTGAATTTATTTCAGCATTCATATTCAGGATAACTCTAACCAGTTGAGTGGACTTGAATATGACGGATATGATGTATTCGAAACGCCGTACACAACATTTCGAGAAATACTTAAAAACACTGCACCTGATGAGGAACGTGAATGTTTGCACTGGTTGAACACACAGGTTGAAAACGATTCTAAACGTCTCCACAAACACTATTGCATTGAACTTACCACTAAAGCTGAAATTCGCGTCGTTGTCAATCGTAAATTCGGCTTTAGAAAGGTTAAGTTCACCTTCAACGCACACAAAACCCCTCTTCCTATACATTTTACTCCTCTCTACTGTACTACCCTCCTTCCATCCCTCCACTGCCGTAACCCCAAGGGATGGGAACACATACAAAAACATCCACCAAGAGCTCTCTCGCGGGCACGCCCATCTTAACCCTTTTGTGTAGCCTTAGCTAGCGGCACCTTTTCTTTTCATCGTAAATAAAAAAATGAAAAAACGCCACACGGAGTATCTCTTCCACGGTGGCCAATGCGTGCTCGTGTTTTTTCCGGGAAGCCTCGTCCGCAAACTTAAAAAAAAAAGAAAGAAAATCTCTCCCTTTTTCCCCCCGACCTCTCTAACACCACCCGCCATTCACCCTCCGCCGCCCGCTATTTTGTTAGCCGTTTACTCTCCCCCGGCTCTTCCCGCCGCCGCTTCCGGTGCTCTCGCGCGGATTAGTCTCGGGGCTCCACTCAAAACTCCTCGGCCCTAGGGTCCGCTCGTTCATTCATGGCGAAGTTTCAGGGCGTGTACCGCAGGTGTAGGGGACGCACGCTGACGGCAATCTTAAGGTTTATTCCGTTGTCCTACGACGCGTTTCCTCCAACAAAAAATAATACAACTGTTACAATTCCCTCGCCACACCTCGTCGGCGAAATGTGCCAAAATCAAAGCCGTCGTGGGAGATTTTTCTCGGCACGGAAACTGTTGACCCGACTAACTAAATGCGGTCTCACGTTCCTTGGCACGAATACACCTTCAGGTCAACGCTAAGTGTCACAAAAGGACTTTTGCCACATCCCTCGGCCTAGGACTCTTTTAGCTGTCGGGGACGTGCTTCAACTTAAAGCTCGTCTCTTGTTAACAACCCCTTTCAGATAATCCTATCCGTTACAGTGTCAGACCAAATGAGCAACTTGCCGTCATGGTCTGATCAAGCACGTTTTGCGTTCAGGAAACAGTATTCACTTCGAAACTGGCCATCAAATCGTTTGCTCATGATAAACCCATAAGTTCATGGTACTCCTTGCATAAAAATAGACGGAACCAAAAGGTTGGCCGTTCATTTGAGAAAAATAACTGCGAACTTTATATGGAAAGAGAAGTGAATAATGTTTCAATAGACTCGTTGGAATCTATTGGCTCTGAAAACTGATAAGCCGATAAGAAAAACAAAATGTTTGGAGTTCAGTAAATATATACTATAGAGCAGTAGGACTCATTTAAGCAGCGCAGATTTTCAACTTATGACATACACACTTTTAAGACGAAATACATGAATACTTACGCTAATGACACTCATGGATGCATTATTATGAGAAAAAAAATTAAAAATGGCGATAAAATCTATTATCTTTTTACGGTTGTGCATACGGCCTGGCTACTTTGAGATATACCCACGAAAAGCATAAAATAACACACGTGTTAGAATGTTACATTCAGGAAGGGAATTCTGAAGATGGTGTATTAACATAAAAATCCCGTTCGGAAGTAAATTTCATTTTGAGAAAAATTGCACGTTTTTTTCTTATTAATATATATATATTCCTCTCTATTTCGCAAAAATTTTGGAATTTTATGCATAAAGGCGGCACGGATGAAAACAAGTGAATCATCATTTCTCATAGTAAGCTTAGAGGAAGTAATAAAAAACAAAACACTCAATTCTGAAACAGATTAACTCGTATAGGTCAAACTACTGCGCTGAAATGTAGATCTTAAAGAGCATGCTGATTAAAACAACAGTTTTCTCTACACTTTTTCACCATATCCGAAGCAGTCATAACGTTATCACATCAACTCAATTATTCCGAGCGACGATAACAACATCGCGAATCAGTCCCATCTCCATAATAACTATTGTTCTAAGAACTGCCATGACAATCCAAAACGAAAAAAATGCTATGCACATTTTTCCATTTATTTCTAACCTCGAGTTGAAATTGCTTCGAGACCAAGGAAGCGTAGTTGTGTGCACGTAGACTCGGTAAGCCAAAAGTCCGTGGTTTGATTCCTGGTCTAGGTCATTTTTTTCATCCGCCGATTTTTACGAGCAGATCAAGAAGAAAGCAATGGACAGGTAATTTCTATAAAAGAAGGCTTCAAGTTGCCGTTGAAATAATTAGGAAAACTTGACTAAAATGCATGTATTTTGTAACCATTTCATTAGTTACGGATGTTCCTAACATTTATACATTAAAAATTAATATTTTCTTACAAACAGTTATTATACTCATTTTCAAAGCTGGAAAATGGGTAAAAGGGATTTTCTTAGTAGGTATTGCATGTATAGAGGACATGCTTAGGTATTCATGAATACAGTAAATATTTATATGTAACGAACGTTTCACTATTCTGGACATGCTATTGAGGGTACTGAGCACTCAACAAAAATCTCTTCCTCAAAGAAACTTATTTAAATTCAAAACATTAAGTCTCAACTACAGGTATTATAAATTTAAATTTTAGTCAGTAATCAGAAATTATATTTTTATAAGCTACTTATGAAATTTAATTTAGCCGTGCAATGGATTTTTACACTGGTTTTGTAGCAGATACTGTAAAATTTTCATCCAAATACATATTGTTTATTACTTGTTTCTACCACCCCTGATATGTTCCTTTTTTACACTAAAAAGTATTCCGCTGCATTAAATCTGCAAATCATGCACGGTTATTATAGAAATACACCTTTAAGTTTTAAACGATCAGCTATCTTAAATGCGGGATTAAAAAAATGGGGCAGTTGATAAAACCATAGTTTCCGCATTAATGAATTTTTTATTTATGTTAAGAAGGTTTCATTATTAAACAATCATTAAATAAGATCTTCACGAAATTTCATGTTTAGCAATGTTTTCTATTTCGATTCCTATTTTTTACGGATTTTCTATTCGTTGTTTGTGATGACATTCTACAGGGAAAGTTAAACTCTCGTAAAAATGTGCGTGTCGCACAAGGTTCTAAGTCCAAGTGACCTGAAATTTCCGACAACGTTTACAGTAATTGAAATTCTAAGAGGAGCTCTAGCATTGGCGAGTTAACTCTTACGGCCGGAGAACGTCACCCAAATCCAAAGGCTAGAACGGTTGGAAGTTTACTTTCAGCATGAATAATATAAAACGAATCGAATCAGCGGAAGAATGAATGATAATAGGTAGCAGGTTGATGGACGAAAGGTCAATGAAATCATCTGCATCAGCTTTGTTTTTGGAAGAGGAGGCAAGATTTGGTTTTGAAAGCATTGTCTTTCCCTTTTGCTACCTGCCTCTGGGATCCATTCTCTCCTGTTGGAACCCCAAATCCGTCCAATGGACACGGAATAGTCATTTACGACCCTCCACACACCACTTCAGTCTTGTCTCGACAACCAGAGAGCCCTCTCTCCTCTCACCTCCCCGGTGGCACTAAAAGCGAACCCTCAAAATGCACGGAACGGCAGCGCCACACGCGGAGCTGAAGGAAACAAGGGTAAACAGTCGAGGGGGAGAGAGAGAGAGAATGGCAACGACTTCCGCGAGAAACAAAAATGAAACGGAAAATAAAGAAAATATAAATTCAGAACCCTTCCCTGCTTAACTCAGCCGACAACAACGTATGTATACCGCCGCCGGCACATTTTGGCATTGACAGGACTGGGCGAGATGAATTTTTAAATGGTCACATGCGGAGGGTACAAGGTATTTGTTTATATATATTATTATTTCATGGCTTTTTTTCCTTCTGGCGAGTATGGGTGGGGGAGAGGGTAGGGGGGAGGGATAAAGCGACGACGAGTTAACGTCACGAATTCTCCCACTCTCATTTGGAGTGCTTTTCGTTTATGTTTTTTAAAGGTGTACGTATGTGTCTGTCTGTCGCCTCGCGTTTACCTTCCCTGGGGCCGTAAAAACGTAACCGGCCAACCGGAAATAAGAAGGGGTGGATGAGATGGGCAGACATGGAGGATTGAAAATAGCGGAGGGTGGGGAGGTCAAACGGGGAGGGGGAGAGGACGAAACAAGTGAGGGCAAGGGTATACCTATACATAGACCTAGGGGTTTGGGGTTGCATGGCAAAAAAAATATAAAACGCTCGGGGTTCCCCGAGGACATTTATGCATGCACTAACCCTCGGATTCAAGAGTTTGAAGTTTTGTCATTCGGCGGAGAGAAAGAGGGGGGCAAAGTGGGTTTTAGTGCATGCAATTTCGTTCCGAGTGATAAAATTGCAAGCACTAAATTGAAAAAGTTCAAGTGGGAGGAGGGCGGATGTCATATCGCGGGTGCATGTACCTCTGTATGAAGTTTTACCACCGCATTATCGAATAAAGTGGTGTTTTAATTTTTGGTGCCACTCTTGGTCTACGAGGAATAAATAAACAAGTATAAAGAGGTTTGCTGGGTGCGAGCTAAAACTTGTGCGCGGTGCGACGAGGTGCAGTTTTTATCTTTCATGGGCTGGGGAACGCATTTGATAAGACGTATGAATATTAAGCACAAGGGATTTGGGCTCGAGTTTTGCCGCTTGCATCCTCCGCCGATGCTCACAAAAGCCGGGGCAATCTATTGCAGTCAGCTACACACGAATTTATCTTTTTGCGTTCGAATCGATGACTGTTGATTTTAAAAGGTGCAATTTTTTAGGCAGATGATAATTTAACTCCTTCTTATGCAAATTTAATACGTTAAGGATTACTGCTGGGACATAGTTAATCTTGTTTTAAATGTTACTTATATCTCCAGTAGTCATCTATCCAATTACGAGTTTCCTGTAATTTTTCTCAGCTATCATCCCTGCCGGGCCCTTCTATTTTTGTCACATCGTTGTTCACCAAGACATACTTCATGATTGTAACTCCTCTGTATTCATCCCTTTCATTTCTCCTTATAATATTATTTTCATTACGCTGTGGTGTCGAAAAATATTGTATTGCAAGTTTGTCTTGGCTTTTTCGCAGTTTTCATAACATATCTTTTGGCGCTAACTCTTTGTGATACTTCTCTTTTAGTCATTATCTTAGTCCATTCAAATCTCATCATTCTTCGATGATATTGTATCTATATCACTTTCAATCTCCTTGGCTCATCTGATATTGTTATTTCATACAACCATGTAAGAGAACACTCCTTAAACTAATCAGTGAAGTCAGCCCCTTAAGTGCTTCCTCTCCTCCAGGCTTGTTAATGGGCATTATTATAATAAAAGAAGTTATATTACAAAAGAATTATAAAAAATATTATATTTTGCGTTCAGCTTTACAGTAACTTGCCGTTGGTAAAAGAGATAAAACATAAAAAAGTTCAAAACACAGTATAACCTCAAAGAAACTGGAGAATTGATTAATAATTTGTTTATCAAGATATCCAGCAGTTTATCCCAAATGAATATTAAAGCGATATAAATGGTATCCTAAGGAAGACTATGTCAATCAATTACCGATCAAATTTCAAGTAACAACCAATTATTTCTAAATTTGTATTACTTACTCCTGTAGCCATTGAAAACCTAAGTGGTCTTCGGCATCGTCAACCAAGCGCCTCCAAGCTTTTCTGCCTTCTACCAGCTCGATCTCTGCTCCCATCTTCTCTAGGTCCTTCATAACTTCATCTGTCCAGCACATTCTCGGTCTTCCTACGGGTCCTTTCTTCTAGTGTTCCTTTTGCTACTTGTTTTATCACAGTATTTTCGCTTCTGCGTTGGGCATGACCCAGCCGCCTCAATCTCCTGCCCTTGAATACATCCACAATGTCTGGTTCTTTGTATAGTTCTCTTAGTCCTGTTTTTTCTTACTCTCCATGTGCCTCCTTCTTTGACTGATCCGAAAATTCTCCTTAATACTTTATTCTCAAAAGTAGTTAGTCTTTTTTCACTTTTTCTTATAGACCATGACTCAGAACCATATAGTATCACAAGTTGAATTGTTTTATAAATCCTTACTTTTGTGTTTTTTGGTAAAAGTTTGTTTTTGAAGAGTTTTATAAGGCTCCAATATGATCTCTCTGCTGTTTGTCTCTCTGGACTTTGTATTGCCTTTAATTAACTTGATCGATTTTGCACGTGTTGTCGTAATACATACTTCCATACGGTTATCCCCCATAATGAGTTGATTCACCGTCTGTTACCGTGAATTGTGCAAAATCTCTAAAAAAACTAATAAAACTTTACCACTCATGGACCAATAAAATTTTTGGCTCACTAAAAACAACTTTATAGCAATTCAGTCGTGAGTTAATTAAAGTCTTGCGTGAGGAAGAATTTAGCCATTCTATGCAGTCAGTTTTTATGTTTCTGTTTCCAAAATTTTAATGATAATTGAAACCCATTTTGGATTATGCCACCTCGTGGTGAATACAAAGAATAGCCAAGGATAAAAACTTAGAAACTACAAATTGAATGAGATCAGTGATCACCAGAGAAAAGTTAGAAGATGGAGAAAGACCAGGAAAGTAGATCGTATAAATTAACGGGAGTGTAGGAGTAGTAAAAAGATTTTTAGAAAAAATGGAATATTAAGAGGTTTTAACGCCAGCCCAAGTTTGAAGAATACTTGCATAGTGACAGCAGTTACTTTGCTAAATGAATATTTCGTAATTAAATTTGAAATAGCGCACCATTGGTAACTAAATTTGAAACTCTCTGGGAAAGCTGTTATGGTTATGAGTTTATCGAGTGGGCGATTATCGATTTCCGCACCTCCGTGTAGTCTTTTTAATTGCTTTAAAAGCTGTAGCAAAAGAGTTCATTTGGCACGCTAAAACATTACAGTTACTAACTGAGAATATCATTTCATTTTTTTATAATTAGGTGCCAATCATGAGTAAATTTTAATTACATATTAAAGAGTTCCTCGCCGAATGCCATCATAACATCTTAATCAAATACATATATCAAATTGTCTCTTGAATGTTTCATGTCTCCTGTCTTCTACGTCATTTCCCAGCTAACATGTCTTTCTTTTCTCAATCGAGCCATCAACATACCAGTCCCATTTAGTAATCCGTCTCCAAGTTCTGTTTCTCACAAATTTATTTTCTAACAGAGCCCTCTACAATCAGCTCTCCATGATGAGATGCACAGAAAATGTTATTCTTCTAATAACAAGAAACATTCAAGAATTTTTTAACTATCTCCAATTTTATACGAATAATGCAAATTGTAACTTCTAAGTGTTCCTAAAACCTTAATTTGACTTTTGAACTTACTAAGACAATATTTTTATCCTTTGATGCACCAGAGCTCTATTTCCACCATAAAAATCACGTTGAATTTTCCTTACAGAGAATCTGTGCATGAGTATACAATACAATAGAAAATGTTCTCGATTCACTCCAGAGCTTATTGGTACAAAATTATCGAATATAAGTCTCTACGAGAGAAAATTACTGGGTTTCCGGGAGTTGAGAAGTAAAAAAATATGGGAAAGCAATTTTTCAAGAGTTTGTTAATTAACCTTTGAAAATAAGTTCAGAAAACAAATGTAAGAATTTTTTTTGGAAACCATTAATGGTGAAATTGAAAAGCTTCTCTTTGATTCGGAAAAATGACATGTAAAACTCTGAAGAAGGCTAATTATAAATGCCTCGAATGAGAGGTTTCCTAAGTAGAGGAAAGGTTTGAGAGCAATGCAAAATATAGATGTTGTGTCATACGTTTGGATAGCAATATTTTTTTTGGAACCGAAACTTTAATTAAAGTGGGAAGCATTTCTATAAAGTATTCTGATATGCTAAAACTTACAATTTTTACAATAGAAAATTCAAATGATCTCACCACTTGTGTTGTTACCGAAAAGAAAAAAGCGTTTGACGGCTGGTAGCCTTCGTATTTTCTGCACGACAAGAATTTCACCTTAGTAATACATAGTCCGTGGAAAATATACACATATCGATGGTATTTTAAATTATTTTAATCGTTGCTCTCAATCAAACGGAATTTCTTTGTCTCATTCTCTGTGTCCAGTTTTGACTTGCGAAATATTTTCACATGCATCGGCAAAACGGCATAAATACGAAGAGAATGGACTATATGGTTTCGGGATAGAGCTTTGACATTAACATAAGCCTCTCTCCAGTGTCTAGTTTTCCAACGTATTCAGGGGACCTTGACATGCAGCTTGAGGCTCAGTTTTATTACGGGTACTTGCGACCGGAGCTATTGCCGTGTGCGGCAACTTTCACTTCACATTACACTTGGCTTATTGAAATCCACGGTTCAAGGGAAGCTCTAAAGATGCAGAGAAAATAAAGCAACCTCATTGTGTTGAGAGTTATCCTACTCACCTGCGTCTCAGAGGATTGTCTTTCCATGACTGCTGTATATAAGTTATTACGATAGTATTAAAGTCTCTCGGGTCAGTTACCGTTGGACATCAGGTGGATAAATTTTTACCACTGCTAACTGGTTTATGGGAAAAGTATATCGGGAGCATAGATTTCCTTAAATTAGAACGGTAATGAATGACACTGTATTTTATGGGAATTCGTATAATACAGTCTCAAGGGTCAAATCATTGCTACCTTCTTGCATAATTTGACTGTCTGAGAAAACCTAAGTGCCACACCTAACAATTTTAATTGACAGAAAAAGAAGACTTGGAATTGGTTGATGAAAAATCATCTTACTTCAACTGCGATTGATATTATAAAAAATCTAACACCAGTACGCATTTCATAAAACTAGATATAACAGATAACAGAGGGCAAGATCATATACTTACCTTATTTTTTTTATTATAGTGTGGACGTGTGATAAAGCGTACTCCATAGCTTCTGATTTGTTTTACATTTGAAGTGGATGTCTTTCTTTCTCTGCAATATAACCATGTGCTAAGCTCTGGGAATCCTTACTCATCAATTAGCTACGAAAGAGTCATTTTTTGTTGTAATCATAAAAAATGGACCCAAGCATCGCAGAAAAATGCCAGCGTTATGATTCTATAATGACAAGAGGGGAAAAAAACTCAAATCGCGAGTTTGAAATCTGCAAACTCTTAAACCTATAGCCGATTTCAAATGACTATCGCCAAGAGCGGAAGAAAAAGAATTGTACAAGATCGTAAAGTCAAACCAAGACTACAACCCATATGAGATAATAATATTATTCCCCGAAACATGAGAAAATATGATAACAGCAATTGAAACTTGGTGATTTGGTTGCTCAACAGAGAGTACAGCTAATACGTGCAACTAATATATCATTTGTAATGATATGTTAAGTCATGGCAACAGAACATATTTTACACTTTTCGCATGGTTACTAATGAACTTTTCTGGGTATATATGCAGTTGTAGGGTGTTTTGACTCTCAATCTGAATCAGAATGGTATTTTTATAATTCTCACAATAGTCTTATTCATTGTCAAAGGCTTTAATCGTAAACATTGTGAAGTCACTACGGTAATGCATTTTTAGTCAATTTATATCCAGCTGAGGCTTACAATTTTGAGGCCAATAATCATAGTTATGCCTATAACTATATAATACTTAAAATTTAGTACTCCTTGAAAGGAAAATCATCTGTGGACACATATTCAGGGTTCTATGAAGATGAAGAGAAACAAGGCGCAGGGATGAGAATAGGCGTGATAGATTGGAGATTCGTGATGGGACATGTTCGCATTGGGATGAGTGTCACTACACAACGCTTCAGCAGTCCATTCCGCTCCCGGGCGATTTGGATAATGCATTAACCGGACTCGATTTTGGACCTGAACGGAAATTCTGCCATTCCCCCCCCCCCCACTCCACAAAAAAAACTTCCAAGAAAATTCGGACGCGTCGCGGCGGCAAAACTTTCGCCGGCCATCGGAATGCCAAAGCGGAAATGCATAATTGCTGAGCGAGCGCATGGAAAACAAGAGAGGTGGGTCAGAATGACGAGACCAACGAGGGAGAAAAGAAAGATGGTGTCTCTACGTGCGTAACACGAAGGGAGAGGGAGAGAAACACAAATAGGATATTTAGACAATGACAATGAATGAATGGACGAGGAGAGGTCAGTCGGTCGTCTCTATCCGCTTTTCCGACCGACCAACACACTCGCCACTCACATGTTCATCCCGGACTCTGACGCCTACTGAAAGCAAACGATCAGGGGATGGAATTCCGGCTCTTCAGACCGAAGTGGCGGCAGGACTTGTCCGAAAACAAGGAAGGTGGAACGTGGTCCAAATCACTCACGAATCCCTATTTAGGATGAATTGGAATGATAAAAATTCGTCTTTTTAGATCCTCAAAAATTAATTCGAGAGAGATTTCTCTCTAGGTAAAAGAAATGAAATATATTTTGTTTAAATGAAATATGTTTTGTTTTCCGTACACCATACGTAGGGCACGTATTTCCTTGTCTAAGCCAAATATGACGTCATACAAACGATGTTTCTTATAAATAGGACTTAAAGTGTATAATTTATTTCCTGTTTCTTGTTTTAATTCAAAAACTGTAAGCACAACAATGAAGAACATACGATCTTGGTTATTCACTAAAGAAAGTTTAGAGGATGTTTTCTTGTAACTGCAATATTATCTGATACGTGTACTGTAATTTCAAAATAATGTAATTCGTTTATATATATATATATATATATATATATATTTGCATAACCTATTTTGTAAACGATGGTAGCCATAATTCAGGTTTACCTTCACGGCTACCTAAAGTTACTCCCCATGTAATTAAATATATTATGTTGTTCTTTATTATCTTGCATTCTCTATTGGAGTGATAAACAAACATTTATTATTATTATTATTTATAATTAAAATTTAGGCCTCTCCTGTCAACTCAAAGTTAATATGGTACTCTAAAAGACTATACCATCATAATGATATGCTAAGTTATATCAATAGATCGTCTTTCACACTTATTGCATGATTACTCTTGAATTCTTCTGGTGCTATGGTATATGGTAAAGTGTTTTGACCGTCAGTCTGAATGAGAATTTTAGTATGTTCACCATTGGCTTATTTACTGTCGAAGCTTATTGAAGATTTCGCTTTTGCTAAAAGAAAATATATTTCGTTTTTAATTTAGGCCGCTCCTGTTTGCTCGAATAAAATATGGCACACAAGACGAATAAAATTGTATGTGAATATGTTAATTATACATGAAAAAAATGTATATGAATGAATTACTAGTAAAGTCACTAAATACAAAAAATTCAGTCATCAATTCGACTTATTTGTGACACGCTTGCACTGAGCACTCATTTGCTACTGAAGGTAGACCCAATTTTGTAAATTATTACGTAAAGCAATTTACTAATATTTGAAACCAATTTGTAAGTGATCAGAATTACATACGATGAATATTTTGACGGCATTTTTGGACCAAAATTTGATTATTCTTGTTTAACAATTTCTATGAGGCACCGGAAGCGCACCAAATAAGAAGCTAATTTTATTATTAAGTGGTTCCATTTGATAGTAAATCGACGTTTCAATAGCCGAGTCGTGAATTGTCTTTAGGGCACCCTAAGGCCATCGAAACGTCGGCATCGTGGAATCATTCACGTGGTTGACATTTCGAATAGAAAAAAATCACATCACACGCCGGTAAAGCCTTAGATCTTACTGAATTTATTATTTTGTTTGCAAAAGTTTCAAAAACTACTGCAATTAGTTGCAGATATTTTGGTTTTCCTTGAAATAGAAGATCTCCCTTTTTATAGCGATGCCAAATTTAGTTATTTTATTCGAAGAGATATCCCTATCGAAGAGATATCAAGTTATTAACAATTGATCGTAAAACTCATGCTAAATTAAGAAATGTACAAATGCTAAATTAACATATGATTTAAATTAAAAAGCGATTATATTTTTTATAAAATATACGCTCCAATTTTCTTAAATGTCTACTATATTATTCTACTTACAACGAAGGTGTCTTGATAAAAATAGACCCTCGAAACTATTTATCATAGAAATGGATCTTGGAAATTTGAGGAAAGGCATGCTTTCAAAAAACACTGAAACTGATTTTATAAAAAGAACTATGTAATTTAATGTAGCAGCACTGATGCATAACTATTGTATTCATGCTAAAAGGTAAGCAGATTTTTTTGTTACACGAAATGTATTTTGGTAAATGGCGAGATAACAACCATTTAAGCTAGTTTGAGCAAAATATCACTCTAACTATAAATGAATGAATATGGCCTTACTTAACCCTTTGAGTGCGGCATGACGTGATATCACGTCATGGTTTCTTTACGCTGGTGCTGATTCCGTGATTTCACGTCTAGATTTCAGCTTTTCCTTGGTGTTCCAGCTTTCACTAGGCTCCCTAGTGAATGCTAGAACACTCAAAGTACTCATAATTAAATAACTTAATAATTTAATAGTGGGCTGAAATTAAAACGAACAATGGGAATATGGTCTTCATCGTGACAAGGGCATTATCTTCTTCAAACTACCATCTAATATTTCTCAATACTCTTGTTAACATTTTTGGTTGCAGTTATAGCACTAAATGATCTACTCTTTACTGATTGAAAGCCTGCGTTAATCATCATTAAACTTTCTCCTCTAGTTTATTTCTTTACTGACATTGAGTTTTGTGTAACAAATATTATAATTGTCTAGCTTTTTTTGTTTCTGTAAGCAAAATAAATCACGCCTTAGTTAATGGGCAGTGAATTTTTTAGGCAGATTTAGTCCGCCTTTTTTTTGAATGGAATCATTTTGAGATCTGTTTTATTTATTTAATAAATATTCAAGAACTAAATGCCTAGCGAAGGACATGAAACGTTGTAAATTATTTCATACATAGATACCAGAGATAATATAGAAAAATTTTAATTGAATATTTAAATTTTATATAAAAATTGAATTTACCAAAACTGTTTTTTTACCATAAATAATGGATTTTGTTGGAAATATTTGATACGCCAAAACCCAATAAAATCAAATACAACTCCCAGGTAGTCTTCTCTGAGAACTTATATTTTTCAGCTACCATTCAGCCAGAATGAAAGCCACGTGTACTTTTGGTCACAACGACCCCACGGTACGACTGACTGAGTACGATTGTCGGTGTTTCCTATTCCGAAAACATTTCGATGGAAAACGTATTGAACATTTTTCCGTTTCGAAATCATCCTCCCAGCGTTTGAATGAGACGTCTAGACCCGCCCACGCTTTCGGAGCCACCCACCCCTTTCTGTCAGCTGCCTCCTCCCTCCCCCCTCTCATGCCTATTTGTGCATGTGCTCCGCTCCCCCCCCCCACCCGTCCCACTCCGTCGCCATGGAAATGAACAGTAATTGCGAGCGTCGCGTCCCACGCGATGATTGCCGGCGTCGGTGGGTATAACCGAAAGGGGGTGAGCGGGTGGTAGGGAAGGGGCGCGATTGTGTTTCCGGAGTGAAGGGGACAGACCTTAAGGGGAGGGGAGGGAGCCGAAACACGTAGAGTTTTAATACAATGAATGAAGTGAAAGAGAGGCGCAACTCCGCTTCCTGTTTACGGACCACATCTCGACTATTTCGTAAGCAGACGCTACCCCTCTACTTACCAGTTGCAGGATGTATTCTATAAACCTATGGGACCCAAAAGCCATGGCAACCAAGTATTGCAGAAATATTCAATAAATTTATTGGTGTCCTAACTGATGGCATAATGATATGAGTTCCATTAGTATCTAATATGGCGGATGCGCAATTAACCGCTTGGAGACATAATTACTTGATAATAAAGTTGTTTTAAGACAAATGACCAGTTTGTGTACTCTAACTGACTAATTATTATGCGTATTAGCAATCACAGGCTAAACTTTTATAGATTTTATCCAGTGTTAGAAGATTAGATCAAATATTTGAAGCTATTTACTATTGGTAAATAAGTTATGTAACTAGTAGATATGTTCCTGCAACCCGAATATTATTATGAGATCTATAACTTTATAAATCTCATCACTATTGAGACCATAACTAAAAGTTCTTGCCACCAGCCATAAAAGAGTTTGAAAGTGAGCAGAAACATTTCTAAAATTAAATTAAACATGGCCAGAATGAAAGTATCTGCGGTTCTATATCTACGTCTACATACTACTACGCGAGCCGCCACATGGGCGTCTAGGGGGTGGGGTGTTAGGTCAACGCCTGCGTAGAGGTGTAAAGGATGACGTCAAAAGAGGTAAGTGCATTAAAGGTGTGTTTGAAGTGAAGCTCAACTTTTATTATAGTCACCTATTGTGTAAAGAAAGAAGAAGAAAAGTTTTTGTACCTATTTTTCCGGCAATCTCATAATTTATCGCTTCTGTTTGACCTAGATATCTGGAAGATCGCGTTCAGAGGGTGGTATTAGATGGTGTCACCTCAGGCGAAGTAAAAGTTACATCGGGTGTTCCCCAGGGAAGCGTAATAGGCCCAATTTTATTTCTTCCCTACGTAAATGACTTGAATACAGTAGTAAAAAATAGCACATTCCGTCTTTTTGCCGATGATGCAGTAGTGTATAAGGAAATTAGAAATGAGGAGGACAGTCAGTGTTTAGCTAAGGATTTAGATGCGATTGATGATTGGTGTGATAGTTGGTAGCTAGAATTAAGTTTAAAGAAATGCGCAATAATGAACTTTTGGAAAAAAAATGGCTTTCCCCGGAATAATTATAGCATCAACGTAAAGAAAATATCTAACGTAGAATCTATTAAATACTTAGGCGTCATCATCACTGAAGACAGGTCATGATGGAAACACATCAGGGAAATAACTAGTGTAGAAAATCGTAGATTAGGATTCGTAAAAAAGGCTCTAGGCAAATGCAATGAGAGAGTACGAGAAAGAAGCTATTTTACACTTGTCAGGCCTCATTAAGAATATGCCGCTAGTATAGGTATGGGATCCGTACGAGGAAGGTATGATAAATGAATTAGAGCACGTGCAAAGGAGATCTGCTAGGTTTGTTAAAGGCCGTTATGATAATTGTATAAGTGTTACGAGTTTAATAGAAGAACTAGGATGGGAACTACTATCAGAACGTAGGTTAAAATTTAGGTTAAACCTTTTAAGTAAAATCGAAACCGATTTGTTGACAGATGACGTTAGATATATATTGAGAACCCCTGCGTATTATGCTAGGTTTGATCAGATTAACAAGATTAGAGAGATAGATTGTCGTACCGATATATTTAAAATGTCATTTTTCCTACGTACCATAAGAGAGAACAATAGGCAGCGTAGCAAAAGGATAGATAGGTGAAATGTAGTTAGACTGTAGTGAATGATGCACGTAATAAGAACCAATAATCCCTTTCTTATTATGTATATACTAACCATCTAGCTGCAAGTGACCCTATTATCTAGCATGTCTCCATTAAATATCCTAGTTTCATGTCAATAGTGCATGTTTGGTTATCTTCACAGCCTGACACACACCCTCATGGTGGCTCGCAAAGTATTACGTAGATGTAGATGTAGTTGTAGAAGTGTAGTATTGCTTCAAAAGATATTCTCAGTGTAACTATGAAACACCATACACTCATCCACCATGACGGCTGTTACTTCTCATTCTGATTCATTACCTTATATTTGATATTTCTCTCTATCTTTATTAGTTTTGATAAGAATATACTTTATTTTGCGGATTAATCAGTCATTTATGTACGCACCGGGTAAAACGGTCATATTTAAGACACTGCTCTCCTTTGAGGATGTGTATTTTTAATAAAATATTTCAGGTTCTCCCGGTGAATAAAATGAAGAAAGGCCTCCCGGGATTATATTCTGGTTGGGAAGCCCGTGATAAACATTTTGGCTGCTTGTACTGCAGACGTCCTCAGGGTGATGAGAGTCTCATTTCATCACATAACCCTGAGGGTGGCTGTAGTGTAAGCGGTCGAACGGTTGGTCATGGACCTTCCAACCCGGATGGAATCCTTTCTTCAGTCTACTCTTCATAGTCTGAAAATTTCAAGTTGATAACATTTGTTTTTAAGAATAAACTAGGACTAGAAGTCATGAGAAGTTTTACTGGTCGAGCGGGTGTCAAATCGACTTGACTCTCGAGTGGAAGTTACATACGAGGGAAGGTTGGTTAAAATACTCCAGTTTTTGTCCATCTCTAGCCAATTCCATTCATTCTCCAGTGTGTTCTTGATAACAACCCCATTTATATACCCTCGGGGTGGCTTCCGAGGTGGTTCGTGTGTGTGTAGGTGAATTGGGTTACAGTATACACAGGGGGTGTGCAAAAAGAGGGAGATAAAGAGGAGTGTAAAATTCACGGCGCGGGGATGACGCATGGGTGGTTGATTGTGTGTGCCGTGGGGGTGTGGTTTAGTTAGAGCGGACTGGAGGAGGGTTCGCGCGGAGCGGGCAGCAAGAGGAGAGGGAAAGTGATTGGGAGTGGTTATTTATCGAGGTCGGGATAATTAAGCGTGCTGTGTCGCTCGAAGGGGGGGGGAGTGAGTGAGGAAGAGCGGGGAAAAGAGAGCAGACGGGGAGGAAGAGGAGCAGAGCGCGGTCATCCAGGCGTTGTCCAAACGAGAAGGGAGGGAGGTGGGCGGACGGAAAGGTGTTGAGATTGGTTCTCGAGTGTGGGTGGGCGAGCGAGAGAGAGAGAGAGATCCTGGAAGTAGGAGTGCCAACTTTCCCGCAGTATCCCGGAAAATTCCGGAATAGTCTGGATCGTAGGATTTCGTAGTGATGTCAAGTCTTATATAAAAACTTTCGAATACTGAAGGATCTTTGTTTGCCAAGAGCTTTTTTATACCAGCGCAGGTAGTAACAACTTGATAACTGCTGAGGAAGAGGCAGTGCATTTGCCGTATCTATATTTTTCTCTGTCTCTATATTGGTCGTCATTTTATTTGTTCATTTAAATATATTTTTACTTTATTTTCTTATTATTTATTTATTTTTTATCTCTTATTACTTATTTACTTATTTTTACTTAGCAGTTATGCATAAATTACCCATTTAATCATTATTATTATTATCATTTCATCTGCATTTCATACATTGTTTATTGTTTTGGTGTTACATAAGCTTCATCTGCCTATAGGATTATGCAGGTTTTTCACAATTCTTCATGTGTGGGTGTTTTCCTGCAGTGGGTTTTTTCGTCAAACACAAATGCGTACATCTTTCTTTACACTTATTTCATGCATTTATCTGACGAGGGGTTAGACGGAAGAAGGGACTGCCTTAGTCTCGATCGTGCCCCAACAAATACTCCTTATGATTATTAGTGAACTTGGACTGGTAGAGTTAGTGGCCGAAGGGAGTAATTGAAGGCTCAATTCTGTGGCATAGGGAAGGATGTTAGGGAAGAGACAAAGGGGAAGCAAGAGAATAGGTTTTATCGACGGGATTAATGAGAATATGTCTGGGGAGTAAGGAGTGCAATGTCTTTTGTTTCTTTTCCTACCCCCAAGGTCTGAGTATTGTTGTGTTGTTCCCTTTAGGGAAAATATGGCCGGTCCACGTTGAAGCTTGCTCATTTACTCTTTATGTTTCTTTTGAATTGTTTTTAAGTTGTATTAAATTTTCGTGGATTAAACAGATTCGATTTTGTTAGCAACCAACAAACAGGAAAATTTTTCTAAAGTGGCACTCCGAATTATTTCTGACCTCGCTACCTTCAATGTTTGAGAAACGTTGGCTTTAGAAAACAAAGATGCAGTAGAACCCAAAAGATGTTAGAAAAATATTCCGGTGAGTAGTAGTTTTAATATTTAGTATCCATTTCGAGGGTTCACAGTTTCACTCTCCCGAGGTAAAGCGGATTTACACGTCAAATCTAACCACTACTTGAGCAGCAAATGTAGTTATGTCTCAATGGGTATCCCTACTTGTACGAAATCGTTCTGCATATTCAAACTTTTAACTTTTCCCAAAGGAAGAATGACAGAATTGAACAACTTATATTCGACTATATCGAAATTCTGGCAATCAATGCGTTGCACTAGTCGAACTTTAGAGGCATTTATGGATTTAATAAACGTTCACGAATTACTTTACTTATGTATACGCATCTTATAAAACATGGGAATTTTTATATTTAAATAAAAGTATATATTTACCGGCACAAATAAATATACATAAATATAGTTAGCAGTAAGTCCTCTTTCGGTAAATTAATTCATTCATTTGAAAGTTTATCTGCAAAAATTTAGGGAAGGCTGCGTTAATGCATTTATTTGAATAATACCTTCACTTTGCTGACTGCTATTAAATTAAAACGGGCAATTTTAGTTATGAGTAGACAGAGGATTTCAACATATTATAAAATTAACATAGCTAAAAATGTATAAGTAATTATAGTCTAATTAACATTAATAGGTTATAGTACAGCTTATTTTGGGTAAAAATGTACCCTCTGTTACAAATATTGAGGTGGTTTTTAAGGTAACATGGTTATGTTGATGAATTGAGTATATTTTTCTGTATATTTTGTGACTATGTGAATACAATCCGGATTTAAATACAGTAAGACCTTCGGAAAGCAATGTCTAACATGCAAAGCAGTGAAGCAACCATGAGTACATACACACAGTTGTTTGCAGTGCCAAAATAAGTTTTATTGTAAATATTATTCCTTCAATTGACAGTTCATCGAAACTGGAGACTGCTGAGATCAAATCTTCATGAGTTGGCGACCCTGGCAGGGTGTGTATTCGGGGTGGAAGGGCCTGGGCAGCGGGACCCTGAAGGGTTGAATTTGGGTATTCAGGGGGAAAGCGAAAGAGAAAAAAGTGAGGTAGTATATCCTTGTTTTATTCCTCCTCCTCCGCCTCCCAACATTTATCCCGCTCCTCCCCCACTCTTACTCCCTTCATTCCACCTTTTTCTCTCTTTTTTCCCCGGCTCAGTCCGAGTGGCGGTCGAGTACAGCGATTGGCTGCTCAGGGGATGGATGGGGAGTGGGTTAGGAAGGCGGAAGGAAGGAAGCGGGGGGGTGTTCGGTGGCCAAAGGGCAGGAATGGATTCTTCCCTTCGATGGGGAAGCGGCAGAATTGGGGGGAGGGGGCGAAATAGGAGGAGAGGGTTTGACGGCGATTAAGTGTTTAGGAGAGGATAAAACGGTATCACCTTACGGGCACCGCGGATCGAACACTTTTTTCTTTTACTGGTCCTGAAACGAAAGGTTCGGATTCTCCAAGGACACGCATCTGGTTGACTAAAAAGATTTGCCACATTTGGCCCAGTTCGATCAATCGAGGCAATCGTCATTCATCCACATTTATTGGCTGCAGACTGTTTGACGATAATTTCCTCATCAGATCAGGAGTGTCTCAGGACAAATGAATCACAATTATTTCTTTTCAGTACACATACATGGTACTCAGCAAGGTTTGCGGCAGAGGTTGAGATATAACTAACTTGTAATACTCTATACCCTTCACGTACTAATGAAACTTCGACTTAAATTGAATTACCGAAATCCTGCAAACACCAGAAGGTAAATTATTACCAGCAAACACTACATGCTAACAATGTTACAGAATGTGCAAGAAATGATACAAATAGCAGCTTTGTGTATAGGTTCTGAAGGCAACTGCATATATGAGTTAGTTTTAATTAGCATATTAAGAATCAAGTATTAGAGAGATTTAAAAAATATATTTTATTATAAAATAATCCTCTCTGGACACACAATATAATATTCTTTGGAAAAATAGGCCTAATTCTTAATGACTTATGGTATCACTCATTTTTACCAAAGTTTCGCATATTTATCATGCTTGTTTAGGGTTGAATCAGGATTAATACTACATGTTATATTAAATTCAAACAATTTAGGTTTTCATATAATATCCTACAAAATATGATTTATCATGACATTAAAAAACATTTGTTTATGTTTAAGACATATCCTCACGGCTCTCTCCATATTCCTTCTTGAGAGATAATTAATATGACTAAAGGAGTAATGTAACAAATAATTAATAATTACACCTAAGACTCCTGAGAAGATAATATTAATAAGTGGAGTTGTGAAAAGAAATCGTCACACCTCATGTGGGATGCACATTAGGAGACATGACCCGAGCTGCACTTGAGAGACAAAAAATTATGGAGCAAAAATTAGGTAAGGTCTGGGACGAAAACTTACGGGAGAGCAATCGTTTGTCCAGTTAGATCACATCTCGAGTACAACACGAGAATTTACGATTCAACATGGAGAAGCTTTCGCAAAAGAAAATCATCATAGGAAATCCTTCCTCAAGTCTGTTTTAGGTGAACATAGAATATAATTGAGCTCAATAGAGGTTGGGAACCGGTGGAGAACTGGAGACTAATCGATAGGCTTAAATTACTATAAGAATTAAAACTTATGATTGTCTTGAGCCAAATTTGTTCTGCTCCCTCCTGTTTCCACAACTTCACCGGGTATTTTTAGTATTTTTTCAAAAATTAAAACAGTGGCTCCTCGCCAAGGAGGTTGAAGCATTGCTGAAAGTTGTATAATTTGGAAATTTTGAGTATGGGCTTTCTCTTTCTCTTGTATTGTGATTTGTGACTACTGTTGTCACTGATATCTTTTTCCTTGTTCACTGCTATATTTTTCTTCGTGGTTTGTATTTTTGTTCTTGTTTGCTATATTTTTGTTTGTATTAAACACACAATGATTGAAAGTGAAAACTATTAGTCAACCACTAGTAAGCAATGTATATATGTATTAGAACCTGCCGTTGCAGTCACACATTAGATGAAGGTAACCCCGAAACAGGTGATCCTTAGGGGTGCCACTGTTCCACATAAAAATAAATGTCCCTTTTTGTCCCTTATTGTGTACTTATAAATGGTGGAATAAATCATAATTATATTATTATGTTAAAAATTTCTGATTATGTGAATGTCTGGGATATACGATGTATATTTTTCAACTCCAGACTATATCACAACATCTGATTTTTTTGTCCTATCGGTTAAAGGTAGGTGTAAAATATTGAAAGTCAAAGAAACTTCTCAATATTTTACACTTTCAGGGCCCTATCTACTCCTAGTATTTCCTTTTTCACCTCAACATACGATCTACCCTCCTCCATCCCATCCATTAAGCCTATTTCCTTCCTTCCCCCTTCCCTCTTGCTTTCGTTCAACATTCCCTCTTGCCAAAATTCTTCGCTATGCCACCGAATTGAGCCCCTAATTATCCTCTCCAGTTGCTCTACCAGTGCCGGATTGCACTGATTAATGCGACTAGATAAGACAGACTTTCGTGCAATCTCTGCGGTGTAGAGGCCAACGAAACAACCGTCACAGGGAGGAAAAAATCTACTCCAGCCGATTTAGTTGCATACTCAGAAAATAGTGACGGGAAAGTAAACGTGGTTTTGTATACTGCCAAACTATTTGTTGCGTAACCCAAATTATTCAATATTTATAGTATTTGAGTCCTGTCGCATGGCATCTACATCTACATCTACGTGATACCCTGCGAGCCACCACAAGGGTGTGTGGCAGGGGGTGAAGATCAACAAACATGCACTATTGACATGCAAGTAGGATATTTAAGGGAGATATGCTAGATAATAGGGTCACATGGAGCTAGATGGTTAGTATCTACATAATAAGGAGGGGATTATTGGTTGTTATTACATGCATCATGCACTACAGACTACTCTTAACTATATTTCACCTACCAATCCCGTTGCTACGCTGCCGATTGTTCTCTCTTATGGTACGCGGGAAAAATGACATTTTAAATCTATCGGTACGACAATCTATCTCTCTAATCTTGTTAATATGATCAAACCTAGCGTAATACGCAGGGGTTCTCAATATATATCTAACGTCATCTGTGAACAACTCTGTTTCGAAATTACTTAAAAGGTTTAACCTAAATTTTAACCTGCGTTCTGATAGTAATTCCCATCCTAGTTCTTCTATTAAGCTCGTAACACTTATACAATTATCATAACGGCCTTTAACAAACCTAGCTGATCTCCTTTGCACGCGCTCTAATTCTACATCGAATTATTAATCGGCATGAGACGGAGAAGTATAAATCGCCCTTAGAAAGGCTACAAAAATATGACCTGTATCCTTAAAATTCCTGTAACATACTATTGTTGCAGCTACATGTTGAGAGCGAAGATGTATTCGTAAAACTGAAAGCCAAAGGTCAGGCCCTGCAGACCGTCCGAAAGGATGAGGGCCAAGTGTCAATTGGGTCATCAGTGAAAATGCTCAATTTGTCAACCCAAAATACTACAGCCAACGATGGGTGGATCTAATCAATCGGGTCACAAATTCATCACTTCATCGGTATCACCGTAGAGGAGTCCGAATCGCTGAAGCATTTTGCTCCGCTTTATGAGCGTCACTGGTTCCTAACGAATCCCATGCGTGGAAGCGTTCCCCACAAAATCCGCTTCTCTCCTCTCAGCACTCGAATATGCGGTGCAATTTTTACGCGATCCTCGACACTGATCGCGGGCGCATTGGAACCATAATGCGTCTTCACTGGCTCATATTTATGCACTCAATAGCCATTTTCGTGGACAGAGATTTGAAGAATTTCCATTTACCAGGTGGTGCGCATCCGGGTTCTAAGTTACAGAGCAGCAGTGGCCAAAAAACTAGACTTTTATTCAAATCAACAAAAAACGCGACCGTACCAGATCTACCTCACTCCTCGAAGCCCATTAATTATGAGAGATTTTTCAGCGCCGAATGAGATTCTTTTCTGCGTGGCTAAATTATTTACTCTTTGGAAAGGGATGTACAACAAGTAATAATTTTTGGAATAAATTAAACGACTTGTTTTTAATAGTTAATAATACGTAATCAAAAAATTTGGAAAGTAAGTTGGTTACCTAGAGAATTGACCGAAAGTTTAGGCCATTTGCGACACTGAGAATATGCGGAAAGTTACTCCGGAACAGATAAAGGGTGGAGAGAAATCCAACATCATCTGATTTTAACCAATGGCGCCAGAGTGGACGACGGTTTAACGTCCCATTTGATGGAAGGAGTGACACATATTTGTGTTCTTTTCACTTAGCCGCAAGTAATTCTCTAGTCACAGCATTAAATAATATACCAAGATAAAACATTTTTGGGGGAACTTAAGAGTGGTTATTTCAGGGTGTGTTAATTATCTTTACTGCAGAAATGTCGTAGAGCAACTTAACATACTCTCCAAAAGTCATCAGAATCCATTTATTTCAAACAAGGTAAATTTATGAAACGGCTCCTAAAAATCGATCATCGATCATTCAAGAAAAAATAATATAATTAATTTCGTGACATTTTCAAAAGCTACTTATTATTCAATAGCTAAGGTTTTTTACGCAGCCGGATAAAAAAACCGGCATAGAGGTTTAAATCTCTGGAAGAATGAGATAGAAAAAGTTATTGAAACCAACAGCAAAGCATAATTTGAGAACATCCGCCAAATTAAGCAAAGGAAGCGAAGAAAAAAATGTCAGTCCGTCATAAACCGCACCGAAGACAGGTATATTTGATATCATGGAACAGATTTAAGAAAAGATAGAATATGATTTACGCAGTACACAAGAAATAGTGTATATACATATCAAACATCTTATTAGTTATGGAGTGATGCAGCACGATAAAATATTATACCAACGAAAGAATGGATAAAATATTTTAAGACGATATGTTATGATTCAGCATCAAGCAAAACACTTGGGAAGGGTGATACTCAAGAGGAAACAATAATTATTCACCCAATTGACCTGAATGAATTGGAGTATGCTCTGAATAAAACAAAGAATAATAAATTAAATTAGGCATAAATGGAATTGATTTATAGATTCACTGGTAATCAAATATGAGGTATACCTAAAAAGAAGAATCGTAAATTAGTTCAACATTTACTGGATAGGCCACGTGGGTGGGAGGGAGAAAGCATGGAAAGGGGGGCAGCTGGGTGTGTCGGGATGGGTGGGATTGGCTCCTCCCCACCACCTGTACTAACCATTCCTCCTTCCTCACTCCACTGAACCGTGTATATAAGCGTATACGATTTTGAATCTGTACCTGAAGATGACGCAAAGTCGACACCACGGTCGTACTATATTAATTTTAAATGGAAAAACAAAGCATTACTTTTTCATTGACAATGATCAGAAAATTCCACCAAGTCACGCCGAAAACTACCAACTTTTTTTCCAAATACTGATTACGCTAAAATTCATATGACAATATAGGACCCAAAGGGCAGAAATCATGTGCAAATGATCTTATAGCTCTAGCAATTGGATATACATTTCTCGAAAATGTCCAGAAATCGTTGCTTCAAAAGGATGATGCAGAGGCATTCTTTTACATTCTAAAATTAGTTTCGGCTCCCAATTATGTTGAAAATTAGTTCATATTGTAATGTATTCACTGCTAGTACTTGTTCTCAGTTTCCATATGTCATCGTTGGTACCCGTAATTTTGATAGGCAAAGCTGGAAATAGCCTTCAACAGGCAGCAGACGGCAATAGTTTTAATACCATTACATAAACAAACCTGAATATTACTGACTACGTTCAGTAAGGATCTGACGCGGGGAAAACAATGAAAGCCACTCTTGGGGAAGGGGGAGAAGTTTGGGGAGCGATGCTCCAACAAAGCTTGTAGGAGAGGTTTTGACCAAATGAAGTGGAAGGAGAGACGTATTTGAGGAGAGCCAATGGATGATTTGACGGGGACAGACGCTGAGTTAAGCTGCTCAGTGGTATATTCGAAAGTTTTGTTTGGTTTGTGAATATTAGCGCCTGGCAGTCATCGTATGGTGCACCGGATGTATCGTGATATCCGAGAGTCGGCCGTGACAACTTGGACCACACAGCCCGGAAAGGGAAGCCAAATTGGAACTTGCTGGGGAAACATCATCGGAGGATCGTAGATATCCACTTTTTATTTTTAATCTTTGATTTTCAATTTTCAAATTTCGTATTGCCCACTCATTGTTTCAAATTTGATCTGGTTTAGAATTTCATGCAAGGTATTTGGGGGACGCCCCAACAAATTGGTAAAATCCAATTGTTTCCACTGTCAATCATACTTAGGTGTCTTAACTTTGTCTTGTTTCTGGGCTTAATATTTCATAACTGATGTCAATTTATGATAATATATTTACATGAGTTAAAGTCACTTATATTTGAGATTTGTAAATTGGACGCCAAACAAATAATTCTAATGCATTTAAGTGCAGTGAAGCGAAATAAATAATTAAAATTTGTTAAATTTTATAAGGAATCAGATTAATAATTTAAAAAAAGAACGTCACATTAACCCGCATGCTAACCTTATTTGGCTAAATAGCATAAAATTAATAGCAGAATAGCGGATCCGCATCCCTTAACGGACTCCTCGGAGAAGAAAAAGGGTAAGGCGTGGTGAGAAAGTAGGCATCCGGAGCTAGGAAGATAGGGCACCGCTCGTCAATAGCCGTTTCCGAAATAGAGAACGGCAGTCAGTTATATAAAATTACAATTTTAGCACCCACAACGTGGGGCACAAGGGAATTTAAAATATATTACATTATATGCAGTTATTCACTCCTTGTTGTCTCATGCTGGGAGATGCTAGTTCTTTTACTTCATTACAGCTAATAATAGTTGCACTAAAATGACAAAACTATAATGATTAAGATAACGTTTGTCACTTCCACAGTTTATTTAAAAGTAACCGCTCGGTTTCGGATGACAAACCATCTTCAGGTCTCAAACTTTATCTTGATCATTATGGCGTCCTTCCTCCAAATGAAAGCTTCCCTTTTCGGTATAAAGACAAAACTATGTTAAGCATGTGTGAATAAGTGCTTGAGATGAAAATAGTGTCAACAGTATCCCTCCCTGGCATCAAAATCAGCTCCGTCATATGTAAACTGTTGATAGGAAGGTGCAATTGGAGCAGTAAACTTGAACGAAGTCAACCGTTAACCAATAGATGGTGTACCCTTCCGAATTGATGCTAACCCCCACAGTATTTAACTGGAATCCGATCGATATGTATCCGACATTTCATTGAGAGATGGACGTTGCCCTTATGTGGCTCATGGTTTGTCAATTAATACATGTAACTCCGTCCTGAGGTGCAATTTCCCGTCAGCACTGTTGCGGCCATTTCGAATCCTAAATTCAAATTGTAAGAGTGAAAAGAAGTGAGTGTGTCATCTCCTGTCCATAATGATCAATTTGAGACAAATTCGTTCGAGCTAAAGAGATTTCTGAAAAACGGAGTCGCCGGAATACAGGATAAAGCCGGGATATCCAGGTTTTTCGGTGGAGGGAGGGATTTAAGCGGGAGGAGGGGGTTAAGGGGTGGGTGAAATGGGGCGGGGGGAGAATTATCAGCGGAGGGGAAGGCATTCATCCGAGAGAGGAGTGAAATGGGTGGAGAGGAAAGGCAGGGAGCGGTCAGGGATGATTTGCGGGGATACATTCTGTACGGGGTCAAGCCACCCTTCCTCCACGGGTCTGGAAAATGAGTTCATCGAATGGGAGCATTGATGTTTCAGAAGTTTACGCTGAAATGAATCCGAGGTAAATGAATCAGCCACATGAGTTGAAATCTTGCTTCAAAGTTGAGATAAACATAGATAATCCTTACAAATATATAAAAGTGTAATGGTGTATGTCTGTTGCTCCACCACGCAAAAACCCACTGGACCTATTGAGCTGAAATTTAGCATATAGATAGAAAATGAATCTGGTTGTAATATAGGTTATATTAAAATGTCCTCAGGGCCCCTAAAGGGCCCCGTCCCCCCTAGTGGTCCTTGCTCGGCAATGGGTTTGGTGCAGTGGTTTCATTATTTTGCATTTAAAAAGTACTTTCACTCAAGATAGACGGCTAGGATTTTTTTAATCGGATGGATGAATGTATGAAGTATCTATTTCTTTCAATTGATTTTCTTTTAACTTTTGTATTTCTATAAAAATCATGTTTTTAGCTTAAAAATCTCACATTTTTTCTTTGAAATCAACAACAGCGTATTTCCTTGACAACCAGAGTTTTGATCCTCAAATGACCACGCTAACAGTATTATTCAGGCTTTGTGGTTTTCATACAAAATAAGTTCAATATTTTTCTCATCCATTGAATTTCAACGGGTACTTTTTGTAAGTATGATATAAAGTTCATTTAAACAATACCGTAGAGGGTAAAAACTTTTTTACAATATCCACTTTCACTCTAAAGGGGAAAACTCCTCTATGGAAGAATAAAGGGAGGCTATTCTGCATGAGGTTCTAGGGATTTTTGAATCTCAACAGTGACTTAACTTTAACGTCACACCCTTTAAAATTTCAAATAGAGCTATTCATAATTTGGCTTTTGCCGTGGGCTGTGGCTATCAATTCAATGATTTTTCGAGGTCCAACCGCTTTGAGTTCTTACTGAAAGAACAAATTAGACTTATAACATGGCTCAAAAGCGCGATCTCCTTCTCCTTTGTCGTGCAAAGCTCAGACACAGGAATACTCTCTCTCCCCCCAGGAAACTCGTGAACAATTGTCTTTCAGCATCCTAATGCTTATCGGACTTCATTTTCCCCGCCTCCTGTTTCCTCGTCCTTTGCCACTCCTTTCGTCATTATGTACGATTTCTCATGGCTGCAACTCCTTTAGAAGCTGTGTCTGAGTTTGGATAGTTTTCCTAGTAAAACAACGATGCGCATTACTTATTGTTGGGTGATTGCCTAGGTTATTATGAGAACAAATTAGACTTAAAATCATGGCGAGTTATGTTTTCTTTGGGGAATTTTCGTAATTTTGTGCCATTTTCTGGGACTCCATGAAAGGTATCACCATCGGTGACCCACGAGGCCACCTTTTGTGGGGACTACGGCAGATCATTCTAAAAATTGCAGCCACTTCGAAAGGCATTATTCACCTCCTGAATCATGAGATAAAATGCTTCAGGCAAAGTAAGCACTAAATCAACTTCAGATAACCAAATTCTATCATCAAATCCTTTTTAATAGCATGAAATTGCTAGTGATATTAAAGGAAATGTGACATTTACTCGCATATACAGATACGTGAAAAGTGGTTACGTTTTGCATAATTTTGAAATATAATAACCCCGGTGAGGATTGTCCTATTTAGAAAATTAGTTTGGGAACATTTCCGCTATTGGCTCCAGAGGCACTCGTAACAATCATGAGCAATGAAAAATATCATTTAAATCCTATATGAGGTTAGACCATAGAATCCAATGCAACAAATTTATTGCGTCAATCCCTACAAATACAAAAAGCCGACTTGAAAACACTACTAACATTTGGCCGGGGATATCCAACGTAAGAGAATATTGAAGTCTTTAATGTATATATATTTTTATGAAAGAATTTATACCTTTTATCATCATAAGCCTCGAAAAGTTTAATCTATTTGACGAAAATGAAACAGGTACATTCACGTTACCCTTCATTTGCATGTACCTGGGAAGCAGCATGAGAGGCTCCACCTTTTCGATTTCGTCCGAAAAAAAAGGAACCAAGCTTCCTGTTCAACACTACCATCACACTTCGGGAGCAGTAGCGATTAAGAACATTATTTTATCGTGGCAAGCGTTTCGCGGCTCGTAGACCGGAAAGGAAACGGAGAGAAACCAATGTTATGAATTATTTATGGTGCTCATTGAATATTCGAGGCGTGAAGTTTATGTTTTCGTATGAGCCTTTGGAGAGAGAGAGGGGGAGAGTTAGTGTTCGTTCCACAACATCGTGTTATTATTTCTTTATTTCTCGTTCGCTTCCTCCTCCTCCTCGTGCTCCGCTTTCATCAAAAACGGCTCGCACCGGGCGTGTACAATCGATGAAAAATTCGTCGGAACGCGGGGGAAGGAAAAAAAATCGCAGTGCGGGAAAAACGAGAGTTTTTTTTTTTCCTCGGTCAAGGCAAGGGGAGAGGAGGCTATACCCAATGTTTGATCTGCGCCAAGGGCCGCTTCATTTGTTCCCCGAGCGGCGTTCTAACTCTTTCGTTCGAATTTCGCTACTCGCCGGTTAAAATAAAATACAAATACTCATGTAGTAGGCATGTCGGAATAAGTGATTGTTTGCCGAGAATGGATATTTTATAAATTTGCAAATGATGTTGGCACCAGCCGGTAACACAAATCGGAGAGAGGTGAGGTTTAGTTGAGATTTGTGTGGAGCTGAGGAGGAGTCCATTGAATTGAATTAGCAAAATGAGGCTGCTATCACAAAGCGTTGGTGCACACTAAGAACGATTATTTACTTCTGTTATTTCATTTATGTGGTAAAAGAAAACGAACAGTTTCTCCCCTGATATGTACATGAATCACTATAATATTCTCTCAACTTCAATACGATCAGTTACTACCTTATTACTTTTCAAGATGAATGCACGCTTTATGCCATTTGTATGCTCTCCCTAAGGTAATGTGCCAAAGATCTAGGTGCTTTATCTTATAAGTTTGTACCCTGCCGATGTAAACTAAAACCCTAATCGAAAGACACACTCAATGTGCAAACCAAGATGGAATTCGAACCAGCAACCTATATTCCTATATTTTGCCGGAAGGGCTCTCTGAACACCTGGCTACCACCAAACTCTATTTTACAAAATTTTTCAGTGTCATTCGCATTTTTGAACCAGCATATGCATGGAATTAAGTCTTTTACTGATCTCCTCATTTCCATTATTTCCGACACGGATTGTTAATGTAAGTGAATTTACTTAATTGAGCGTGGTATCGAAATGAGTCGAAAACATGTGAAGTATGAGCTCAACAATAAATTTTATTTGTCAAAGCATTCCCAGCTCATAAAAGCTTCTACAACTCATCTAAACACCATGAGGAGAAAATGAAATGAAAGCATTACCGAAAGGGAAAGTAGCATGTCTATAAAATTAAAATTTAAGAAACGATGATGATAGAAATAATAATTGTTATGAGCTCCTATTCGTGGAGATATTCAGGAATAACCTGTAGTGATAGACATAAGAGAAATTTGATTTAAGTGTTCGTATGGAGCATTGCTATATACGGATGTGAAACCTGGACCTTTGCAAAAGAAGAAGACCGGATGCTTTAGAAGTGTGGTGTTATCGACGAATGCTGGGCATCAGTTGGATGGACAGAGTTAAAAAGGAAGAGGCGTGCAAGAGAGTGATAGAGAAGGGGAATAAACTATGGAAGAGTATTGTGAAAAGAAGAGCAGAATTGGTGTGGCATATATTGAGACACGAGAGTCTAGTAAAGTGTGTGTTAGAAGGAATGGTGGAGGAAGTACGATACAGAGGGAGGTCAAGGGAACAATATCTGGCGCAAATGAGGAAGGATGCTGGGGCAATATCCTACGAAGAAATGAAAAGGAAATATTAAAATAGATGGGAATGGAGGTCTACATTCAAACCAATCTAAGGATTAATAACTGCAAGAAGATGCCATCTAAATGCAAGAAAAGCAAACGCTTCATTTTCGAGCATAAATACGATACCAAGCATTTTTTAAAAAGAGAATCTATTACGAATTCTCTTCTTTTAGCTTGTGAAAACAAATTATTGCATTTTATGCATGTGAGTTTAAATGCTAGGGCCTGTTGTAATGGGAGATCAAGAAGTATTTCTTCTCAAATTTCTTACTTTGCATTCGTTATAGTTGTAAACAAGTATTGCATTTTCAAGTTTATATGCTTATTATAACGGAAGCCATAATGAAATAATTTTAAAATGATGCATATTTGTATGTTGTTGATTAATAACATCACACTTGTTTTGGAAGTTGAAAGTCATTGCATTACTGAAGACGGGATAAAAATTTATTGGCAAGGGAAATTGCATTTAATGAGTCAAATAAATGGGAGAGAAGCGTAACACACTGAGGTTAAAACTTATCATCATTACCTTTTTAAATCTCCCCGCAGGGTACCTTGGTTTTCGCTGTAAATATAAACAGCTGATATCTATATGGCAGCATATTAATCAAATTTTCATGAAATATTCCCTTAAATGAATATTTTCCATGCTATGAAATCATATAACGAGCAATATGAGCACTAGATAGTCTAAACTAATACAGGCAGTTGAATAAATATTCAAACCAATGCTATAAAAGACCCAAAGTTCCATATATGGGTGACTTAGACCATTCGAGATAAAAAGAGACTTCACACTAATGATACCTGAAAGTATGAGTTTATTGAAGACCTTCATATATTTAGCAAAGTAGCCGTTATTGAAGAGAAAGCGTAAATACACCTAGGGGTAGGCATAAGTATTCTTCTCATCATAATTATTAAAGACATAATCAAGGATCGGTTATTATACGGGTGGTATTTTTTTCTGGAGAGCGAACACTGCAGCAGGAAGGACTGTAGATTATGAAAAATTTGTTGAATATGTACAATGTATGAATGTACAAATTATATAATATAATATGGATTGACGGAGAAAAATCTCTGAAGAAGACCATGAAATATATACGTGCACCACATTGTGAAGAAATCCAAAAAGATTCCTCGAAAAAATGAAGAAATTGACTGATAGAAGAGTGGGTTAGATAGGTGCAGCAATCTTCAGCCTGATGAAAGCTAAAATAAAATTGTAAATTATTTGTCGGTTCATTAATTTTATTTTTTATGTAATGAAAATTGATGACGATTACAATGTTTCATCAGCACAATGAACTAGAGATTTTCTCGTAACAACTTTCGTCGCATTGCCATCCATTGCTTTAAATCATTATGATTTACTGGGTTATAAAATTCAACTTAACATTAAGCAAAGGATAGAAATTATCCAGTAAGACAAGGAGTAACAATGATTTATCTTACAGAACTTTTGATGTTACCCCTAATCAATTAATTGTTGATGGTAAAATGTATAAAAGTTTCACTTATAAAATATGTATTTATATTACTGAAAAAACTCTCAAATTTGTATATATCCGTCGCATAGCTAAATATTATGATTCATTCCTTTATGAGTACAAAGCATAATACAAATTAAATATTCTATATTACATGGAGTATAGTACAAAAAAATGTATCGATAACTTTCGAACGTATGTCGCATATTTTCTGCAATAGATAGGCCAAGAACACGGTCAAACGAGTTCTACACCTCATCTACATTTACATACTATCCTGCGAGCTGCCGCATGGCCGTGCGGCAAGGGGTGTTGGGACACCAGCCGTGTAATGATATTAGGGATAAGGGTTTTGGTGGTGAAATGGAGACGTGTATTATGGGAGTGTAATTAGTGGAGCTCAGTTTTTATTGGAGTGGTTTAATGTGCGCGGAGAGAACGAGTTTTTATACCTATCTGTTCGCTATTGTATCTTCCTTATTTTATCGCATCTGTCAGACCTAGAGATGTGGTGAGGCGTCATGAAAATATTTTCAGTGTTGCTCTGAAACGCACCAGTTCTAAATTTCTCCTGCAAACTTGGTCCGGCGTGTAGTCTTCGACTCTCTAGGGGCTCCCACCTTAATCCCTCTAAAAGTTGTGAAGCACTATATGATCGGTTGAAGCAGTTTTTAATGAAGCTTGCAGATTTTCTTTGTATTTTACTACTTTTTTGGTTAAATCTTTATGATCAGGATCCCAAATGCTCCCAGTGTTGGAGGGAAGGGATAGCAAAGGCAATCAGAGAAAATTAGTTACCAGGAGATCTGTGGATGAAAAGAGAGCAATGACAGTTGGGCATCGGATAACATCGTAGCGCCTTTAAAGCCAAATTAATATCTATAAATACTACTGACGGAAACAAAATATTAATTCTAAGAAAATGTTTGAACAGACATCATAACATTGAACCATATAGGGGTTTTTTAACACCGATCCGCAGATGACGCGGACTCAAAAAATGTTTCCCAAGAATTGCTTCGATGGTCCAATTTTTATTCCGAGGGATGATTTCAACGGAGTTAACCTAAATGCCTTTACACGTACCGATTCCACATCTGCTCTTTGGTCGACCACTGCGGTTTCATCTTCATGGAGACAAGCCATGTGGACTGCGCTCACCCTGCTCGACGTAGCCCGTGGTAGTTAACGAATTGAATCAAAAGTATCGATCCGGAGAAACAAAAGGAGAAAAAATGGGAGAAACTCATACGAAGGCACTCACACATATATACACAAATATACATATATATTCGTCGGCATTGGGATAAATTTTTGTCAGATGTCCTCGGCTAACGGTCGAGAGAGGAGTAAAAAATTGCGAATTTTTAAAAAATAACATCATTCCAGACGCGATGTTATTTGTCGTTTATGGCGAAATATTTATTTTCTAAAAAAAAAAGGAATGGCGTATGACTCCCGCGACGAGTGAATTAACGACCCATCCCCTTCCCGCCTTCGATTTGTGAGAGGGTGAAACAGCCGAGTCACTCATCCCAGCCCCCCCCCCCCCCCACCGCATGCCTGTAATTCGACCTCGCTTATTCCGTCTGCCCCCTACCTTCTTGCCCCCTATTTTTACCCATCGGTGGTGCGGTGAATTACTCGTGGTTCGCATGATTTACGAGCGCAACTACATCTGCATATTATCCTCAAACCACCGCAAAGTGCCGGTGACCGGTCCCCAGCCATTAGAAGAGGAGAGAACGGGTTTGTTCCGTGACTTGTGACGAGTGTTGGCTTCCCAATGTAAGGTCTTAGATTCGACTACCGGCAGTTTGAGGGGGATTTTTCAGCGGACTCTAGATCTCTTCCTTTTCGACATGCAAATAGCGGAAGAAGGGTATTCTCATTAGACGTGACACCGTGAACCAGGCAGGCCGTGAAAGGCAGTCTTTTCGTTAAGAGGACGCATATTACCCTTAACCCATTCCCACATCGTTGCCATTGTTATCATATGGCATCACACCGACGCGCCGAGTCTATGACGCTTGTACGAGGAACCGCGATCTTTATCGCAATAAATATGTCAACACTGCGTCATTCTAGTTCACGATTACCAGAATAATTTTCATGAGTACGGGGATCGGGTTGATGTGATGGCTAGAGTACTGGCTAACCATACAGGTGGCCAGGGTTCAAATCCCTCTAAAGAAGGTTGTTTCTCGGGGGAAACCTGATCCCTACTTGAGTGTCTTGTGGAGGGCACTTCAAGTGAAGTACTCCGTCTTCCGGATGAGACGTTAAGCCATAGTCCCCTTGGCACCTCTCGTTAAGAGCTGGCTAATGCCTACGCCGGGTTTCTCTCCCTTCCCTGTCCCTTATGGCGCAAATGACCTTAGCTATCGGTTGCACCCCCAAAACTCTATTTCGTGAGTACTATAGGTGACCATATGTATGATTCCAAAAATTCGTCAAAAATCGCGAGGAAAAATTTTTCTGTGCGGAAATGGGTTAAGTATGGAGTAGTTGCGTTGAAAATTCTCCAGGGGGTGACTCTTACATCCGATCGAGGTGTTTCAATGTCAGGAGTCTCATTTCCCAAGATAACTCTTGTCCAGAGCTTGTCTTGTAAAAATATGAAGACAATATTATAAAATAATGATAGAAAATGGAAATCAAGTGTATGACGGAATAATGAAAAAACGTCGTGAAAAGATGTGAAGGAAGTGACATAATTAGAAGGCTGCCTTTGACCAAAAAAAGGGAATGAGCCTGACTTCATGTTACACCTAGTGTTAGGACCGAAACCGTGGTCTCTGGACGGGAGATGATTACGCTAGCCACCCAAACACATTGATAGTTTGTGATGGTCACGGTGATTGGTTCGTCTAAAGGGTACTCATAAGAGTTGAAAATGTTTAAAGGTTTTATAACCCTATATGTGGGGTGATTCATGAACCACATACAGCGGCCTGTACAACTACTGAGTTTGAATAAAATCTGAGACCCGGCTATCTGACACTCCCCTTGTAAGTGCCAAAAAGGTTGCTCATGTGTTTTCCACAAGATGAAGATGTGCTGTGACCCGGATGGAGAGTTTGAGTTCCTAATAGCCCACATTGGAAAAATTCTTGGAAAAAGAGAGTCTTTTTCTGTCTCCCTTGTTTTTGGAAGAGTTTGGTCTCCCTTGTTTTGCAGATGTACGGGTCACCTATAAAGTAACGTCATCCC
Source organism: Ceriagrion tenellum (assembly GCA_963169105.1). NCBI lineage: Eukaryota > Metazoa > Arthropoda > Insecta > Odonata > Coenagrionidae > Ceriagrion > Ceriagrion tenellum. The sequence continues at coordinate 96,559,113 of OY720636.1, forward strand.
CCTCCTCCCGGCTTAAGTCATTTCTATGAACATAAGGAAGCCTTCTGATTGCCTTATAGACATTGTTATTGAAGTATATGGAAATTCCCCAACAGGCCTTCAGCCAAAAGTTGAGTATATAAACGGACGCTTGCAAGCATCAAGGCATTCAATTCTTTGGACTTCAGTTCGAGTTCAGTTCCACCCTGGTCGGCTCCGACGCTTACAAGCCTTCGTGTGGTAAGAATTACATTATTCTCTAGTGCACCTCTCTCTCTCTCTCTCGAAGATGGTCCATTCACTCCTCTGCTCCGTGCTAAAGTGTAAAGATAGTGTGTTTGCTTGAATAAAACCCCCTTTAAAACCTACTAGCCTTCCCGGAGTGTTCTTATTTCTCATTCATCTCGACCTCAAGGGTAAGAACCCTATTCTTTTGTGTTGCATTTACCTAGTTTCACTCGAAGGAGGGAAACTTGGTACGGCGGCACAACAGATGAATGATGAAGATGATGTAGATGTTTGAGTGTATGCATCCATAAAGCATAAAATTTCCCACATTAATTACGAGTTATACAGGAAAAGTAACATAAGACTAGCAAAACAACAGCTACCATTAAATTTCTATGAAAAAAAATTAAAATGTGCGGGAATCTTGGCGTGTTGGACACTGCAGATAAATACTTGGAACCAGCGTACAATGGATGGCGTAGTTTTCCCATGGGGAAAGGAGTGGACCACGGGCCTTTTTCAAGAATAGGGTTGGCATTGAAAGATGTGTGGTCTACGCGCCCGCAGTTTTTCGTAGACGGGGGGGAAATTGGGAAGGATGAAGGGGTGAGAGGATTGGATAAATGATAGGGTGGCAAGAAGGGACGCGTGGAAGGGTTGGGATGCTGACATGGACCCCTCCCGAGAGACTCAGGAGGGGACAGATGGACCACCAGTCGTAAACACCGCGTTACCTCGTCAATCAACAACCAGGCTCTCAGGACGCGTGGTTCGGTGGACAATTTTCATCGACAATGTTTACACGGGAGGCCCAAGGGGATGTCTTAATAAAAGTATCAGCGCCCCAATCTTTGAGTAGCACGCGCGATAACAGAGAGGAAGGATAACAACTATTTGCACCCAAATTTCAATTACAATAAAAGTTTTGATTGGAGAAGGCGAGTGACAGCTGATGTCAATAAGCATGCAGTTAGTTACCGGAAGTATCATCAGGACATTGGTGGAGAATACAATTATAAACCCAGGTTCACAGATTGGTAGCAATTACAACGATGACTAAATATAAAAATTGTAAAACTATTAAATACATTCTTTCACTGTGAGGTATGATTATACATTGAAATACAATATATAACAAACTTGTCAAGTTAATGTCAGTGTTTGATCTTTATGATTCACGTTAAAGGGGTACATGTAATCTTCAGCTGGTGATTTTTGTTAGATTTTCAGATAAGCTTATGACATTTATATACATCGAGGAGTGCCATTATTCAATGGTCATATGTAATGGAATCGGTTGTAGTGAAATATCTCCGCATAAAAGAGATGAAGTTTAATTTACTACTTTAAATGATAAAAACTTAAACGTTTACCTGAAAGTAAAAAGAGAGAATTTTTTAAGGAAGGAAAACGTGGAAAATTACTTTGGCCATCATTTTAATTCGAAAAAACAAGCATAAATAATGTCTGAAAAAGATATATAGAAATATTGAGAACTACTAAGGCAATATAGATTTCAAAAGTATTCATGTAACAATGTTTCCCGGCTTATCTATGATCATCTGCGGAGCAATTTTGGCTGAATGTTTTCTCTTTCATTGCTCAGAAAATAAGGATTTCAGCCGACATGTTTATGCGAAAAAATTTTTAAAATTGTCCCTTCAGACACTAACTGAAGCACTGCAGTGCGAGACAGACTTTGCATACACGGTATATGATCTCTAAACTAAAACTTACATAAAATTGGGACCCTGCTCAGTGATGTCCGTCACTTACTGGTTTCCAGCGCATCATACTAGTTACAGCACTAGAAGGAAGATATACTTTCGATCATGCCCTTTTTCTGTAGATGGAGGCGACAAAACAGACAACGTACACAGCTGAGCTGAAAGCTACAAATAATCCTTATTCTCACGTGCCAGTAACGATTAAAACTGAAAGAGCGGGACTATTATTTAAGGCACACCGAGAAAATACAACTTATATATACCTTCACCCTCATTTTTATTTATTCTCTCCCCTTTCAGGACTGGGTGTCATTTAATACCATCTATTACACGCCTCTACGCCAGCATTTAAGGCTGTCTGAAAATAAAAAAAGGAGGTGAATTGTAGACGTTTCACTGTGGAAGTCGGTCGGAGAAGTATGTACCAAAACGAGATGGCGAATCATTAAGGCCAACTTTTTACCTTAAATAGATGGGGAATGATCATCGCTGGAACGAGCATGAAAAAATTACGATGTAAAAAACTTTTTCATTTTAGTGACGGGCCACATGTGGATTCGGGTATGGTGGTTGAGCATTGAATATGGCATCATTAGGAAGATGAAGAGTTCGATTCATAATGAATTTTATATCCATCGCAAGGATGCTATGCGTTAAGTGGCGCTTTCTAAACGGACGGATAAAGAGCGAGATCAGCAAACGCTCTGGTGACTCTGAGTTTGCTGAAGTCAGTTTAGCGGGGTGATAAATCACCGATGTTGTGACGCGTATTCTTTCGCATACCAGGTTATGAAAGAAAATAAATATATCTGGTGATTAAAAAAACCACACGCACTCAGACATCGTTATCAATTTAACCATCGAATGAATTACGAATTCGAAAATGAGGCATATTTCTCCCATCGCATAATTTACAAACTTTATGTGGAAATTACATCAGAATTAACATATTATCTCTCGTATGCTTCCTCCAGCTACCATGCGCGGAAAAATTTTGCTAATAATCGGGCTGCTCTGAGAGTCACATTAGCCTGAATGCAAATAAAAATCTGCATAAATTTGCATTACGTTTGCACAGACCTATTAGCATGAGTAATGCAGATCCCTCATTACGATTACTTTATTCCTAATCCTATTTCTTATTTGCAATATAACGCATTTAAAAGTTCTTGGATGCCACATGCGGTCGGAAAGTTTTTGTACTTTTAATGGAATTAGTCTGGCCGCTCGATGCGAATTTAAGGGAAACTGATGTCGATTTCAGTAGCAGGGAAGCAATTTTTCATGTTAAATTTGTGCGCTTGTTAATCTAACCGAGGTTAACTGCACTAAAATCATTGTCGTGCCAAGTAGCACGGGAATAATTTAGAATAATAAAACAGCCTTGACATATGACTTCGTATGACAACTCTTTTAATAGTAGTATAGGGGTAAACTGTCAAAACTTTGCTTTATTGGCAGGATTACACATTATTCTTCATATTGCATGGAATATTTGGCAAAGCTTAGTTGTCACACTGCGTCTATCACTACTACTTCGTAATAACGCGGATGGAATTAATGTCATTGTCCAAGTCAGTATCAAGGTTTGTTATTTTTACAGTAATTTTTAAATCGATGAAACAAAATTAATCTAATGCAAAATATTGTTAGCTTCTGACACGTCGCGCACCAAGAAATTCGATGAGGATTATTAAGCGTTTAAGTTTCGCGATGTATTGACAACGGCAAAAGTCGTCTTAATCTACATGTGAATAAAAACGTGAAATTGATGTCACTTAATTCAAACCTCAGGATTTTAACTGACTTAAAAAGACGTATTTTAATATACTCACATAATTGGTATAAATTTGCGGACACATATTGCTCCCCCTCGCAATACTCGGGAAACCAGACTTTCAAAAAAAATTCACGGGAAATATTCAGAGTAGCTGCATTGAAGCTGACGGCACATGTGCCTACGATCTCACGCCTATTTAAAATTTGAGAGAAGTGCCTCGAGAGATTTGAGTCTCCCTTTTACGAGGAGTCTTTGAGGAGATTACGCCGGGGACGTATCGGCGACACGTGGCTTTATCGTATCGCATTGAGGAGGAGCAGAGAGCAAGTTGTGGGGACGTACGACCGTCGCTTCTTTCTTCCTCGTCCCCCGTGACACGACCAACCCTTTCACTTCAAAGAAAGAGGAAGAAGAGGTGGACACGAGAGAGAACTTGGAGGGGGAGCATACAAGGGCAATGGCGAGAGAGGAGGGAGGCGGTGGTGAGGTTGAAGGTGGGCGGGCCGAGGCCGATGCCCTGGGGAACTCCCTTCCTCGCGTGCCAGTCATAGAGGGGACTATTTTCCCCGAACCGCACTGAAACCGGAGTTTCGGGAAATAAATGTTGAAAACGACCCGTGGAATCTATTATGATGATTATTATTTTGACGAGGAGGCCCGCTCCATTAAGATGAGACCGGGCTGTTTGTGTTTTGAAATTCGTATTTCCTGATGACATTTTTAGATTCTTATTTCGCATGCGATGGGATGGAGGCTTTTCATCAATAAAAATTAGGATTAGATTAGATTAGCTACTGCATAAACACACGAGTTTTTAACCACCATCAAATTCAGATGATATGTCTTCATTTAACTACTTAATGACAGAGGTACACCAAGATAAGTAAATATGTCTTCGATTCTTCAATTCAATAATCACGAAGAAAAATTTTCAATTATTCTTGTAGACTAGAATAAAAAGCCTATAACATGGAATCCTAAGCGTTGAAAAGTTTACAGAGCAGGTCATTTGTGTAGGTTATTACATATGGTATGAATCAGAAATTTAAAATTTAAATTGCTAAGGGTTCATGTTTTTGGCTCCAGAAAGGTTGAGCATTTTGAAATTCAAACATGATTATTTCCTCACCAAAATCTAGCAGATAATTCCAATAATACATAGATTGAAATCAATAGCACTTCAAAGGACCCAAAAAAATCAACTCCAATTATACTCCGAAAATCGTGATGAATATGCACACTAAATTCCGCTTTGTTTTAACCTTTCGCAGTCTTTTTCGTGGAGACAGGTATCCTTCAATACTTTACAACTGATGAAATAACTTTTATGCATAGTTCCACATACACCAAATGAATAGAAACGATCTACTGATTCTCTACACTGCAATGATCTGGCCTCCGTTATTCAAAGTTATATTTCTTGAATTTTTAGCCTCAGCATAAAATATTTTTCTCATTTGAAATCATCCATAACTTCCTTCAATTAAAAGAGTAGAATTATTAGAACAAAGTATGTCGCATTAAAAAGGAAGGCGTTCTAACTGCTGTCCCAGGTTCCCCGTCATTATAATTTGTTGAACTCAGGCAAAAACAAGGTAGCCAATGCTGATAAGGTCTTTGAACACATTGACAATTGCATTTTTTAGGAACTTTTGGAAACAAGTCAGGCCAATTTTAAGGAAAATGGGACATGGGGAGAGATGAAGTTCAAATCATTGTCAGGCAAGGAAGACGATTGGAATTACAGATTTAGTATTAGAATGTAACACTGGTTCCGTACGTAATATTCACGAAAATTCCTTCTCTGTTTCAACATTCCCCAGTTTCACTTCATTATCTGACTCAAATTAAAAAGGTAATTTAAATTCTAAGCTGCCAATTATAAAACTATTACCACTTGCTCGTTCGTTCGCCGGTTGCACTGGCAATTTTTCCTACCGTGAAGACCCAAGCGTTTGGAAGGAGTACATAAGTGGGAAGGGGGGTTAAGGGAAAATTATTTTCAATATTAAAGTACGCCTCATGTGCAAGCTATGCAGGCGTTCAAGACAGGAGCTACAGAAATAAATAAAAGCCTGATGGGGAGGAGGGGGGGGACGGTCGGGAGGGGCCGAGATTTTTGGAATTAAGTTACCCGGGATCTTCCTCCCTTCAGGTAATGAAGCGAAGAATGCGAGTTATCCACGCATCCCATCGTTGCAGGCCGAGAATTCTATTAAGGAGGCACTGGAGATGTGAAGATGAAAATGCAATCACAGTAGGGGTGGAGCATGGGAAGGTATAAGGGGGAAAAATAGGGGCAGAAGGATACTGTGGTGGAGAAGTAGAGACCTCCCCAAAGGATGCGTCTAGGGGAAGGAGTGGGAGGACTTTTGTGGGACCTTTTATAAGGGTTTAAGGGAGATATCGCCTCCTCTCCCCATACCAACCCAATGTTTCACTTCCACCCCAGGTCTTAGTCACCGCTACTCCCTCTGCAGAACGAGTAGTGGCATAGTCGGGGGGTCGGAAGGTGGGCCTTTTTATTGGTGTTTATGGGAACAATATTTCGCAACGAAGTCGCAATCTGGTTCAATCGAAAAGAAATGCCCCAACGACGAGATTCAATTTAATTTATACCGAGTGCTCCATCGTGCCAGAGAGTGGGAAGCTCGCAGCTGTAGCCGAGAACAAGGGAGGGGATAAGAGGATAGGCATGCACGAGTGAACCCGGTAATGCTCCCCCTGAAAAGGAAGCATTAGCGAGGCTAAGTTGAAGCCAGGAAATAAATCCACGGGTTAAATTCATTGATTCGAGTGGGAGGGAGATTCTTGTTGCCATCATGAAGAATTCAGGACTTCACTTTACCTCCAGTTGCTTGCACACCATCAGACAATATTATCCAAGCCGCCGTCCGGAGAACAAAATTACAAGTTACTGAGATTAAGGTGCTTTAATACGAATTACACGATCTCAACGTGGCCACAAAATTTCGAAGATAGCATTAAGCAATCTTGTTGCATTACAGAAAAGTAGTTGGTTAGAGTGAGACGGTTTCATTTTTAGGAATCATTATCTCCCAAATATATTGCCAGGAATTGAAAACGGTGACCCATATTCCAAGCTCTCATGAACTTTTATGAGCCATTTGCGAACCTCCTTTTTTAGTTTTCCCGTACATGTTGATTATCGTTTATAATTCATTACAAGGTAATCGGATTTCTAATTTAAAATTTTAAACATGTTTTTCCGCAATTATAGTTCGTATTACACCTTCCTTTATTCTTTTAGTTCGCAGAAATTATTAGCTGCCACGTTTGTCACCAGATTTTCAATTTTTCACGGATCTTTTGTAAGTCTTTCTCAATATGTGTGCCCTTCTTCTCCATTTAATTCAATTAGGTCCATTTCTGTCGCATAGAATATTATGATACACGTTTTCATGCTTTTCATACCCCCGATTGCCACTATGTCAGTGTCTCACAACCAGTACAAAGTGCACGTACCGTAAGCGTGGTTTTCTTCTGATTTTATTACGAAAGGCAAAAATATGTACAGTCACTTCATAAAGTATCGCGACACTTTATGCTAGCGGTTTGTGTAGGTCGGCTTTCGAAGCTGGAAGTACGTTGGCTATCCTGAGCCATCTCTGTTGACTATGAGCATTTCCAGGTACAGTATGATATTTATTGAAAGACAAAGCCACCAGAGATAGTTCAGGATAGCCAACTTATTTCGAGCTACGACATCCGACCTATACGAACCGCTAGCGTAGTGTTTCGCGATACTTTATGAAGTGACTGTACATGACTGAAAATAATTCTACTCATAGATTATTTCGTGACTATATTAAGTACATCGATGCTCCGGAAGTATGAAATATGCTTGGTCGCTCCACTAAATAACTCTAATAATACGTCACCATTTCTCCTCTCAACACCATATTCCTTGCAAATTTACACGGCTGGTGTCCTATCACCCACAGCCACACGCTCATGCTGAGGCTCGCAGGGTATTATGTAGATGCTCCTGAAGTCGATTGAAAAAATATGTTCCATTTTAGTGAAAACAAACCAAAGTAATTATCTACGTAGTGGGGATGTTCGAATGATTTTGAATACCTCGGAGTCATTTCTTCAATTGTATTGCTTTCAAGTAGCATTGCAGAATTGGAAAAAAAAAATAGAAAAGAAATATCCGTATATTAGCTTATCAAAAAATTTGAAAGAAATGGGTAAAATTCCATATTCACTGCTAAGAAAATACTTGGGGAAAGGAAAAAAAAGGCTAAGGAAAAAAATTAGGGTTAATAAATCATTTAGAGTTGGCAACTCTTGAATAAGTTTTCAACATTTTAAAGGCAGATATTCGAGTGCATTGGTTTTAACGCTCCTAGAATAATTCAATCAATCTAAGTTTGAAATGGTGCCTCGGGTAGTGGAATTGGACGAGGGCAAATACGCTGGCGATCTACCTCTTAGGATTCTTCGTTACACGCAAAGCTTTTTGGAATTCTACCTCTGCTCTCGATTCCGTCATCTTGAAAAACGGCAATGAGAAAAACGATAAAAATAGTAGGCAGTGGAGTTGGGGATTTAATGAGAAAATTAATATATAAGAGCCCTTACTGCTACTTACCAAAGTACCTGCATGGTAATAGCGACGTATAAAATAGCCAGAGGATCGACTAATTCCACAAACTTGTAATCACCACTAACATTAACCAGCCCCTTAGAGTTTCAATTCACGGTTCAAAGAAACACTTGTGAAATATTCTCAAGTTATTGGGCATTTGGCAAGGAAAATATTAGCTGACATTCTAATTGATAATATAAGAGAGAAACTAATGCACAGTGCTACATTATTTCGACTGACATAAAAAAAAAACTTTTTGCTATATTTTTCAAGTAAACAAGAAAAAATATTAAAAAGTATTCATATTCACCATATTAGTGACTTGTCACCTGAGAGGAAGATGAGGGGAAATTGTATAACTTCAAAGAATAAACTCCAAACCAACCAAAAAATCAGTTACCAATTAATTTGACTGAATTTTGTTGAACAAATTTAATTTGCTTGAATATCTGACGCAAATTTAAAATACCACTCTCCGGAACACCACAAAAAGCCTTCCATATTCTGTGTCCTGATTTTATATCTCTACCGTTGAATTGAGTTCAACTCGAATGCTCCGATTCGGCCTTCACTGTTTTACGAGCATTCTTTAAAATGGAAACTACGGGGTGATTTGATCCTATATACCAACTTCTTTTACATTTAATTGTTACTTATTAGAACAAGGATCTTTGCTAAGATGTTGAAAGAGTTTGACAGTTAGGAATGATTGGTATACTGCTAATGAAATGCAGTCAGCCTCCTATAAAGCATTGTAAGATAAAAGGTCGCCACTTATACCCCGAATCTTTTAGCAAGTGGAAAAAGGGAATCACTAAATGCAATTTAAATCACACTTTATGACAGATTCACCATATTATTAATAATAAATTATCCTACAATTTGTCAATTATTTGTCAAATTTTTCTATTAACTGTGAGAAGCAGAGCTTAGCCAAAACAGGAAGGAATGGCCTCACGGTAAAAATGTAGTGCAGGAAAATATTCCTCATTTTAAAATAAATAACTCGGTACGATTCCACTCTTAATCGATTCTAACTTCAAGGTTTCTGCATATCATGCCATTTTCGAGGCCTTGTAAATGGCGTGACATACCGAAACTTGGGTGGATTATAGCAATTAAGTGTTGAATCATATCGAGTTATATAATTCCATATGAAGAATATCAAAGATATCCCCAAAGTAACGCCGGGCACATTACCATAAATACATGAAAAAAATCTCTCAGAATGTTATTTTAGAATGTCAACTGATTATAATCAGTTGATAAATTTCTTGAAATTCTGAAATGCAAATCTGAAATGAAATTCTGAAATGAATTTGAACTGACATTGTGTATGACATTCTGAAATGATATTATCTATGAAATTTCTTGACAAGTAATTACATATTTATTTATGCATCTATCTGTCGGGCTAGTGGTATTTCCTTTCCGTGAAAAGTGGGGCAAGGAACTTATTTGGACGTGATAACATGGCATACAGATACGACCTCACGACAACGATGGTCTTTCAAACTGACGGTGGTCGCCCCATTTTCATTGAGGCGCTTTATTGATAGCATCACCGCCGTTGGAGGACGACGCACGGGGCGAAATTGTTTGGCCGGGGGAGACCCCACGCTCGTCTGCGGAGCCTCAAAGGTAGCCGCGCCCTCGACCCGGCCGCCTCCGCATCCGCCCTTAAAGGAGAGAAGACCTGCCGCCCTATGCGGAGCGTCCTCAACCCTCGTGTTGAAGAGAGCACGCAAAAGCCCTTTCAAAAGGGGTAACCCCCACATACAATCCACCCTCTCCAACACACGTACACACACGCAACCCTTCTCCACCAACCCTACCTTTTCTGGCCCACCACCTCATTAACCGGAGGACATGCCGCCAACCGGCGCCCATGCGAACTAGAGTGAGTGAGTGAGGGGGAAAAAAAGAATACGTTGTTGCCACGGGAGGAGTGCGTATTATGCTGTCGGTTGGGAAGGAGGGTTGGAGGAGGGTTGGAGATGACGTCACCCCGCGTCGTAAATTGATCGAAAAGGATGGAGGGTGGTTGATGGGAGGGTGAGTCGGCGAGGGGTAGATGAGGAGAGGTGGAAGGGGGTGGATTTTGATAGGGGGCGGGATAGAAGGGGAGAAAAGGAGGAGAGGAGAGAGTCGGCAGGGGATGTTTTGACGTGGCGAAGGTGAAGGAGAGACTTTTCGGGAAAGACTGCGATTCCAGACTTGAACTATTGTACTAATTTATAAGCTGCGTATCGAGAGTGGGGCGTTATATCGAAATCGCGATGCTATACATTTTTGTTTTTAAGTCTGAAACTGTTCTAGGGTTTCCCTCTGGGTTAAGGAGGTCATACTATATTCCAACTTTTTAAAATCCAGCTTTTGCTTACGGAATGCATAAGCTATTGAATAGCCCTTGGAGGCAGAAACAAAGTCAGTCATTTCGCAAAAACATCATAAATGGACACTTCTTCTAGCCGTAGCTTGCAGCTTCAGCACTATTTTTACAAAACTAGGACGTTCTGACTTCCATTTTCGCAGCAAATGGCTAATTGCAAAAAAAAAGCTGTTAATGCACCTATCTGATTTTAAATCAATTTACCGGGAGCTGTCGCTTCAGAAGAACAGTTTTTCATGAATATGGAGTTCGTGTTAGATAGAAAATTATAAATTAGATATAAAATGCAATGTTTAATAGAAATAGAAATGCTCCCCGATTATAGAATTTTTCCCTGTAATTCTCCCATTTTCCCGTTGAATATAATTCAATATCAAATTCAATATGCGAGAAAATCGCGCAAAAACGTAGCATTTTGTTGTTTACATCTATCGGAGGACATATTTTTCTCTAAGTATCCAGAATATGGAAGACAAAATGAATTCTCGATGAAATCACGTTAAAGGCTCCATGTAGGCTAGCGTTCAACAACGGGCTCGGGAGTTGAAATGTTTACACCGCTACCCTGACGACAGTTTCCCAGTAGGACGTCAAATTGTTGACCAGCATTGAGGTCATTTACTTGGCTGGAAACCCGAGAAAAGTTCCCGAATATGAATCTCAGGGAAAGTACTCAAAGTAGAACCACCCAGGCTACTTAATTTCAAATATGCTACTTTGAATGCCCTAGCTGCTATATTAATTTTAGTCTTCTTAAGTGGGTTTTTTTTCTTACAACCGATGAGAAAATAACGAATTTAGTCCCCGGAAAAAATAAATAAAAGTATGGCTCAGCTGTTTCATATCCAATGGAAGTTCAACTAGCCAAGATGGTTTGGTTTAGTAACGACATGTTCCTATTTTGCATTTGTCCTCACTGCACGATATACTCCTCCCAGTACTCCCCTCCCAGTGATCCGATTGGGGTATTATTTTACCTCCGGAATATTTTACTGGGAGAAGTGCGTCTTATAAATAGTTAAAATACAGGGCTGTATCTTCTAGAGGGACAAATGTGGTGATTTTTCCGTTGTCTTCCACATCGCAGCCCCCGGCCGATTTCACGAACTTCACTCTCGACCGAAACTGTGGCTGTTGATACCGGTCAGATCTCCTTGATCTGCGTCATCAGTGCCTTCTACTGAAGACGGCTGCTAAGTAGTGGGGTCAAATTCTGCTCGGCAAGCTAGGAAGCCTTTTAAATTTTATTTTTTTATGTTAATTACTCAATTTCTTTCCGAGGGTCTCGAACCTGAGACCTTGGGAACAGAAGTCGACCACGCTACCACTGGTATAAACCGGACCATACAGAATTGCGATTCCGCATGAATATCGCATATCCATTGTCCACATCTAGAATCGCGATATCGCATAAATATCGTACGGCTAGTGGGAAGCATTTCGCCCAGAGCATGGTCCCACAGTGGCGAGGGTTGTGAGGCGGTGATGATGGGACTGTCGGGCAGGAAGGAGGTTGTGCCACGCGTTCGGGAGATTGAATTGGGATTGCGCGGAGGACTAAGGGGAGGAGGAGGTTCCAGAGAGAAGGCGGGGGGCACGAGGGTCGTTCTGGGGAGGATTTAAGCCCGGCGGGTTTTCGGATAAGGGGGGAGATGGGCCAGCGGCAAGTGCAGCGGTTCGGATCCCCACACCAAGGGGGGACGCGGGGGATGGTTGTGACGGTTCGTTGGAACTGGCGTTGGGGGGGGGGTGGGGGGTTGGTTGCGAGAGAGACACACGGGGAGGTTGGGTTGGTGGCGGCAAAGAGAGAAGAGGTAGGGGGTGTGTTTGAAAGAGGTGCTGGTTCGACTGGTTGGAGGGTTGGAATTGGGGTGGGCTCGGGCAAAAATATGATCGGCACGAAAAAAATAAAAAAAAAAGGATTGGATAAAAATATGGGAAAAGAAGATTTCGCGTGGTTGGATAAAAGCGTTTTATTTTATCGGAGGGGGTGTGTAGGAAGGGAAGTCAATGAAGCATCGACACAAGCGACTGCGACTGACTGATACGTGAGAATAATGGCCGAGTCGGTGGGACATTAACAACAAGTCCCGGGAAAGGAAACGTTGGCCCTCGCCCGGGTCGTAGTGGCACGCTCCCATTTTTATTCCTTCACGGCTTTATAACTCCCCCACTCCGCACCACCCAAAAATACGTCAAGATAGAGAAAATAGACGAGGTCAAAATGAATGGAAATGAAGGATATCTAGTCTCTTTCCTAACCAGTGGTTTTTATGGGTTTACCATCATAAATAGAAGACAGGGTTGGCATTGTGTGGGTGTGTATATCTTATAGGGTCATAGATATGGGCATATATACGCTTCTGTCTCAAGTTGACATTCCCCCAACGTAAAAGAAAGAAGAGTGGAAATGTATGGGAGGATATAAGTCACTGCAGGGTATTCAATATGGTTTTTCGGGTGGACAGGAACAGCTTGTCTTGGCAAGAAACATCGACGTTCTGTCAGACTTATGGAGTGCAATATATTTAGTCTTTATTCTCTCGAAGAGAAATTTTATTCAAGTCCTCAAATTCCCATTAATTTCATAACAGTCCAACAAGAGGGTGTAGCAGGTGGCGTAAACATTTTCATATCGTTTTACTCGCGACAGCGCAGTGTCTGTTTCTTTTGTCTACAAGTTATAAAATGCGTAAAAATGTACATGTGCTACAGAATATGGCCACTAAATACTATTGACTCAACCCCTACATAACTTTTTTAGAGCCGGAATCAAGTTAATTCTCATAGTTGAGTTGGAGTCAGTGAATAACTATTTAGATCTGTTACTGCGGCTACCTGGTAAAGCAGATGATTTCAGAAATCAATTGTAAAATAGATGAATACGGTGGAAATGGAATTACTTCTGTATTTTTCTATAAAAGGACATCAAAGCCAATAAGGCTCACTTTCACGTACCATTTTCCAAAACTTCCATGGTAGGTGGAAAGTAAAAAACCTCTACAATACAAAAGTAATAGTTTACAAAGAAGATAAACAATAAAATAACAATGCTAGGCTTCTAACTTAAATCATATACATCGTAAGAATCTGGAAGTTCATTACTAATGAACGCTTCGAACAGGGACAGATTTTGATATGAAATGGCCATGAAAAAATTGAATTAAGCATTTAAAGAAATATTATTGGAAGCCAACCTTAATTTGCCAGGTTGTTATCAAGTCGGCAAGTATGCAACAGAAAAGGGAAAAATAGCAAAGATTATGAGTACTGATATTTAAATAAACTCCGTAGGGCCAAATAAGAGGATGATAAAAGAAAAAATATCCGGGAAAGAGACGCGATGAATCTTCAACCAAAACTTTAGTTATGCGTTTCACATTTTTATTCCCGGAAAATGTGGCGTGGTGCATATTCAGGAGCCACTGGGTGCATAGAAATTTTCCCAAGTAGTATAATCAAAAACAGGTTTCCAGGTGTTGATTAATGGGATGTAATTCACGTATCCCCTGAAATAGGAAATAAAATAGTGAGGAAATAGGAAAGAGGCTTTTAGGAAATAAAATAATGAGGACTAAGGAAGATAGAAATCTCTACAGCCATAGAAATTCTTTCAGCTTTGTTATGCTATGTATGCCTCGAGATTAAATTCAATAGTTATGAATTATAGCACACAGTTATAAGTGACAGAAGTTAATGTATTAGTTATAAACTGTAACAACGCCCATGTTTTCTTAACGATTTTCCAATTAAAATTGCGTGTCCTGATGAGTTTTCCTGTTGCATAAAGGTGAATATTGAGTATGCTGGGATCAACATAAGCGTGCGTTAACTGAATGAGTATGGGATATTCCAGAACCGTTTGCGGTATTAGTGGTTAGCGTAGGGTTGGGAAAGAGTTGGTGACAAAAGATTGTGATATGGATGCTGCAAAAATGGCCATTTACGAAAAAAGCGCTCTCCCTGAGTTTGGCCACGCTGGAAGAACATATAAGGATTGAATATCAAAATTAATAGGCTTAAACAAAGGTTTAAAGAGCCTGAGAGGAAGGGATTAATAAAGACAGCCATAGTTGTTCTAAAGTTCGATGGAAGTAACTTTAGGGGGGAGGAATACTAAGAATCTTAGGGTTAAGGGAGGGTAAGTTAAGCAATGCATTAATGAAGCGGAAATGAAAGAGGTAGAGCAGTACGGAGCTAATTGCTCAACAAGAGCCAGTTTTTTTGGCCCAGCACTGAGAAATAAGTTCTATAGTGAACGGCACGATGAGTATGCGTGCGTACATATAATTCTTACTCGCTTCATACCTAAATGAATAAAATCGGTTTGGAGTGGAAGCTAGAGCAATGGCTGCCCATATATGTGGCCCGGGTTTGAAACCCGGTAGAGGTGGAAATTTTAAAGAGCAATCCCTATCCCTAATAGGACACTTCAGAGTTAGCACTTCATCGAGAGAGATGTAAAACTTCAGTCCCCTTCCGGCCTCTCGTTAAGAGTTACCTAATGCCAATGTCAGGTTTCTCTCATTCCTTTCATTATTTCCGTTGTGATCCTTTCCTTGGCAACCGTCCTAATCATCTCTTCTACCGCAACTGACCTTTGCTATTGGTTCTTTCCAGAACTAGCTGACAAAATACTGTGCATAAAAGGACTTAAGGTTAAACAAAGGGGGGCAGCTTAAGCTACACATTAAGCTAACTTCTACCCTTCTTCTCCTGAGACTATTTTACAACTTCGGTAGATGCATTTGAACTTAGAGCAACCACTCACAGGCTGATGAGTTTTAAATGCATAAATACTATTTGAATAGTTTTAACGTGGCTTTTCGGAGGCAAACTTTTGTTTTTCTCTGACATATTCTCGACATTCCATTTGCCACCGTTAGTCAAATGGTCCCGAGTTTGGAAACAAACACACGTCACCCCAGCCTATTGCTCATCCTACACTCTGATCGTCATGCATATTTTCCCCTATTTCCCATCATGAGTCCTCAATTGTAGTCAGGTTTTAATGTATCTATTTTAAACCAGGTATCAATCGTTCCGTAAATACTAATTTATTGCAGCTTAAACCAATTATTTCTGACGAAAACGTTTTTTTTTTTGGGATGATGAGGGTGGTGGGTAGGGAATCACGGCGAGGATAAGGGGACGAATGACGGAGTTTCGTCTGGCAGTCCGACTGAAATATATTGAGTCGATGGACGCGATCATGTTACCGTGATTAAGGGGCTGGCGTTGGGCCGATCATCGGGGACGTTGGTGCGCTTGGGAGAACACGGGCGTCAGAGACATTCGGCCCGCGTGGGAAAACTATCTCTATCACTCAAGGTTTATTGCCGAAGAAGACTGAGGGGGAACGGTGCGCGCTTAGGGTCCGAGCGACAAATAGATAAACTGGCAAGGCGGGTATCGCATCTATTCCTTCACCGTCATTTCCGCCCATGGGAACGGCACCTTTAAGCTGCAGCTGCACCCACCGTTGTTCTATGGCGTGAGTCTGATTGATGGCTTTTTCCTTGGGAAAAGCGCTTTTCCCCAAAGCGGGTGGTTAAGGGAGTGGATTCTTAGTCCGCTAGGAAAGCGATACTCGGGGTAACGCCCAAGTTTTAACAAGTCTCACAACCTCGAATACTTAATAGTCCCAACCCGTTAGACACTCTTCGGACTAAACCGTAGACGCCCACGCCTCTTCGTTCCACAGGATCGACTGATAGAGAAGGATGCGGGTTGCACGCAGAGTTGCTGAGTTATGCATTAGAGTAGGGGTCCCAAGATATTCTGAGAGGCCGGACATAAAGGTGCGCTGAAAGGGCTAGGAAGTGCCGCATCTCAAAGAGCATATGTTTCATTCAGCTGCAGTTTCACACTGCATGCTTAGAAATAAATGAGATTAGAGATGCGCGATTCCAAAGTAAATTGAAGAAAGCAAATGAAACTATACCGTGTCACGAAGATTAGATATGAATGATAAAGAATGAGAGTAAGGGCAATTTTCCACTTAGATCAATTTTATATGACCTAGACTTCAGGTACTACATCATGACCATATAGTACATCGAAGCCTAGGTCGAATAAAATTTATGTAAATGGAAAATTGCCTTTACTCTCAATATTTATGATGATTTATTTCCACCACATCAAGCCTGATAGTTTTTTTTTGGAAAGATGAATGAGTAGAGATTGGAATATATATTTAAGAGACCTTTTGTTCATTTTAAGGTATATTTGGACATACAATACTTCTTTATGTAAAGGGTATCTGCGTGGTTTATTTTCAAATTACTTATATAATTTTATGCATTCAAATTCAGATTACTCTTCCTCACAAATTCTTACAAATCGTCATCAGCTTAACAACAGCGGTTTTTCCACTGTGACTAGAAGTGACTTCAACGATGAATTCTCGTTACAACTTGACGCCCGTATTACAGTTTAACTATTTTCTATTGGTTTGGCATTTTCCTGCCTCGGATTTGTGCTTCGGATTACGATGGCTATTTATTATGTGTGTGAAAAAATTTCGTTCGTTCAATCTTTTAAAAAAATGTACGGGAGGTTTTTCCATTTGATACGAATATTATTTTAAAGAAATAAACGGCATTAGATACCTAAAGTTCTGATTTGAAATACTTAACCGTATGAGTGCGGCGTGACGTCATATCACGTCATGGTTGACTTTACGCTGGTGCTGATGACGTGATTTCACGTCAAGGGCACCGTGAGTGTTTCAGCTTTCACTTAGCAACTTTCACTAGGCCCCCTGGTGGAAGCTAGAACTCTCACAGTACCCATGACGTGTCATCACGTCATGCCGCACTCAAAGAGTTAATATATATATTTGATTTTTATGCTGAGGAGATAAAATTTTTACTGCAGTACAGCTAAGTTGTTCTTTACTTTACTTGAATCACCAGGGAAAGTACTATTTTAATTTCTTAATCGTGAGCCAGTGCATGAAGCATTGCGCCTACGAAATTAGCAGTGTGTAACAAAGTAATATCTCTCGAGATTGTTTAATTTCACTCAGTAAAGCAGTCTTGAAAGAGAATGAAAAATTATGAGATGATTTATTCACTCAGCAAGGGGAAATTGCATCGCTTCTCATAATATTTACTGCGATCTTCTATTGAGTCGGTGTCTTGAACCAACTCCAAACGGACTCCGATTCTGGCACTAAGAATGTCCCGGAGTGTACTGGTATACACACTTTTAAATCGCAACTTAAAGGTTTATAACAGAAATTGACGTCTAAAAACTCTGTCTATTGATTCAAAAGGGTGTAGCGGTAATTGACTGTAACTAAAGTGGAGAAAATAAACACACTTTAAGAGCAATCCTATAAGAATTAGCTAACCACCATCGATTGCGTCCACTAAGGTGAAGATAGCGGGTCAACCTTAAGACTCAGAGGCTAGCTGCAAATTGAGCGAGATAAATGGTCGAATAACAAAGAATCTAACAAGAGAAAAAGACCAATTTACCGGAAATATTTGGTTTCAAAATGGATCATTAGTAATGATGATGAGAGAACAGATCATTCGAAGGACCAGAGATTGAGACCTGTAATTTAATAGATGAGACAAATTATGATGACTCGAAGCATAAAGTTACGTAGGAACGAAGCAGTAGACTGACAGAAGAGTCGAGCAGAGATTTTCGGAAAATCAATCTTAGGATCACTGACTGCCGAAGTTGATGATTTCATTGAACACGAGAGAATAAAATATGTCTAAATATGGTAAAATTTACTATGAAATGCTAATAGCAAGGAAACTTCCGAAAAAGCCTCGCTTAATGAGATTACTAATAACATAGGCTACTGCTTGAATTTCTATTTTTATCAGTTTTTGGCACAGAAAGCTAATCTAACTTAAGGTCCGAGTACATAAGCTGCTCTTAATCTTTCGCGCACTTAGCAGAACTCAACACACAATGTACCATTCCCATTTAACTGAAACGGCTACTTAGAGTCGAGTAGTCATATGCGCCCCAGAAGAAGGGGGGCAATAGTCAGCTTCGTCCTGTTTAATCTGGCCCAATTACGTTAGGAGCAAATTTCGTTACGTTTCGTGCCACGCTCCAGAAGAAATAGATAGCACGACGCCGCCGTTTCCATTAAAAAGGGAGTGGCGGCGGGGGAAGGGGACGGACAATTGAATCAAAACTTGATGTTTTATAAAATATAGTTTCGGGGAGCGTCGACCATTATTCATTGGAATGGAGTTTGGAAAGCAGAGTGCAACTGAAGACGCGTGGGAAGTTTGCGAGTGAATGAGAAAGATAGGGATAGAAGGGGCTTATGGGACTATCGGGGGTAATGGAAAAGGGGTTACAAGCTTTGTGTAGTGGGGGAGGGGGATGGATGGAGAAGACGTTTCTGTGGCGGGAAGGGGTACGGATCATGGCAGGGGATGGATGGCGTGGCTTCCTCGGACGCGCGCCCAATGGGGTTGGTTAGAGGACTATTTTCGGGAGGAGAGGGTTGGCGAATGCAAGATGTGCGGTCGAGGCAGTCCGCAGTTTGTCGTGGACAGGGGTGGAAATTGGGGTGAAGAAAAGGGGGAGAGGATTGGAAAGATCTCTGAGAATGAGAGGGAAGGCGCGTAAAAGGGTTGGACCTCAGTCGACGCGGTCCCCTTCCGGGATACGCAGTGGGGGACAGATGGACCACCAGTCATAAACACCGCGTTACCTCGTCAATCACCCACTAGGCACTCAGACCCGGAAGCTCGACCCGCTGGACGGTCCTCCTTGCTATTGTTGGGGCTGTGGACTCGAGGGTCGTGTTGGTTAAAGTATCGACGGACCAATCTTTTAGATTCACGAGTGATAGAAGGAAGAATGCCGAGCATTACTTGCCTCCAGCTTTCAATTTTTGAAGTTATTGTGATTAGGGGAGGCAACTGACAGCTGTGGCCTAACTGCCCGGAAGGTTAGGTTTGTAGATTAAACATGTAAACGACTTATAATGAATTGGACAAGGAATGACGAGAGACGCAACGTCGATTTAACAGAACCCTTCCTGACAGGTTACCAATTTTACAGAATGCTACCGTTTAGGTCTCATTCAGTGTAAGAAGGTAATAAAACCACAAGTGCCCTAATCCTAATGACTTAAACATAATGGAGACAAGAAGATAAGATGGGGGCATTGATAAGAAGACTGCTAACTATTTTCTGCTCCTGGCGTTCAAGTACTGTACTAGCTGCGATTAGGGGATGCGATCGACAGCTGGACTTATATCGCCACTATTGTTGGGTGGTTCGTTAAATATTTAAGGGATTTATAGGGAATTGAGCAAGAGTGTCGAGGTATACAACATCGGTAATAGCTAACCCTCTCACACCGGAAACCAATTACAGAAATAGCTCTTATTCACATCCCGTTCAGCATAGAAAGTGAATGCAGCAATCGGCGTCCTAATCTGTTAGATGATGACATATGATGCTAAAGACGAAAGCCTGGTAATACCCATTTTGCACCAGTTAATTTTTCAGTTACAGTAACGCATAGTTTGATCGATTCAGAGTTATCGACAGCTGAGCCCATTGCTCTAAAATGGCTTGTCTAGAGAAGTAATGATTAGAAAGGATATTTATACAACAAAGGGAAAGTGAATAGACACACCGCATCGGTATAAGCTCACTCTTTATTTAATCATACTTTGGATCAAAGGTTATGGCAACACACAACCGACAAAGTACTGTACCTCACGTGCCTTTAAGGCTTACCATAAGTGAGGATCTGATTTTCATTGACAATCTGTCGTCTACCACCACCCCTTCCAGTTTCTTAACTCGGTTTAATTACATGGGCAGCTCCTTATCCCCGTTATTTCTTTAAGCGTCACGAGGGAGACGGGAGGGAATATGCATGGTTAATGCGATAAAACGAGAAGGATATGAATTTTTAACAACGAATAGGAGACACAAATTATGAGTTACTTATGAGAGATTCCAAATGCCCAAGTGTTACAATGCATATATATGGACTGGCAAGAAAACAACCTTCAATTTGTATACCTTATACCAAGCGAAATTTAATAGATATAAACTATTCAGAGAAAGTTCGCAACGTTTTGTGATCCATACCCAGTTAAGGCCTTTGACGGCTCCAGTTGTACCCAATTAGCCAAGAAGCCGCCACAGCACACTAAATCCCACCTTGTAAATTATTTTTTCCCGGTTTTATAATCTCTAGCTAAATATTTATTCATGAGAACATTGAATTTAAAAGTATAGTCCTATCTTTCATTACGTTCACGTCAACTAACCGACATTGCAAAGTAATGCCCCAAATTCTAGCAGAAACACTCAGCTCCAAGCTAACGATAGAAATTTATCATTTTGTTGTTAATGCATCATAAAAACCGGATGGATAATTAAATTACTTTGTTGTAGTCCACATTTATTAGCTACCAATCTGTTTTCAACTCTAGGTACAGTGTATTTAGTGACGTTGACGCCGAT
Source organism: Ceriagrion tenellum (assembly GCA_963169105.1). Taxonomy (NCBI): domain Eukaryota; kingdom Metazoa; phylum Arthropoda; class Insecta; order Odonata; family Coenagrionidae; genus Ceriagrion; species Ceriagrion tenellum. The sequence goes on from OY720636.1 coordinate 96,580,307, forward strand.
AAAGATTACGACACTGTACCGTTTAAACCGACCGGATAACAGATAGAAGTTGTGGAGTAATAAGAAGCGTTTTATTTAATTCTGATGACGTGATTCTACAGAAAATACAGCCACAAGCACAAACAAAACTTATTACAAAACCGTGTCTCTGAATGGTTTCAATGGGATAAAATGTTTCGCATATTGGAAATTAGTGCTTGAAATTACTGAGATTTGCAATGGAAAACCCAGGAGGATTATTCGGTCAATACTCCTAATACGACGACAGATCAGTTCCTCTTCCAGGGTCTCATACCTTAGGAGTAATGCAGGGATTTGGTCCTTTTACACTCGTCCGCCTCCTATCAACTCGACTAATGGCTGAAGAACCAGGTCTTAGGGGAGAAATGGATGGAAGGGCTGAGGGAGGCGAGCGATTATGTCCATCGGAGAGGAAATAAACGAAGGAACAGAATCCGCACGAAACTGAGTGCCCGTGAGAATCATAAGCTTAATCTTCCGAAGACGATTGGGTTTTGAATTGAGATATGGTTGCATGTCCATCTCGAGGAAAACGCTGATTGCACCCTTATTACTACCCCTAATTTTCCTACTTGGGCTACTTTTTCACAAAGAAAGGCAAGGGAAAACGACAAAAAATTATTGTTTCGTAAGGAAATTTTCCACTTAAGAGCCGTGCATGACCGTACAAAGCTCACAAAAGATCAATTAGAATTATCAAATATACTCTAGTACATGATTGCAGACCAAAGTCCGCTAAAATATAATTTTCGAAAAAATCCCCTCAATGATTATGAACCTACAACTGATAAGAAGAAGTTGGCCTGTATTGATAACTTCATGACAAGTATGTATTTTTTCTTGCATAAAAAGTTATGAAATTACTTTAAATCACAACAAATATAATTTTTCGTCTAATCTAAGAGATCTCATTCAATTTTTTATTGTTCCAAAATGGACTAATGTTAAAGGTATTTCAGTGACTTAATTGGTATAAATCCGAAAAGGTTACTGAATGAATTTCCTTTTGTTACAGAAATTAATAAAGTGCACAGTATGCGAAAAGCAGAAAAAGATGAATAAATATTTATGTCAGTTAATGTGGTGAAACAACGGACTGAAGTGACTAACCTGAGAGCTATGTGTTATCAGAGTGACATTTTGTTTCACCACAAATTAACTGTACCTTATTAGTCAGTCGGAGATGTATATCAATATATTTAAGAGCGCATTTTAGGTTCAATAAAATTTGTTCGTCAGAATCTCAAATTCTCCAAATATCAACTGGGGAGGCAATAAAGATACAGTGGTAATCCCAGCCATATTAACTTCAATTTTTCCGTCGTTTAACACAATCACCGGCTGATTCCCGATGATGTGATAGTCAAGAATATGAAAGGCATAATGGATCGGAAGCATGGACTATAGGAAAAGCTGACCAGAAAAGACTAGAAGCCTTCAAGACCTAGTGTTGGAGAAGCATGCTGAAGATAAAATGGACGGACAAGATAAAAAAATGATGAATGGTACAGAAAACTAGAAGACGAAAGGATCATATGGAACAACTTAGGAAAAAGAAGAACAAGATGGATTTGGCACACCCTGAGACACAATTGATTTGTGAAGAAAATAATTGAAGGCAAAATAGAGGGAAAAGTTCCCAAAGGAAGATCCAGGAATAAGTTCATGGACCAAATAAAGAGGAAAGTACATGTAGGGAGAGATACAGGAGGTAAGAGAACTAGCACAAGATAGTGAAGGGTGCAGTCAACCAATCTTAGGATTGAACAACCAAAGAAGGAAGCAGTAGATGAAAGGAATTTAAGTATTCAGGTGGACGGCACAAATCGACCAGAGAATGCCTCATGCTGCAACTATGGAATCCCTGTGACTCCGTAAGCGTAAATCAAAGCGAGCCGAAATCACGCCGCGAATGTGTTAACAATGAAGAGAGAGGAGGATTAAGGACCAATCCGAGCATCTTCTGCGCGCCTCAGGGTTCCTATTTCTTCGGCTACACAAGGGCAGGCGTTGAAGAGAGAGAATCCAAGGGATGAGGGGAAGATGAGAGTGACAAGCCTGTCCCTTCAACCCCTCACGTTATTGTAAGCGTGCGGCGACTGGAGGCCCCCTTCGGCGAGTACAAAGGAATAATCGAGAGACAGGAGAAGGGGCGGATAATAGGGACGGGGAGAAAGGAGATTGGAAAGGGAAGAGGGAGCGATAGAGATAGAGAGAGCGAATAGAGGGGAGAGCTGAAGGCAGGATGCGTCGACTGAGGATATAGGGGATGAAAGGGGCGTATCCTGTCCCCAGTACGGACTATGAGGAAAAGGGGGATGAAGGAATATGATGGACGGATATGGGGAAGCTTACGGGGGTGAGGGTGAGGAAAAGATGAGGGGTGCATATTCTTGCAATTGAGGGCAGGATTTTTGGAGGGGGGGTGGGGAGAATACCTAAATGGATGGAAGACAGTGGTGGTAAAGAGGGTATTGGGGTGGGTGAATGGAGGAAATTGGCAGGGTGGGAGTGTTAGGACGGGGTTAGGCGGAGCAGAAGGGGTGGGTCGGGGTGGCACCGGGGTAAAGGGGAGGAAAAGACAAGGGAGATGGAGGGTTAAGTCTGGACCTTTTTCGCGCGAGGTGGGGACGGGATGGAAAATTGTGGGAGGAGATCAGTCGGCAGTACGCGGGTGGGAGGGCCGTCTCTCCACCCCTACGCTTTTTCGCAACTTAAAGCGAGTCCCGATGGGTCTCTCAGGCAGCGGCGGCTCCGCAGATGCTTCCACAAAGAGCGGGAAGGGGCAGCGAAATGAAGGGGCCACATGTGACAGCTCAAAGTGCATAATCGTCCGTCAACAAGGGGGAGGAAAGCGTTTTACCGATTTGGTTCCCCGCCCCGCTTAAATTATCGGACCCCAGCCTCATACTCCGCTGAACTCTTTTAAAATTCAGATTGCCCATCCATCATCAAAGGGAGCACGTTAATTTTTCCCTTTCATCGGTATATTTTTTAAGACGGCGGTATCCACTAGAATGGGGCAATCGCTAGTCGATTCAGCTGAGTTGGCGGGCGCTCGGAGCTGGTTTAAATGAGAACCAGGAAACAGGCTTCGTCCGTTTGAGAGTGAAAGTCTCCTGATTATTACTTTCGTGCCTGATTTCCAAGCGTATATCAATGGAAAACAATATGCTCCGAGAACCCAGGTGCATCTTTAGAGCATTCTTGACATGGTACCTATCAAATCATACCTCGAATTATTCTGCAATACTCTCTTCATAAATCATTATGAATTAACAAAAGATTCTTTTTACCTATTATTATATAAAATTAATGACTAAAGGCATGTAATAATTCTAAAAATGTTGATTTAGCCATCATATATTACTGTTTGAATAAGATTTACTTCATAAATCAAAAATGTTTCTCGTATCTATTTTAGATACATAAATACCACCCTGAGAAGATTTATATTAAACTATAAATGTCTCCATTCATGAAGAACGGGTACTTACGGGTGTCCTCGAAGCTCGAGTTTGAAAGGCGTCAATGGAAAAATCTTATTTTAAGTATGGGTTAATTAAGTTATAAAATAAATTTTGTTAAATCAGCAAGTATTCTACTATGTAATAATTTAGCAGGATTTAGAAGTAATTTCTCTTGCTGGTACGTCTAAGACTTTAAACCATAAGAGTGAAGTATCGTAGATTATAACGCTAGAGCAGAGTAATAACGTCAAGATATATTTGGATCTCTAGACAGACTTAGCCGGTAGATACAGAAACCACAGTGTTACTGTATAATTAATATTTTGCCAATACGGTGGAAAGTAGTTGTGCCAAGGGTTTACCTCAAAGTCGAAGGCCTTTAGAATAGCATAACAGGTGTATTTCATAACAGTACAGATCTCTATAAGTTGTTTATTGTACACAAGCTAAATTTACCTTGCATTTGGTGGCTGCAACCAAAACACTCCTCCATAAAAGTTTGCTAAATTTAGGAAATATGTTTATGGATTCTTTTCTCCGCAGGTAAATTTAGAAGGCGATAATCACGTTAGTTGGATATCACATTTATAATTGTAATTCAATATCCCAGACATCTCTCCTGTTCTTTGTCTTTGAGGATGTCACACTCATATCATTCACCTAAGATAATCGTTTACTTACAAATATTTGAGTTTGAAAGTATGAGGGTTGAATAAGAAATCGATAGGAGTGCAATTTACTACTGTGTCTTTATTTTTCCATTGGAGCAATGAGATTGAGCATGAAAGGAGTACCATGAAAAATTAATTCAAAGTTGGAATAAATAGGCATCTTTCTTCTGACAGGCTAAATAAAAAACCTCTAGGAATTTGGATTGAAAAAATGTTTCCCACTCAGTTTACGCTGACGTAATTTTTGAATACTGTGAGGTAACTGTGACGAGCACAGAGAAGGTTCGCACCAAATAATAGTCAACCTCACCTTACCTCCTTGGCCATTGAAACCTCAGCAGGGTTTTGGGCTCACCAACAATATATCTCCATTCTGTTCTATCTTCTGCTCTTTGAAGTGGAGCCCCAAGTCTATGTCCTTTTCAACTTGATCCTTTCACCTCATTCTTGGTGTACTAGGTGGTCTCCTGCCTTCAGGGTTTCTCAGATATAAAGTCTTGATTATTGCAGTTTCCTCTCTTCTCCAAGCATGTCCTGCCCATCTTAATCTTCAGCTCTTAGCCATTTCCACTATATCTGGGTATGTATAGGTGTCTCTTAACTCTCTGTTCTTCCTAATTATCCATCTATCTTGGTCTTGAACTGGGCCAAAGATTTTCCTCAATACCTAGTTTTCGAAAACAATTAGACTTTTCTCAGAGTCTTTGGTTAATGCCCATGTTTCTGATCCAGAAAACAGTACTGGTTATTGAATAATAAATATTTATCTTGGTTTTTCTAGAGAGCCATTTAGATTTCAATATTTTTCCAAGGACCAGTAAGTCCTTGAAGCTGCGGCTAACCTATGGATTATTTAATTTTCCTCTCTATCATCATTTGTAATGACTACTCCCAGATATTTAAATTCTGTCTCACTTTCAAATGACACATTGTCTACTTTCAGCCTGCCTTGTACATTTACACCAGCCCCTCTTGCCACTTCCATATATTTTGTATTATCCTGATTAGCTTCAAGTCCTACACACCTTGCTTCTCTAATTAGGGTTTTTGTCAGATTCTCTAGATCTCCTTTATTTTTGGCCACCGGTAGTCCATCCGCCTTAAATATATAGAGCACTATCAAGGGGAATAGTATTTGGCGTCTCCTCGTCAGGCCTTCTTAATCACTTCAATACCTTTCTCTTTACGTTCATACACGTGTGTCTCTGCGTTGTAGATCCTCAATTTCTCTCCAAAGTATGTATTAGGGTCATCCTAATTTTTCTAATTTTGAATTGCCTCTGAGATACGCTTTTCTAAATGGGTAGCAACTAGAGAAACACAAAATTCTTGAAAAAATTAAGGTCATAACCTCTAAAAAACTAAACTAGACATAGAGGTGTGGAATCTATCAAAGATGGAAATTAGCTCCACCTATGGACATTCTACTGAACTGGATCGGATTTTGGGGAGGCGACCGACAGTTAAGGTCATTTACACCATAGGGGATAGGCAAAGGGAGGAAGGGTGGATAGAAACTCGGCGTTGGCCTGCCTGCTCTTAATAAAAGACGCCAAGGGGACCACGGTTTCACGTCTCATCCGATAGATGGAGTTGGAGACCTCTTGTGGAGGGCATTTTGAGTACAGTATTCGGTCTCTCCGTCTCCGTCAAGACGCACAAGTAGGGATAAGGTTTCCTCTGAAAAACATCCTCCTCGACAGGGATTTGAACCTGAACCGCCTCTACAGTTTGCCAGTAGTCTAGCTCAACCACATCAACCCGATCCCAACATTCCACTGAATATTTAATTTATTGCTTGCTAAGATTCTGATCCTTGAATGACAAAATGAGGCTGGCACAACGTGTTGTAACCGAGGTAGTGATTTAGAAAATTAATTGATTCCTCATGGCTGGTATTTATTTTACCTCTCCAAATTACATTTATGTTTTTTCATCAGTAACGATTCAAATACTATTGATCACTAAAAGGCACGTAGGTGGATAACACTGCTCAGTTCAGCGGGATTCTTAATCCCTTTACTAGGTCCCTTACTAATGAGATCTACGGATTGGGCAGATTAGACCCCGAAAAATAAAGCAATTATTGCTGGTTTCTCCATCCACATGGTTCTGGTTTGATTTTGGCGGAGGGACAGAGATTTATTTTGAGCAGACCCCGAGAAAGGACAACTTAAAATAGCACTTTAAGCAAATATATCAACCCGATTCATCAGGCTCTTTAATCCTGCCAGTATTTTTCTCCACTTTGCTCGAATGAATGCAGGGGCTTCTATGAGCTAATACGAGATTTTCGTTGCCAAAACCAAAATACTGGTACAAAAACAGACAGATGATAATACATGCAGAGTGTAGCAAATGCAATACAGCCGTTTCACATCAATTTGATGCATCATAAGCCCCCAAAAGAATAGCTAAATAATGAATCACATACATTACTTAACAAGATGTGAAAAGGTTTAGTGGAATGCAAAAATGTGTGCTCCTTAGAATCTTTCTCATTGAGTTGGCTAATTGTGTCCCCAGGTTGCTCTCTACTTGTCTTACGCTCTTTAACGTCACTCTCTAAGATAATTTCATCAAAAGTAACCGCTTCTGTGTTACCTCAGCTCTCTGATCCCTTCACCCAGGTAAATTCTCCGATATCACTTCAACAAATATCATTATTTACAAATCTGATGCACAAAGATCTTGAATTTAAAGTTAAATTAAAAATTGAACTCCTCTGTAGATATTTCTCTACCCTTTCCTGAGATATAATTCTTAAGCCATGGGTCAAAATGTTTTCCCAAAGAGGTAGTATATAATTGTTTGTCCCAATGTCATAAACAAATAACGCGAAATATATAAGTTAGGTAGTAGTAATAACTTGGGTATAAGTTTTCAATTTAACATATTGCAAACGCAAATGTTTGTAAATGTTTCACTGGACGATGTACTAGCAACTGAATTCAACGTTTTTTCTAATTACTTTGCAAACGATGAAGAAAATATTTAATGGTATTTTTAAACGTTTTACCATAAGAAGCCCTAATACCTTTTTGTTTTTCTACCCTGAGACAAAAGACTAGATGGCTAGATAGAAGTTAACTCGCAAAATTGTTTAAATCTGCCTAAATTAGCATAGGTATTTCTCAAGTTACTTGCAGTTACCGTTACCTTGAGAAGCATCGCTGATTTCAACTTTTTAAAATTCTGTTTCAATAGCACTGTGGCATCTCACTGGTGTGTGTGTACGGTAGGAAATCCACCCGTGGAAATTTTCCTCGCAAAATTCCTCCGAATCGGTCGCGGAAACAGGGCCACGAAAATGGGTGGAGGGGGATGGCAGGGAGCCTGACCGACGACCGCGCCTTGTGTCACCCCTCCCTAACAACCCTCCCTCTTCCCGCATTTCTACGCATGCTCGCAAGCAGAGAGAGAGGGAGCCGGTGATGTCGCGTTTTCGGCAAAGCGAGAAGAATCATTTGGGTGAATATGCGAGGCAGGGAACACGGTGGTGTGGGGGTAGAGAGTGTGGAACGAAGGGGGATGGGATCTGAATACGTCTCCCGCGGGCTCCAACATGGGGGAGGAAGCGTTAAAAAAAAGGGGCGGCGGGTGCAGACCCGGACCATCGAAGAGGGAGAGGGAAGCGAAAAAGGGGCGAAGGGGTGGTTTTCCAGCGGCGCGCTTGCAGAAGCGATTCACTCCGCTGGGTGCGTAATCTTCGTGAGAGAAGGAAATGAGGCGGTTTGCGAAGCCGCACACGATACACTCGTACATACATGAGTACGCTCGTGCCGAACGCACACGCAAACACGCACGCCTACCTGCCTGCCTGTCCAGCTAACAGCTCGCGCGAAAGCAGTTGGTGATATGCCCACTTACTACCACGTAGCACCTAGCAAGTACTCTTACGCTGGGCGAAAAATTAGTGAACAAACGCATGCACATGCAACATGCACAATTTTTAGTAATTTCGTACAACAACAAATAACATGTGCATAAATATTTGTAACAAATGCAAATTTAATCATTTTTTCCTGCAAATTTACAGTTTATTCACTTTTATTCTCTTCCTGCTGCTCTCAGTCATATACTCATATTTAATACCTCAGTCCTATGCACGCATAATCATAGGCACCCCTGAACATGTACATAGCCGAAGTTAAAAAAACCATTTCCATAATCTAACTGCACAGCCAAAACTAGAATATATTTGTGTTTTACGAGCAGAAGAGTGGTTATGTTGAGTGTTTAAGATTGTTAAAATTCACTTTCAATAAATCAGTATGAAAGTATTGGACATGCGATGTACCTAATGTTATTGCTAATGATCATAAAAATATGATTAGGACATTTCGCAGTAAGCAGGTTAATATATAATAAATTGGAAGACGAGGATTTTTGAAGGTTCAAAAAATTGGAAAAATAAAGCAATATGTGGTTAAGATTTAGATATTTCAAGTGAAAATGAGGAGAGGGTACCGGGAGGAGAGTGGGGTTAGGCGAACGTTAGGGAGAGATGAGTGGGATTTAACACTTGATCGTTACATAAATTAATTACATGATACAAGGAGAGTTTTTAGCTCAAGTTTTTTACAAGATTAGACCTGATATTAATTCGCACACAAAAATTATGTACCAAGAAATGAATACTGATAATTGTACAAATTACCCGGAGATATTTTAACGTAACATCATCGAGGATACTACCTTTCGTCTGGTGCCATCTATTTTACCTTTCTGGCATGAGTGACCCTAATATGATCAATTATTAACTCTTCAATCAGTCCAGCACTAGATGATATTAAAATACCTAAGTCTATCTCCTTAGGCAAAGTTTTACTCGATGTGAGAGGTAGCCATGTATGCATTTGCTTATTCTAACGATATCATCGGAATGTTCCCTAAATCATCAAATATGAATATTTTTAGAAGCCTTTGAGAAATATTAGCCACAAAATATAATACGTTACTTTCAAAGTATCTATCGAAAAATATTGAATATTTGATAGGAAGTTATTTTATGAGCATTTCTAGGGCATACTCTATATACTATACTATCTGACGAGCACACACATTCACAGTCACGATTACGGTAAAACTTCAACCGTATTCTCTACAGCTACCTCAATATATGTTCACGTAATATATAATATCTAGAGACTTCCTGTTCCAAAGTTTGGGCACTGAATGAAAGAAATATTATTCTCAAATATAAAATGAACATTTTGATCTAAGCTGATCATAATTCAATGAAATAGGTGAAAAATTATTCGAAAAGTATCCCAGAGTTTAACACCATGGATCTTTGGCTTTCTAGTCCATTGTGTCAGCTACTGCACTTCCAAAGCTATCTAATTTTCATGGAAATCATAGAAGATTATTTGAAAAGTGTATTTTATTTATTGGACGTTTTCATTATACATCAATTCACAGATACTATAGCTTCAGCTTCCTACACTGCTCCCCACCAGCTCACCTGTTTATTCATAAGGAAGTCCTCGTTTTGACATTCTTTATGTTTTCCCATCGCATTCCATCACTAGTCCTTAGAGATTCATTCAATTCAATTTTCCCCCGATTTTTTGTTTTAAGATCCTATTTTATCCGAATTTATATCCAATAAGTTTGTCTCTAGTTCTTCCGAGAGAAGCCATCACACATCTTTTCTCTCCAATTCTTTCTAGGATCTCTATGTAGGAGATGTTACAAGTTTATTAAATCTACATTATTCCTTGGCGAATAGTTCTGATCCTTCCATTCTTTCTTTATTTACAGCTGATATTATCAGGGAAACATTAATCTGGATTAAAATACCCAGAATTCTTCAATATTGCCATAAGGTTAACAGTGCTCGTACACCGCAGTAGCCTGAAATTTGGTCGCTAGGCCAATTGCTCTGAGAAATTTCATGTTACACATTTCCTCATCAATTTCTCGTAGATCTTAATTGGTGACTATCTCCGTTAATATGGACATCTGCAGCTGGAATCGTCATTTGAAAACGGAAATGTATATATTAACATGTGCGTCTCCTAGAGCTTTGAAAAAAATGTCAAGAATGCCTGGATGTCGTTGTAGTCAGCACATCGATCCGGCAAGTATTCAGCCCGCGGTTCGATTCACGGGAGGATTAACTATTTCTCATGGCATTTCCCACCAGTCAGCATGTGGATATCATATAGACAGGGAGTTCATGCACGGCACAAATTGGACGTACACGCTCAACTAACGAGCCAACACACAGGTCGGCGCTTTCACGCGAAATCTCATCTCTACCCTTCCGATAGTACCTTGTACCACCGCAGCAACCGTACCGCACCACATTCCCCCGGCCAAACCCTTCCCATTCGCTTCCTCTGCAACTCGTCCGAGGATTATGGTTCATAGCTCTCTCCCGCTCAGTCGCCGGCGCTCACCGCATTGTTTGATGTCGCGAGGGGAGGAGGAGAGAAGAGACTCATTTGCGTTTCAAAGCAGCGCGGCAGCAGCGTCGTTGACGACGGCGAAGAGGCGCAATAGGTAGAAAATCCAATTTGCCCAGTGTCTGCTCGCGCCCACTCGGGGGGAAAGGGGAGAGGAGAGAGAGAGAGAGAGACTTCTCCCTCACGGAGTGCGGAATTGAAGTAATTAAGAGCGGACCAATGAGTTGCGAATCCCTTTTGGATCCTATTTGCTTCGTCTTTCGCCCCATCATGGGAAAAAATGAAACCTCCATGTTTCCTACTGCTCTCACACTCCATCCCAAATGTTTCCCATATGCTGGCTAAGCGGTTGCCTCACGAAGATCGGTGTTTCCATTGGTAGAGAACATTCCTTCCCGTACATTCCCGGAGAGGCTACTGAGGGTTCCTCCTTCCCGGACCCTGAGGATAGTTGGTCGGGAAATTGGTAAAATTACTTTTCCGTTCCTGTTTCTTTTTACTTAAACACCACAAAAATTAATGTTTTGCCCTCTTCTTTCGATGCCCATGTATTTGTCCGCCCTTAGTTACTTCAATTTCGAGAACAAAAATCTCTGCATCTCTACCATTGTTATTGTAAATGTAATCACATTTACACATACCTATAAAAGTATGTTTAAATAGCGCATAGACACATGCTTATTAGGAGAGTCGAGAATTTTCAAATATTAGGTGGTGATAAATAAGTTTGGGGACTAATGCACTATCACTTTATCTCCCTCTAATTTAACTCATATTTTGTAAGGTTTTTCCAGTAAGCAATATTCTTTCTTATTAATCCTGTAATACAGCGGCTTCCAAACGGGTCGTAACGCTCGTGGGTCGCGAACAACTAAGTATTTACTAAAAACATATTAATAAGTGTGTCAGCTTTTAAAAAACCAACAAATACATATTACTACGCATTATATCAAAAAAATAAAAAATATCCATAATTTGATGCTTGAAAATATAGTGTCTCATTGGACAGCTAGTCGGAATTGTAAATTGACCAGCGCATCGACACATGCTTATTAGGTGAATCGTGAATTTTCTAATATTAGGTGGTGGGCCCCGTAAGTATTAAGTTTAGGGATTACTGCACTATTAAATCGTCTCTCTATTATATCTAAAGCCTTCAAACTGGCTTGTCTCATTACCGAAGTTATTGTACTTTTACATTACCAATACATTCATTTTATTAGCCGATCATGCCTTGGCAGTGACGTTTATACGAGCTAACTATGTGATACCTCGTGACTTAGTAAAATAGACTACTATTTTACACTGAATCAACTCAGTCAATATTCTTCATTCCAATTTATTTACCATATTCTGCCATTCTCCTGTGCTTGTCCATAAAAGGTTTATCTTTCAAACTTTTAAAGTACTCCTTGTTTTCATTTTCAAAAACTCCATGCCTCGCAGTTTGGATCTTACAAGTAATCTTACCACTTTTTCTTAATATGTAATGAAAACACGGTAATAATAATAATGATAAAATTTTACGGATACTTCAACTATATCATAAATTTACTGCCGAAAGTGATACTGCATTCCAGAGACGAAGAGACCCGGTTCATCATTCTGGACCGTAGATGAACTATAGTTTTGCCTGAATAGGGTATTTTGGGGGAGAGCATATTTTGAGGAGAGTTTATTATCAACAACAAGGAGATAAGATACAATTTTGAACGTACATATCAAATAAGTAATCACTCACACGTCAAATTTATGCAAGAAATTCTACTCTGTTTTTTTCATCCGTCTAAAATGTCAATCTTTTTATTCCGGCCTATGAATAAAAAATTAAAATTTTGCAGCAATTCTCGGAAAATATGACTTCTAAGTCACGATTTCTTGTTCTTGTCATGCAATCATAAGATTGGTTGACAACAGCCCTCCATCCTTCCCTATCTAATGGCTTATTGGTAGCTATTCCTATGTTCAAATTAGTTCTTTTTTCTTTGTACAAAAAAATCACAATTTCTTTGGTTTCCAAAATGCCTGCATTTCGAAACAGTTGTATATGTCTACCTTACTGCAAACCTTTGGTGGATAAATAGTGAAAAATATACCACTATGATTATAATGATGGCAGCGGTATAATGCCTCAATGTTTTAGGCGTTTTTTTCAGCGACGCGAAGTTAATACGGTTAAAAAGATCCTTCCAGGCGGGCTCGTTTGTCGCTATCATTAATTCTCATCCTCTTCGTGGCGCAAGAGTGTGCTGAATAGATTTTGTGTGGAGATGATAGCAACTCGGCGTTTTCCGTGTTCTCTGCATCATACACTGAATGAAGCCAGGAGTTGCATTCCATCGTGTTTTAAAGGAGGAAACACCGCCACCCCAATGTTGGATAATACCATGGGGTATTTCAGAACATTTTCAAGGTAGTCAATAACTACGGCTTATAACTCGTTGGTTGAAGCAGCGTTCGTAAATTAATAGCAATGACGTTCATTACTGTTTTTATGATAAAGGTGGCAAACTATGGTTAACATTCAGTTCTTGCATTACCAATAGACTAACTCAATTTATATAGAATTAGTAGTTGGTAATTAGTAGTTATTGGCGTTTGCGAATGAGGAAAACATTAGGTCATTACGCAATAAGGAGGGACGAAAAAAAGTTTTTATCCGACCAAAAACGGGTATACCTCAGAAGTTGTCTTACTGGATTCTATAAAGTGACATCAAATATTTAGCCTGTGAAATAATATCTATAGTAGGCGCATATGGCATTAAGTTTTGAACTTATGCGAAAAACCGAAATTTTCAATATTATACAAATTTAAATTAAAGAAAAAAATTGTAAAAAATCTTGATGGCCAAAAAAACTCTATTAATACATTGTACAAAAATGGACTCTAAAAAAACTCAATAGAACATGCATGTACGGCCTAAGCCCAAGTCCTAAATATATGATTTTTTCAGCAAAATTAAATGTTTACAATTTTTATAGCAAGATATTTTAAGTTAAAAATATACTGAGTACCAAAAAAGCGTTCTAAATACGTTTTGGAGGAAGATAAACCTAAAATGAGCCAATAAAAATTCATCCTTAGCAAAAGGTTACGGCCGAGCTATTCAAGCGTTTTATGGTAAAAAGAATCGAAAAATTCCCGTCACTTTCGTAATATGCGTGACGCATTCTGTGATAATATTTCAACTGCCTTGTTTGGCTCACTCTCATCTCATATCCGATATCATCTAATACATTATGCCAGCTGCTTCTATGATTTCTTTGGTACTATTCAATTCTTAGCTAGTTGATTAAAACTACCTGGAATTCACCACGAGGCGGTGGTTGAATGTTTAATCTCTCCTATTCCCTCCCAGCTATGAGATCACAATTCAATTGTATCTTAAATTATTTCTTCATTTCATATTATAGAAGTATCTTTCTGTTGAACAATCTAAATGAAATTATTTGGTTTCTTTTGATTGTATCACAAACTTGACTGTATCACAAACTTGTTTGGGTAAAACTGTCACTTCATTGACTGCCCTTTCGACAGCCTATTAGTGTGTGTTGGCAATGTAACCTGTGACCAGTATTCTTAAGAGTGAATGTCAAAATAATATTCCATGAAATCCTATAAAGGTCATTTTCTGTGGTAGATATTACGTTTAAGGATGCTCCGTTAAGTAGAGAATTCAACGCAGCTTATTGTGATGGTTGTCCGACAATACAAACTAGTTTGTACTGCCCTGCCCTAAATACCACCTCTTCAATGGTTAACTCTTCCTTTCTCTTCCTTTCCTCCTAACGTGCGCCCTTCCCAACCCCCCTCCCCTTCCGCCGCCAATCACGTCAACACCCCCACCCTACTGTCATTGGTTCCCTTCCCCTTTCCTCCCTTTTATCCTATTTCGTATTCATACAACGTCCGTCCTCAGTATGTTACACTTTCAACCTTGTGTTGCTAGTGTTTTTTCCCTACAGTTCGCTGAAGAGGGCCACCTTGTGACCGATATACGCGTATCCGACGCTCACCCTCGTCCGTGTTTGCGTGTGTATTTTGACCACGCTCTTTTTCTGAGAAAGATTCTCCCAGAAGTTGGGCCCATTTGTGTGCGTGAGTTAGTGATTACGAGTGTTTGTGAGAGTGAATGTGTGAATAACCTGGCATTCTTAGTGGGGTCTCATTAGCCCTTCGAAGGATCCCAGGTTATAACCCCAAGCATCCTTAGCGGGGTCCCATTAGCCCTTGCGAAGGATCCTTTTTTGGGGGATGTGTGTGTGTCTGTGTTGGTCACTGGCGAGGATGTCACTTTCCCGTTAACTATCACAGGAGGGTATTCTGGTTGAGGGGCTGGGGTTGGTCACTGACGTTTTCGTTAAACCAACACAGTAAACTTTAATTTCTTTCTTTTTGACGAGTGGTGCCAATTATTACGGCCGTTGGAGATTTATTCTTTATTTGTAAACTAGTTTGTAGTGAAATTTAGAGAGATCAGATAATCCTATTTTGATTTTTGAATTTTAAGATCTTCCCATAATATAAAACAGGAGAACAGGCTTTGAAAAAAAGAGTCATGATCGAATTCTGTGATGGGAACGAGTGGGACTCGACATTTAACCACCTCATTGTAGTAAACCTTGGGTATTAGTTCAAAACAACTAGCAAGGAGTCATAACATTAATGAAATTATAGAAAATCAGCTATATTATGACTGAGAACATATCAGGA
Organism: Ceriagrion tenellum; assembly: GCA_963169105.1. NCBI lineage: Eukaryota > Metazoa > Arthropoda > Insecta > Odonata > Coenagrionidae > Ceriagrion > Ceriagrion tenellum. Next base: position 96,595,598 of record OY720636.1, read on the forward strand.
AGGAAAAGGTAGTGGTAAAAAAATGATGAAGTCTTTTTACAGTATGTGTCACGAAAGTGACTAAATATTTTTACCATAAACATTTTTGATATTTTCGGCCGAATATATCGACTATTTCGTATATCAAAGAACATATTTTTTATTGACTAATATAAAGTTTATCTCCCTCATCGTTTTACTTAAAGTATTTTTTGTTACTCGGTATTCATATAACTTGATATATAAAGTGTAAAATTTTGGTTTGGCCGTAAAAAATACATATTTATACCTTTTTCGTAGACTGAAGATTCATATAATATTGATTATTTTAGTTTTATATCCATCTAAAATGTATTAACAGCGTTCGTATGGGTATCCAGTCTTTCTATATTCACGATTTTTTAAATAATTAAACGTATAAATAAAATTTTATAAACACAAGTAAGACTACTTTTGGGATATTACCGTTTTTAACTGGTAAAATTTGGGTTTTTGTCCCTCCCTATTACACATTTATAAATGAATACCTATCCTTATGAAGTTCAGTATTATTACAAGTAATATGAACAATATTCCTGTGGGATCTTGGTCTTTAAATCACAGCTGACCGCTAAAAGAATCTTGGTTCCCCGGGCAATAAATGTCTTGAAAATGATTACGAAAAATCTAGATCAGTCAATAAAAATGGATGGATTTTACTACCATGCATTTGCAGAAATATGTAGTCAAGGTTTTGCTGTTGGCGAGAGTCTGCTCGCCCTTCAAATGAATTTTCCATTAAGGAAAGAGTGATCAAAATGGCTACGGACGCAGATTCAAAAAGAATTTTTCATAGGGCTGATTTGGTTTGAATGCAATTCCAGGACATTATATTCACTTCCGACGCAGTCCATTGCAAAACCGTCACCTGGAATTAAAGCGTGGCATTTTCACTTAGACTTGCCGCACCGCTGTGTCTGAATGTGACGTCTACTTACATGTAGAAAAGCAACATGCGGCTAGCGGCGTTTTTCGTTAATTCGCCCAAAAGTGGGCACGAAAGGCCACAAAGCACTCGCGGCTTGCATGGATTGCATTGTTGAAAAAGCTTCAATCATCGTTTCAGTCGAATAGTCGAGATACCACTCCACGGAAGGCTCTCGGCCACGTTCATTTCTTGACCAAAAGCATAATCAAAATTGTGATAACTAGAAATTACCAAATTTATTTTAAAATGGCATTAAATCTAAAAAAATATACGCAATTTTCGAAAGGTCATCGATTATGGGAATGTAGCGGTATATAAATATCCTTAACAGTAACAGTATCCGAAACAGCTTAACAATATAAATAGGGAATATAAAGTTTTATTACGGTGACTCGTAAGAAAAATTCATTATCAATTAACAGAAATAGCAATAAATTTGGTCTAAAGGCATCTTTTACTGAAATTATTTTTAGCAAAATAATACGCGCAATGGGGTGTAAAAGCACCATGTCTTCAAGAATCCGGCAGATGACGCCACGAGACATACGAAAAAAATTGATAAAAGTTTTCGTATGGATCATTGCTCTATACGGATGTGAGACCTGGACCATTGCAAAAGAAGAAGACTGGATGCTTTAGAAGTGTAGTGTTATCGACGAATGCTGGGAATCAGTTGGATGGACAGAGTTAAAAAGGAAGAGGCGTGCAAGAGAGTGATAGAGAAGGGGAATAAACTATGGAAGAGTATTGTGAAAAGAAGAGCAGAATTGGTGTGGCATATATTGAGACACGAGAGTCTAGTAAAGTGTGTGTTAGAAGGAATGGTTGAGGGGGTACGATACAGAGGGAGGGAACAATATCTGGCGCAAGTGAGGAAGAATGCTGGGGCAACATCCTACGAAGAAATGAAAAGGAAATATCAAAATAGATGGGAATGGAGGTATATATTCAAACCAAATGTCTGCAAGAGAGTAAGAGAGAGAGGCTACGAAACAGTATCCGTTAGAGCAATATGATGCACTTCAATCAAAAATTTATCTGGTTTATCTATTCGACAAAAGCAGTCATTTTATTTCCTATACGGTAGGCTTCTGGATCTTTAAGGTTGATGTGCATTTAGAGGGGCAATACATGCGAGGAGAAACGTCAAATTATAGGGATTCTGATTTGGCACCCCGAAGAGTTTTCGAAATTCGGCACACTTTTCGTGGATAGTGATTAATATCAATGGCTGACGCTTCAGCTAGCCGAGTTTATGTTTGAAATTGTTAGAAAATTTGTAACCGTGCACACCAAAATGGAAATATTCGATGCATGCTCCCCAGTTTTAGCTTATTCAATAGTAGTGGCTCAGAATTTCTAAAAGCCAATAGTAATGTAATACTAACACCAACAGCGCATGCAACATGCTGAGGAAATAGATTAATGATTAGCCAATAAATACAAATATTCATGATTGACGGTTATAGCAAGAAATGATTTGAACGAGGAAATGACTCCCATTCAATCCTTGTTTAAACAGATGTTATCAAATCCATACTGAAAGGTGCTTAGTATTTTTCTAGAATCAAATAATGTGTTTCACGCGTTTCGTAGCTTGATGTATCGTCAGGTAACCTGGTACACATATAAATAAAATAACTGTGGAAGTGCACTAAGGAACTTTCAATATGAGTTTTTATAATATGAGATTCTTTTGCCTGAAGTCGTAAAGTTTAAACGCTTTCGACTTTAAGGTTAATTTGCTGACCACCATAAGCAGAAGAAGGGAAGCAAACATAGTGCCTCTTCAATCTGGTCTTCATCTCGTTACCCCGTGGTGGGAGATCCGAACTAGTGCATACACCACGAAAATTTTATTAAAGATCCATGCAAAAACCGTGCCTAAGAACAAAAAAGAATATATGTGAAGTCAAGAGATGAATTCTATTACCGCAGAATCACTGTAGCGTCAGATCTAGTAGAGGGATGTCGCACAAGAAACTCATGCAGAGCTATATTAGAATGCGATCAATCAAACAAAGAGATGGAAGGTCCTCGGTTGACAAAGTGAACGATTAATGTTATTTAGGCCTAGTTAGGTTTATTATCATTGAATAACTTTGAAGTTTGGATTTAAATGTGGATTCGTGACCCTTAGTTAAAAGCTTCTGTGGCGCTTGGATGGAGGTTTATTTTTCTGTATTTCGGGATTTCCGCCGCGTAGTTCCATCTTGAGGACAAAATTTCGCCGGCTATCCTGCAGGCTTCCTCAGGTTCAAGTGACCACATTTTCACTCTCTTTTACCGGAGGAATTCTACGGGATAGCCGGCAAAATAATTGTTCTCAAGAATGAACGATGCGGCAAAAATCATGAAAAACAGAAATATCAACCTTGATTTGTACCCGTTTGTTCGTTTGTAACATTCGTCGTTCCTAGACAATGCTCGACTACCGAAAGAGTAAAATAATGTCTCGCCTGCGCACATCCAACTGTTCATCTTTACTAATGTTCACTGACTTGTCTCAACCTGGGATTATTTCAACATTTATAATGGAAAACTCTCACATACTTACGGATACATGCATGTTTTCATCGCCACGGAAGATGAAAGATTTCAACATTAATTAGAGTGAGACATTAGACCTTAAAACCACATCTAATATTTGGACTCTTTCTTCAGACTTCCCTTTTTCCATCCTCTTTCCCTTCATCACACACCTGGGAACCTTTAAATCCCTGCCAGAAGTACTTAAAGCAGCTCACAGGGCTTTATTTAAATATTAGATGTCGATAAAGCGCACTTTTTTTCAGGTCAACGCTGAGGACGAAATATTCGTTCCAGCGGAAACCATTGTGACTCATTCCTTCCGTTTAGGTGGGGAGTCAACAGGAGGGAGAGGAAGTGAGCCAACTATTTTTCGCATTTACATGGCATTCAGAATACCCGCAATTCGAGCGGCATAAAAAAAATTTGGGTCATATTGGAGGTAGATGTCTGAAAACCGCGAGGGATGCACCCGAATATTCAGTGGCGCCTGAAGTCTGGCTCGGGTGCAGACATCTCGCTCGGGCACTGCACGCGAGTGCAAGAATGAAAATGTACACGGAGAGAGTAACGCTCCAGTTCGTAATAATCCTCGCCCCAGCATCAAACTCTCTTTCTTTAGTGTGGTGGCAGCATCGCGAGCTACCGAAACGCGTCCGATACATTTCCCTTTCCGGCCTATCCTTCCCGCATCCTTCATTGCGCTGCTCTCACTATTCCATCTAAGACCATGCAGTCACTCACAGGCGGTGCAGAACAATGCACCCACACAATCCTTCCATCCCCAATTACCCTTCTCCTCTCCCCTTCCCATCTACCTCTATCCCTTACGACTCTTTATGCCTAATTTCCCATGAATAAATACTATTTATATAGTACATATCAAAATAATTCATCAGAAACTCCAGTAAATGCAGAAAAATAAAAAAAAACTTTTGAGTTTTGTTGTGGATAAATTATCACAAGCTAAGGCCACGTTACCGTAAGGGTTTCACATTATCAGAGTGCAGGGATCATAATTCGTGATACTCTCAAAGTGTTCGACACAAGCCTGTGGATATTCCATAATGATTATGCAATCAGCTGTAATAGATTACCTAATCAACAAATAATGGGTACGTTACTATACGCAAGAAACCTGTGATTGCAGTTTTGCAATTGTAGGTACAGGAATGTATACTGAAGTTGAGCAAAGGTGGGTATATTTACATTAGTTAACATATTTTCACTCGGCTATGTCGTTAACAGCCATAGCCTCCCTGAGATCCGTCACCGGAAGAGAGAAGCACGTTTCGATGCGGATTTAAAGTTTTCTCTTAAAAAAAAGGGATGAATATGTACTGCTAGTCTTTCCACAAGTGATCAAGGAGGTTGGATTACATCAACGTCAATAGGGACAACTAGGGAAGTTTGCCTTTTTTAATAACGCTTTCCCAATTAGGGTTCACTTACCCTGCAGGCTGGCCAAAGCCGTATTAAAAGTGAGAGTAAGAAAATAAAGACAGACAAATTGATGCTACCGTTTCAAATGGCAATATATTCAAATATTAAGAAATTATCTACACATTTGGCCAGTCCTTGAAACAAATTCAATGTTACCTAACAAGCATATTTAGTGTTGGATAATTTTTGCAGTTCTCAAATAATGCTAAAAAATCTGGGTCTTGTAGCTGTATTTAACTATTTTTTTTCGGAAAATTTGTCACCTCATATGATTTCGTTGAATAGTTTCAATACTTGCGTGGATGTAGAATAACGTTTTCTTACTTATCCGAATCTACACTTGAGATGAAAATCAATTCGACAGTCTTTATATTCGGATAAGATAGGCCGTCATTTTGATATCCGTGTGTACTAAAAAACTAGTAGATATGTTTTTCTCTGTAAACGAAGGGATCAATACGCATTGATAATCTTTCCACAAGTGTTCAAGGTTGGACTACATCAACCTTAATAGGGAAAACTGGGGAACTACACCTTTTTACTGATTTTGTCTAAATTACTGTACTGACAGGCCATACTCTTACGAAATGTTGTCTTCCTCTCAAAATGTTTTAAGAGAAAGGCTGTTGTAAGTAGATAGAATGAAACATTTCTATTTTTAGGTATCAAGAAAAAATAAAAGAAACGATATGACTTTTCAAACTAAGATAAAACCTATGAGTGAGAACACGCTGATGTTAATCTTTCTCCGCAAAAAAGAGTCGATTGCCATTCCCTGGTGACGACTACAATACTGCATAATCTACTCGCACACCAGCTGTGCACGGGCCCCAATTCTGCTGCTCCCACTGCCTTAATCCATTTTCTTCTGCGCTCCAACCACTTCCCCTCTTTCCCCGACGCCTCCTACTCCAAAAATGCAGACCGCCCCCCCCCTCCCCGTTCAATCCCCTCCACCCGCTGAAAACATTACCACCTTCTTCTGCCCTTCTTCCACCCCCTTCTTCCACACCCCTCCCAAACCTCCCTACAATCCGACCCCCCGTGCTCTCCGAAACCCTCCAACACCAATCCACTTCCTTCTCAGTTCCCCATTCTCCTTTTATCCACCGGAGGTGATGACGAATGCTTTTTTTCCAAATCACTCGTCTCGGAATCTGATTCAAAGCCGATAAAAACTTTTCTTCCTACCACTCTCCTCTCTCTCTCTCACCCTCTCTCTCTCTCCCTCTCTCTCTCTATGCCCCCATCCCTCCATCTTTCCACCCCCGGCCCCCTCTATTTATCTCTCCCTCCCTCTCATCTACTCCGCCATAGTTCGGAGAGACCACACTCGCCAAACTTTAACGTGAACCTTTCGGCAGTCCCAATCGTCTTATCCCCCTCGCAATCCCTTCCAACCTTTCACCATCCATTCTTTTCTGCGCAAATTGCACAGCGAGCAATCATTGTGTTGTGACCACGGAACTACCGGTGAAAGTGTAAAAACGTTAGCACAATATCGTTCCTCGATCGCAGTATGGTTGAATCCTTAATCTTCGATCCGTTTAGCAGCTAATGGGCGAGAGCAAAGACTGTCAGATAGTGAATAAAAATTGCAGAAAAAATTCCGTGAAAGAAAGATACGTTTAAAATGACAAAATGTTTTGAAAAACGTTCTCCTTTTGTTTTTAAGGGAAGGGTATGAATGTACACCAGTTTTATCGGATAGTCAGGAGAAATAGTTCAAAAACTGAGAGTTTATGAGAGTTCATCAACTGTCAACACTATCACAAAGTTAGTTGTTTCGTTTATGTAAATATTTACTCATTTTGACTTTAAAATGTGCTAATTTTATATATCTATTTCTAGCTCTGTGAATATATGGAGAGGGCACCGCATCATCAAGCTGTACCCCAACAACCAGATTAACATCCATATCGATAATCCCAGCTCTTTACACACTTTCTTGTAGACAGACCAACGGAAGGGACGAATTAGCGGATGTACAGCAACTTTATCAACCATTCGTTTTAAAATTAAGGCAATTAACTCATTAAAAATACTATGGTTACTTTTTTAGAAATAAATTGCTTCCTTTATTTCATACACAAAATTCGTCCTTCTACGCCAAATGGCTTAACAGAAGGTTCCACAAATCGTGCAAACAAAGCGGCGTGTACAAATTGCAATTGCAAATGGCATAGAACAACAATTTTCAATTATCTAGTTACAATACATCTGGTAACATTCTGCAAATTAATCGATATATGAGCATAACAGACTACAAGTTTTAAATTTTAAATTTCATTAATTTACCATGCTTTTACTTTTTTCTTTACCTCTGCTATCCCTATCACGTATTTTAGATAATTGGGTATACTGTCGTGTCCCGACTTTCGCCTTCCACAAATTTCGCCCGAATTTATTTTCTTTTGACTCTCTCTTTCGCACTTCCAAAGCACGGGGAGTGGTCAGTTGTGTGCAAGGCCAAGACTGGCCTCTCCGTACTGCGGTCGGGTCATCTTTTTTCATAGCGCAGCTTGCTAAGCCACATCCGCTTAGAGGGTGATCCACTCTGACGCTCGTGCGTCCTTTTCGACCTCCAAAAGACGCAAGCGCAATTATTCTTATCTCTTACACATTTTATTCGCCCGGGACCCACTTGTTTTTCAACTAAGACGCAATTCGGGAGGAACATTTCGACACTCTCCTGAGGAGGAGGGGAAGCTCTATCCGGCTAGAATCATATACAAACCCCAGATTTCGGACCAAACATGTCCATAATCGTACCGACGGGTAACCCCTGCCCGACTGAGCTCCGACAAGAAGTCATCGCCACTCCCCAACCCGGACTTCGGAGACATCACTTCACGGCCATCTCTCGAGAGACTGCTCGCCGTTGCAGCCAAAGTCAACTTTTCACGATGTAAGAACGATTAGTAGCTTTAGCTGCAATAAACATCATTCTTTAAAATGACTCTGTATTATTGATCCCTGAGAAGCCACCTCGCCTCGATGTTGCGATCCTTTTAATGTGCTACGTACTTCCTGTGTTCCGTTTGGGACATGACATTACCATTAAGTGTGTATGGTACATAATATTTTGCCAACCATTTACCATAATTTTTACCAAGTTTTTTAATTGGATTCTACTAGTTTTTACCGTAGTTTCCAGAGGGAATGCGGCTTTTGATAATTTAATAAACATTTTGATAAACAAATGAAATATGTAAGGAGAATCCAGATAAAATAAGTAGGTGCATGCTTATTTCTAGTTACTTATCGATGAGAAACATGGTAGAATTGCAAATTAGTGCGTCAGCCCGCAAGCGCTCTAGGGCAATGATGGTCAACGAAGATGGCGGACTGACTTCAGCATTTAGCATTGGCCAGCATAGCAAGTGCCCTCTCCGTACACCTTAATTGTGCCGACCATTAAATGAACGAAACTTATTAATAAAACTGGAATATGAAGAAAACAAGGTCTAGAATATTCCCAATCTAATAAAAGAATTCTAACAAATAAATGAGCCCTGACAACCTCCTTGGCACGGGTTACTTTTCCCATCTTTGAGTACGGACCAATTTTTCTCTATTCCATTGTCAAATTATATGGAGTGTGGAAGTTTCCTTTAAGGAAATATACCCGTACATTCATACTTCATGGCATCATTTGTGCGTTGTGTGTGAAAACACCTTGCTGATTAAAGTCGCAACAAAATTTTGGATACCTGAGAGGCTGATAAGAGTACGTGGCGCAATTCCAAGGGGTCATGGGTCGTAATCCATTTGAGGCAAATTGCGGTGGTTGGTTGATTGGCAGTGATTTTTTTCACCTTGAATTTCACAATAATTACTTACTAACTACCATGGCCACACAAACCCAAGATGGTATTTGGCCTCGCCAACGATTCGCCTTCACTCTTTTCTATCTTCAGCAGCCTCCATCCCTGCTCCTATTCTTTTTTTTTGCTTACCGGACGATTCTCAGGTCCTTTCCCACCTGGCCTTCCCATCGGTGTCTGGGTCTTCCCAAAGGTCTTCTCTATTCAGGATCACTATCCCAATCTTCTTTTACAATACTGTCATTGCCTCTTCTTAGAACATCCCCCAGCCATCTTAGAAGTTGGCTTTTTATAATGGCTATTATGTCTGGATCAGTATATCTAACTCTCAGTTCTCTATTTTTTCATTTTCAATTTCAATTCAAGAATATCACAATACTATATGATTAGTTTAGAGGTTTAAACTGAGTATTGGTGGATATATAAAAATATACTCTACCCTGTGAAATACGGAAATTATTTGGTTTCGTTATTAATGCGTAAGGAGAGAAAAAGAAATGGAAGCCAATAAAAAGAGGACATAGGAGGTTAAGGGGACGAGAAAATTGCTTACAAATGCATTAATACCGATATCATATTCGAGGAAATCGAGGCATTTGCTTATTTTTAGCATGGGTATTTTTCTATTTCCTCTTAGTCATGCCTGCAGAAAGACTGGCCAACATGGGAAGTCAATGCACTCTATACTGGGGCAAAGACGTCCCAAAAACGAGGAAAGGGATTATTTGCAGGACATACTGTGTCCTCATTTTGACGTATGCTTTGGAAAGATGGACGATCAAGAAAAAGGATGTTAGTAGACTGCAGGCATGTGAAATGAGATTCTTCATAACAGGAGCAGGAAAAACCGAAATGGACTGGATAAGGCTTGAAATAATGATGGAGATAGTCATAGAAGAACCGCTTCAGGAAAGAATAGAGACATATAGGCTAAAATGGTATGGGCAAAGTACGAGGATGGATGCTGACAGAGTGCAGAGGAAGATATGTGAAATGAAATGGATATAGATGGTTGAATAGAGTAGAAGATAACGCAGAAAAATGGAAGAAGGATTGTAGAACAGCGAGAGATGAGAAATGGCGGCTGGAAACTAATAAATGCCAATAATGATCAACCATAATTCATTCGTGCAGCAAACAGATTACACAACTATTATTGAATTATTTAGTCACCTGACGATGCTGTCAGTAGGGAAAACGAAATGTTGAGTGTTCATCAATAACTACCCTTCATAGAGGAAAGCACGAAAATGGTTCATAGCGATAATAAATTGCTCACTATTCTTTTCTCTCAAAGCCTTATCAGGATATTGCAATGGCACCATTATCTTGGGCGGGCTGTACCATAGGGCCATTATACGCAATTCTTATTTCAGCGTGGAAATTGAAATAAATTTAAGATCAAATGCAGATTTTGCTGAATATTTTGGAAAAGCCTTAATATATTCTACTTCCTATCATCACCATCATTATCTACACCTCTACAGCCCGGTGTGGGCCTTGGCTTTCTCTAAAGGGTGCCTCCATTCATTTCTTCTTTTTGCTTTCTCCCTCCATCTCGTGACTCCCATTGCCTTAAAATCTTCTTCAGCATCCTGTAGCCATCTCTTCCGTGATCTACCTTTCTTCCTGACCCCTTCCATCTTGCTATTTAGAATTTATTTTGGCATTTCGATTCCCATTCTTTCTACCTGACCCAACCATGCCAGCCGTAGTGCTTTGGAGAATCTAACTATGTCTTTTTCTTCTAGAATATCATTTATCTCCATATTCATTGTAATCCTCCATCTCTCTCCTTCTTTAATTGGGCCATAGATCCTCCTCATTATCTTTCTTTCAAATTTCCTAAGGATTTCTTCATCGTGTTTTGATAGAATCCACATCGCAGCCCCATAAGTTACTACTGGTCTTATCAGGGTTTAATAAATCTTCAGTTTTGTGTTCCTAGAGAGCAAAGTTGATTTGAAAAGAGATACATGCGCCAAATTGGCTTTGTTGCCGTCCATAGCTCCATAACTGGTGGTTGATTTCATCAGACACTTTATTTTAATTATTTAATAAGACTCCCAGGTAAGTAAATTGCTTGACCCCCTTAAACTCATAACTCCCAATTCTTATGTTTTGCAGGTCTCAGGTGGCCTGTAAAGATGACATTTTCATATATTTGGTCTTCTCTTCATTGATTCTGAGTCCCATTTTTTGCCAGTTTTACTTCCTATATATTTGTTATTGGTGCATGTGCAGACATCATCAGGTGAGTTGATATTTTTCAGGAATACGTAATGAACGCTTTATGAAAACATCTCAACCCCACTCATTGATTGAGTTTCAATAAATGTACTCACGAAGGAGCAAAATTTTAATTTCTGGTAAACTCACCAATACACAATATCACATTACCTCGTCATGAAAACTATATTTTGTCAAATATCGCTCTATCACCGGTCTATCTTCAAATACGCCGCGAGCATTTGGGACCCTACTTATATAGATGTAACAAAAATTAACAAAATACAAATAAAAGCAGCACGTTTCGCTAAAAACTGCTAGAAGCACACATATAGTGTTTTACAGCTTTTGCAGGGATTAAAATGGGAACGCCTAGAGACTCAAAGGCTACACGATAGGCTTACTTTGCTTGAGAAATTGGGAACTGGTGTGTTTTAGAGCGACACAAAGAATATTATCATGACGCCTCACTACATCTCTAGGTCTGAGAGATGCGATAAAATAAGTGAGATACGCTGCCAAACAGACAGGTACAAAACTTTGTTCTCTTCACGCACAAAAAGTGATCACAATAAAACCTGAGCTCTACTAAATACACTCCCATAATACAAGTCACCATTTCTCCTCCCAAAACCTTATCTTTACACGGCTGGTGTCCTAGAACCCCCTGCCACATGCCAATTCGATGGCTTGCAGGTACTATGTAGATATAGATGTATACATGAAACACATTAATCGCATAAGATGGGTAGTTAGATACGAAACTCAGATTGAAAAGGAGTTTTGTACTTATTTCTTTTGACAATAGTTTCATTAAAAACGACAATATTTTAAGCCATATAATTAAAAGTGAGCATTTAGTGTGATTTTTAAGAATTATTGTGTTTAGTAAGTCTTAAATGTTAATTTTTGTTCGCATTATGCGGCCAGTAGCTGGTTACCATAAGAATTCCAGGAAGGCTTTCATATTTCCAAGGGTAGAATCGGACTAGATGTAAGTTTTCAATGATGAAAAAGAGGTAAGCTCAATATTTCGAGAGCAGTGGGTATAGATAAAAGCAAAAGGAAACAGGAATGATCAACGGAGACTACAGCTCAAGAGTTCTCAGAAACCTGGTTCGGCAGCTACGATATCCCTCCTCCGCCCCAGTAAACATTTTCGCGGTATATTCCGACTTCTTTCCTAATTTTGTTGCCACGAAGTGGAAATTATACCAAAAAAGCAGAAACTTTTTGTCAAGTTTCCAAGAAAAGTCTGAAACCCTATCCTTGCAAAGAAAAATCGGTCTCTACTTCCGTTAGTGACCACTTGCTTTGATAGCTATTCAGTTGTTCCAGTGTAAAATAATTACAATCCTGGAAAATGAGAACTCATCATAAGCCCCCACTGCCTGTTAAGGAGAGCCAAATGAAGACTCTTGGAAGACAGTTTTCCCGGAATTTTTCTTGAGCATCGACCGCTATCGTCAAGGAGATTAAATATAATACCAGTCATTGTAAAATAAGACATACTTCATTTAAAAATTTCATGCGAAACGTGAAATTGACATGTTTTTCTTGCATTTATTTTATAACCTTGAGGAGAGTTTGAATTTTTCACGGAAATTCACAGAAAAATTATTTACCACGCCCATTTGGAGAAGGGTCTACCACCGACTAATGAAGCAATATTTTTTAGTAGAATAATTCGTTTATTGATACATATTTTATGAGAATATTGCATTAAAAAGTTCTACTTCACCGATCCACTTTAGGTTATTACAAGATGCTAGAAAGACTTTAAATAAATCACGCAAGCAATCACAAGATGGAATGCCTGCCCTCACCATAAGTTCTATGAAACGTCCAAAGGATCACCAATGAAAGAAAAAAGATCATGAGATCTGAATATTTCCCAGGGCAACGAAAACCCTAAGATCATCAAGAACAGATCCTCAGGCGGTGACATTTAAGCAGTATTTTACTTACAGATTGGTCCAAAACTTTCTTGGGAGAAAGTGCAGTTGATATTTATTCCCCATCCAGCCAGATTTTAATTCTCGTCACATGCAAACATGAGGAATGGATGGGGTGTTTTTCCCCCTATGTGTTCCATTAGCGAGGGTGGGAAAAGAATCTCTCACGCCGTCCTCCTTTCGATTTAAAGTGAAAGATGTTTTTTTTCCTCATTTTCGCCTCGTTCTCTCTCCATCTCCCTTTCGAGTGAGGGAAACTTGAGGTCGTTCCACGAGAGACGAAAAGGGAGAATATTTGGCGTCGGCTGTCGCAAGGAGAGGGATATGGGAAGGGGGGCGGGGCGGGGGGGGGGGAGTTTTATTTTTTTTTAGTTTGGGTCTCTGGGTGGGAATAAAGGTGGGGGGAGGCGCTTTCCATGGATGCGGGGAGGGAGGGTTAGAGGTGAAACGGGGCGCGGGAAATAGCGCGTGAATAAGGGATTAAAATTAAGAGCGGTGCGGCAAAGAAGGAGATCGTTCCATTGAGTTGAAGGGGGAGTGCGGTTGAGAAATCGAACAGAATTGACGTAGGGAGGGTGGGGGGAAAGGGTCAGACGAGAAAGGTGGAGTTTTTTGAAGGGGTTGAGGTTAACGTTTGGAAGGAATATCACGTGGTTGGTTTAAAGAGTAGTATCGGGAAAATTTATATGAGTAGAGAGGGGAGGCTTTAAGAGAACGATTAACAGCAGACAGAAGTATATGCCTGACTGGTACAAAATAGTTTAAGACATCTACAAGCAAGCAGAGGGAAAAGCAGATTTTTAGAGCTGCTGTAGACTCAAGAGGCTCCATATTTGGTCAACATTTTAAAAAAAATTCAAATTGGGCGAATATCAGAATTACGGGTTCCGGTTTGGACCAGTGATGGCGTGTTCCACTCCTAATCCAAAGGTTGCAGGTTCGAGACCAAGCAATAGTAAAAACCAAATGTACTGGTTGGCAAAACTTTGCACGCAAATCGATTATGACCCCACTATTGAGAGGTAGCAGCCCCATCAGAAGGCATTGATACCGCAGATCAAGAAGAGCTGTTGATCGAGAAAGAGCTGAGATCAAGAAGATCGGACCGATATCATCAGCCACAGCTTCGGGTGAGAGTGAAGTTTACGAAATCGGCCGTGGTACTGTGATGTGGAAGGCAACGGGGAAACCAAAAAATCAGTCTCACTTGAAGATGTAGTTCTGCATTCTAACTATATGTAAGACATGATGGCACTCCACCCAGTAAAATATTCTGGAGGTAAAAATTGTCCCCCCAATCGGATCTCCGGGTGGGGAATACTGGGAGGGGTGTTTCAGTCAGGAAGGAAATCAGTATTACATGGAAGGCATTATTATAGCCATGAACTCCAATTCTAGGATTCATTAAAGCGGCAAAATGAAGATGTAGGCTACTGAGCTGAGAGGTAGAGAAATTTTCTTTTCCCACATGTTTATTATTTGGGATCCTACTGTGGTAGACTTAAAAACAGAGTGAGAACGCGAGTAGAGAAGACAAAGAGTGCAATAGCAGGATAAATAGTATTACAGGCCAATCAACAAGTGGTATGGGAATCGCTTTCAGGCCACTGATTAAAATTTAGAATTAATCCAATCTGTAAATTCAAAACTAATTTCCCGGCGAGGTTATTAATATCTTACGAATGGCAACATATATTGTGGATCAGATCATGAGAATAAAACTAGGAAAGAAATTATCCTCGGTGGAGCCGAAGCTTAACTACTCTACACAACATTCAGTTGTAAGTCTGCGTGGCCATTTTATTAACATATTGTATTAACATTATATTAATATATTACCTTAACAAAATATTATATTACAAATTTCAAAACGATTACTTGAAAACTTTTGAGGCTATAAAGGAAATTACTTTCACTTCCAAAATGCGACTTTGTATGGGAGGTGTGCTTGTTTTCATCCGATCCAACCCATTTGAGAACTGTGCCGTCTGTGGACTAATGGAGGTCTTTGACACAAATTTTAGCTCTATTTCTCAATTTTACGGTATTTATCGTGCGAAGAGATAGACAGACAGTTGGACATAGCTAGGTTGACTCGTGAGGTGATGCTGATCATTTCTATATGTATACTTTTCCATAACTGCCACGCCTCCTTCAATGCGTTACATTTCTGCTGTGACATAATCAATATACCCTCACCACGTAGTGGTGTACGATGTAATTAAATAAATACACACTAGATGGGATAGAATTAAAATATCACTTTTCCCGCGAACGAAAATAAAAAATAATGGTGGCTTAGTTAGCTGTCAGGTCTGGTGGCTGATTAGGTGATTTGCTCCCTAATTTTTGTTTTTTTCATCTGTCACGTAGTACTAATATTACGTTTCGCAGGATCCCCGCATGGATTTTGTACCTCGTTTACGCACAAGCATGTTGGTAAAGTTACATGTACATTAAAGTGCATGTTAGTGATAACTAGTAATGCTCTTCGTCATTTTCTTAGAGAATTAAAAACCTTCCCAACCTACCTCACCAGCCCCATTTCAGCCGTCATAAGTTACAATTTGAACGTATGCTCTTACTCTCATCGTTTATCGGCCTTGAGGCTTGTTGGAAAGAAATGAAGAGGAGTGAAATGGGGCTCAGAGGGTAAGAACAGGGTTATGTATAAGAAGAGGTGGCAAGGGGTTACACCACCTCTCGGGAGATAAATGTGGAATGATCCCAGCCAAGCGGATGGGGTGAATTTTCCCTCAAGTTTTCACCTCAATTCTCAGCTAAAAAAATTTAATGCGAGCAATAAATCATGCTCTCGTTTTTACTGACAAATGCATGATAAGATTCCATTTGGCCTTCTGATTTGTGACGTTCACCTAAAGCAGTTAGAACAAAATTCCACGGGGAAGTTCAAATCACTCACAAAATCAAAGAGTAATCGCCGGTAATTTCTTCTGGTTGAACTTTGATTCATATTAATCCGATAAATTACTTGATCTATAACCGTAAGCCGGGGATTTTTTACAATGAGTGCAACTTTGTGATACATATGCCCCACGACACTTTTTTTATATTTAGTGCTTTCTAAAGTGGTTGAGGTTGAACATATTTTGGAAGTGTGTTCCCAGAAGCCTCTGTCATTCGTTGGATTTGGATTGATTTACATAAACTGAGGTGGAAACAGTCCTATTGAGCCATTATAAAGTATACCTACTGAGTGATTTTCAGGAAATGATCGGAAATTTTTACTGGCGAACGAAATATAGAGCAGCTATAAATTTTAATGTGTATTCATTCGTGTTTATTATTACAATACAGTGAGAGGATCGTTTTGGAGCGATATTATTTGGTTGCATATATCAACAATGTTTGTTCTACTTGTAGCTGTGTGGTTCAACACTGTGATATTAAAAGTCACTGCGTTATAATGCCATTCTTATTTCTAAATTTAAGGATCATGGTGACTGAAATTAATGGAAGAAAGATTACATTGCCTCCATTTTGCATTTTACTAAGTATCTAGCAAAAAAAAACCCATTGGAATATTTGGATATCTGCTTCTTTACGTGACTTTGATGGAGAGCCTGCGAAAAAAAAATAGGAATCTATGTTTTCGTAGTTTTGAGGGCAGATATCACCAAGAATTATCACCAAAAGTAGTAAAGAATGAGCTTCCTACAATGTGATACAGCGATCAAGAAAGTACTGGAAATGGCCTAACTAGATGGATGAAATCTGATACCAAGACAAATAAACAATGACCAGGAAGGAAAAGAAACATTGAAGTGCGCTCCTAGGCAAAGAGGGAAACGAAATCCAAATTTTACTTCAAACACTTAGCGCTTTATTCCTTTTGTCCCTCAGAAACCATAAGTAACAACATTGTGTACGACCTATATGTTTAAGTGTTGACAATAATAGAGAAAATCAGACAGTCACAAAGTTACCCTACAAGCTGGGATAACTTTGTGATGGTTATTTTATTGAAATATTCCACGTCCAAATGATGATTCGTTATAAGAATCATCGGTAATTAAAAGATGACTGGCGACTCTGACCAGAAATATATATATTTTTTTATGGTTATACATTCAAGTAGAAAATTTATGAAAACATAAAACACTGCCACCAAGTAGCCGGTTAACGGTATTTATATTTTGATCGAAATATTCTTAGCACTTTAGCAATGCGGACATTTGAAATTTGTTCAATTAATGTCTCGATAGTGGATTTCAAAGTGATAGAGATAGTTCGATGTGGATATAAAGCTGCTAATATAACTAAAATAAAAGTAAACATAAGGGCACCTAAAAATTGAGAAGTAATGAGGACTGTTATTTCTCAATTTTTCGGTGCACTTATGATGGAAATTAGTTATCAACGTCCTCTATGCCCTATTTCCGTGGGACAGATGGCTAAATTTTGAGAAAAAGACGATCTTTGAGTTTAGAATGGCAAATAAAATTTTCCACTGAATCTCTGTCTCCATTACTGATTTTAGTGCTCGTTATTTTGACACGGAAAACTGTGTCACTTAAATATACAATTTTTACCGGCATAATTGACGTTTTCCACTAAATTTTTCAAAATCAGTCGCGAAAGTCATATGGGCCAGGATTTCTTAGTCCAATAAAAATACTATATTTTGCCAGAAAATTACTTTTTCTAGTTTTTCAGAGGACCATGTCAGGTTTAGGACATTTTCTTTAAATTTATCCGAACCCTAACTCTGAAGAACCTCGGAAACAATTCCATTTACATGATATGTTATCATGGCTTATTTTCATTACTTTGATGGGGGTTAACACACTTAACGTGGTCATTGCGATTATTATCGGCTTTAAACTCGATTTCTACATCTACATACTACCCTGCGAGTCGCCGTATAGGCGTGTGGTAGGGGGTGGTAGGTCCTCAGCTGTGTTAAGATGTAAATTTTTGGTAGATAAAATGGTGAGATATATTATATAAATGCGTATGGTGGACCTCAGTATTTATTGTAGTCACTTATAGTGCGCGGAAAGAATGAGTTTTTGTTCCTATCTGCTCGGCAGTGTATCTCTCTTATTATATTGCATCTGTCAGACCTATAGACGTAGTGAGGACTCATGATAATATTCTCTATGTCGCTCTGAAAAATATCAGTTCTGAGTTTCTCAAGCAACCTAAGTCTTGCGCGTAGCCTCTGTGTCTCCAGGGGCTCCCACCTTAATCCCTCTAAAAGTTGTGAAACGCTGCATGTACGCTGGTAGCAGTTTTTAACGAAACGCGCTGCTTTCCTTTGCATTTTATTAATTTTTGTGGTTAAATATTTATGACCAGGGTCCCAAATGCTCGCGGCATATTCGAGATGTGGCCTAACCAGAGCAAAGTAGTATCTCTATTTGACGTTTTCATCCGAGGACATTTCTATTATACGTTTCACAAAACCTTATTTCATTAATGCTGCGCCACATACGTTCTGTATGTGTAATTCCCACGATATATCAGAAGTTAAGGTAATTCCAAGACATTTTACTGTACCTGAAGATTTTATGTTAACTCCACCCACAGTTTAGGAATGGCATTTTTGTGATGACTTTCGCAGGAAGTGAACTGTGGTGGATTTGCTGATATTTCATTCTAACCCCCACTCTTGGCACCACGTATGAACGCTATAATTGCCTCGGTTACTTTGGTGGTAGTGAAGAGGGTTATCGCAAATTTAATTTCATCATAGGAAAACCGCATCAGCAGAAAAGAGCATCTGGCATAAATGCCCATGTTTTGGCGAAGGATATTAGGACTAAAGATATGAATTTCTTCAGATAGCTAGCGATATAGATATGTTAAGAGAAAAACAAAAATTCGCGGATGGATGCAGTGATGCTATAAGTTCTTTTCCTGCTAAAAAAGCTATCAAATATTTCCTTAAATCGAAGAAAAAATTCAATGTAAGTATCATGGGAGTCTTTGATCTCTTCTTGTATCCTTTCAACTCATATATCATTTTGGTAACTGCTCATTAATTAGTCAATTAGTATTTATATGTGGTAGAATCATCAGCAAAACAGTTGACCCGTAATAAACGAAGGCCCAATTAGTTCCAGTGCCCTATTAAAACGTGCTTATCGAAATGCTGATTAACATACAAGTCTTTCATCTACTTTTTTTCGCGATTACATGCGCATTTGTTTTAAATCAACTTTTAACTAGGCTAAATTTTAAAAAATTTTTAATGCAAATCCCTCATAAAGAGCAAAATGTCACCAGATTTTGAGTAGTGTATTGTAGCTGTATAACACCCCAGATCAACACCTCTACAGTAGGTAGCCTTCATTTTCAATAAGATCAAAAGCCTTATAAGTATGATTGAAAATTTTATGCTGCGTGGGTGATCATATGATTTTGGTAGGTAAAATAGAATATGTTTAATAGAAATATAAATATATATCCTTCTAGGATTCTTTGAAACAAACATCTTTGCACCATTAAATATAATGATATGTCCAGGTGTCGTTATCGTCGTAAATGCTTGAGTTTATGAATTTATGGATATCTTACGAAGGACGAATCTACATTAACTGAAATTTACTTGATGTTTTCAAGAAGGAATTTTTAAGTCAATGTGAAGATTCTGTTTAAGAATTTTGCATTATTACATCGTATATAGTTTTTTATTTGTGCCAATCATCATCATCAATCATCATCATAAAATGATAAAATTATACATAAAAAAATGAAGCTGAAAGTCAAAATACTATCGCGGTTTACGCTTTTTTGATTAAATACTGTAAAAATACGTGGGCTATCCCCGAAAAAATGGCATTAGGTGAAGAGACATAAAATGTGGTTATAAAATGTCAGCGAACATTCATCATGATCCGTCGGGTAGGTAACCTAAAATTTGATCAAATACAAAGTTAGCAGATGCAAAATGTAATTGCACACCGATAACCAATATTTCATACATACATGGTTCGCAAAGCGGAATGGAATTATTATTGATTTTCTCCAATTAGAAGTAGTCTTAAGAATGCCAGCAGCACATAGCATGCAGTGCAAATATTGTATTCGTTAAATGAATATAATTCAATGGAAAGCCACAGGCTTCTTTAATACAGCTCAACTCATGTCACATGAATATCGGAGTGGATGGAGTCAAAAGCTCCACTCACTCGAAGAGTACATGCCAGATTAACTAAAAAAATTTATTTAACCTAGATTCTGGCTTAGAACACATTATTCCTGCTCTGTACTATATCTCCGGGTCACTCAGGAGCAACCAATAATAGAGAAAGATGCATTTAAAATATGTAATGTAAAATGTAAAAATATTTAATGTCTCGCTTTCCAACACACTATGCAGGACCGTAATACAATGAGGAAAATAGATGTATTAATTTTTCTGATATTTATCTCTTCAGTGATTCTCTTTACTGGATCCGGTTGGCAAGGTATCCTTTCGAATACACGTACTTAATGTCATGAAGAGAAAATGATTGATCACATGTCAAAAGAGAAAATATAGGTGAAGAAATGAATAGACGTTTTTGTCACAAAAAATCGATTCGAGGATAATTTTAGGACAAAGTATAAGAAAAATCACAAATCAACGGAATAAAATGGGATTTATAAAAATTAACGGAAAGTAAGTTACGGTTGGTATTACAAAATTGATATACCTGGTAAAAATAAGTGCAGTGATAAAAAAGTAGAAAAAGTATATAGGCTGCTTTGATTACACATGAAAATTGACCTTTAATAGGAGAGAAAATTCACTCGCTGCCCAACAACTCAACTTAAAATATAGGAATTAAAACGAGGTGAGGAAAGGAGAGAAAGCAGGGGTGTGGAGTAATTTGGAGGAAAGGAAGAGATTTCAAAAATTTTGGTATATAACAATATGGAATTTGACCGAGCTGGGAGAATTATCAGCATTGATATCTTAATATAACCTGGAGGAATATTGTTACTCCATGTTGCATTTGAAATGGATTTAATCACACCGTTGTATATAAATACACCGTTGTATCGTCATCATTGGTCGTTTAATCCAAATATTGGTTGACTGTAGCCCCTCACCCTTCCCTATCTGATGCTAGTTCATTTACCTCCTGGTATCTCTTCCCATCACTGAACTTTTCTCTTTGTTATTCCATGAACTCATTCCTGGGTCATTCTCTGGGGACTTTTCCCTCAATTTTAAATTCAATTATGCTTTTCACAAACCCATTATGTCTCAGAGTGTCCAATCCTTCTGGTTCTTCTTTTCTGTATAGTGTTTCATTTGGTCCTTCACTCTTCTATAATTCTGAATTCGTCATTCCTTATTTTGTCCCTCCACCATAAAATAATAATTTTCTACAAAAATGCTTGCTCTCAATCTGTAGTCATGGGAAGATTAGCTCAATTATATACCAGCTACACAGCCCCATCGGTTCAGAAACATTGGCGTTTTGCTCCGGAATAGTCTGATAGGAGGGTTGATGGCATGTGGTTTGTAGGAGGGTGGCTAAAGTGGTTGGCGCGGATGGCTTTCGAATTCGGAAGCATTTGGAGGGAAGGGGTTACCAAGGGAAGCGAAGCGGGGGAGGGGAGAGACGCAATGGAAGAGGTGAACGCGGATAAAAAAAAGAGTAAATCCACGGGAAAAACTTGAGGGCGGATGTAGGATGTAGTGGAGGGGTGGCGCGGGAAAAGAAATCGGCTTAGTGAACCCGCTTCTTTGATTGATATCGATCTGCGAAGAATTTTCATTCGGCATAACACAAGAGGGGGTGGGGGCGGAGAAAAGCGGGCTTAAGAGTAAAGTAGGGGTTGGGGGTGGACGGGGAGAAGAAAGAGCGGTATTTCAAGGGATTCCAACCAAAATGTCGAAGCAGTTGGGGGTGGGAGGGAGGGAAGTTGATCTTGAGAGGGGGCAGGAGTTTTGGAGTTTTGATGTCTGAGCAGTTAGACTGGAGATGGGGGGAAGGTTGAGGGGATGGAATTTAAATCACTTGGAAGACGAAAGAAGTTGCCTATTTATAACCAATAAAAAATATCTAATAAATGTTTTTCCGATGAAAGAACCTATGACCTTCAAAACCTATGACTGCGGAGGGTTGAATTGAACATAGGTCTCAGAGAAAATACGATAAAGGTTTAATGTTTGTACTATTTCCCTTGAGATAAGGTAGCTTGTGCAAAATATTTTATTTATCTCCTTTTTATTTGAGGTGAGGTATCTCAATCAAGATATTTCTGTAATTATGATAGATAAAACGTTCACATTATTTAAGTTTATAGTTGGTGTAGGATCCATTCAGTAGATATATACAAATGCTTGTGACGGAAAAAATTTATGCCTCTGAAGAAAAAATGTATGCCTCTGAATCTTTCAGAAGTTCAATTAGAAAATATAATCGAGGATCAAACTTGCTTTTTTATGTTCTCGTTTAAAAATTCCTTCAAAACTGTGGTTTGCACGCCGTTAAACAAGAATTATTTTATTGAGTTGAAGAGTTTTTTCAATTAAGGTGAGAACATGTTGTACCACATACTAGTCAAATTATGACTCATTCTATGTGTAAGAACGCCCTACATTCTTGAGATAATATCTCTTTGAATCACTAAGACGTACCATTTCACATTGAAATTGGCATAATTTTAAAAGGATGTACTATACGTGGTCGGTATTTTGGTCTCAAAAGAATGAAGAGATTTGTTTTTCACTTCGCAAACAAATTCATTAAATTTTTTGTGCTATGATATCCGGCTCATACTATCCCAAATGTGCTGTCCCATATTCAGCAATATTAGTTAAAAGGTAAATGTCAATAAGGGTTCATATTCATGTTCTGTATGGTGTACAGCTTCAAGCGTAATAGTCAACGTATTGAACAAATTAATATGGTACAAGAATAAATAATCCTTTTTGGAGGTGGCACATGCAACCTTTACTTTTGTGGATGTCTTCTCCAGAGTTTTCTTTTAGAAAGAAATATTTGAGATTATTTGACCAGTCGTTCCAATAGTCAAAACAACGATAGGAGAGGTGGTTTGAAATAGAGGGGTGACTATGCTAAAGTGAGCGGCAGGGGGGCGCTGAAGGCGAGGGGTCCTGGTTGAATGGTATCAAAAATAAATGTCCTGGGATATATAAACCACCGATCTATTATTTTTAAAATATGTAGTTACTATCCTTTAAACGTAGTTTATTTATCTTCTTGATTTGATCAGCGCAACTGGCGAGAATATATTACCTAAAAAACACTTCAAAAGAGAGATTTACTGGACAAGTTATGAAATACTTCGCGATGGTTCGGCCCTACCTCAATTAAAGAGAAGAATGAAGGAGAACACGAGTCTTATATTTAACATTCTTTGGCGTAGAGGTACCTGGATGTGATGATTTGGTATCCGAATTCCGACGCAGCACTAATATAGTAATAAGAATAGGTCGATATTTTGACAAAACTAAATGGAATCAAATTATGTACGGATAGTAGAAAAAAGTAGAGTTTCAAAAGCTATTCATTAATTGGTCATTCAATCCTAAGATTGACTGCAGCACTCCAACCTTCCCCATATAATGATAGTTCCCTTACCTCCTGGTATCTCTTCCAATGTACTTTCCTCTTTATTTAGTCCACGAACTTATTCCTGGGTCTTTGGGGATTTTTGGGACTTTTACCTCTATTTTACCTTCAGTTATGTTATTCACACACCCATTGTGTCTCAAAATGCTGTAGTTTTTTTCTGTATGGTGTTTCATACGGTCCTTTTCTCCTCTACTCTTTTGTGGACCTCATCATTTCTTCTGTTGGGCATTCATTTTAGCTTCAGAATCCTCCTCCAGCACTAGGTTTCGAAGGGTTCTAGTCTTTTCTGGATAGGTGAAGGGACGAAGGTATAACAAGCAATTTGACTACGATATAAAATGAAGAAGGTGATGAAATAAGGACACAACTTTGTACACTCTACTGATACCTTATATTTTATCATTATTTTCGTTTGTAATGCCATCATCAGATTTGCTGTATACAAGTTGTTGAAAAACATTGTATACTATGCAGCCGATGGTGACATAAAAGCCAAAACCAATAGAATTCAAAACATGTGTTCTTATTTCAGCTGTGACAGTATTCCACTGAATGAAACCTTCATATCATGACTTTCAAGACGAAGATATTTTTCTGGATACGTTTGCAAATAAATTTGTGGGCAAAAATCATTTTTTATATTTCAAATCATTACAAATTGTGTTTCGAAAATGAGAAATCCCTTTCTCTTAACATTTTCCACCGTAGGGAAGGGAGAGAGAGGTACCGTGAGGGCTGGGGTGGAAAATCGGCATATCTGCTTGTTTTCTCGAAAAATCAGCTAAAAATGCATATTGATCTCGTTACGGATGACGTGGGGATTCCAAGCCTGTATGGATTGAGTCCACAGCTCTTCCTCTCTTTCGAATTCAATGCGGGGGTGGGGGCATGGGAGATGAATTACAGCCGCTCGCATCCGGACTAATTTCTCGTTTTTCGCTCCAGCGGGAAGGGGATGAGGAACGATAATCTGCTACCACGGATGCCATGAAACGGCAACGCTGCTGTTTTGCCGCCAGTTACCTCCAGAACCAATTTTTGGAACAGCTTATTAAAATGAAAAAAAATAGATGTATCTCGTGATGACTTCATCGTGATCGGAATTTATAAAAAAAAACCTCTTTTTGTCCTCAAATATATTTAATAAAAAATTCCAAGATAGTTCTCCTCCGTGGAGATTGCGATTTGAGGGTAAGAATATCCCGATTTCCTTGATCCATACTTCTGACTGGGGGCCATTCATTTGTTTTGACGTGTGTTACTTGGATATCGTTTCGATAAAATTTGTAAGCCATCGCGAAGGAAAGAAATACTCGGATCCTTGAGCTACCAAGACGATGCCTCCTACTCACCCTCCCACGCCCAACGCTGCTTTTACTCTTATAATTGAATCGGGTGCTTTTGAATTAATGCCATTATCCAGTAAATATTCTTCAGTGAGTTTGTCAGCAATGCTATCAATCTTCTAGACTATGTTGAGAAAAAAACTTTCTCAGTACAGTTAAATACGCAAAAAATATTAGAAAAGGCCATTGGAGTGGTATGAACAGTTAAAATAAAGGAGGTAGTCAAAATATAATAGGAAAAATGGTGGTTACAGTTTATATACACACGGCATAAGTATAATACTTCTCACGCAATAGCCATGACATTAGCAACGGTTCCTAGCAAAAATAATAAGTATCTGCAAAAATCCATGAAACAAATAATCATACAGGTACAAAACCTGTAATATGATCCAAAAATGGCTCTTATATATCTTCCCAAAATTAATAATTCAATGATAGACATAATAGTTTTTTACAAAACAAATGAGAAATGTTGAATGTCTAAAAAAAAAACATTTGGGACCCTTTTCATAAAGATTTTATCAAAAAAATTAATTAAATACGAAGAATGGCTGCGCACTTCGTTAAAAAGTATTACGAGCGAACATATAATGTTTCACAGATTTTAGAGGGACTAAGATGGAAGCTCCTAGAGATTTCATAATTACCCTGACAGGTCTCAATATCATTTTATTTCGGACGTTAAAGTTATGGCGAATATTTCTACTACGGGGACATGTCAAGATTTCCTTTAGAGGTAATATTGGATATATGCCATCCAAAACGACCATTACTAAATTCGTACTACCCACCAATTTAACCTCTAGAAAGTAATTACAAGGTAAAACATCAATGCATGAAATCTTTTCCGCACAGGAATTAATATGTACTTCTTTCTTTATTCCACAAATGCGTTTTCGCTACGCCACATCTACATCGGGTCAAATTAGTTTATTGATTAGTACCGTATTTCCCCATCGTATTTTCCTCAAAGATGCCAATGAATGCCGCTAAAATCATTTTACCGTGAAATTACCCACCGAGAAACGAAAGCCCGGGCTCGAAACCGATTTCCCATTGACTGGTATAATTAGATGTTATTCCAAGCACATTGTTTATAATTGAAATAGATTGGTTACAATCGGTAAAAATCAATCCAAAAAGGAATTAGTGGGAATTTTACCATGAGCAGGAACATACTCTGTTGTCCTTAATTGAAATATACATATGGAAAAGCTTTTATCAAATATTTGTCACTATTTTTCAACAAATTTTACCAGAAGTGTCTTGAAAAGACAATACTGCTTAGCTCACGGACATAATGAGTAGAAATAAAGATTTTTCGTTAGCGAGGGGAATCATGTCTTACTTAGGTGTTACAAATGCATGCAGAGTACATTTTTGATCATTTCGCTTTGACAATAATGGAAATAGTTAATGACAAAATGATTGTGTATCTGAATATCCCGTGACCTATTTTTGCTGAATTAGGAAAATTAGGATCTGAAGAGGTTGATAATTCATTATAATGATGACATATTCATCTACGTCTACATCTACATACTACCCCGCGAGCCGCCGCTTGGGCGTGTGGCGGAGGGTGCTAGATCAACAGCCGTGTAAATATGTAAAAGTTTTGGAGGTGAAATGGTGATATGTCATATGAGTCTGTATTTGGAGGAGCTCAGTTTATATTGTGTTTGCTTATTGTCCTCGGAAAGAACGAGGTTTTTGCATCTATCTGTTCGACAGAGTCTGCTCTCTTATTTTATCGCATCTGTCAGACCTAGAAATGTAGTGAGGCGTCGTGGTAATATTCTCTGTGTCGCTCTGAAATATATCAGTTCTGAATTTATCAAGCAGCCTAAGCCTAGCGCGTAGCCTCCGAGTCTCTAGGGGCTCCCACCCTAATCCTTCTAAAAGTTGTGAGACGCTATATTTATGCTCGTAGCAGTTTTTATGCAGTGCGCTGCTTTCCTTTGTATTTTATTTATGTTTCTGGTTAAATCTTTATGACCAGGGTCCCAAATGCTCGCAGCGTATTCGAGGTGTGGCCTAACCAGAGCGAAGCAGCATCTCTCTTTTACTTTTTCATCTGAGGCCCTTCTTATTATACGCTTAACAAAACCTAGTTTCTTTAATGCTGTGCCGCATATGTATTGTAAATGTGTTCCCCACGATATATCTGAAGTTAAGGTAATTTCAAGATATTTTACTGTATTTGAAGATTATGTTTACTCCACTCACGGTGTAGGTATGGCTCTTGTGTAATGACTCTCGCAGGCAGTGAACTGTGGTGCATTCGCTAATATTTAGTTCTAAACCCCAATCCTGGTACCACGAATGAACGTTGTTAAGGTTACATGACAGAACTTCAAAGTCCGCGTCTTCGCTCATTTCTCGGTAGATAACTGCATCGTCTGCAAATATCTTATTTTACTGCTAACTCTATAACTTAGGTCATTAATATAAATAATGAATAATAGAGGGCCAATCACGCTTCCTTAAGTAACACCGGATGTGACTTCGCCATATCGGTGCTAAAACCATCAATAGCTACTTTTTTGTTTTTGATCGCTGAGAAAGTCCCTTATCCAGCTCACTATTTTTTTATTATCTCCACATGAATACAATTTATAAATGAGTTTTTTGTGAGGAACATTGTCAGATGCCTTCTTAAAATCAAGGAATATCGCGTTGATTTGCTTATTCGATTTACCTGATTTTAGGATATCATGAAGTACGAGCGCAAGCTGTGTATCACAGGACCTGCCCTTACGGAAGCCATGCTGACTTATGTGTAAGAGGTTACAGTTATCTAGGAGTGCCATAATATTACTAACGAAAATGTGTGCGATGATCTTGTAAAAAGTATAGGCCTATATCGTTAACATCTGATGTTAACGATATAGGCCTATATTTTCCTGGGTCTCTTCTATTTTCTTTTTTAAATATCGGTGTGACATTCACCATTTTCCAGTCTTGGGGCATCTTGCCTTCGGATAATGATTTGCTAAATATAATTTCTAAGAAAGGTGCAATCTGTGGCGCTAATTCCTTGAGCACGCGTGCAGGTATTCATTCTGGACCTGGGGACTTGTTACTTTCAATCAAACGCAGTTGTTTTATTATTCCATCACGCTGAATTTTCATGTCCGCCTTAGGCTCATTAACGTCTGGAATGTCTAAATGGTGTATTTTGTCATCCTTAGTGTATATACTTTCGAAGTAGGGGTTTAATAAATTGGATTTATCGATGCTGTTGGTTACCATTTTGCCGTTTGTATCCAATAAGGAATCTACTGTCAAAGATTCACCCTGGAGCTCTCTCGCTTAAGACCAGAATGGCTTGGAGTTTTCATGTACTAATTCACCCGGGATTTTTTTCTTGAAGTTTCATAAATTAGTGCGCATGATTTTATTCGTTTTTGAGCGATGGACAACGTAAATTTGCTCACCGTAAGTTCTATTGTTTTGTTTCAAGACTTAATTAACTTTTTATATAATATATAATCATCAATATAGTATTAAATCAAACATACTAACGCTATAGCCAATCTGGCTATTCCAAGAAATTCACCAAGACTCAATTTTAAGGGCAATTTAAGATCTTTAAGATGAAGAAAATTGCAAAATGTGATGAATTTTCGGTTTGCCGTGGCATTGATATTGCGTAGTAGCATTTTTTCGGGGAAAGGAAATATTCAAAGGCATCGAAATAGGTTACTCACAAATATACCCTCATAAGAGTTGAGCATCTCTATTTGCAATTACAAAATGTCTTCTTAAATACAGTCAGAAACGGTACGTTGGTGAGTAGCCGTTTTGAAATGTCGTTATTGACTAGAGCACGCCCTAGATTGCAATAATGACAACACCTCTCCAAATTTTAATTAAAGACAAAGCTAAAATAGAAAAAAATTCTCCTGCACGTGAAATCGTTGTGCTTGTTAAATTATTACTCCAAAAAATGACGCCCTTTGGTTCCCTCTGGCAGAAAATTTATCGTTTATTATTTCGTTTTCTCTTGCTGAAAAATACCTCTCTTCGGAAATAACACTGGTCTACATTTCAAAACTTTTTTTCTGAGGTTTTTTTTAGGTGATCTTTTATATTTAGTGCATGCTGAATTCACAAATGTAACTCAATTTGCTCAATCAGGTCATGTTTCGTAGCTACCTCAATATTTAGATAATAGCCCATTAGGTAAATAAGTCATTCAACCATTTGAAATTTTGAAGTTTATGGTCTCAAAGATGAATTATTTCCACATCATATACCTACATTAAATGTATCATATTCAAATAAATATGGTAAACAAGGGTGAAAAGGTTTTTCTAAGCATGTGTTTCATTTTAGACCTTGAAAATGACTCTAGAGGTGCAGCTATAGCTGGCAACTCTGTTTACAAATATGGAGGTGGCAACTCTGTAGGAGGGAGTGGTTGGGGGTGGTGGAGGGAGTGAGGTGACCTTCCTTGTAGCTTGTGGGAACCTGCAGGCTAGTATAGCTTGAGCTTTCTTAGTGCAAATAAAATTGTTACAAAATGTACAGAACCGAAAGTGCAAGAATCATCCTGACCGATTTTGCTATATTTGTTGTAAAGTCATGATGCCAAATAGGAAGTTGAAAATCACTCCTTTTGTCAGGAAAGTGTATCATGCATACTATGTTGTTAAAATTGATTATTAGGACAAGCTTTTCACACCACACTTATGCTGTAAAACATGTGTTGAAATTTTTCGGCGCTGGAGCAAAAAGAAGTAGAAGTGTCTCGGTTTTGGTGTGCCTATGATTTGGAGGGAAGGAAGAGACCATACAACCGACTAATAAAGTCTTCTTAGGCTTTCCACCAGGTTAGAGCCAATAATTACCTAACCTGGTGGAAAACTCGAGAAGACTTTATCGATAAAATTTCTTAACTAACCTGGAGGGAAACCTGAGAAGAATTTATTAGTATCATACGCCAGGAAAATAACCAAATCATATACCACCGACTGTTTTTTCTGCATGACAAATTTACAGGGTAAGTTGCATGACTTTGATTCTCATTTCTTTAATGTGTCTCTTTATTAGTTCCTTTTACATAAATAAGCTTAAATATCTTCATAAAATTATTTTAATAAATATATATATACTTTTCCTTTTTCTAGATATAAACAAAAAAACAAGGCACACGTAAAATATCCAGACGTACCGTCTGCCATAAGACAGTGCCACACGGACCAGAAATTCTGCTTCCAACACCACCTGATAACCTCCGTGATTTTTCTGACTCAGATGAAAAAATGCATAAAGAGGATGATACTGATGATACATATGAAGCCACTTCAGATTCATGCCAATAAAAACCCATAACCCAAGTTGAACTGAATGATTTAATACGAGATTTGTGCTTATCCAAAGAATCTGCTCAGTTACTAGGATCACGTCTTTGTGAAAATAGATTGTTAGCTCCTGGAACAGCCTTCTATTGGTATCGCAGTCGTGAAGAAGAGTTTCAACAGTATTTAAAAAAGGATGAAGAAGCTTCCCTGATTTACTGTCAGAACATCAGTGGTCTCATTGAAGCTTTGGGTATTACGTACAAACCAAATGAATGGCGGCTTTTCATTGATTCATAAAGTAGAAGTTTAAAAGCTGTATTACTCTACAATCGTAATAAGATTGCTTCCGTTCCTTTAGGTCATTAAGTACAGATGAGTGAAATCTACTGTAATATGAAGCATTTGTTAACTGCTCTCAAATATGAGCATTACAACTGGAAGATATGCGGAGACTTATAGGTATATTTTTCAGTTGAATACACTACATGCTTAATGTTTGAATTTTGTAAGTATGTCATACTATCCACAGAATCACATTAATACTATTTGTTACAGGTTTTGGCCATACTTCTGGGTCTACAAGGTGAGAAAACCAAATATCCATGCTTCCTATGCTTATGGGACAGTCGGGCAGATAAGAAACACTACGTACAACGCATCTGGGAAGCAAGACCTACCCTGACACCAGGTTCGCACAACGTTAAGCCACAAGCTCTCGTGGATCCTCAGATAATTCTACTTCCGCCGTTGCACATTAAACTTGGTCTGATGAGCTCCCTTACAAAGGCATTGAACGAAGAAAGTAGAGCTTTTACTTTCTTAAAGCAGAAATATCCACCTGTCAGTGAGGTTAAACTTAATGCAGGCATTTTTGACGGTAATGAAAGATCCACAATTCGATGAGAGTATAGAGGATACAGAAATTTAGCCTGGTTAGCATTGAAGTCAATCATAAAAATTTGTTTGGCAACTATAGAAGCCCAGCGTATGAAAATGCTGTCGAAGAACTCATATAAAGCTTCCAAGCTCTTGGTGCTCGTATGTCAATAAAGATGCACTTTCTCAGCTCACATTTAGATTACTGTCCTGAAAACTGTAGAGATTATAGCGAGGAGCAGGGTAAGCGATTTCATAGAGATATTCGAGTGATGAAAGGGAGGTACCAGGGTCACTGGGATATGAATATGCTTGCGGACTATTGTTGGTACCTCAAGAGAGACATTTCCGGAGCAAAACACATGTGAAAGTCCTTGAAAAGGTCCTTTCTTGCATAATAATGATGTTAATGTATTATCTCATAATTTAGACTTCACCCAAATTTAATATTGTTTTCAAACCATAATCAGCATATATTGTATTAATAAATTTCTGAAATGTCACATTTAAAAAAATTAGGTAGCAATAAAACCTGACCTGACTGAACAAAATGATTTACATTTCTGAATTCAGTGTGCACTAAATATTTAAAAAACAGCATAAAAACCTTAACCCTAAAAATGACGCAGACCAGTGTAATAGGAGAGACATGACTTTCAACTTTGAAAAATAACATGTAGGCATGAAAAGAAATACATTCATATGACGGAAACATACATAAGGGAAAACAGATATGAAAATGGAAGAATGATAAAGAAAGATATAATAATGCGCCCTTTGTGAGAGCTATTGGGAGGAAAGATATCGAATAGTTCAATTATTTGGAATTCCGGAATCAGAGCCGAATCATCAAGGTAGAGGGCCTGTCATTGCGGGCAAACGATCGACAAAGTGTAGGTTTGCAAAATGAAATTCCACCTCTCGATGGAAAAGTTTTTGGAATTACGGATGGGGTTATAGATTTTGATAAGAGATGAATGGGTATTATTTTTTCAACAACTGTGCCACAAAATTTGTGATGGTGTAAAATTCATGCAAAGGAAAATAGGATGACTGCTAATCGATTCCAAAAGATCGGAGAAAGCTGATGATTATCTGTAAATTGGTCAATGGTTTCACATTGAAAACACGTCTTAAAGTACGTTCGCTATGGAATTACGCTAAAGCTTGACTTTAATGGATATCATCATCAGTATCGGTTTGCTGATGCAAAAAAACGATTAACAGCCATTTGCCGTGGGAGGATAATTTCTATATATTTCAGATGATACTTATATAAATAATACTCTAATAGCACAAATCCTATCAAATTTTCTAAATTTTATTTTTCCCGTAGAATTGAGAACAGCAACTTTAAAGATACGACCTGTTTCAAATTCAACCCAACCGAGGACTCTATCAAAGGAAGCGTAGATATCTGTATAAATTAAAGAAATTTCCAAGAAAATATGCTAAAACTGCATGGTTACGAGGCTAAATGATGAGTTCATTTCCTAAAATATGCCCATGGAAAATCATGAAATAATACATTCAAAATGTGTTACTGAATACGTAAGGTGTAATTGAAGCTTCATTGAAAAAGAATTTAAGAGTTCCCTGCGTTGCAATAGCATGTTTATGGATGAAATATCTACATGCACCACCACATTCAGTAACAATTGAAGATTAAAAAACGTTCTACTGGATGCAATGCCTTTCCATAGAGCGTAAAAAGATTGGTTGTCCTTCCCTGGTACTTAAAACTGTGCATCAAAGTTGCAGAAAAAACAGCCAATTATTAAGAGTTTAGGCTCACCAACTGATTACCCTAACATTACGGCATCGTTGAAACAGCGAGAATTTTAAGACTTTTTGATGCACCCAAATGCACTCCAAGCACGATCTTAAAAATAATTTGACTCGTATAAAACATGGAATGTACGGTCCAGATTTGAATTTTTCAGGCCATCATTATCTCTTCTAGAATTTAAATGGAACGTATCAAACGTTTCTCTTTACTACTTTCCGTTAATTTTCTCATTCTCAGATTTCTCATTACGAAATATAGTCTAGCATAAGCCGCGGCTACAAAGATTTCTACGCATAATTGCCAACGTAGATCCATCATGTACCTTAGATATTGCACGAAGGTAAATCATTTTGGATTTAGTAGAAAAATATTGGCAAATTTAGGAAAATTATTTCATTTGGCATCAATTTCACCTTGATTACATATTGAAATTGATGAAAGATCTGCGCGTAAATTTAGCCCCAGCTCAAAAGAACCACTAGCCTATACCGGCCCCGGCGTAATAAGGGGAGATATTTCTATTCATGATGAGCCTAAAGTCACTGAATCTTATGTGAAATACCACTCATTCTCTCTGCTTTCAATACGTATTCCCGTAAAGTAATATTTTGCAGCTAATGAAAGAGAAAAGTGAGGCTGAGAAATACGAAATGGTGTGCGAGGGCTTCGCATTCGCTTGGGAGGGTTAGTTGAACGAAAGAGTTCGAGTGTTAACAAGTTGAGACAAAGGGGATTCCAAATCCACCGTTCCCGGTCTAACATTTTAACGGTTTGTGGAGTCCATTGAGATGTTGATCTTTGGGGAGAAGAGGGAAGATGGGATAAAATGTATCCGGACGCTCGGAGCAAGTGGGGAGAAACTTTGGATTGCGAGGGAGAGAAGACGGGGGAGGGTAGTCGCGGTTGAGTTATCCCACCCATTCGGGAGATCGCAAGTGGGTGGGATTTACAGGAGGTTGTTACAAACACATGGGATAGGGTACAAGGGAAGGCAACGATGGCCCAGTATAATAGGGTCTGTGTGATACTGCGATGCACTGACAGCGATAGTCATTCGATATTGCAATACAACCTAGGGCCATTAACAACTACATAATCATTGGTCATTCAATCCTAAGATTGGTTGACTCCAGCCCTCCACCCTTCCCTATCTAATATGAATTCCCTTACCTCCTAGTATATCTTCTTATGAAATAATTAAGTCTTCACGGCTTCTCCAACGAGTTTGGTAGCAGTTGGCCGACGAATCGATGGCTACCTCCGCCATCGTCCTCAGGGCACGAGGAGGATGGCTACCTAACCCGGTGGAAAACTTGCGAAGACTTCATTAGTAGTTTTCACCGAGAAAGAACCAAATCATATATTCATATGTATTTTCCTCTTTATTTGGATCATGAACTTATTCCTGGGTCTTCCTGTGGGGAATTTATATCAGTTTTGCCGTCAATTTTGTCATTCACAAACTCATTGTGCCTCAGAGTGGTATCCATCTCGCTCTTCTTTTCTGTATAGTGTTCCATATAGCCTTTTCCTCTTCTACCCTTCTGGTAACATCAACATGTCTTATTTTTTCTCCCCATTTTATCTTCATCATCCTTCTCCAGCACCAAGTTTTGATGGCTTATAGTGTTTTATGGTCAGCTTTTCCGATGGTCCATGCCTCCGATCCATAGAGTGCCACACTCCACTCGAATGTTTTCACATTCTCATTCCTAATTTGTATTCCTATCTTCTTTGAATTAAGCAGCTATCTTTTTACCATAAAAACTAGAATATATCTACAGGTTAGGTATGGAATTTAATGAGTCATGAGGAATGCGATAAGGCACCGTAAGGAAAAGTTTTGCCAAAGCTTATCAGAATTTGTTGTGCAATAAAAATAAAACCTTAAAAATTGATATTTACTTCTCTTATTTATACTCACAAATTTTTATTTACACTCACAACCCCGAAAACTGCTCAACAAAGGCCTTTAACATAGGGTGTTTTAACAATAACAAGAGATGGTCACACACCCATGTCCTGGGCAGATAATATTCTACCCAGGCGGGACCCGAACCCGCGACCCTCAGCATTAGAGAATCCAATGGCAAATTGGAAAAAAAGAAGTATGAAATTGTATAAAGGGGCAATACATTTTGCATACCATTCTTCGAGCTTCATTTACGCAGTGGGAAGCTTGTACTGTTTCTTGATTAGATGACAGGCATCTTGAGACATTTTAGTCATGAAGCATACGTCGGTATTATGTTGTGAGGAAGTAGTAAAATGAATAATCGCTAAGAGTAAAAGCCACTATTGGACAGTTGTTACATTAACAGTATTGGATTGGATATTTGGGGAGGCGACCGACGGCTATGGTCATTTGCGCCATAGGTGAGAGGTAAGGAAGGTGGATAAAAACCCGGCGTCGGCGTTAGCTTGCTCTTAACGCATCAACAACGAAAGGCGCCAAGGGGACCACGGCTTAACGTCTCATCCGACAGACGGAGCACTCCACTTGAAGTGCCCTCCACAAGACACTCAAGTAGAGATCGGGTTTCCTCTGAAAAACATCCGCCTCTGCAGGGATTTGAACCCTGGCCGCCCGTGTGGTAGGCGAGTTCTCTAACCACCACACCAACCCATTCCCCACATTAACTCTATGATTGGCAGCTCGAGACTATATACTCGTCACACTTAGCGAAGAGGTGATATGTAATGTGATATAACTACAACACATCTACTACATACAAGCCTTTGAGCCACCACATGGTCTTGTTCCAGGTTTGTTACCCAGTTACAACTACCGAGCTATCTTATTTTAAAGCGAATTTCAGATGGAGCTTCGTAACCTTTCAGTGTATTTATTTGCGTCCGTATGAGCTATTGTGAACTGAGTCACTTTTACAATGCGTGGTGATATTGTCTGCGAACGTTTAATGGAACGATAAGGAATGGAAAAAGCATACTACTCTCACTGGCAAATAAACAGAAAGCAGTTGTTCTCGGATTTCACCTCATCAGCCCTGACCATTCCAATCAAACGCCATTAGTTGCCATTATGCAAGGGGTTTGAGGCCAGCTGACAGTCTTTGTTAAAGCAACGAGTATTCTTGTGAGAATCTTGAGAATCGTAAAAGGTTTCCCGTGTCGAAACAAAGCTTCGCCAATACTAATCCAGTCCAACTCGGAATGTATGAAGGGCGCAAGATATTGATTTGGGACGTATTACGCCTTTAATAAGAGATTATTTTCCCTTTATGTTGCGGGTGATACCTTTTCAGTCAAAGATCATGTTTCGGACGCCTGTCATTTAACACACAGGAAAGAAGTGGTATTTGACTTCTTTCAGCCCCTCAAAAGAATTCGACGGGTGCCTCGGAACTTTTCGAAGCGCGATGAGCCTTTTCTCTCTGTCGTAGCAAAATCCTCTGCGTCATTCACAACAACAATCTACCCCAACCACTACCACCCGGAACTTTGCAAAGGTTTACTGATGACTACTTCATTGAAGACAGCGTCGATAGACGGACAAGGAGAGCAGATAGCGCAAGCAGGGATGTTTTTCAAAGTTTTAGCGGCCTCTCCCTAAATTATTGGAGGAAATAAGATCTTATTATCCTTTAGGTATGCCTCATCTTCATCCCAGGTGGAGGAAACGGGTAGTAGATTTGTTAAAGGCAAATATTTCTGTCGAAAAATTACCCGAATTGATGGTGCCCCTTCGACTTTCACCCACTGAACTTTTATTTGGTGTTTGACTGTAAAAAAATCCTATTTCTCACAACCATAAAACGGAAGTCATCAAATTTTCCGCTATTATGAGAACAATGTTTATTCATATGTTAATCAATATTCATTTTTTTTCCTCAATGAGGAATATTTGCGAGTTCACAAACGTCAAAATTCTAGATGGTTCAAAACAAACCATTTAACACAAATGGAGCGGGCTGCACGGAGCCCAAATCTCAAATCCACAGGAAGTATTTGTGCATTCATTATCAGGAAAATGCAAGAAACAAACGTTTTTTACTCCGTCAAACGAAACGACCCCAAATTTAGACGCAATATGGAAAATGGTGGAGGAAGAATGGAAAATGGACCCAGTAAGATGATGTCAAAATGTGGGCAACTCCATGTCTCAGACTCTGGGTCAGGAAATCGAGAATGTAGGGGGATGGCTTGATTATTAGGCTAATAAACATCCTCATCCTTCATTTAAATACCAGCCCAATTCTCAAAGATAAATTACTATGGTCATGTGCACACATGACTCAGGTTGAGAGACCTACAAATCTTAACCTTTTCCACCTGTTCTATAAAAAGCTGTATAGCGCCCTTTACAAAATTCATTAGCTCTAAGAGATGAAATTTATGATCCTGTGAAAAGTCTTTTAATATCTTCATGTAGAGCGCACATAACTTTAACCTCCGTAGAAGCAATAATATTACTTCGTATTTGAAGAAAAATAGATTCTTTACGGACGTAGCAATTGATTAATCATTTATGATGCACATTCCTATTTTTTACTCCATTGACAACTCAGCGGATTTATGAAGACTATACAAATGAGCACACGGAAGGTATCTAATTCTAATATCTAGTCGGCCTCCGTGGCGGTGGGGTAAAGTCCTCACCTGCTAACCCGAGGGTCGAGGGTTCGCCTGGGTAGAATGTTATCTGCCCAGGACATGGGTGTTCGTCTCTTGTTAATGTTAAAACACCCAATGTAAAAGTCCTTTGTTGTGCTGTTTTCGGGGTTGTGAGTATAAATAAAAAATAATAATAATTTCTGCTTAGTCGCTACATGGAAAAGGTGATTTTTAGTATTTTATCACTTTCACAGGGGAGATACGCAATGCATTGTTGTCAGAGTGTTACTTACGGGTGAGTGTAAGAATGCTCCTCATAAAATTTTAACTACGTAATTTTAGCGAAAACGTTTTCACTGCGAACATGTCCAAAGGTATTTAAATGGTTCGGTAATTTACCTTGTCCTCCAAGTATTATCCTCCATCCTCTAAGTTGAACTGTTAAACTACATGGCTAATGTATTGCCCATTGCAAACTTAGAAAATAATGCTGGGAAAGCTTCAAAATCCTTCTTAATGATGATTTTAAGATAAATCCTCACTTATTTTATCTCTCACTCAGATAAGTAATTTGCAAATTTGGCAGATGAGACCAAATTCTAATTTATAATAAAAATATTTGTCATCTTTACTAAATAATTTTAAAGTAATTTAAAAGTGAAAGTAGCCTCAAGTAAGTTCACTAATTCGAGTAACTGACACTATCAGAGATCAGGTCTGTTCCCTCGCTTATGACTAGCTTTTCATTGATTGATAAATTGGCGCGTGAGCAAAGCGTCAGACGACAGGCAGGACGTAGAAATTAAGTGGGGCAGAGAACCCGAGAATGGGATGTAAACATATCATTTGACGATTAAGGAGACCGCTCTGATTCATTTACAATGCCCAATGTGTGTCAAACGGTCATGGTTGAGATCAACATCCCATTTGCTGGGCCTTCCACGATTCCCTGCGAAGTTTTGGCAACAGTAAAATCACATTGCTTAGAATAATTATAAGGACACTAGAAGAGGTCACGCCAAGATTTGAACTCCAGACTTTCGTGGCCGCAGTAAAACGCTCTACCTCTAGGCTACAGAATCAATCACGACAAGTC
Organism: Ceriagrion tenellum; assembly: GCA_963169105.1. Classification (NCBI taxonomy): domain Eukaryota; kingdom Metazoa; phylum Arthropoda; class Insecta; order Odonata; family Coenagrionidae; genus Ceriagrion; species Ceriagrion tenellum. Next base: position 96,634,083 of record OY720636.1, read on the forward strand.
CGCGTCCAGTGGTTCTTACTATTCATCGATAAAAGGGAATGCCAACGTTTTCTTAAAAAACTGGGCCAAATAAGATGTCCTGGACTTTCGAAAGTAATTTTCAGAAAGCAAATAATATTATGTTAGGAGGAATTAAGAAATTTTAGTGTTTTCGACGACCTGAATGCACGAGGGCGGAATTTTACATAGGGTATTAAGATATCGTAAAAAAGAAAATTTTCTCCTCGTGGAAACTATTCTATTCTACCAGATATCTTATATTTTAACTTAAAATTCACAGGATAATATGCCAAAAAAGTAATTGTAATGTATTATATTTTTCGGAAGTAGTTTCACGCCTATTAAAATAACGGTCATCGACAGCTATTTCCTACACGCGTAAAAACCTTTTATTGTGAGTGGATTTGATCTGGAGAATATATGCATTTTGTGTCCCAAAAAATAATTCTTTCATCGTAACTTTTCTTAAGTTTAAACCGAGATAAATGTTTTTTAAAGGGTCCAAAGCTCTAAAATAAATGTGGTAAGTATCTCTACATAATTGACTGCGACTTCGTAACCACCACGTTTATAACTCCACGACGTTCTCGTGAACGTGAACCTTATTTGAATTCCTATTTATGTGACGCGTAAAATTGTAATCCATTCATACAGTGTTTGAATATTCCCGGTTTCCATTGGCTGTATCAGTGTTGTCAAGTTGTTTAAGGAAAAGCGACATCAATTATTTCCCGCGTGCGCCGCATTCAGACGCCAATGAGTTTTGCGTTAATTTTTTCCGCCACTGTACATTATGCGATACGGTGTACACACATCATACTATTCGACATATCGCGTCTTTTTAGATGCTAAATACATACTCCGATACCGAAATGCGAATATTGCACGGCCATACCAGGTAGGGAGGAGGCAGCAGGAGTGAGGTGGAGTGGCACAACAATTCTTCACGGAAAGACCCCACCCCTTCCACAGCTCGACCAAGCCCCACGATTAATTAAATCGGGGGGAGGTGTAATGGCTTCCTCTTGAATCCCCCAAGGGGGCAATTATCAGTTCTTTAGCCGATTCAACTGGGAGGATCCGGGAAGGGTCCCGGTTCGGTGGGAGGCGTGGAGGGCTTCTGAGGAAAAGGGACCGTGGAGAGAGAGAGAGAGAAAGAAGGAGTAGTAGAGAGGCCCTTCCAACGCAGTGAGTGCGAAGGGCATCCGATGAAGTGTATGCGAGGAGGAGGAGGAGCGAGAGGAGGTGGGAAGTGGTCTTGAGGTCGAGGAGGAGGGGCTGGATTCGCGGAGGAGGAAGGAGGGAAAAGGTTGCGGACGGCGGCGGGCGGCGAGGCTGCCGCGGGATGCCTACCGGATGAGCCATAACTCACCCGAATTCACTTCCCAGAGAGTGCGGGGATTCCTCCGCTTTCCCCAGCGGCGGAATCCCACACACTTCTTTCTCTCCACTTTCGCTGACCTCCCCCTCCAATAGGACGGTGCGATGTATCGATTAATACGCATGGCATTTAAGATGGTTTAAGTCTGACTGAGAAGCTGAATGTAGAAGTCAACGTAAGAGGAGAAAAATTAAATTAGCTATATTAGATTTGGATTTGGATTTTTTTAGGGATGTGACCGACATCTAAAGTCATTTGCGCCATAGTGTATAGGTAAGGGAGGATGGGTAGATAGGTAAACCCGGCGTCGGCATTAGCCTGCTCTTAACAAAAGGCGCCAAGGGGCCACGATTTAACGTCTCATTCGACAGACGGAGAACTGAACTTGAAGTGTCTTCCACAAGACTCTCAAGTAGGGATCAGGTTCTGTCTAAAAATATCCTCCTTTGCAGTGATTTGACTCTAGCCACCACACCAACCCGATCCCCATGATATATTAGAATGTAAGCATAATACTCACCAGTGTAGAATAGTCAAATTGGCACACATCATCTATGCTGGATTATCAAATAAGCTTTAAAACCCTTATAAGCAACTCACATGATGCTCAAACCTGAAGACAGCCGCCTAGCGTCTAATATATACATATATTGGCTAGTGGTATGTCAAATCCCATCTTCAGTTTATGATACGATAAAATGGCTGCATACAAAAAGAGAAGTATCAGGCTTGATGTGGTGGAAAGAATGCATCATAAAGAATTAGTGTTTAGGTAATTTTCCACTTAGAAAAAATTTAAATCAATAAATAATGAATGAAAGTTATTAATGAATCCAATTAATAAAAATTTATATAAGTGAAAAAATGCCTTACTCTCATTCTTTATAAAAAATTGTTGCCCTTTGATTTGAAAAATTTAAACCCTTTGAGTGCCAACCGATTTTCTAGGTACTACGCTAAAATTGCTGAGGCATTTTTGCTTTAAGCTTCAGAAGGAATATGCATTTAGGTGCCATATGCGAACAATCAGTGAAATACCAGCATCTAAGAGTGACATTGTAGGAGGAGCGCGATAGCGCTCTTCTTCGATGATCTTCAAAGGTCACCAAGCGTACTGGACCAAGTCCTTCAAGAATGCAACTTGAAAATAATGAGACGTAGTCCAAAATTCTAGTATGCGGAAGGGAGAAGCTGAATGTAGAAGTCAACTGAGAGGAGGGAAATCAGAGCAAGTGGATTCCTTCACCTATCTTGCATGTACCATCACTTGGGACGGAAAAAGTACAACGGACATCTAGAAGGTGTTCATGGGGACAAGACAACTGCTGTGCTCAAAGAAGATATAACGACAATATCAGTATGTGAAAACATTCGTGTTGAGCGTAGCACTCTATGGATCGGAAACATGGACCTTTGGAAAAGCTGACCAGAAAAAAAATAGAAGCCTTCAAAACCTGAGGCTGGAGGAGGATACTGTAGATAAAATGAACAAACAAACGAGGAAATGATGAAGTGTACAATAGAGTAGGAGAGGACCATATTGAACACAATGCATAAAAGAATGACCAGATGGATTAGACTCACCCTGAGACACAACAGGTTCATGAAGAGCAACATTGAAGGCAAAATAGAGGAAAACGAAACCCAGAAATGAGTTAACGGACTAAAATCAGAGGAAATTACTTAGGAAGAGATACCAAGAGGTAAGGGAACTAGCATTGGACAGAGAAGTGTTGAGGGCTGCAGTCAACAAATCTTAGGGTTGAACGACCAATGAAATAAATCCGACAATTTCCAAACGTTAGCAAAAGTCTCGGGCGTAACCTGAAGGAGCACTTGAACGTCAAACTGGCAGGACTTTTAAGGCGCGAGTGAAATACCGCATTACGGCTTTTTTCAAATGACGACGAAGTATCTGGTTTGGCCAAACATCTATTCGAAAAAAATCATTACGGCCGCTTTATACGGTGTATTTTGTTGTAAAAATGAATGTATGAACTCTTGCATTACGAAAGTTGTACTGTGTAGAGCGGCAAATTGTAAGATTTTATGAACGACTGAGCGGGGAATAAAACCTTCTCTAATTCCGTTCATTTTCTTGTATATTCTATGATACAGTCGTCCATAAATTAAAATGTACCGCGTAAAGCGGCCTTTAGAGTATCGTCCAGCCAATAACATGACATGGTTTGACCAAGGGGAGGAATCTAGGTTTCCATGAACAATTTGGAATAGTTAATGCCCCCACTGATTTTAAACTATGTATCGACCCAGTGTTCAAATCCCACTCACCTCTCCTAAATTCACCTACTCACACCCCTCCTTTCCACTTCCTCTTGACGCCACAAAACCTTGACCTCCCCTTGTTTATTCCTTCCGTTTCGCTGACCTCCAAAAAAACATCCGCCCCTCCCCCCATAAAAAAAACTTCCACACCCGCCACATTCACTTCCTCCACCCCCCTCATTCCTACCCCCAAACTCCAGTTTCAAATGTGGTGTATAAAGTCCTGCCCCATAAAATTACAAACACCTTGATAATTTTACACATGTACTGATTCTATGATCGATGGCGAGGTAAACTGAAAGTGTGGAATATAAAGTTGGTTTTATTCAAGAACGTTTGACCCATATTTCCAGTCCAGGTTCCGGGATAAATATTAGTTCTCCATGAATTTCATAGCAGGTGATGAAGGGGCTGCACTAAAACAGAGGCCTATAAATATAAATTAAATTTTGTCATGAACGCTATTCCTCAACACTAACGTTTGAAGACTAAGATACTCTTATCAACGACTTATACCAAATGACGGTAATGGATAAAAACTGAAAGAAGAAAATACTGACGCACAGCCAAATGGTGGAATAATTAGACAATTTTGACTTCTCAGAAGAAGTTATTTTTTTTACAATATGGCGATGACTGGGAAATTGCGATATAAAAATTTGGAACTAATAAAGCCGCAGCTATTACAACATAGTAAATGCTAGTGAAACAAGGACTGAGGGGTCAAAGAAAGGCAGAATTCAGCCTGCGGGTATAAGCAACTCAGTAATGCACCACCATGGATGCAATAAGAAATGTAGGCATTTGAAAAACATTTTTCAATACAATTATTGAATAAAAGTATCAATAAAAAAGAAAAAGTTGGCGCCAAAATTAAAAACAAACTTCTCAAAATAGATTATAAAAAGGCTCTATAGCATATAACAAAAGAAGAAAGATACTTAGGAGGGGCAATGGATATAAGAGTACGTATAAGATAAAACCCCTTAAGTGAAGGAACAAGAAGAAGGTAGAAAATAAAAGTGACGAGTAACAAATGAACGAAGATTTTCATTTATGAAGTCTAACGAAGATATAGGGGAATGTTAATTGACGGAAACTGCAAAAAGTTGAAACAAATTTATTGGATGTGTTTTACCGCATCACCTATACATAATATTATAAAAATGGGAAGATAGTGGAAACAGAATTGATGAGATAAGCCTTAGACTACTTATAAGATATTCTTTTGTGGGTAGTTATAAAAAATGCGACCATTAACTGCAATAAAGACTCAGCCAACCAAAGCGTGGTTTGATGACCGGCGATGGTGGACTGAACATTATGAAATGATTCGTTGAATTTCATCATTTAATTTAGCATTTCTCTTGTTAAATGAATAACTAGCTACTGAGAGATTTGTATGAAATCGAATGCCATTTGGTACTTATGGGATACTTTGCAATACACGATGTATCTCGACAGGAGTACAGTAAACAGTATGTCAAATTAGAGGCAAAATCGACTCACGTTAATTTTAAAGAGGTCGAGTGATGAAAACAAAGTTTTTTCCACAAATTTGCTTCCTGCTTTTTGTTTCGCCTGCTAAAGCCTACTAACCTTCAAAATAAATGTTGAATATGGTTATTTTCATGGCTGGAGAAAAATCACGCTCGAATTGCCTAAAATCAAAGAGCCTCTTCAATCAGAATAAATGCGTTCCCCAGATTTACCATTAGCGGACCAGGTCTCCTCTTTGAGTAAGGGGCCTGGGAGTGGAATTGCGAGGGATAGGATTTGGAGGAAGCGTGGAAGGAGAGGGGGCGAGGGTGGGCATCGGCAGGTTTGGTTCCACCTTCACAACAACAACACGCATCCGCTGCCACAGCACGAGCCCACGGATTCAATTAACGTGGGCGAGGATGAGCCCCAAATAAGGTTCTGTGGCGGTGCCTCACGGCATCGTAATAGCTTGTTCGTTTCCCGGGGATTGCATGGAAAGGGGGGAAGGGGTATGTTTTCCGGGGGAGGGGGTCGTAGGAGGGAACGGTTGACGGGTAGTTTGCCGTTTGCAATTGGGATCCACCAACCTGCTCCCCTGAAGTCACCCCAGCTTCTCTATAGGGTTAGGTTTCGAACGGTGCGAAAACGTGATGCTTTAATGACATCATGGCCCGGTTTTATGATCTTGGTTGGGTTGGATATTTTTTTCGCCATGAAAACTGGTGATAATACATTTTCCCATTGGTAACCATGAGGTCATTTAGTAATGCATAGATTTTACTCCCAGCTAGCGCAAGATATTTGCGATCTTGCGGTTAATGTTGGCATGGATTCAGAATAATGCGGCTAAGGACGTCACGTTGATTGATACGGACAAATCGTGCCTAAGTCTTGTGTTAATTCAGTTTAGTCGACGCTTTTTACCAATTTCGTTCAAAATCACCTGTATTCTTCGTAATATACAGGTCTTCGCAGCGTAAACAATCCCGCCTATAGTGCTTATTTTGTGAATTCACCATAAGAATAGTATTAGGTATTCAATTTTTTGGTTGATTTTAAAGTGCATGAGTATTTCAAATGATGACTTGCACCGCACATTTGCCGATTTCTTTGTTTGTCCTACGACCGTAAATGCTCAGTATGCACATTATTGGTGGCTTTGAGAATCCATATCAATGGAGTTATGGATATATCGAATTGAACGACCCTGCCTCTTAGAACTCGGTAAGTAGAAGAAAAATCTGAACTGTTCTGGTTTCTTTCGAAAGATTCAAAGGCATACTTTTTATCCAGATATAATATTTCTTGTCTGTATGGTCATCCTCTTCATTTCCTGTCAAAAAATCTAAATTTCTCCAAAACAATAGGGAGAAATTCTATCGGAATAGATCACAGATTGGAAGTAATCTCATTTTGAATCATGGAAGACCAGACTTCCAAACATGGAAGGTACCTTAAAATTTTGTGATTAACAAGAATATAATTCGATGCACAAGTTGGCACCTGTTGCATGAATTCAAACTATGAAAGCTGACGGTGAGTCAATGGTAGCGTCACCTATTATCACCGATGGTGATGGTTATATGACGATACTGAATCGTCAGAAGTCGAGTCGTGACGAGATCAAAGAAGAAAGAAGAGTTTCAATCAACTTACAACCAAGAGTTGACAAGATAACCAACCACACTAACTGTTTCTTCAAGCAGTTAAATTATAGAAAAAACCCAGTTGGCTTTCACGTGTGTACAATACACCGTGACAAGAATCGATTCTATCACTGAGATATGAACCCAGGTCCTCCGAATGCTAGCGGGAGCGAGCTGCCCATCCATGATGTCCATCTCTGCCACGAGCCCTGACGAAAATCTTTTAATTTCATTGATAAGTGCAATAATTCATCTTGAGTCTTCAACCCAGTGTTCCCGTTCAAACTTATTTACTTGAGGTAATAAGGGCTTAACAGGATTAAATAAAAATCATGGGCCTCAACATATAATATATCTCTTGAAAAGTTGTCATTGATCCTCGCGAATTGCGGTGCGTGCGCATATGCACAAAAAACGTACTGTGTGGCCTTATAACTCACAATATCTCGGGGAGATATTTTACTCCTTTTAAGTGTCTAAGGAGTAGCAGACTTCAGAGGTGATTTCGCTAATACAGTCTCCCAGTTTCACACGGGGGTAACAGAACGCGGACGAATTGGAAGATTACCACTTCAAATTTGAAACGACCTCTACGATGATTAACTTCGGCGTCAGGAACAGGTGTTTCAATCGCGGCAGATCGTTGCCCACCTCAAAAGAAATCCCATAGAAAGAGGAAAGATAGGCGATACCAACTAAATACCAGTCTGCGATATTCACGTTTGTTTCTTAAATGCGAACAGATTTTGACCACTTTTGTAGACAGACAATTTCTCTGGAGGATTTGTCTTTGAATAATGAATTTGATTACCGCATGCCAACGTTTTGCAGTTATATATATGGATCATAAGGGCTTAACGGAATAACTATTGAAATGAGTCAATGGACATGGTAGGCCAAACACAACGTACTTTCTTATTAAAGTACAAATTTAAAATGAATAAAAAAATTGTTACCATGTATACGTATATTGCACTCGGCCGACTCATCCCGTCAACTAAAAATAATAATATTAATTCCACACAAAGGTATATTCTAACAAATTTATGCATGTAAGTCATGGAACTTAAGGCCTCTCTAAGGCGTAAATCTGTTTCGGGGTTGCCATAATTTCAATTTCACAACATCTGGCTAGTTTTGCAAAACAGAAGAAAATAAAATAAACAAAAATGCATGAGTCATAGCAATACTTAGCAAATGTTCGTAAAATGTATAATATTTTTCCAATTTACCTTTTGGATACGGAACCATTTCAAATGCATAAATGAAAACTATAAACAAATTTCCATACATTGCATTTAACAAATGATGTGGTACGAAGTCACTCGCACGTGTGCATATACACCAGGGTTGAAATTCGCTATGAAAAAATCATTTGACCTGACCGGGATTCGAAATTCGCCTTGAAGGAAGATGGCTTGGTGGTGTAACTGGCTAACACACCTGACCGGCAATTGGGAGATCCGGGTTCGAATCCCGGACAAGTCAAATGATTTTTTCACAGCGAATTTCAACCCTGGTGCAAACTATAAACATTGAACCAATGTCAAAAAAATATATCTCAAGCCCTGATGATGCAGAAATTAAACTGCAAAACGTTGGCAAGAGTTGATATAAGTGAATGTTCCATGGTTTACCTTCTAAAAGACTTTGTGTACTTTGATTACGTCGGCGCGATGTTTCTGGCATGAATTCAGAGTTCAGATCCTTCACCTCTTTTTAATATTTTAGTTGGATACTTTGTGTTCTACGGAGACAATCGACAAATGAAGTCATTTGCGTTATTAAGCATAAGTGGAGAGAAGCCTACCGTCGCGATTTGACAGCCATTATGAAAAACGAGTCAACATTCACAGTTCTATGTCCCATCCAAGGCATAGAGTGGAAATGGAAGTGCTCTTTTAGTGGTACCCAAAAAAGAGTCATGACACCAATTAAAAATATCCACCCCTACTTGGATTTGAACCCGTGATCTCAAAATAAGGAGCAGGTATCCTATTGTCCAAGGCAATCCAATCTTTACCGCCATTTCCTGACTCAATATTAACTGAATTGCTAGCCAAGGGCATTGAATTATTGACTATCATTTTTCACGATCAATCACAGGTGCATCCATAAAATAATGATTTTAGACATGTATTTCATCATAGAAGTATTAAAGGCGTTCCATTTGAAACAAGGTCAATTAATCCGAAGATTTAAAGGCTAGTCCAATCAGTAGAAGTATTAGTAAATGTGTTGTAAGTACGTTAGTTAGAGGATTGTAACTATGGCGTTGCGCAATACTTGGACGATGATGTTGAGGAAAGGATTACGAAAAGGGGTTTGAGAAGCGAGTAGGGAGAAGAATAAACAAGGTTTGATGGTCAGAGAGGAAGATGAACGAGGAATGCTCGGCATGGCGAGTGAGGCGTGGAAAACCACCGAAGGAGATTATGAGGAAAGTGACGACGAGTTCGTCGTTGGGGGGGAAATAAGGCATATGAAATCTTTTCTTGAAATTATCTCTCTAGGTAAAATCAGACATGCGTGTTTCCTGAGGTGGGACTCAAAACTGTGACCTCAGCAATGGTAGGTGAGGCTAATGTCTAATCGTCACCTACGTAGACAATGAGGAAGCATAGCATATGGATGAAGCACATTATTATTGATGGAGAGAATTAAAATCACAATGATCGATGGGAAATTGTTGAGAAGGTTGGGAAGTGGAAGAATGAAAGCAGGCTCTATTAGTTGAGTAGAGAAAGAGATAGGAAACGGTCGCATTCCGAGAAAAAGAAAAACAAATAGCTGAGAAAGTTGGTACTTTAGGCTTAAGCTAATCATGAAAAGCTGTCTATTTTTATCTCCCACACCTACTTCATCTAAGAGACCAAACTATCAAAAGTTATCAATGCGATAAATTGGTTTCCTGCATTTCTCGCTCTACAACTACCCAACCTTTATAAGCCTTCAGATGTCATCAAATAAACGATTCTCATAATTTGGTTAGTTTGTTCCACCCTATGTCGTCTTAGAGGTATTCTACGTTTTAATTTCTCATTCCATTATTGTTTTCAATAGACCATTACAGAACAGAGTGTGTTCAAGCTTTTTGCTTTTCTTCCCTCGAACACTTTTTAAGAAATCTACATTGATCAAATGGGTCTGCAAACACCTTTTACTTGCTACATTCCTCACAATTTAATAGAAAAACGTATACCAGTATCACCAACTTCAACACAATTAGGATACTTGAAATTTCACCGGCAACAAGGTATTAATATACAGAATCTGTGGATATTTATAAAATCTTTTCTACATACCTTATCCAGTAGATCATTACCATACATTTGGGCGGGTTTGGATTGGTTGAAGGCGCAGTGTTGATTAAACGAATTGTAAGTTTTTTGATTAAATTGTGAGGAATATACGAAGTAAAATGTATTTTATATGCGTTAACATGCAGTGCCACGCGTCTTCCAGATGTGGTATGTCAATATTTACACAGCAAATATCATGGTTTTCTTCTTCTTTATTTACCCGCAAAATTTTCTGAACAGCAACTTACTTTTAAATCATTCCTTTTATGCCATTATAGTGTATTTTAGTTTAGTTACGTACGAAAGAAGAAAATAATTTTTAATAAAAAGTTATCTTACACAACTAAATCTGAAGCAATTATTTACCATCATCGAAACTTTGGTAAGACACTAGTAATAAGTCGCCCGGCGCTGAAAGAGTTAGCTGGTGATTCCATCAATTAATTTGACTTCCATATTCTCTGCAAATATCACCATCAATAAATAAAGAAATCGACTACAGTTGGCACCTTCTTCTTCAATGGTCCAGCATTACTTATCAAACCTCTCGCCTACCAATCCCATCAACGAGAGTTGAATCGTTCCGCGAATGAACATCGCAGCTCTTCGGATTTGAGTCAAAAAGGCCGGCGCGCCGGTTTGTTTATCAAAGGTACACGCGTTTGAAACGGATGGGGCGGCTAAGAGGCAGGGCGCAGGGTAAAGATTCCTATTAGGGCTCCGAAGGGGCTTTCTGGATTTCTGAAGCAATAACGGAGATTAATCGCCGTACCCAAAAGGGTTCGCAGCGTTTCCAACACATCTCTTTTGCCCGCGTCCTTCGCCTCCTTAAAATGTTCCTCCTGGCTTCGGTGCCATAATTCACGGTGCATTATTTTCGCTTATCCTGCCCGTCCCTTGGGCGAAACGGTGTTTTTCTCTCTAAGTCAAGTGAGGTCTCCCATGATTTTTTCAAATACTCTGTATTATATCTCAGATTGATGGAAAGAAATATAATTTATGTAAGTTTGCAAAATTATATCAATGCACGCTCTGCCAAAATTCCCCCCACCCACTCTGTAAAAACCACTCTGCCAGAAAAACCGCTCATCGCCAAAAATCTCGCAAATATCCCCTCGCGCATTGCTGTCTCGCGTTTCGCTGTCTCGCGTTCGCTCTCCGCGATGGGACAATCAACTCACTTTTATACTGAAAGATACAGTACTGCACTCTATTCCAAGCGACTCAACGCTAGCGGCATTACCGCCACCAATCAACAAGGACGAGGATTTACCCTACTACCCCAACTCCTGCATCGGTCAGCTGACTCCCCTCAATCGTTAGCCGCATCGACTCAGCGCTGCGCCCGGCCTCTTTTGAACCTGATCGCGACCGGGAAAGGACGTATCTGCTTGGTTCCAGTGGTGACTAAGGTTCGTCTTGTATAGACCAAGTTAACGGTATTTCGACAAGTTTTATTGGCATGCTTTGGAACGCCAGGAGCAAAAATGAATCAAATGAGATTCGTAATGCATACATAATATAAGATGATGCAAACAGGTACTTGGTAAGTAATGAGTGATTTAATGATGATAAACATGCAGAATTAACGAGATCAAAAATTTTAAAATGCTTTAAATGTAAATACAAAATAGTTTTTTAAAAACTATTTTTCTTATTTGACGTAATTAATTCGGCAATAGTTTCAATTCAACTGATGCTACACCATATGATAGATTAATTAAGAATACAACGAGACTAGCCACATATAACTATACGGAGTCGCCCACAATGCACATCACACACAAACAGATAGCTTAACCACTTAGGTAGTTTATCTGGCTCGGCCGGAAATCGAGGGATTTGAGCTCAAATCCCGTTCAAGGGGGATGAATTTTTATCTGAGAAAATTTGCACATATTCAAATTGTTTAAAATGAAAAGTGTATACAATGAGTTCTATTATACAAATATTTCAACGAATAGTATCAGGGCTACTGTTTTATACCGTTCTAGTTGAGCCTAAAGAGTACGAATGTAATGAGTAAAAAAAGAACTAAAGATAGTCTACTGGATAATATGATTCCTCTTTCATCAACTCATATGGTAAAAAAAATCAATCAACTACAAGTGCATCAGGTACACTTTTTCTCAAGCTATAAGCATCATGAAAAATATGCATTTTCGAAAATTAATTTTTCAGGAGACATTAAATAGTATGATGAAATAATTTAATACTGACCAATGAACAGTTAATCTCAAAGCCATAGATCTTGATCATGAGTGAAAGTGATTATCAAGTTAAAACTGAGGCGTCGGTAAAAAAATGGGTAAAACTTGATTTAAACATTTTATATCGTCATAATATATGGATAAATTATTTATGGAAAATGAATTAATTAAGTTTATAGAGCTATTTTAGAGAGATGACGAATCATTTATAAGCTAAGGTTATTTTGCAATAGTTTTCTGAGATAAAAAAACGACAAAAATTGAGTACCTATTCATTTCTTAAGGAGTGGAAGAGATTCATAATGAATTATGTATTCGAAATTTTTAATTTGGTAACAAAATAGAATCAGTTTTCTATGATTTTAAAACTAGCTAAATAGTTAATTGTTGGAAATTTACTCGATACCAATAAAAATTTAAAATAGCCGGTATCTACATTTTGTAATTAAAAACTATACTATTTATCATTATAAAAATTGACGTAGTTTAGGCACATAAATTTATAAAAATATCCTATACATATTTTGCTAAATGGCAGATTTCTTCAAGTATATAGTAAGAATATGCCAAACTTATTTCTTGATTTAAAAAATTATTGTTATAGTACTTTTATCATAACAAACAAAATGATAAATGCAGAGAACATGATTGTAAACATCAAATTTTCTACCAGGATGTTAGCTTCATAATGAGCCAAATGCAAAAGCTTGAAATATTTCAGTATGACGAGAATGTTACTGGTAAAGACAAAATTAATGAAACGAGTGCACTACTAAATGGCTATTAGAGGATTAACACAGATTAATTATGTGTGCTCAAACTCTTTGACAATTAGCATGGCCAAACGGGAAGGAGGTAATGGAAATTGTCTCTTCTTTTCAACTAGTGCTTATATACCGGTGTTTCCACTTCCCCTCTACCTGAAAACATGCCTTTCCAGCAATAAAAGATCTACTTACTACTACTAGATGTACTGAAAGAGTGAGTCTCAAATAATTAAAAGAGAATAGGTTGGTCTCAGTGATAAAATCAGTAAGCTTAGTCTTCTAAGCGAATCCCTGTTAGCTAAATAATTTGGTAGTAACTTGTATAAAAAAGTGGGAAAATTTATTAGATATCCGCCACAAATTAGAATGCATGAAAATCCTTTCTACAACCTAAGGAACACTACCATCGTCAAAAATAGCAAGTTTAAGAAAGGTCTTAATATTACGCCAATTCCTACTTTTTGGAGATTTTCGAAATGTTAATACAAATTCAGATGATTACATTGGAGTTGAAACAGTTTTAAGAAGTGTGTGTTGAATCCTACCGGTGAAAAACCTCACTAAACAGCAAACCAATTAATTATGTTTTCTGGTAAAAAGCAATGTAAACCAGATCAAATTCCAGCGGAAGCACATCTTCAGCAACCAACTTCAAACTTTAAGTATGTTGGCATAGTCTTCTCTTAAAATTTGAATAAAACTGATGGCGAGCATTGATGCCTAAAATCTTATGGTCACAATTATATTTACAACCTTCTGTATAACGGTGTTTTTCGATCAGAAACGAAAGTAGTAGGGTAAACTTCTTTCTCTGCAGAGGATATTTTTGATTAATGAAGAAGAGACTGACTGCCTTGAGAAACAGCAAATTGTTGGTTGAAATTAAATAGAAAATAATAAATCAGAAATATAGTTAGCACGAATTACTTTACCAGTGTCACCTAAAACGATTTAATTCGTCAAATAATTCAAGTTTTTGGTTAAAAATTACAATCAACCTGATGAATTTTCAACGGTATCCGATGATTTTTAACTCTCTCACAACAAGTATGTAACCCCATAATCTCTAATTGAAACCGAGAAATAAATGATTCGGGTGCATTGCTGCAAATCATTGTAAATCCGACCAATACCTACCCCGCGGAATCTTATCGTTACATCAGCGGGTCATTATACAAGCGCTGCGGTCATTTGCGCCTCCATCGGCTCTAGCACGTTCGTTTTTCCGAATTTAATGCCCGGCGGATGCAAAATATAAATCAGAGAGGAAGCGAAAGAGAGGAAGACAGAGAGAAACAGGGGATACGATGCAAGAGTAGCAGGAAACGAGAGAGAACCCAGGAGATATTATCGCCATGCATAGTTTATTATCAGCTGCTGACGGGACCGGGCGTTCATTGAAATATGAAAAGTGTTTAACACCTGTTTTATCTGAGCCTCCCGCCGCCGTAAGCTGCATTGCGGGTTATGGAGGGAGAGAGAGAGAGAGGAAGAGGAAGAGAGATAGAGAGAGAGGGTCAGAGAGTTTGTAGTAGAGGGCGAGAGAGAGAATTTATAACGCTTTAATGAGGGAAATCAATTGACAAACTGTACGGCGCCATTTTTGGAGCAGAAATTAATGTGACACACGGTGAGCTTTAGCAGTTTCGTATCAGATTTTTGGATCCGGCTGTAACAATTGGAGTGATTCAATTTGGCACGTGCCAGCTGGGCGGAAATACACATCTCTCATTCACTATTTTTCGCCCCCACGTAGATTAACGCTGAACTCTTGGAAATTATACCTTTGAAAAGCCAGATCGAATCGAGAGGAAAATTGATGATTTAGCAAATGGAAATTAGGGAGGGTGTATAGATGCACGTAATTATGAAGCAGGTGGTAAAGACTAGCGATTAAAGACGGTCAAAATCTGTTTCACGGGGGATGTACCAGGATCACTACCCACTACCTTTCTTCTTTTTCATTTCATTAATTTTTCTTATATTATTTTTTTTACTTTCTTTTTCTAATTTTTTCTGTTTAATTTCATTAATGGTTTCCCACGCTATCTTACAAAATATTCCTTTCCTGGAACTGTGAATTGATACGTGTTGCAAGTAAAATACTACACCGATAAACTGCCAACTCAAGGTATGACTAATATTTTTCATTTCCATTGCTATTTTTTAAGTTTCGTACACATGATCAAATGTAATTTTAAAAATATACGTATATCATTTTTATTCCATCAGCAATGGCTAAAAAGGGTAATATAGAATGGGAAATTTTAAAGGTTACAACATCAATCGATGCAAAACAATTTTCCTGTGACTAACATCATCGTAAACCGATACGTAATATGCAAGGCAGCTTTTGATTTGAATTATAATCAATAAATGCTCATCAATAAGCATATTCGTTTGACCTATGAACTATGATTGGTGACACTTATCATTGAGCAAGAACTAAATGATTGAATCATTTTTAAAGAGAGGCTTATAAACGGTATTTTTTAAATTATTAGAGTGAAATAGAAAACAATTTATATTGCAGAACCAGAGCCTGGTCGTATCAAAAAGTATTTATTTAACGCCGGAGCTTTTCATAATGATGGTATAGGAGCTGAAATTTATTAAACCACCGAATTTTTTCGCGGTTCTTAAATATATTGTTACACACAAATTTTTTTGTGATTTTAATTATTTGAATAATGCTAGATAGTTTGGCGCACGTCATTGAAAATTTTGTCGAATATAAGAATACGTAATATTATGAATTATTAATTGAACTAATTGAGCTGTACAATATTACAATTAAGAGTATAAAAATATGACATTTCTTGCCATAGCTGACTATTTGGTTAAAATAATGTTAAATAATACCATTATATCACCAATAACCTGCTGAATATTGAAACTTTTATTTTTTTACCAGAGAGAAAGCTTTGGTGACACAACTCCCACACGGATTGCCAAAAAAATGAATATATGTCATAATTTTCACAGCAAGATCTACATTCACTGGCGCGAAAACTTTGATTAATTGAACCTTAAAACCCCTTAATAATAACAACGACAATTACAGAACCCCTAAATAAACTTGTTTATTAAACCAGAGAAATATTTATGTTATTTGAAAAAAGTTTTAAACTGATGATTTATGAATGACTCAATGTCAGAATGGAATAACTTTCCACGCATTAAATAATCATTCATGCAACTTGATAACTATAATGAATTAACATCAATATTTATTGCCAATGAGAGGAGCTGTCGAAATATTTTTTTACAAATCTTAAATTCAAGGGGTCAATCAAAAAAAAAATACGCTCGAAGAAATTATAAATATTACACGATATACTAGGAATAACAATTGGTTTTCGGTGAACTTTAAAGTAAATATTTCCTTTCAGGAAAGAAATGTTTAATATATAGGTATGTAGCAGTAAATTGATCGATTCAACTGGAGATTTTTAGACAATTTCAAAATCATTGCTACGCATAGAAAATAATTTGCTCCCTTTATTAAATATAAGGTTTTCAGGGAAGTCATTCGCAAGGTAATTTCATTTTTTCGCCTTCTCAAGCTAGATTTGAGTACGAACAAATCTACGAAGATGACTGGATTGAATTATAAGCACTTTATTGCATATAAATGTGCTTAATTTTACGCACAATGTTTTTATTTCACAACTTTTTTTTAATCCAACACAACAACTACGTGGTCAATGGAAATGGGAAACAAATATAAATGCTGTTGAAATGAGTGAGCATCTAGCAATAACAACAATCTAATGTATCACTTTGGCAATATAATCATCCAATACACAGATTCGATAAATATAAATATGGATATATTTAAAGGTATGACAAACATGAGTATACAATACAGATACAGTCATCACGTCGTCAAATCTAGTTGCATTAATAAACATTGAAAGAAATTATATCGAGCAATAAATTTTTGATAGAACACATTGATCAATATAATTGGTTTAATTCCCAATGGATGCCACTAGTTTTGAAGAAGTGATTGTACCTGTATTTTAAAGTCATATTTGTCACACCTTTAACTATGTCCATACTAATATTTATCGTACCTGTGAGTTGAATGATTATGTTCCTTAAGGGCATATAAATCGGAAAATATTTTAATAAGCTCACGAAACATAAGACTAATATACACAACACCTGTTATTACAATCATATTTATTATCGCCGTATCAAAATTTTGCGCAGAGAAAAAAAATGCTCCAAAACCGGATGATTGTTTATTTTTCCTGCCACAGTCTTCAAAACGCTTTACAACATTGAGAACAAAAACCATGTATGGATCACAATAGATAAACACCAAAACCGTGTCTCGTTTAAAAAAATTCCTCCAGAATGTGATGTAACTCTTGGTGCACTTAAAGCCCGAGATAAATTTACCCTTATTTTTGGAATTCCATGTTTGACCCAAAACATTTTACTCTCGCGCGATTAAGCCTTCATTCTACGGCAATATTTTTTATTAAAAAAATATAAAGACGCACTCACACACATATATATACATCCCTGTCTTGGGTTATGAATTGCGTGGTCGATAGGTATGTTTACACGGCCAGGCACATCGACCGATCGCAGAGGGATTGTGGAGGCGGGGTGGGGAATGGCACAAAGGCCTACACATTTTGTTAATCTGACATTAAAGCCTTGTAAAGTCTTGGGATGCGACGTGCTGGAGGTTGGATCCCGGCAGACCGATATCAATTCGGTGTATTTATGACTGACAGCGGCAATAATGCCGAGAGTAATGGAGAGGGAGAGGAGGGAGAGAACGGAAAGGATGGAGGGGTAAGGGAAAAGAGGGTGGGGAAATGGCAGCAATTTTTTTTGGAAGAGGGAAGGCAAGGAGAGGTGGAAGGGATGGGAGGAGAAGAAGAGGGTTCGACACTAGTTTCATTTATAACCGGGAGGAAAAGGGAATGAAGGGGTTTTCGGCACTTTGGCAAAAGGGATAGAAGGGAAGGGAAAACGAGATCTTTTTGAGTTGTGGGCGAGAGGAATTTGAAGAGGAGAGCACTCTTTAAGAGCCCTCTCTTCCATTGGCACCAATGCGTGATGAGGCGATGGCAGAAAAAAAACGAAACGAGAAAGCGGTATAAAACGAAAATATGGCTCGGAATAGTCTGTATGCGGAAGGCGATATTAATATGGCGATGAAATAATAGGAAGAGTTATGTGTGAGACACGCGAAATTGTCGGTACTTGGTCGGTATGCCTGTGTTCAAATTGTAGTTACCGATATGCGAGAAGTGAATTTTTGGACATTTTTCAGCAACACTTAGAGGTTGCTGAAGATCAAACGGGCGGAAAAGATGCAATGGGAGGAATTATTTATTAGAACAGATGAGAAAACCATATATATAAAAGTTCCCAATAGCTATGTTACTGTTGAGACACAGCAAATTAGCCAGGAATGCATAACATTTAGATTTTTTACATAATTAGAAGATACTAATTTTCCTATGAGCCCCTGCTTCCATGGGGAAATATACCTTATGTATTTTAAAACCATTGATCATTAAAAAACCAAAGACAAATAAGATTCACAAGAAATTAGTCCTAATTCTTTCCAAGAAATTTTTTTTATTTAACATATGAAATGTGTATGTTAAGTGTTACTATTCGCACGCCATTACGGTAATTATTGTTTAAAATGGCTATAAGTAGAAACAATTTCTAACTATTTTAACTTTAACAAGCAGTATATACATTTTCTCACAGTAAAATATCAAAGTGGAAAATAAAATTCAAAGATTAACGGGAAGGAATGAGATACAAATACTAAAGCTAGGCAAAATAGGGTGTGTAAAACAGAAGAGCAACGATTGGATAAAGGAATTGGCACGGGAAAGGGTCTTACGTTGGAATTCATTCAACTAATCATAAGTTTCATTGACCACTACAAAATAAAGCAATCAAACTTTTGGTGTAAAATGCAGTTTCCGGATACAATATAAGCCACGTATAACCGTGAGTACCTTCATGATAGCTATATGCAATAAAAATGTCATTATATCCTAATCGTGATCTTGGCAAGATTCCCTTTACATTGATTTCAAAGCACCTCTCTGTTTCTACCTAATCACCTCCACAACTCACCGTTAATTCATAATTGCACATAAGAACTAGTTTAAGCCTTCAATAATTGTAAAAACACCAGATATAAGTTTCTGAGGAAGGTCCACAAGGGTTAACTTTTTACTTTTGTTTTCTGACCAATACCATTGTTGGAAACATTTAAAGCATTCTGCTTGTTCACTAGAGTTATAATGTGATCCGGCTGATTTCTAATCCTCATTGACGATCGTAAGAAATCTGGCTATGTAATCCCAAGGGCATATTAATTAGTTTTGGAAATAGTCGATGTGAGAACTGCATCAACAATTCATTGAATTGAATGACAAATGTCAATGAATCGTAACGGAAATGCCGGATAAACGCCGTGGCTTTGGTATGAATATGCCTTCTATATTATTTGAATCCGATCGAAAAAATATTCGATATAGCTTAAAACCTAGTATACCTGCAGGTACTTAGTATTGAGAACGGAATTTGGTGTAATTTTAACCATCCTAGATGATTTCACGCGTTCAATGTACTGATGAGGAACTGATATTTTCATTCAAGTCGTAACCCATGCCTACTTATATTTAAAGTTTACAAATCTACAGCAGAGAGCGGCAAAAAAACTGTTGGAAAATGTTTTTTTGACTTGATATTATAGCCAAAGATTACTATAGCCGCTAGGAGGATTACAAAAAATAAAGGTAGCATACAATTGATTACAAAAAAGAGGATTGCTTTGGGCAGCAAACAACTCTACCAACTCAGAAAACGCTTGGATTAATGAAAACTCAAAACAATTGTAGTTAACAACAATCCCTTAGATTGCAGCAAAAGTCTAATTTAGAGAGATGGACCGGAAGATAGATACATGAATTACATAATACCGCACACGTCTTCTACAGGGTTGACTTAAGAAGTCGGTTATATCCCAGCTTTGGCTAAAAAGAACCATTTAATTCACTGGGAGGACAACAAATATCAATCCCAATATCAGGCCAATGTGAGGATGAGGATGAGTGGATTAATCAAGTATTATATTAATTGAATCCCTATTAGCCCTACATTGAGGATGAGGTGCATCATTAATGGTGTAATTATATAGTATTATATGACAGAAATGGTGAGTAACTCAATGAAAATATCTAAATATGTCTCTTGACTCATTTTTTCACACGGTACGTTTGAAACCCCACCAAAACGGAATGTTTATTGTCATTCCGAAGCATTTACTGCGGTTACAATATGATATATTTTCAAAAATAGTTGAGAAAACACTCAAACTACAGACTGTTGATTTCTTGACGAGATCTGAGTGTAGGGAATGCCTCATTTTTGATATAAGGTCTCCCTGGAGTGCATACACGAACCATTTCCCATGTAAATTGGCTGGTATTATTTGGCAAATATCTCGGAAAGTAATGTAGTAAGGGGTTCAAATTTTGGTTTCAATGAAAGGGTGATATATTTTTCTTTAAGTTGAGACCAAATTCATTCATTTCTAGGTAAAATAATATTTCGCTCAAACTACCTTAAATGAGAACGTCTTCCAAGTAAAAACTCGGACATGATCACTTGATGAAGATAATTATGAGAATAAATGAGATATTCTTGCTTTTTTTCCGCAAGAGACGGGAGAAAAAGTTCATAGTAGAGACTTATAAGAGGTGAATTACAAGAAAATGCGACATCTCAACAGAACATGCATTTAACATCCAGCTAAGGCAATTCTTATTCATAGATAATGTGAGTATAACGCTGAGAATGAATAAAACTCACATCGTAACTAATGTAGCACGTAAAATGGACTATGCGTTTGACTGAGCCCAGTCTACATAAACCTTTCACAAAGCTATGTACGAATCAATATCGAAAACTTCCAGGAAACCTGTCAATGGGTTGCTCAACCGAGAATAATGGCGCCTCCGATGCGATTTAGTTCATCACTCAACACCTCTCCACGCTTCTATTTGGGGAACCTCATTTGAATCAATCAAGAAGGATGGGCTGAAAGATGCCGATTCGTGCAGGCGGAATAGATTCCGAGAAACCGGATTCGCAACGGGTCACGTCTCACCCAACGCCCAATTCGCCCATCAAAAGCGTAGTACACCCGCAACGGTTAAGGTTCCCACCCGATGCTCCATTGAGATGGGCAATAGGATTGGGGAAAAGAAAGCAAAGAGAAAGATAGGATTGAGATAGGGTTACCAACTGCAAGGCTTTCTCAACATGGAGATTTTGGGCTACAACGAGGAAAATCAGAGTGGGCATTTTTTCTGCAGTTGTTTAAAAGATTCAGCTGGTATACACGTAGTGACTGATCGGGTAAGTTTGATATAATAATTGTTGGCTATTTTCATTTAAATCATAACATTATTCTATATTATTCTAAGGTATAGTCTTTATACGTTATTTTATGCACAAAAATTATTTTATTAAATTCACTTTGTTCCACTGATAGATAAATGAAATAACTAGATAGTTTTGCGAAGACACAAAGACCTGGGGTTTTTGACTATGATGTAAAAAGGCGTATAAATTGGTTTTCCTTAGTGAAATTGAGAGTTTTTTTTCAGAAAACTCTTGTGTAACCGACGAAATACCTAAAAAAAAGCATTAAGTGAACTGAAGAATAAAATAATTTTGTTAATTCCAATGTTGAATCAATCAATTAATACACATTTATCTTTGTTAACTCCACTTTGGATTCAAAAATGGAGTTCAAGAAGTGCTTTTATTCTTCCTTGGTGGATAACTTCCTTAAAATCAAGCCTATAACCGTATCTTTTGCAGTGTGCACAGGTTACTGTCTTTTTTCTCGACTCTGGTCTGGATAAATTTTTCCGAGACCAAAACCTCGGAGGTGCACTGCGTCACCCGGAGTCTCAGGGTGAAAATGCCTCAGTTGGCAACCCTAGATGGAGAGGAAGGATGCAGGACTAGTGGAGGCAGTTTCGCCGAAAGGGTTAAGGCCTTTTGAAAGAAAATACAAATTAAGGAGAAGGATTTCATGGCAGTGGCCTTCCACCTCCTTAGCCTTGACCGCCGGAAGGATCGGCCGCAGTAATTGCTTCAGGAATAGGAAGAAAGATGGAGGAGTCGGAATGAGGTGATAGAATGCAGGGCGGGGGTGGAGAGAGGCGAGGTGAAAGGGAGGTAAATAAATAGAAAAGCGAAAGGGAGAGGGTGAGTGAGAGCAGCCGTTTCCGAATCCCATCAAATGAAAGGAGATAGGCGTGGCGGGAAATGGGCGTGGGAGATAGGGACGAATAGCACGGAAGGACGAGGATACTTCGCAAAATTTACCGCGTGGATTTCTGGTGTTCTGCTTTTTACATGGATTCTCACGTTTAGATGGTAGTGTGAACATTTATTTAGATTTTGTTCTTACTAAAATCCCCGCAAGGGAAGAGTTGCTTTATTGAACATGGTAGCAGGAAAAATAAAACAGTGCTATGCAATTTTATAACTACTAATCAAAGTATCTTTCCTTATGCAGCTATTGAAAGCTAAAATAACTTATTTATGGCGCGGGTTTACAAGTTGTTGTCTGTGTGGTCAAAAGTTAAGCAAACGCCAGGCAATTTGGTTCTAAATAGGGCTCATTGTGTCACTAACTGAGAGACACACTTTTATAGCAATATTTATGTTTGTGTTAATGTTTTGGAATAAAATACTAATGTGGAACATTGATTACTATTGATGCTAAAGCATAAATCTCCGCTGCTTTTATCAAATAAATATGATAATTATTCTAAAATATTTTACTCTTTAAAATTATGAAAAATAAATTTAAAACGTAATGGACGCATGTGTTCAACCAGAGGTTAAGTTGGCGTTTAATGGCTATTTACTGTTCTCCTTATCACGTGTGGAGTCATAGAATGACAATATTTCATAGGGCAATAACCAAGTAACATCCATTTTAAACTTTTCCATGTGCTTCCATCACAACTCTACAATATACCTTTAAAACTTGGATAGACCAGATTGTAATCAAATAACTATGTTTTGGAAAAGTTTTTAAGTACAAGTATCGCACTACAGAAAGGCAATAATTCAAAAGAATACTTGATCCGGACCGTGACACAATGGTGAGCTAATATTTCGCCAGAAAACGGGTGAAAAATACGTCACCCCTCAGAAATTACCTGATTCATTGGCCTTGAGGGAGCTCAGCTTTCATTACTATTGATCGTCATCAGTGATAAATGCCTTGTGTTAGAAGATAGTGATGAATGTCCCACGATCTGACAGTTTGTCATGCTATGGAATAGATTAACATGACTCGCGCTTTTTTCAACGCGATTCACCTAAGAAACATGCGGAGTGTAGTTGACAATAATTAATGAAATGGCATTACTCATGCCTTGTCGAGGCCAACATCATTGCGCCTTTAGTGTTTGCAGAGGGCGATGGTGATATGAATGGTTGACCCCACTGTGCTTCTTGCAGGATGCTTTACCACAGTGATAAAGTAGTACAACCATTAGTCAATACAGTGTTGCGCGTCCAGAAATATGCCCCAGTTGCCTTTGGGTCACTCATAGCAAGGTCAAGGTTTGCATCCTGTTGAAGACGATTGCTATGTATTAGTATACCACTAAACAAAGAATTTCTGTATGTGTTTGGAGTTTTATCTTGGAAACGGTACAACTAATATTGATGAAATGTTGGGATATATTAAATTCGAACAGATAAAAAGGATTTAGTCAGGTTTAATATTTGGTAAAAATAATTTTAAATTTAAAGAAATACTTTAAATAGTCAAATTTTTAGCATTGGTATCAAGGGGGCAACACATAAAATAATTTAAGTGAACAAAATGCAGATGAAACAGCATACCTAGAGCAACTTCAGGTGTTGATTATAAATTACAAAGTTACTTGGACTAATATATTTATTGAAAGTTATCATACAGATGTTTCAAATGTTTCCTTAACATCCTCCGAAAATAAACGGAATTTGAACTATACCGGGCTATCTCAGGCACAGTCACAAGGAGAAGGTAGTTTTCATGCTGCCAGATGTAGCAGCCAATACTTATTTCATCGTTAGTATGTACACATAGTGATATATTATCTTATTTTATGAGTAGGTATCATATTAATTGCCTTTCATAATTTTATAGTCCATTAATAGTATAATTGAGCTTCGCTGACGATCAGGTCGTCTGGGAGTAACTCAAATGAAATTTTTGCCTTCAAACTCTTTATAAACGGCTGAAGTGACAACAATGAGTATGTTTTGGATTTTCTTGGGTGTAACGTGATACTGAAATCAAATATAAAAATAGCCAATAAATCAAAAGGGCCAAGGAGTACAATGTTACACCCACAAATAACAAAAATGGAGAATACTTTCCTGATAATTCAGAAGTTTTGAATGTTAATATTTTTGTATTTTTGAATTTTTATGAAATTTTGAATGTAAATTTTAATAGAATATCTACAATTGCACTTATTTGCCTGCAATAAAACTTTCATGAGTGTATCACTTTTTAAATAATATTTATTGTGAAGTGCAGCTCAATCCCCTGGTACTAAAATCATATCCAATCAAGAAAAATTTTTACCAGATTTCGATATGCTCGTTCAGGGTTACTTGTTTCACGAGTGGCCAAGTTTTTTAGGATTTATATGGCAAATACAATCTGGTCAACTATGACTAAAATACTGAGATTTATATTTACGGCGTACGTAAACGATGTTCTCAATTCCTATGATATAAACCTATTCGTGATAAAGCCAAAGTCTAGCCAAAAGTCTAAAGGAAAAGTTACCAACCACACTCGTTGCGGGATGATCGATTTAATTGACTACGCCGCGCGCAGGTTCTAATTAATCGGACTCAAAATTGTCTTGCATGACTAAACCATTTAACTATCAAGGCATACTCTTTCCTATCCCTAGCTTATCCGGAAACAAGACTAGCCTAACATTAAAGGGAGCTGCCATACTCGAAAAAGAGAAAATAAATCAACCACCTGCATCGCTAAGAAACCCTATGTGCTCCATCTTATTGTTAGCACAGAAATTATACGTGCATAGTTAGTAGCTCGGTTCGCATATTTTGTGAATTGGCCGCTGATCTTTTATCTGCCATGTTCTCAGCATGTTTCTTCATGAAAACCTTGGCCAAGTTTTCATAGATTTTAAATACATTTTACATGATTTAAATATGTATCAGAGAAAAGACTAAATTGTTGATCACGGCCTAAATCTAAGCAATATCCAGAACCCTTCCTCAGCGGGAGAGAATCACAACTGAAGAGTGTCGCATTGGAGTTGAGTTGGTTTTACTAACCTTACCTTCCCATTCCTTTCCTTCCCACTGCTTCCTCACTTGGAGATAAGCTTACAGCTTGAGTGCGAGGTGGAGGTTGTAATCCTGCGGCGAGAGCCGAAACACCTGGAGTTGAGGGTAGAGGGTGTGACTAGGTGCGTGGTTGGTTTTTGAGGGAAGTGATAGGTTGGAAGGAAGTGAGGGAGGGAGGAGTAAGAGGAGGGGATACGGAGAAAGCTAGCGGAGGTTAAGCCCAGGAGTACAACTAGATTTTAGGATTGAAATATATGATTGTTCCCAATGGCGGAGCTTCATGATAGATGTGTCAGGTGGGAGGGCGCGAATGATTTTTACTTGGAAGCAGTCGTTGAAGGGGAGGTTATGAAAATTGGCGTGCTCCACTACAGGCAGTTCCAATTGTTGTGTCACGCTGCTCCCGTGGTTATTGATTCGTAAATTTCGTAAATTGAGAGGTGTGCTTGTGAGGCCAACGTAGAAGGCATGGCAGTGTTCACAGGTGAGGAGATAAATTACATTACTCGAGGAGCAGGTTCCCCGAGTAAGTATCTGATACGTTATATTTGTGACATGGGTCGTGAAAGTTCGGGAAAAAGGGTTGAGTGGGGGGGTGAGACAACGGGGCTTACTGCAAGGATTTGATCCAACGAGAGGGGGATTGGCCACACTTCCTTCAAGTGAGGTTTGTCGGATCTCGCGGATTCAGAGACTATTTTGGAGATTGGGAGGGCAACGAAAGGAGTGCACGGGAGGTCTTCAAATAAAAGAAGAAGTTGAGGGGGAGGAGGCGAGAATTGAGTGTGCTGTCCTAAGAAGGTTTTTCAGTGCAGCATCTAGACCCAGATGAAAAGTGGTTGCAAAGATTTGTTCATCAGGAGAAAGATGATCGTCCGGTTGAGGCATGGAGGGCGGTCTCCTTGAGGGCTCAACCGCCCTGAAGAACTGTTCTCTCACCAGGGGGAGGGGATATCCCCGGCTCGCGAAGGCTGTTTCCAAGTCTTTCCAATAACAAAATTAATGAAAATCGTCGGAGCAAATACGGCGACCTCGACGTATAGACTGATAATCTATAAGAATTCAATGACAAATTACAATAGAATATCTACATACATCTATGGGTAAGAAAATGAGACCATTCAAATATAATGGACATAAATCTACGACTACATATTACTCCGCAAGCCTACTAAAGGGAGTGGGGTGAATTACCACCAAGATGCAATGTAAAGCATCAGTGTCTTTAGCCAACATGTGCTACCATTGGTACACTACTAATGCCACATAAAATATTAATTCTAGAATACATGCATACCTAAAAATGTTTTGAGTGTTTCTCGCTAAATATCTCCATGCCTTGTGCCAGTGTGCTGTGTGGTCAGTACATGAAGATTTTAAGCAAAATATTTAGGAATTAAGCACAAAGAAAATAGAAAAGTGGTATGGAGAGTTGCAGCAAACCAGTCTTTGGATAAATGACTGCCAATGGAAAAGCAGGGCATTTATGGGAAGAATCCCAAAAAAAATTTTGTCCGTTTGTTAAGAATTTTATTGATTTTCATTTCATTGGTAGGGGTAAAATCTACCCTAGCGGGACTCGATCCGGCGACCATTGGGCTGGAAGAAGAGGACTTAAACTTTCCCCATCTTATGCTGGCAGTTTCATAATTCATTAGTTCATTTTAAATCACCTGTTAAAACACCAAATTTATCGCTTTTTCATTCACTGTAGTTATTAGTTTCTGTTAATCTAAGGATTATATCTATAGGTCTCAAAATGACGATGCATCAAGTGACAAAAATCACAACATAATGCTCGTGTTGATCAATAGGCATATATTGATAATTTTCTGTCAGTAGATAACTTTTTTATCACTGTTCGCCAAT
This sequence comes from Ceriagrion tenellum, assembly GCA_963169105.1. Taxonomy (NCBI): domain Eukaryota; kingdom Metazoa; phylum Arthropoda; class Insecta; order Odonata; family Coenagrionidae; genus Ceriagrion; species Ceriagrion tenellum. Next base: position 96,661,437 of record OY720636.1, read on the forward strand.
ATTTTACTATCCTCCTGCCAGAAAGGATTTAGCTGCGCACTTAGTCAATTTCAAAAACAATGGTGCAGCCCTTGCTGCTTTTCAGCTCTCTCTGCGTTCCCTGCGTTAGTAGGTAAGCCCTGAACCTATTGGTGGTCTTTGAAAACATGAGAAAAGAGGGAAAAGAAACCGGAGGAAATGGCAAAAAATTGCGTCGTTTTGCCATTCGAAAGGGGGCAAGAAAGAAACATGCCTGAAATATGTTGTCGCAGTACTAACAGCCTAATGGCCTAATCACTCATTTCCAGGCCAAATGACAAGTGCTACTCTATTGGGTGCTTATATGGGCCTGCCTCTGGCCCCAGATGGAGAGCCCCGGATGGATAGGGGCAATTTGTTCCAAGGCTGACACGCGGAGATAAAAAGTGATTTATTAACCGTCGCGATACGACGAATCGAGACGTGCAAGTCATTCACTCCCGTGAAAATCCAGGGGATGAATCGTCCAAACAAGAACTGGGGAAACAAGTAAACTGTTTCGTTAACCGTACGAAACTCAAGCGTAACAGACATCCGATGAATTACCTATACGGTCCTCCCCTGCATGAATACAAAGAGTGGGATTTGACGTTCTACAGGGACGGAAAAATACTAAATTCTGATAATATTTTTGCAACGTTCCTTTGCGCAAACGCTAACCTTCAATATTAGATGAAAAGCGTTACTCAATATCTTCAGATACAGTCAAATATCTTGGAATTACCTTAAATTCTGATATATCTTGGAGAGCGCACAGACAAAACTGTGCGGTACAGCAGTTAACATCCAAGGTTTTGTTAAGCATATAATTGGAAGACCTTCGGATGTAAAAATAAAAGAGAGAAGATACTTCACTCTGGTTAGGCCACACCTTGAATGTGACGCGAGAATTTGGGACCATGGTTATAAATATTAAACCAAATAAATTTAAAGTATACAAAGAAAAGCTGCACGCTTTGTTAAAAACTACTTCAAGCAAATATACAGTGCCTCACAACTTTTAGAGGGATTATGGTGGGAGACCCTAGAGACTCGAAGTATACACGCTACGCTTAGATTGCTTGGGAATTTCAGGTAGGTTTCTTTCAGAGTGACTCAGAAAATATTACTATGACGCCTAACTACATCTTATCTCGAACAGAAGCGATTAAATAAGAGATATACAATGCCGAACAGATAGATACAAAAAAATCGTTGGATTGGATTAGATATTTGGGGAGGCGACCGACAGCTAAGGTAATTTGCGCTAGGGGATAGGTAAGGGAGGAAGGGTGAATAGAAACCCGGCGTTGGTATTAGCCTGTTCTTAACTATAGGCGCCAAGGGGAACATGGGTAAACGTCTCATCTGACAGACGGAGTACTGTACTTAAAGTACACAAGACGCTCAAGTAGGGATCAGGGTTCCTCTGAAAAACATCCTCCTCTGCAGGGATTTGAACCCTGGCCGTTCGTATGGTTAGCCAGTACTCCACCACACCAAGCCGATGCCTAATAACTCGTTCTTTTCGCGCACAATAAGTGGCCACAATAAAAACTGAGCTCCACTGAACACACTCTCTTAATACACGTCATCATTTCACCTCCCTAAACCTTGTATCTTTACACAGCTGGTGTCCTAACATCCCCTGCTAAACGCCCATACGGCGGCTCGCAGGGTAGTATGAAGATATAGTTACCCTTCCATAAGTTTAAAACCTCAAGACAAAGGTAAATTCAAATATAGGGTAATTTATTAGTGCTTACTGTGAAATAGACATACAGAAATAGAAAAAAGTAAAAATAGGAAATGATTTTATGTCAGCAAAGCTTCAGATAAAATCACTGAGCAGCGCGTGACTATGGGATCCAAAAAATTCAGGTGAAACGGAGCCAGTTTTACAGTGTCTAGCTATTGTTCACTGTAAGGTGACGATATCTATAGATCAATTTTTAAATTTAATACGCACCAAGGGTTGATAAGGTGTTTTCTAAGAGCATAGTATCTCTAAGCCTAAGAGTTTTCACCGAGAATCGTTGATTTTTCTATCTGCACCCACTGCATGGGGCAAAAATTTTCCACTTTTTTAAACTATGCTAGTAGTAATAAGTAATTGTATTGCTAATATTCAAATATTAAACGATTGGTTGATAGATTCAGTTTCCTCAGTAAAACATTCATTGAAAAAGATAGTTTAGTACAGGAGATATAAAAATCCTCAAAAAAATTACTTCTTCTTCACCCCGGATTACGGTACGTAAAATAATGCATTCCGTACCGAATATCCACTTGTACATAGTTATACAGGAATTAAGCAGATGAGATCTTTTAATCAACTTCTGGTATCTAATTCGACCAGAGTGTCAATGCACGTAAAGAGACCGTTAAATTGAACAGTGATGGGTATAAGAGTATTTTTAGTCAATTTAATCGTTCAAAATCACCATAGGTGATCATATATCTAACTAATAACACAATGGACTCAGAAAACCATCTAAGGAACAACAAGTCGAAGAAATAAAAATTTGCGAGACATAGACGTTCAATTCAATAAGACAGTATATGGATCACGTTTAGAATCAACCAGCTTCGCAAGTTGATTTATGCGATGAAGCATGCCATTATATTTATCCGGGCTTTCCTCATTAATTAGCGTTCTATATACTTGATAACTTAATGAAGGGAGTAGCTGGCGTTTTGTGTTCATCATATTTTCTTTTGCGGAAAAAATTATCCACTTCACGAGCCTAACACTTGTAGTTTGTTTATAAAATTTTCGTACAATGTAGCTTTTTAAAATAGAAACACTGCTGTCTTGCTTTTTTCCTTTAAATATTTCTAGTGCCGCAAACATTACGATACAAATATCTATGTTGTCAATGCATCATTTGCACTACTGACCAAATCAGAATGGTCGGTATCGCATTTTAATGCCTCCAGAACACCTATGTGCTATCGTTCTTCATGGTTATCAATCAATCAATCATCATTTATTAACGGGATTTACCCTTTTCAAATACATAAATAGGTACATTGTACAGTAAGAATACAATTTAAACATACAATTACCAAGACGGAAAAATATATTTATAATAATATATGTTACTGGTCTACTCATTGGTATAACTGCATTTGTCACTTTATAACTATATAACGATTCTTGATTATTTCAATAAACATAGAAAGAATGCATACTGCTTCACATGGATATCACATATTATCAATTTACATTATATTAATTAAACAACATTTACGTAACTTTCTTCAACTCTCTTCTTTAAAAGCAGTTTAACTCTTCTTTAGTCATCTCTCTCTCCCTCACCTATAATCCGAGAGCTTCGCCCTATTGACTCCCCCCCCCCTCTCACCACTCACTCCATACTCTTTCACCGTCTCAATACCCATTTCCACGATTGCACTTTAATCATTCTCCTCTCCGCGGTCCCTCTCATCCCTCCTTCTCTTGGTCCATTAATCTCGGCGAAATAACGATTGCATGATTAGGTACAGTGGCGTGTCGCGGGTGGGCGGCGACAAGCCGGATGGACCGCGCTGAGTGCAGGCGAAAGTGAAGCCGGCGTCATTTGCGGCGTTTTGGGAGGATGCTTTTTAGGAGTGGGTGAGGGGACGGGAGGGAGAGTGGAGAACACGAGGAAGAGAAAGAGAGGGAGAGAGAGAGGGACTATGGGGGAGTGGGGTTAGAGGTGGGAGAGGAATGAATAACGGCTGCGGCTTAAATAGGGGTATAGGCTAGATATACCCTCATCCCGGGCCATAGTTCTAAATTTTTTCAATGCCCGATAAAGGGAAAGGTTTTCGTTCGCTATGGTAGCTTTTTGTGCTTTTCATTGACTCTATTGTCAATAGCTGGCTGTCAAGAAGCATAAATAAGCTTAGGTAATTTTTTTAGGCTTAAGTACTTCATTTAACGCAGTGGATCGTCGCGATTCAACCTATTTACAATCTATAACTACCTTCATGATTGACATTCTTCGAACAAAAGAGAATAAAAACTCATAATTTTCATAATTTCTGCTGCAAAATGCATAATTGCACCAAAATGTACCTAGACCCTACTCTATGACTGTCATCAACCAGGTATTTGGGTGCTCCATTGCTGAAAAATAAGATTAACGACCAGTGATGAAGTAAGTATGCTGATATTAGTTAACGTTGCCATTTCTGGTATTTTTGTATCGTTGCTGACGTTTCAGTAGATGAGTCGTCCATCATTTTCAGAGCTGATTGTCTTCATTGTTGAATTTTCCAGTATATGTATTATAATTATGCAGTAGATGCTACTGGTAATTCACCGTCTATCACAGACACTTGAGTAGGCTTTCAGGTTATTAGGCATCCTTTACATTAGCATCTGCTTACTTCTTGCCCCGTTAACTGCTTCCTGGTAATTGTCCTCCAACACCCAATTTTCCTTCGCCAAGTTATTCTTAATAGAGGTAACTTAACGAGTCACTCTTGTTAAACCTTCTAATATAACTGATGAACAATAATTAATTTTAGCTATAATTATCTTAACTTAACATCTATAACCTAACTATTTACACAATTATTTTTCCAACTTAGGCTTAAGCACATTAGTGTCATGAATGACCATAAAGTATTGAAATATAAATCGGATAAAAAATAAGTGGTGATACAGTACAAAGTGTTAATTGTTCGTTACGGAACAAAGTACTCATCCATTGTTCTAGCTGATACCTTTCCTCCCTCACGGTTCCAAGATCTTCTCTGCTTACAATTCCTTCCGTCAATTATACGAGGATACGTCTGCCTAGACACTGGTGATATATCAATTCACTGAGCTGGTTTCCCTAAATACGCCTGAAACTGAGCATTTAAGAGCAATAAAACGCAGCTTACGGAAGGTTTTTAGAAAAACTTGCATTTCTCTACCCTATGAGTGAACATTTTTTATAAAATTTAATTTTCTAAGTAGTTATAATTCCTGCAACTAACAGTATTCTGCTGAATTCGATTTCAACTGTGAGAGTATCTTCAAAACATCGATTTATTTTTGATGATTTAAATGTAAACCGTATATTACTCGTATGAATGGGTTTGTTTTCCTAGTAATTTATCGACATAGAAGTAGTAATGTAGTCAGGAGGTAGTTTTAGAGGTGTTAGTAGGTAGTTGTAGTAGGGTCACAACTAGAAGTAATTCCTCAATGCTTTATTTTCTTGCTCATCGCACAACAAATTCAGTGATTCATTTGTTGTTGCATCAACCAAAGTATGGAACTCGTTGCCAGAAAATGTTAAAAACACGAAATCAATTGAAAATTTTAAAGGTAAACTTTATGATTTCTTTCTAAAATATGTAACAGCACCTTGGTTGTATTCTATACACACATATACTGTTTGACTATTCTTATTGTGTCATACATGAACATGCATGTGTGCATGCAAATATTTAAATTTTTTGCTGTTAAGAGCCTGTATCCATGGCGATTAATAAATTATTTACTTTACTTTACTTTAGTTCGAAGAAACTTGGATGGTTGAGCAGGAATGATGGCAGACACGAGACGTCTGGAGTCCAGACAGTAGTTGTCCGCACTGGATCGAGACGAAAGACGGAATATCACTTGGTAGCGGGGGACAAAGCAGCAGGATGAATGTTTTGGCGTTCTGGATGGCTTCACTTCCTCCCGCCCCTCCAACCCCTTCCCCACAATCTCTCGGCAACAGACGAAGGAACAAGTACACAACCATCGTGCGGCGCGGAGAATCTTTCCTCGGCTGCCGCGGGCGGGGAAGGAGAGACGGCTCACCCAAGTGGAAATCCTGGATGGCCGCTTTTCAGCGTGTGGCGGCGACGGTGTGGATCTGAGGGGTACGGCTGGAAGTGGAGGAGATTGTTCTGAGGGAGGAGGGGATGAGGGCCGCATTGGTTGCAGTTGTAGGCAGTGGGATGAGAGCTCAAACGTTTACGAGCGCAGGAAAGCGCGGGTGTATTTTGCGACCATGGATTATAGATTGGGCCCGCATTGAGGAAGAAAGAACGTGAAGTACCCACAGTACAGTCTCGATTTCCCGAGGTTCCGCATTATCTCGAGACACAGATTCTTATGCAGACACTGCTAGATGAGCTAAAGCTAGGCCAATGAAGTTTAGTTCATGCATACGAAAGCCATAACTCTGAAAAATAATCATTGTTCATTTACTCAGTGATTCACTGCATTATTATATCAATAAAAGGGATTATGAATTATAACAAAACGTTGATCTTATCGATATCACAATGAATTAATGCAGTACACTTTTCCGCAAAATTCCACCCTTGTTCAAGTCACCTCAGATAATTTAGACTACTCTTTACGACACTCGAAAATCCTTGATGCCCCTAAGGAGACTGGGTCACTACGAGATTATGTCGGAATAAAGTGGCAATTTCTTGGTTATTGTACATGTATGGCTGACAGCTGAGTCTATTTGTGCCACTGAGATTAGTTGGGTCACTCAATTAGGAAAGATTATTTAAAGGGAATGAAGGAAGAGTGGTATAAAAAAACCCCGGTGCGGGAAACGACTTGCTGTCAAAGAATGGCTCCAAGGGGCCCGCAGGTTTACGTCCAAATCGACGGAGCTGCACTTTTTATGCCTTGAAAATACGTCTTAGCATGGTCTTCGGATGAAATAGAAAAATAAATGGGCTAATTTTCTCTGGTTGGTTCATTCCACGAAAACGTCGCGAGGGTTTGGGTCAAGGGACAGAAAGTTTAAACCCGTAAAATTTATAAAATACTAAGGAAAGCCGTACGAATCGTTAGAACTGAGGCGAGAGCATATAGTGATTCATACCTATTATAGGGATTAGGTTCGGAGTCGCTAGAGACTCGGAGGCTACACGATAGGCTAAGTTTGGTATGCTTGAGAAATTCAGAACAGGTGTGTTTCAGAGCAGCACAGAGAATATCGTTTTATCGCTGCATTACATATCTAGATCCGATGGAAGCGACCAACTAAGAAAGATACATTTCCGAACAAATAGGTGCAAACATTCGTTCTTTCCACTTACAATGCTTGACCATAATAAAATTAATGCTGCCCTTCATTCAATTGTTTTTGCTCTTCACCATTTCATCTCCCAAGACCTTATCCTCTGTACCATTACATCATTACCGCCACACCAATCGGGTCTCCGTATCATGAGTTGATGAACAATTATTAAAGTTAAACGAAAACCTTCTGTCGAAAATAGTGCGCCATGAATGTGATTGACTGTGTTTCAATGTTTTTCTCAGTAATTTTAAAATGTCAAATTACATTGCAATAACTTCTATAAAACCGCAAAGAACCTTCGGCTCTGAAAATGTCTCCAGCGTATGGCGTGATGCTAATATATATTTAAGTTAAAGTGTCAAATATGTATTTTAACTTCAACACAGATAAGTTACTTGTGAACTCAGAACTGAAAACCCCCTCATTTAGGCAATCTTTGTGGGAAAAATCATATTTATAGTCTTTCGTTGACTTATTATTATCAAAACAAATATAAGAGGGTTGACCAAGAATAAATACCTTGATTAATATAAAAAAATTGCACTAATAACAGAAAAAAGTGAGTTGGAACGGTCATCTAGATACTCATCTCAGTTAGTTGCTACCCATCATCAGGTTATCATGACGGTACTGCATAATGCATCTGAGTACACTTATTGTGAACGGGCCACCGCATGCGCGACGGGGCTCGAACACTATTTGAATTATGGCGTGGATTCTTGCCCTTGGTGTCGAGGATCAAATAATCACAGAGAGGTTTTGAAAGGAAAGCGAATGTTTATTTTAATCAAGCATTTGATCATTAAGTGAAAGAAACCAAAAATGTTCGTCTCGAATAGCCAAACGAGAATATTACCACGTCTCGGGAAGGAGGGAAGTTGAGGGTACAAGCACAGGTGGATGGCGCTGCGGCGACGGCTGCACGGGCCGGATGGCCCGCGCCTCGACTCCTCCTCTCGGCTACATGGCTTAGCCGAATTATAACAAAAGGATCCAACTGCCCCGCTGGGGCCTAATTGCCTTTTTGACAATCTCTCCGTGCGTTTATATTGGAAAACCGAAGACGGATATTTTCGGCAAGGTGACGACTGACGTCAAGAAACGTGAAAGGTTATACTTCCGAGACCGTTTCTCTTTGGCTATTCTGAGATCTACCGAATAACATACAAAAGAGAAATCTAGTAAAAGCATGCTTAACTAAAAGGGAAATCCAAATGTTTCCATCTTGAAGAGAGGGAAACTCGACCATCAATATCCGGGTCACAACACACTGACAATAATTATGGACTCTGCTGAGAAGGACTGCAAGAATAGGATCGCAAACACCAGTTTGACTCAAACTAACGACGTAAATGAACCTAAATTGCTTCGTAATTTCTCTTCTTTTTCAGTCCATTTCAAATTACGACATGTACTTTTCCACACTATTACTTTGGACGAATAATGGCCAGTTGCAAGAACATTTAGTAATGGAATCAATAGTAATTAGATCCGTAAAGTCATAGATCCCATAAAATATTCGGGTTGCAGGAACACATCTACTAGTAAGATAACTTATTTACCAATAGTCACTATCTTCAAATATTCGATCTAATCTTCTACCGCTGGATAACATACATGAAAGTTAAGCCTATGAGTAGTTATCATTGCTCATAATAATTAGCCAAGAGTAAGTTAACTGGACATCTGTCTCAAAACAACTCATTAATCGAGTAATTGAGTCTCCAAGCGGTTCGTTGACCACCCACCACCTTGGCTACTTATGGAACTCATAACAACATGCCAAAAGTTATGGAACCAATAAATTTATCGACTGTTAATGCAACACATATTGAATGATTTCCGTGGCTCATGGGTCCTATAACTTTACAGAATACATGTGTCGTTCCTGCAACTGGCCATTAGAGGTGATTAGTGACGAGAAAACCTGGCTCCATAACGAGTGAGGACTGGTACCGGCAGGGCATACACGCCGTAGTTAATCACTGGAAGGCAATTGACCTTGAAGGAGATCATGTGGAGAAACAGAATGAGTAGGTAAAACATCATGCTTTCGTATTTGAAAATTTCACTTTTTTTAGACTAAATAAGTTTTGAGAATAAAATGTGGGGCATTTATTTGTCAACCCTTGCATGCAATTGATTTCTGTTGGATATACCTATATAATCTATGTCGGTGGACGTTAGTACATGTTATTACATTTAGTAATTCCTTTGTTTACCACTTATGTATCCATGATACTGTTTACATAAATAAAAACTTCTGTTCTGATTGTAGCCGTCAAAAATTGTAGTTTCGGTTTTAGGGAGACTTTCGTTAAAGTTCAAGTATTTCACGATTGGCTCACTTCAACAAAATCCTTAAACAGTTTCAATTATTTAGTTTTCCTCAATTTCTCATATAATTTCATTCAAAATACAACTCAAAAACTCAGTGACCGGTTTAAGACCAATATCTTGATATTGACCGTGAATTTCTGATACCATGGCCAGTATCTAATATTTTTTTTGCGCGGATGATACTACACTACGTCATGTGTTAAATTGGATATTCACTTAAAAAATTAAAAAATCTTAGCAGGTAAACTTCATTATGTTTACTAAATGTTTTCGTTCAACTGCTTTAAGTTTAGAATAAACTCGAAAATGGACTCACGCGAGAAAAATCACTCTCAACTACCCCGACTTGCATCGACGGTCGAGACTCTTGGTGAAACTGAAACTGAGACTGAACGTCTGCGTTTCCTTTCACTCTTTTTGTTTCCATTTTTGGTTTGGTCGGATGGCACGCGGGACGACCGTCATTTGTTCGGCCAAGGCGCAGCTGAGCGTCACGCGCGTGCCCAACCGCTTCCCGTCTACCCCCACCCCAATCTTCCACCCGCCCCCACGCCACTACCACCTCACCAACCAGCCCCCGCCCATCGCCCCATCCGAATCCACCCCCACAACAATCACGAGCCACATCACCCGACCCTTCCCCTCTCCTTCGGCAAGAGGAGGCAAAAAATTACGATATGAAGCAGGTGGTAGGGAGCAGACAGGAGCCGGAGCAGGGAGAGGGATGAAAAAAAAGAGAAGCGCGTCACAAAATAGCGTAATTTTGCACTCATATGCATTTATGTATACATAGGTATATATATTTATGCGGTCCACATGTTCACGGCGCGATACGCATCAGGAGGTTAGATTTAGGAGTCAGAATCTCTAAATTAGAGCTTCCTCTCCTACCACCCGCTTCCCGCGCGTGGAATTTTCCTTTCTCAAGGCTGCCAGCTGAGCCAGCCTCTCCACTGACTCTTCCCCAGCTCCTCATGCGTGGACTTCTTTTAACATGGTTGGAGCTATTTTTGTTTATGTACTGATTGAAGGCTTGAAACTTCATAGACGTGTACTTATTATAAATGTATATAGACAAAAGAAAGAACATTTGCATGTTACCAATTTGGTTTACTGGCAATTTGACGCCATTTTAGACGTAACCTAACGGCACTGACACATATTTCGGAATCATAACATTACATATTTTTTATAACCGAAACAAAACGTTTTCTATTGATATAATGGTGGTCAATATGTATCAAGATAACATTCTGAGTAATTAAAAAAGTATTTGCATATGAGTTCTTCAAATGCCACGCCGTAAAACCAAGTCATAACAATGCTTGAATCAGGACAAAAGCTGTAAAATATAACTTTTGAGCAATTAATATTACTACACGCATTGTAATTTTGAAGATACTAACATATGCACTTAAGTGAAGTGTGGTCTAATTGTAAGACTTTTTTTTCAACTTATCTGAAAAGCTACCGAAATGACCCCTATATGACGAACGATTAGCGGTCCAACCACCTTAAGGTAGTTGGAGCTATGTATCATTTCACCTGGATATAAATGAATTCTTGTCTCATTTGAAAGAAACATGTCTCTTACCCTTCCATAGATAGCAAAACATCAGTCCCTTACCAAATTTCTTTTCAAGATATTGGCCAAAACATTTCAGCGATTTTACTTGGGAAATGGTACGCGTATGAACCACTGAGAGACATAAATGAATAAAACCGCAAACTCATTTATCTGATCTCATTGAAAAACTAAAAATAACCTGTGTACTTTCTCAAGAATTTTAAAAAACACGTCATACTCACTGCAGTAATTTTTCCAGTACTGCAGCAAAATCCTTTCGTTGCAAGATAAGAATTTTTAAACGTACCGCGTTAAAAAAAGAGCCAAGTGTATATTTGTTTTATATTCAATTTCTGAGATTTTCTCTCATGCATATTATTGCGCCATTAATAATAAAATATTTACTTCATACTGACAACAGCCGCTGAAATAATCGTAAGAATCGAATATAGTCTCCATTATGACTAGGGAAATATCTCGCGCCAGCTACCTCAAAACTCATTCCCTTCGCTCCCATTGCCTTGTCCTTGAAGACGCTCGTTAAATATTTCCATCGAAGGCCGCATCTCATCTACCATGAAGTTGGTCCGCGAAATCTCCTTGCCGTAAATGCAACGCGACCCCGTTCACTCGCCGGTTAAATGGGACGGCAGCATGGCCGCTTCGATAATGAGGCTGGGCGACACGGCGAAGTATCGACTGTGATAAGCGGATGTATAGCATCACATCACGACATTGGCCACAGCCAATGAAGAATTCCTTCAAAGAGTTTGTGGGAAAAGATATGTGATGAAAAAAATCTAAGAGTAGGTAAGAAAAGACGAACTTGTTGGATGAACCCTAGAACGGTAACGTTATTTTTTTTACCTATCCCGGTAACGGGGAGTGAAAAAACGCCCCAATCTTATAAATTCCATCTCTCAGGTACATCATATCGTGAATGGTCCTCTAGGATCTCATTATCTTCGTTTTGAAAAAAATATTACGAGAGCTAAAAAACGATTTGCGAAAGCTCCAAAAAAGTCGTCAAAAATTAATTAGTCTCGATCCAAAGACGTTTGCTGTTCCCTTGCGACGCAATATTTAAATTTACGTGGGATGTTTTTTCACCCCCGTTACCATTCTTGGGTTAATTTTACAATAAAATAACCTACTGAAAGCAATGACGAAAGGAGGAAGAAATGGGAAAAGGAAGATCGAGAAAATAAACATCAGTCCAAATATGAAGTGTCAAAGGGAAGAGCTATCCAAGAATGAAGCGATTAGTTGAGAGAAGAGTGAAATGAAGGATTGTGGTAAATTAATCAAACCGATTTCGACATAATGCGACACACACGCGATATACGATATTGTTGGATCTAATTGATCGAGCGAATCTCCTTCTCATTCGACACTACGGCAAGTGGGGGAACTCTCGATACGTGCCTACATGTCTTTTACGATGTAGACTACACTTTCAAAATAGTGCGATACCTAGTCGCAGAGCGCTATTCAATGACTTCCTCGCAGAGGAATGGATTTGGCAGCTGACTGCATCGAGGCCACGGCGGCTGGAGAGCAGGTGAATTTTATCGCGTGAGAAGGGACTGGATACACTTCACTGGGCATATCCCGAGTCTCCGAACGAGCACCCGAGTAAGACAGCGGGAGGCGGAGAAAGTAGAGGCATCTTGACGTCGAGAATCAAAGGCGACGAGTCACTTAGCGTTTGACGGTCGATTTCTGGCAGTAGGTTTGTGGATGGCGGGCAGGACTGAAGCAATGAATGAGGTTGTTAAGTTTGTCACCGTTTTCATTACATTTTCTTTCACTGGACGAAGTTATTAACGCAAGATAGAAATGCTTGCATAAAATGGGAGCTGTGACATAAGTCTGTTCATCAATTTGATCGGCAAGGTTAAAAAATTGCCTCCTCGGGTGCATGTGTTGTTTTCACTAATTTCCCTTGGTCAACAAATTTATACAAAAATGATCAAACGGCTTAGGGTATCGGTTGAAATCCAGGATATGAAAATGTTAATTTTTCACCCAATTGATAAATTTTACTGATTGAATATTTAAATTACCTCCTAAAATCAATACTTTATTCATGGGATCAAATTTACTGTTCCTATTTTATCCATCGCGCGATTCATATTCGGATGTTATATTTTTATGCCAAACTCAGCCATCCTTATGGATGATTAGGCATCGAAAAATTTGGTGATTTTCATATTGTAAATTCAGATGTTACTTTTATGGCTGTTAGTGACAGATCAAGTGCATGTCCTCGTAATATTTTTGCTAAGTATCTGTTGGAAAAAGAGCGTTGTTTCTGTCCAGAGATTTTCGTCAGCCAACGGCCAACGCCTACCAGTCTCTAAAACTGCTAAATTAAATCAATTATAACACGAAATCGTACTATAATTTATTCACACGATTAGGCCTTGCACACGATTAGGCAATGTTTTGCAATTTTACAAGGCTTACAATCAGGCAAAACAAATATTATTGCAAAGAACTTTTTATTTAAAGAGATACATTTTTAAGTGCGTTAAATTACAGATGTACCAATGAATTATATCTTATTAGAAGGTGATAAAATAAATGAGCATCTAAGCACAATCAACAGTCACAGATATATTCCTACATATTAATCTACACGCCAAATTTTCAATATATATATATATATATATATATATAGTATTGAGCTTAAATGTAAGATAAAAGTAAAAGCTTTCAGTTTTCTACACGAGGGTGGAGTTTTTCAATTGGTGATATCGGGTGAACTTCTAATTAAACCTACTAGCAATTTCATATGATGTTAGTAAATGATTTCCACTATGGTACGGAGGCTTCCACGGTGATTTGTTAAGTTCAGTTTATTCGGGTTTTTGCCGCGTTGATTTTTATTATATTTTAAGTTATCTGGGATGCAAGCAAGTCAGATTACGCCTCAAATGTTTAGAAAATAAATTATTTGCGACTCATGATTGTCATAATATAAGCTCACGGCAGGTTTCAGGAGTAATTTCTCCAACAAGTCAAAAATATGCCCAAACATCCATGACAGTATTTTACACAGCAAATATGCAAATAATAAACGATTTTATGAGCTCCTTCCGGCCGATCCATTCCCCGCTACACAATGCGCGCGTGCCATTGGGAAGTCTTGGCGCCTGACCTTGAAATCTCCCAGGGCCATCTTTCCCCCCAAGTGCTCTTCTCCCTTTCCCCTGAACTGCTTATCACTACAGACTAACATGCCCTACTCACGAACTTCGTAGATATCCCTCCCCTTCCGGTGAAAAGGAATGAATTAATTCTCACGGTGCACGCATGTATGTGGTTGATAGTTTTAACTCAATAGGACGCCAAAAATGTCATGATATTTGATTTTTAAGTGAATATCCTGAAAGTAAAATTAATTTTTTTTTATTTCCACACGAGGAAAATTTGGCTTCCATTTCTTTTCAGATCTATTTCACGGGTTATTTTTACAAACCAACTGTGAAATTATGAACGATAGTGATGTATCCAGGTATGGGCTAATCCAGGTATGGGCTCAAGATAAGCACATTTAATTATAAATATAAGGAATAAGATATACGCATTTTTACACACGCGTAACACGAGTCTTGATGCACATTATCTAAAATCATGTATGTTAATGTTTCATATAATTAATTTTGTTTAATACACTGTGATACGTTTTGCGAAATTAAATCAGTCAACAGATACATCCTAAGTATTGCTAATACTTACTACACCGGAAGGGAATATTCCCTTATACATAAACGGCAATCAATTTTACAATTTTTGAAATGAAAGATGAAACAGTAACACTCGAATTTCCAGTTTGTATTTCAATACGAACGACCACATTTGCAGCATCACACGATGATGACGTTGCAAATAATTTAAACCATGATTGGGACAAAGAAGGTAAAGTGTGCTGGGTGTTTCACCTTCATTCCCAACATTGATGGAGTTCCATCCCGTTAAGCCCGAGACTTTGAGTTCCACAATGTTTCTTAAGGCCGCTTTACACGGTGCATTTTATTGTCAAAACGAATGTATAATAATAATGTTAATAATGTCGTCTTTATTGAGCGATATTAGGCCTGTACAGTCCTCTCTTCCATATAACTCATTTCACAAACACCCATGTCCTGGGTAGATAATTTTCTACCCAGGCGGGACTCGAACCCGCGACCCTCGGGTTAGCAGGCGGGGACTTTACCCCGCCGCCACCGGGGCCGAATGTATCAAAGAATGTACAAGAAAATAAATGGAAATAGAGCAGGTTCTATTCCCCGTCAAGTCATTCCGACAATCATAAAATTTGCCACTGTTCACGGTACAATTTTCCCCATGAAGGCATTCATACATTCGTTTGCACAATAAAATGTACCGTGCTACCGTGCAAAGCGGCCTTTACAGTCACTCCTCCTCAATTGAACTATGCAATGCAACACGATATCTTTCAAAATATAGGCATTATGGATAAAGATGAACCGTCATTGAAAATATAAACTGACACCTGCTACCATACTTCAGCTCCTTAATGCGAAATAACATAGCCATATGAGTCGTGATTCCAATAATACGCATTCCAGCAGAGGAAAGAGAACCTTCTCGATTGGTTAAGGATTTA
Source organism: Ceriagrion tenellum (assembly GCA_963169105.1). NCBI lineage: Eukaryota > Metazoa > Arthropoda > Insecta > Odonata > Coenagrionidae > Ceriagrion > Ceriagrion tenellum. The sequence continues at coordinate 96,677,002 of OY720636.1, forward strand.
GTACCTAAGGTATTATGAACGCATAGTTTAGGCTCAGAAAAAGCAAGTTTTATTCCATAAAATTAACCAAATGTGTAGCTGAATGTGAAGTGGAGTAGACCTGATAGTGTAAATAGAGAAATACGCTAGGGAAAAAAGAAGATATCAAGAGTGTTAGATCAGGACCAATATTTAAAAAAACAGAGATATTACGAAAAATTGGAGGGGCAAATTTATCAGCTGGACAAACAAACTTTACTATGGATAACATTGCTATAATCTACTTTGAGGAACGGGAGTAGGTAACGCATCCAAGAGAACATGATATAGAATGAACGAAGCCATTCGCAGTGTTTTTGGACTGCTTGGATCTTGTTATTTATTACTTCCTCGGGAGAAGATATTTCTGAGAATGAAGTCGTAGACGCCGTCACCTTATTTTCAACGTTTTGCAATTGAGTCAGTTACAAATAAATGAATCAAAACATAGTTACTCTAAATCCTCATGAAGAAAAATAAATTTACTAAACTTTGGCAAACGAGGCATCAACATCGTCTTCATCTACATCTACATATCCCCCTGCACTCCGCCACATGGGCATGTGGTAGGGGGTATTGAGACAACAGCCGTGTTAAAATGTAACGGAAGGCGAAATGGTGACGTGTATTCTGGGAGAGTATTTAATGGAGCTCAGTTTTTATTGTGGTCGATTATTGTGAGAGAAAAGAACGAGTTGTTGTACCTATCTGATCGGCCATGTATTTCCCATATTTTATCACTTATATCAGACCTAAAGGTGTAGTGATGCATCGTGATGACCTTTTCTATGTCACTCTGAAACACACTAGTTCTGAATTTCTCATGCGAGCTAAGCCTAGCATGTACCACCCGAATCTTTAGGGGCACCTTATCATACAGAAAATCATATATTTTACCATCTATTACTTCATACCAAGAGTAAAATTTTTCTGAAGAATTCAAATAATGAATTAAATGCTCATCCAACTAGAGAAAAATTACAAAAGAGAAGTGTCACTATTAAAATAAATTACCTCATGCCAAGGTGAAACTTTCATTTCAGCGTCCGGACAAACTCGTCGATCTACCTTTGGTGCTGTGTGATATCACTGGGCAAAAAACGTTGAAATGAAAGTAATTGGTTCTCTGAAACTGAAATAAACGGTTATACAAGCACAAGAAAGACTAGGAATGGCAGTCATACGTATTAGTGTCCTAAATAAGAGTTTTTGCGCAATAACACAAACAAATTCACGAGATCACCAGCAGTGCTAAGAAGAGAATTACGGAAAAGTCGTAGAAGAGGTCAAGAGGAAGAAGAGAGTACGGCATTTTTTGGATCGAGATGAAGCGGCGATAAAAGGCGAGAAATACTGGAGGTAAAAGAGGCCTAAAGGAGGCGATTAACTCGGGCCAAATTTCTGTGGAAGGAGACCCGAGGGCCATTGGATGCTGGGAAGGCGGTGCGTGGAAATGGTCCAGCCTCACAAACGAGGGACCCGTCTTGATCCCAAATCTCTCTCCCAAAGAGTTCTTCCACAAGAAACGGTCAAGAAAGAGCTGGGACTAAGGAGAGTAATAAAAACCTTATCTTCTCAGCTCTCTCTCTCATATCCTACTTGGCACGTTCGTTCTCTCTGTACCATTCAACTAACAATCTTACATGTTCCCATGCTACTTCGGCTCCATTACGACAAAAAAAGATGTTTTAAAGCTTGTTTAAGTGAAATATCATTTCACCTTGAAATCAATTAATTCGGTCTCATTTTAAAGAAAAATGTCTCATTCATCTAAAGATACCAAAATATCTGCCACTTACCCAACTACTTTCACGGAGTTTAAATGAAAAATATCTGGTCATTTATATGGGAAATGTTACTTGTTTGTTCTCCAGAGATATATGATTTAAAAAAATGAGGAATAGACAACACAAACAACACAAAAATTTGTGTAGTTTGCATGCTTTATCAAACGTTTTATGAAAATAAATCAAATTGCTACAGTAGTAACTTCTTTAGGCTCACAGAATACGTTCCGTAGTGAAGGAGTATTAGACGTACCCCGAGAAAAAATGAGTTAAGTCAACGAAATATAGATATTATTATTAAATTATTTCGGATTGCAGTCATATCTATCATTGGTCGTTTAACCCTAAGTTTGGTTGACTGCCGCCCTCCACCCTTACACTTCCCTATCTAATGCTGATTTCCCTACCTCCTGGTATCTCTTTCTATGTACTTTCCTCTTTATTCAGTCATATAAAATTATTTAATTGCACCATTAATAATGAGATGTTATGCTCAATTTTCCTACACATGGTAAAATTAAAACGCTTTATTCGAATATGATATCCATTATGACTAGAGAACTATCTCGCTCAAGATACCTTAATAGTTATTCTCTCCACACCATGATCGTGTAGAAGTACACGGCGAAGCTTGGCTTTAATATGAACTGTGCGACGAAAAATTAAAACTGCATCCCTGAAAACTGTTAGCTATTGAAATTTTGAAAGAGATATTTCTCAAAGATTATCAGTGCATGGGGAATCGGTATGGTGAGGTAGTTAGAATACTGGATACCCGTACGGATGACTAGGGTTTTCATTCCGACGGAGTTGGATATTTTTAAGGAAAGACCTGATCCATACTTGGATGTCTTGTGGAGGGCACCTCTAGTCCAGCCCTCCTTCTCTCGGATGAGGCGGTCCCCTTAAAGTCTTTCCTTAAGAACAGGCTATTAGTTAATACCCATGTCGGGTTTCTCTCCGCCCTTCCTCCACTCCCCAAAGAGTCCTACACCCTTACCTACCTACCCATCTGACCTCGATGGCGCTAATGACCTCAGTAGTCGGTCGCCTCTTAAATAACCAACCAGCCATCGGTTCATCGATAAAAATTGTCTACATAGCGTTTTGTGCTGTTAAGGCGAAGTAACAGTTCATTTCAAAACACGCAACAGTTGGAATTCATTCATTTTAAATATTCTACCGGTTAAAATAGGTTTTGTTGAATTTCACAAAATCTCCTCCCGGTTATTTTCCCTTTTGGAACCTATCTCACTCTAGTGTATTATTTTTTGCCTTAGCATACGATCTACCATTCTTTATCTTGTCCATGAAACCTATTTTCTTCCATTCTATTCTGCGCTTACGTTTGCCCAACATCCCTCCCTCTATCACATTCTTGAGAAACCTATCACCCCTTATTACATCCTATAGCCACCTACTCTCCTGATCCCGAAATTCTTGCAGAATTTTCCTTTGAAAATCTGGATCGGCAGAGTAGGTGGCTAGAGGATGTAGAAGGGTCCGACTAACTTCAAATAAAATAATGTAATAATATATTAGTATGGGAGGGATGCAGTCAACCAATCTTAGAATCGAATGGTCGATAATTGAGATTTTTATTGTTTCCTATAATGAGTTAAGAAGAAGGAGCTCACAATGAAAGTAACAAAACTTTTTGCTCATTCTATCGTGAATAATTTAGTTTTCCCGATCAATACCGAAATTATTTTGAGAAGAGGATGGAGAATGAGCTCGTTGTCGAATTGAGCCTGATTTTAGTTAATGGTTCAACAACCACCGCTCTTCATGTTATTTGAGGACTGAGTTTTCCAATTAAATTACATTCCTCATGACACTCAATAATTTGCAACTCAATACACAACACTCAATCACCACTCCACTGCAGCTAGTTCAACCCAGGCAATTTCAATCTGGGCATTGAAACTGGGCTCGCACGGCATGACTCGGATAAAAATCGGCACAAAAACAGATAATTTGACCCATGGTTGTTCGTTAATGATACACAAATGCCGTGTTTTGAATTTCAAAGAAAGTTGAGATTAGATGGAAGAATCACCACTATGAAATTCTCCATGCGATACATGAATGTGATCTGCCTGGGATTCATACTCAACCGAGTAAACTCATATTATTGTTCATTGATTTGGCCGTGGTTACTAAAACTACGTGGTTTTTTAATTATAATAATAATAAAGTATTCCATAGCATCATATATATTTTACAGTGACATTTATCCTAAATATAGGGTGTATAGGTACCGCTTTGGAGAACCTCCGTTTTAGGGTTACCGACTCTTTCATAATGAATGTAAATTAATTGCATGAGTTACAACATTAGTAACAATAACATTGTATTTGTGCTGGAATAGTTACAAAAGTGCTGGTAAATGAATAAGCACAGAGAATTAAACTTAGTAAAAAGTTTCATATCGTAAAGTTACTGAGTAAAAATGATACCGCTTTGTGACTCATGTTTTGCACGGAAACACTGTGAATCCGATTGTTAAACTGAAACAGCTGAGGCTGGTAATTTCCATAAGGTTTTATGCGAGTATTTTACCTTGGTGCATTTTAAAAATCATTTAAAAAAGAGGTTATTAAAACACGGTATGTTTCAAAACCATGTTTTAACTTCCAATTCCAATTTGAAAGAAACCCCTTGAATCCTCTATTGCATTTTATAAATAAAAACTACAATTGTCTAAAAACAGTGGGAATCAGTGGATCAGTAAAAAGGTTAATGTAATTAGTAATGTAAAATTCCCAATAGTTGTGTGTTTGTTTGTTGATGACCACTTTCATCGAAAAGACGAATGCATCACCTTTTGATTCGCTTTTGCGATAAATCCGTTTGTCCTTGAGTAAACCATGGCGAAAATAACGAAGTTAGTTTTCTGATTCGGCCACCGAGTCAGGCCTGAGATAAATGGATGTGAATTAGTGGTCAAATTCAGAGTAGAAAGGTTTAAATGAATTGAAAAATCAAAGACGAGGGCTCAAGTTAACCGATATCAGAGTTGGTTGATTAATCTAAGAGAGCCTATAGTAAAAAATACTACTTTTGTTAAACACAGAAAAAAATATCATTTTCATTATGGTTAGGCGAAGTTTCTTCATAGTGTTCCTGGTACCATGCGCCACATAGTCCTTGGTATTTCGCCGGTACTTAGGAAGAGTTTCGTGTGAGTGGGGAGAGGGGGGGGTCTGGACGCGAAAATTGGTTCCGAGCGGTGCAACACACACCCAATGAAACGACGAAGGAAACTTCTCTGCTCCATAGAACGAGCTTACGGAGAGTGTGTGTTTGTGCACGAGATTCTATGTGTGTGTTTTAGCGCCGTGCGGCGGGATATGCTGCCGTCGCTGGGTGCAGTGGCGCGCGAGAGAGGAAAGGAGCTGAGAGAGGGTGGGTGGCCCAAGTTGCAACACGAAGTAGTCTCCTGAGGATTTTGCCGGGCGCCTCGCACTGGCTATCTACGTTCATCACGCGGGCAATGGCGGCAAAACAGAAGGCGGAGGCAGCATTCTCAAATCGTGTTTGCCGGAAGTAGAGTGGAACGCGATTATGCATCCCACCGCGCGAAGGGGACGGCGACGGGTACGTATGAGGAGGCTTGGTTGGGGGTTAGTGTATGTAAAAGCCACCGGTATGAGTGTTTCGAGAACGTGAGGAACAAAGAGTATTTTTTTCCGCTCCGTTTATATTAATTGAAAAAAAGAAGAAAGAAAAAGGGATTGAATGCAAATGCCCAAACGCTCCATTTTGCGGGGGTTGCTCCATCTTGAGGCTGTGTTGTGGGGAGTGGGGGGCAGATACGGGGGAAAGACGGCCTTACTGCGGGGACTGAGAAACAGTTTCGGACGGTTACTGCCTTAATGAAGTTTCTTCTTCTTCCCCCTCGCCATTTTCTGGGCGATACAATGGACGCCTCGCTCTAACTCGGCAAGTTATCAAGACGCTCTCCGCCCGTCGCTTCGGTGGCACATTTATACGCGGGGCAATAGGTGGACAAGTCTTGGCTTCGCTTGCTTTACTTTACGCTTGTGATGTGAGTACATTTCTACATCTATATTGAGGTATGCGAGACACTTAAAGGTTTTGTGGCAGGAGTGTATCGATGGCTGCTAAGTAAACGAAATATATCTTGCGAAAATAAACCGTAAGCCATAATCGCTGTATAAATTGGGCGGAAAAATTTGCGAAAGTGGAAGAACTCATGCTATATTTGATGCATAATCACCGGGGAAGGAAGACGTTAGAAAATGTGTTATAAGTGGAAGAGTCCAATGAAAGAAAGCGATTCACCAAAAGAGGAGCCTGCTAAACGTCAATATCAGACGCTAACATTTAGGTAAATTTCATTTAAACACACATTGGAAGCATGCCATTAAATGGAAGTGAAGTCTGGACACAAACTGTAACACAGCAAAGGAAATTGAAAGTAACGGAGACATGGAATTATACATTAATGAAAAATATAAAAATGTACTGCGAAGAGTCGGAAAGACAATGAGCATGTAGAATTCTCCGACCATAAGGAAAGACTAATTTTTTGGACATACCTTTTTGTATAATAGTTTCGTACTTCTTTTGCTTCGCTTATAACCAGGCATTCCTTCATAGACGCTCATCCATTCTTCTGAGTACACATAATATTCCTCCTTTATGGAGTTTTTTCCATCAACTTTACCCATCACTTGTTTATTTTTTTCCAAATTTTGGGCCTAATTTTTCTCTAATTTTTCCAAGGTTTAAACCCCCAATTTCTCAACACGTCCTTGTCAACGATAGTGCAAACAGCTTTCATATTTCCCAGGATGGCAATGTAGATAAAAGACATGAATACAAAAAAACGAACTCGTGGCCAAAATAGTGACACAGATATAATCGTTGGAAAGCCTCAAAAAGTGCCATTTTACACATATTTTTCGCAATATTAGCACTCATACGCCATATATTTAAAATTAAGGAAGTTTGAGCGAAATATCATTTTACCTATAAATCAATGAATTTGGTCTCATTCTAAAGAAAAATATATCACCCTTCAATTGACACAAAAAATTCAACCCCTTACCACATTACTTTCCGAGATATTTTCCAGAAACTACCAGACCTTTTATATGGGAAATGGTATGTTTATGCACTCCAGAGAGACCGTTTATTAAAAATGAGGCATTTTCTACACTTAGATATCGTCAAAAAATCAACATCAACAGTATGTAGTTTGTGTGTGTTTTCTCAACTATTTTTGAAAATTAATCATATTGTAACCGCAGTAGACTCTTCGGGATCACAATAGTTCTTCCGGTTTGATGGACTTACAAATGTACCGCGTGAAATAAATGAGTCAAGTTAAAGACTTATTTAGATATTTTCATTTAATTACTTACAATTTCTCTCATGCAAAACTGTATTATTGCACCATAAATAATGCACTATTTAATCCATGTTACTCACAGCTGGTGAAAAAAACTTATGCACAATATGGTCTTTATAATGATAATGGAACTATCTCGCTCGCACTACCTTAAGAGACGTACTCAACTATAATGCATACCAATGGTTTTCTTTTGATCAACTGAGTACACGACGCTTGCAAATGAAGAAATTTTTATCCATATTTTTGGACTAAATTTTTTCCTAATTTTCCAAGGTTTCAACCCCTTCCAAGGGTTTGATCACTTTCCATAGTTCTTACCAATGTTTTAACGTGGAGACTTAACATCCAAAAGTACCGCTTTCCCTCACGCCATTTTTCTGCTATCATATATCAGTTTCAAAATTCGATTCATGTTCAGTGTTCCACATGGCCAAACTAACAAAGTTAAGTTTTCTTCACATTGCACCCATTTCTTGGGCATCTATGCCACAGTATTTCATCGCCTACTCATTCTTAGCTGTAGCGTTCCGTTGTACTTGAGGTAGACATTGCATTTACCTCCTAATGGTCGATCGCAGGCAACGGTAATCTGGCTCTTCAAGTAGTTCTTTGGAAGGGATCCAGGCTCAAGTAGATGAGTGCAAACGAGTCAAGGGTATTACTAGGCTTTGGTTCCTCTTCTGAAAGTGTTCCCAAAGCAGATCGGTAGAGCGCAGTAACCGTCATATAAGAAATCTTTACGTGGCGTGGATAGTGAGAAATCCAAGAGCAACATAATCCATTCCATCTTACTTCCAACAGTCACAGAATCGCCTCGGAGGCTAGTCACAGGGCGGCAGAAGCTGTATTGGATAGCAACGATGAAAATAACAATCTCCTCGATTGGGCTTTAAATGAGTTCCCCGAATCCACGCCGATTGCTTTAACCATTTGAATTTCGGAGGCTCTGAGAGGGGGATTTGGTATAAAAAATAAATTTTCTGTAACTATAAATTCAAATCAAGATCCTTCAAGTGGTTGTCTAGTGCTATCATACTGGTCCATGTGGATTTATTTTCACTGTAAATTTTATTCATAAGCGTGTATCCATTCACTCTTTGGTCAGAATAAAATTTTAACTCTAAATTTATTATTTCTGGGTTTTTGTTGGAGTAGCGCGTAAGCCGGAAAGACTTAAGCCCACAGTTTTCCAAAGCTCATGATCCAAATATTACACTCAAGTATATAATCCAACTTGCCTGACCAATGCGTTATCTTTCCTTTTTGCGTTCATACGGTGACCCAGTGAAATATTTAATTACAGATCCCTATAGATGTAAACGTGGATACACATTAAAGTTTTAAATAATTGAATAGATAAAAACTCTGTCACAAACAACCGGATAAACTTCACGTCGACACTGTACTGTGCGCATAGAGGACTACGATATGATGAGCAGAATAGCGATTCAGATGTCATAGGCAACGCTATTATTTTGATCCATTCCTATTGCCAATTAAGACCGCATGTTTATTAATTCAACTAGCAAAACAAATGAGACTGCAGTAAGACAAAAAACGCATCAAAAATTACTGAGAGTTCTGGTGCGCTGCACTAACTAAGATTTAAAAACAACCTACGTCTTAGCCTGAGATATTTATAGGAAAATTCATACCAAAATAAAAAGACATTTTAGACCTGCTATTGGCACTGCCTAGAATTTGCAATGCCTTGTAAGGAACAAAATTATTGCCTTATATAATGTGCTCGGTTAAATTTAAATTAAATACTACATAAAATTCAACAGCCATTCAAGACGAAAAAATAAGGAGAATAATTCGCTGCTATTTTTTTAAAATAATCTTCCAAAAACATCACTTAACACATTTTTCGTGTAACTCTTTCGACGGCCAAGCTCGAAAGCCAAGACGGCTTTATATCCTGGATACGATGAAAGATTAAAAGCATAAGTATAAATAAGAACGTCATGAATCGGAACTAGAAGGACTAGGATGGATGAGAGGGCATTACGATGAGAAAAAAATACCGTAAACCATGGAAGGGGAAAAAAAGGCCTGGAGTGGTTCCGCTTGAGAAATAATTGGCAAATCCATACGGAGAATAATGCGGAAGATGCGGAAATGGTCTTCTCTTTGTTTTCCGTGAACGAGCGGTAGGTGGGCGTTATGCGATGTAGGAGGAGAGACGTGAAAAAAAATTGCTCGAAATCGCATGAGAACGTCCCCTTTTTCCGGGGAAAAACTTTCGGTAGCCGAGCTCTCTGGAAAGGATTAGGGGGAAAGGAAGGAGAGTTTCCCTGCAGGGAGAGGCAAGGGGAAAGAGGGGAAAGAGAGAGAGAATGGACGTCCGGGATGGAAGGGAAACCGAGAAATGATTTGAAAGGACGGGAGAAAATCCAGTAGAAGGACGAAGAGAGAGGGATAGAGGGAGACGGAGATGGAACGGGTGGAGATTGCATGGCATATGCCGTTGAAGGAGGGAGATTAAGACGTTGAAAAGCATGCGAGAGAATGGGGCAGAGAATTAATGCGTAATCCTTGGACGAAGAGGAACACGTATTTAATAATTTTCCGCGAACCGTCCACTCTTCTTGTGTTCAAACCATAGATTAAGGGCGAAAATTGATGGCGGCTTGGAGCACATGAGTAAATACTGCTTTTTGGCGAATAAAAGATAATGCACTCTGCATGAATGTTACCAGGCCTTTGAAAATTTTATATTAAACATAATGGGTTCTACCATTAGTATCCATATTGAAAAGACTACTTAGTATTTTTTACAATCATATAATCTGTACGATGCGTTTCACAGCTTTACTGCATCGTCAGGTACAGTTGTTTTCATGTTTATTTATTTATTCTTGTAAAAAATTAATATTGAACAAAAAATTGTACCTGATGATACAGTAAAGCTGTTTATTATTTCGTAAAAATTAAATGACTGTAGAGAAGCGGGGAGAACTCATTTCAATATGGATTCTAAGGTCAAGTTCTTATTCAAACTGACGCCTGAATTTGTCAAGTTTATTTTCAATATGTTCTATCCTTTATCTTTCAATCACATGTGCTTTCATGAATCATTACGGCATCTCCAAAACTCATCATAATGTACCTATAGTTTTTTTCATATTAGCTTAAAGAGTCTTATTCCGTTAATACGGACGAGACTTTATTTTAAATGCTCTGTTGCAATCGTGCGATTTATTTACATATATACGTTTTTCTGGACCATCAAGACGCCAGTTGACTGTCAATAAACAATGGCGAAGTGTGCAGTTGTGTAGATATTGAACAAATAAAACCTATTTATGTTCGTAGACAATGACTTGGGGTTAGATTCATTGGAAAGCATTGAGTAGCATTGCTTATATAGTAGCTGGATATAGGATTCATTCATATTATCAATTTTCTTTAAAAAATCAAAAACAGGGATGTACAACCATTACTTGCGAGTTTATCACTCTGCTTTGTGCCAATTGTCATTTTCTAAATAAGGTAGCCATATGCGAGGGGAAAATATGAAACAGCAAGAGAGATTTTGAGAAAAACCGGAAGAATAACTCGGAGATCGTAAGGGAATGGGACGAGAGCGGCTAGAACACGCAGTATGTCAGGCAGAAAGAGATTAAGATGTTAAAAAGCTTGAGTGTGAAGGGAAAAGTTGAATGGACACGTAATCCTCGGACTGAGAAGCTCATTTATATATTTTATGCTTCTCTCACGATTTGTCCACTCCTCATGCATGCAAATCATAGATTAAGGACGAGAATGGACGGAGGCGTAGAGCAAAAGAATTACGATTTTAATGTTTTTGTGAATAATTATCCACCCAGCATGGCTGCTGCTTGAAACTATTCCAGTAACATTACCAAAACATCGAGGTTTTACTTACGTTTTCCAGTTGAGGCGTATTTCTTTGCAAAAATTAATTCCGGAACAGTGATATTTCTTACGATAAAGCCTCCTAATTTAGGCAAATCAGGTATTCAACGCCAGGATTACACACTAAATACAGTCCGTTTTCAAGCAACTTGAGAAAATATCTTGCATGACTCCACCTCTCATCTTCTCTTCTTTAAGGTCATGCGCATTATCAGTTTACGTCGCTAAATAAAAAAATAGCTCTGGATTTCCAAAATACATTTTTATTTGATATATAAAGGCAGGACTCTAATACTAGAGGTAGGGAAAGTGTTAATCAGATAGCCGTCACATATGAGTTTCATTTGTGTGACGCATAAATTATCAAGAATATGCTCCTGATCTGTTTTTGTTTTTGATTCTGTCCGATTAGTTTTATAATTACTGAATGGGCCTGACAAAATACTTAAATGGCACACGTTGTATAGTTTTATGCTAAATATTTGATTTTCGACAATTTATCACCCTCCTTAAAAAGGGGTAAAATATCCATCATTTTAAATGCTGAAACACATTTATTTGTAGCAATGTAGAAAAAGAATCTTTTTAAATATCTGCGTTATCAGAAAATTCCACTCAATTTTGCACGAATCTTCGGATTTTATTAATTTGTTTTTGTATATTCATAAACCTAATAGCTCAAAGAGTGACGAAAAATATTATAAAGAACGGGATAAGACAAAATGTAGAAGAGCGAGGAATGGGACGAAGAAAAAACGCCCGGAATAAGAGTTTGAGTGGGCTGTGGACGGAGAAAGAGCACTGCCGAGCGCGAAAAAGGAAAAGGAAATAGGATGGACGCATAATCCTCCGACAGAAGGGCACATTCATGTTTGAAAACGTTTCCCATGAATTTTCAACTCTTCCAGTATTCAAATCCTAGATTAAAGAGGGAAATAGTAGGCGAGGGTAAAATCTATTTTCGTTCGGGAAAAACGGATAGACCAAAGGTAGTGATTTCGTGACTTATGTTCAGAAGAGTTACAAAAAATGTCATGTTTTTCACATATTTCATTAAATTTCCTCACCGGTTTACACAAATAACCGTGATAATTTCGTTAGGTAATTCAACTGGAAGTAGGAGTAGTAGTTTAATTACTACAGTTACAAAAAATGCCATGTTTTTCACATATGTATTTCATTAAATTTCCTCATCGGTTTACCCAAATAACCGTGATAATTTCTTTTGATTATGTCTCTAGTTTTCAATCCATCAGTTGAGTACCATGCTTGTTGAATATGGCCGGTTGCGCATCCTTTCGGCAGTTTGCAAGAAGAGTTAATTAAAACATCAATAGTTATGACATCCATATAGTTATAAACGTCATAAAAATATTTGGGTTGCAGAAACATCTATTTGTTTAATAAATTATCAACAAATAATTAGTTCCTTCAAATGTTTGTCTAAACTACTATCGCTGGATATAATTTACATTTGTTTGTCCTATGTTTAATTGCTAATGCTGATAATTATTATTCATTCAGAGATTACAAGCATACAAGCTGGCCATTTGTCTCAGAACAACTATTTTATCAAGTAAAACTCCTGGCGGTTCTTTGCGCTTCCTCCATCTTGGCTACTTATGGATCTCAGAACTCTATTTCATAAGTAATGAAGCCATTTGTGAAACCAATATATTTATCAAATGTTTTCGCAATGTTTACTGATTGGTTACCATTGATTATGGGTCTCATAACTCTCAGGAACACATATGTGTCATTCCTGCCACTGGCCATTGGATTTTTAGTGTTGAGCATGCAACGTTTGCGTGGACATGAGTACATCACCTATACTCGTGATAATTTTTGGTCCCAGACCCTTAGGCTGATTCCACTTCAAATGAAAATATCAAAAGAAAGAGATATATAACACTCTGCCTCAGTGCTTGATATACGCGAACGTTTACTTCACAGATGGAGGTGAAAGTTTACTTTACACGCTTCAATCGAGTTATTAGTCTAAAATATATTGCGTAGGAAATTGATGGCAAGATATACCTATCTGAAGATATCCCTGCATTGACAACGCATATTGAGCCCAATTTTTAAGAAACACCCTCGTTCAAAGCATTGGTATCAAGTGATTTATCAAATGACCTCCGCGTTTAAATCTCCTGGACAGCGTACAAATACCCACCGCTACTCGCATCAAAAAATCAAAAAGATAGGTGTAATCCATCCATCGTCCGATCGTCACTGTAATGGACTCAGGTGCAGAGGTATTTAACCAATCTAGAGGTGGATCAAGAACTCAAGAGGTTTAGAAAGTGTTGAGTGAAGAGTTAAATCGTGGAAATGGAAAAGTTAAAATGATTTACAATAGAAGCGTAGGGAAAGACGTATTAAATAAAAACAAATTTTTATTCACTCAAGATAAATGGCGGTAAAAATACATCTTTTTAAATATTGATTAATATAATCTGTGAATGCGTCGTGGTTACATACTTCCTTCAGATAGTCACGCAATATTTTACCGCCTATAACAATATAACATCATTTAAAATAAACAATATTCACCCTAAATAAATTATTTTCCTATGTTCAAAGAAATATCACTAGTTTTGTGTTGAAAATTATGTGGTTTGACATTTTTGTATCAGCTTGCAGTGGAATCTATGAATTGGACTAGTTACTGGAAACGAAATACTACACTTCGTGTTTTGGTGTACAGGTAGGAATAGCTAAATTGGAATACTTTTCGCGGTTATGTTCCAAGAAAGTTGGTTTGGCATTAACCCAATAATACTCGTTGATTTAGCTAGAATATGCGTGCTTCCATTAAATTCTTCTGGTAAAATATATTGACCCAATATGAGGAATGTGAAAAATTTTCCCATTTTTAAGTGATCCCAATGGGCGAAGATGGTTCAAATGGTAAAAGAGTCAAAGTACAATAATAAATTCTACAAATTAAAGCTTTCAGTCTGTCAAAACGATCAAGCCTTTCCTGTCAATTCTGTTCCTTGCGCACAAACGCTGTGATGCTCGCTCGCTATGAATACTTTTAACTGTTCATATTCTGAATTATTATAAATTATGTATATTGCGATGCAGCTCTTCAACTAACTGAGAGCATGAAATCCCCCCATTGAACATCATGTAAGTTCAAGGTATAATTGCAGGAAAAATATCACGGAAAGTTACCACTTTTTGTTCATATCAGAAAGAGGTAATATTCTAATAATATTCTATTAATATATTAATATTCCATAGCTATCAATTATATGGATAAAATGATGTTTGCGTCTTTTCTCGTTAGAAACTGCCTTAATTACCTATAAAAATAATTAGGTTCCTAGAAACCTAAATAATAATTACGTACATATGTAGGGAAGAGGAGGAGATTTATCATGGCAGACGGTCCAGACCGTCGAAGGATATGGAAAGAGCACTACGTCATCAAATTGAAGTCGGACCGGACGGACGTTTAATATATTTTGCAAGAGCTAAACTACTATGATAGAAATTATCACAGGCACTATATTTAGTAAATAGACTCCGGAACCGATAGATTATAAAATGTCATTTTTTCAACGTAAAATAAGGGACCACAATAGTTGCGATAGATCATTTGTAGGATACTTTGGTCCTGACTGGGTAACATAGGTTTTTTCACTTGGGTTTAATATTATAACACCATTATTAGTTACTAACCTCGCATGCAATTTCCGGCATGATTTAGTTCTTGCATGAATCATTACCTAGTAGAACTATTAATCCGTCTCAGTATCATAACCAGTAGTCATATCTTACGTAGTGTACAGCATTGTGGAATGTTCGTCCACGTAGCACTCTCCTATTTCTGGTCTCTGCGCGCACTGTTATTCTGACTGCTTTTGTCCTTTTCCTGGCATCCGGGGGATCGCTGGTGGTTCGAATTTCAGCTGGAATGAGGGCTTCATGCCTGGTGTGGAATCAACCCGTGCCACACACCCTAGTTGGGGCTTTCACGGTATTGTGTAGATGTACATAGTAGATACATGTACATAGTAGATGTACATAGATGTAGAAGTCAGACAGCCAAAATAAAAACCATATTGTTTCAACCTGCTCTTTCCTTACTTTCTTATGATAGCTCTACGGAATTGACGAATTATCGCATGTTAATCAAGTATTTCCACAGTGTGTTTGGAATTTAAGGCAAGTAACTACTGAAGCATGCATTTTTATAGTTTGGTTTTAAATTAATAAAAAACATTTGTAAGAAAAATGCTTACTTAAGCCTCCCAAAAGAAAAATATCCATGCTAAAGATAAGCCTTAATTTCCTCAAAGATGATATGCTAAAGCTATGCTAGTACTAATGCATTCGTAAGCAATTCTCTCGTCCTCTTGACCTCATGTATGCTCTTTTTATTGGTTTCCACTTCTTTTTCTCTCCTTAGTCACTATTTACACGTTCCAGTTTCCTTTCCATTCCTGTCCTATGACGCGTACTGCGCATGCGCTCTAATCTATTCCGAGTCTCGTCACCCGGAATAGATTAGAGCGCATGCGCAGGACGCGTCATATGACAGGAATGGAAAGGAAACTGGAACGTGTAAATAGTGACTTACGCATCAACAATGGAACCAAAACCATTTCCGTATTTCTAGGGTAGAGTATATTTTCATATATCCACCGATACTCAGTTTTAATATCTCAATTTATGAAAGAGTTTTGTGAAATTCAAGGTGAGAAAATCAAGACAATCAAGGTAAGTTCATGCTGACCTCTAGTAATTTATGAATGGAAAAAATTGTAAAATTTCAAAATAAGTGCGTTAGCCCGCGAGCGCTAGAGAAAAATGAGGGTCCACGAAGATGGTGGACTGGCTTCAGCTTCAAGCAATGGCAGCATAGCAAGTGCCCTCTCAATAAACCTCAATAGTCGAGACCGATGAGGGAGGAGGTTTTTTTGAAGGTGTGAGAAGGGGTTTAGGAGAATAGGGCGGGGGGAATGGAAGCGTAGAATGAGTAGAAGAGTTCGCAAAGCCATTTGATGGTGGAGTATAGGAAGAGGAGTGGGGAGGGAGAGGTAGAAACGAGCGGTAGAGAGAGGGAATGGCTGGAGAGGGTGAGGGGTGAGTGAGGGAGGAGTTCGCTTGCACGCCGAGAGCGAATTATAAGGATATGGGTGTCAAATGGAACTAAATCAATCATGCGACCTCTGCTGTCACCTCTGCAAAATTTATGGATCGCCTTAATGCCTATTAAAATCCCGAAATTCCCGAAATGCGCCAAAAAGCCCGGTTCCTCTCTTGGCACGACGCGACGGGTGCCAGATATGCCAGGTCGATGTGTCAGTGTGACTCCCGGATCGATGGCACCATGAAGTGGTGGCTCGAGGCGGAGGTAGTCATTGAATATATTTTGAATGACAGGAATGACACTAATGTAGGGATGAGCAGCTTTTTCAAGTCTTCATGTGTTTCAGCCATGGTTTCATCATCAGAAAGGGAAGCAGTTAATAAATTTAAAACATCAATTTAGACCCTTATGAGGAAAAGTATAAGTGGCCGACGATGTGGTTTTGAGTTACGTCATGATGAAAACGTTAAAAAAGAAAATGTTTAATGAGAAGATAGAAAACTCATTTTGAATTACACGATGAAATTTGGGAAGGGTGATGCTTAAAACTGGCAGTATAACGTGGGTCATGAGTAAAAATACGAAAAAAGGTTGTTTCCAAACTATTCTAAATTTCTAACATTAAATATGCAGATTCTCGAGAAAGACCGAGGGTTTATATTATTCCGGACACCCTTATTACAGATCCCTTTAGAAAACACGTCGACATGGGATGACAGATAGTGGGGAGCTATTCCTCTTCCCGAACCTCTTTTGCTGCTTCAATTAGATAGGTTTCCACAGTATAGGGAAACAGTAAAACAGAGAGCGTAACAGAAATGCTTAGAGCACTGGAATGGGAGAGTTTACAGGTGAGGAGGAAGAGGAGCAGGCTATGTGGGATGTACAAAATAGTGACTGAGGAAAAAGCATGGCATGAATTTGCGAAGGACATAATAAAGCCAAACTTCGTGGGAAAAAATGATCACCAGTTCAAAATAAAGTGCAGATCACATAGGGCAAATGTAAAACAGATCTCCCTCTTGAACAGGACTATATGGGACTGGAACGACATACCAGCAAAAATATTTGAGCCCTTCCCAAAAAAATTATGTATTATTAAAAATAGGTTAAAAAATAGAGGGTTTCAAGGTTTATTCTTTTACTCGGCTGTGTTTAACAAGTAGGCCAATGGCCAATTAACCAGCGGTTTAATTGTAATAATAATAATAAAACAAAAATTAAATATACTACTTTTCTCTATCGTTCCGCTTGATTTTGCCCGATACCGCCGTTTTATAATCCACATCTGTAATCGTACACACATCGGCATGTGATTGAAAAAAATGAGAAATGCTTCGCATTATTTCCCGTTATGTGGAGGCATTTTTTTGCAATCTTGCGGGTTTAATGACTTTTGGTGGAATGGTAACACACCCTATTTCAAGCACTAAATGGTAGGCTGGCGAATCGTTTTGAGACAACAATCTACTATCTTGGCCGAGGCCTATTGTTAAGTACACGTCCAGGCATGAAAAGAATACGAACGAGTCACTTCAGTCAGCATGGCAGACTGTTATTTGTGGAACGATGGCAACAATGCAGTTGTAGCAAAACTTTTTATCAAAATTAAATTTAAAAAACATACCCCTATTAGTGTTCCAAGTTTGGCTATAACCTCGCGGATTGTGGCGCATAGCGCACGCTTTGGATTGCTCGTCACATTATAAGTCTGGCCATCATGAACACCCTGTTCTATTAAAGCAGGAAAAGCACGAGTTGGAGGGGACGCATCGGTAACTGGCTGAAGCATTCCGCCGGAAATCGAGGGATCCTGGTCGGAGTTCCGGTCAAGACTAATCATTTTTATTCTGCAATATTACGCGAGTTAAATGTTTGTTTAGAAAAATTATGAAACGCCATGTTGAAAATCTGGTTTTACAATAGAAATTTTGTTCTTTATGGCATGGTAAACGCAATTCATTCGCCGGCAAAATACATGGTACTTAGTATCCATATGAGTACTTTGCGAACGACACAAGCTGGTGAAGCAATACGGTTAGAAATTCTAAGCCACAACCTGCTTTGTATGTGCTCAATGACATAAAATCTTTAAACAAAGAACTTTATCAACGGGAAAGGTACAATAGTTCCCGTGTTTACTTAAGATATTTGACTTACCAGGGATGGCCTCGATTCTTGATGCGGCGTTTCTCAGCCGAATATCCATCCTGAAGTGCGTAATGAATGCTTGGAAGTTTTGCAGGGCTTCTTCTGTGGTCGAAGTTACGCATGCAAAGGAGAAACAGGAAAACGGTCTTAAAATATCTAAATCTACCGTGCCGAATACCGTACAAGCCACCACTAGGTTGTGCTGCACGTGGTTATTCTACACCAGGCATGCAGCACTCAACCCATCTGAAATCAGAACCGTGCACGCTCGCCCGGATGCAAGGCGCATGCCAAAAGCATTCAGGATATCAAAGCGCGGTCAGACCAGAAACTAGGAGAGTCCTACATAAACGAACATGCTACCATGCTATAATATTTAAGAATTAACTACTGGTTAGTATTGTAAATGCAACTGATAAATAGTACTAAGAGTTACTAAGCCATGAAAGGGCTATATTTGCCAAAACATTTATGCAAAGCTAATAATGCTATACAGATTTTTATAGCAAATACGAAACCTATTTTACCTAGAGAGGGTCAAGGTTTCCCAGAACTGATCAATCGCAACTGATACAATCCCATATTGTACGTGGAAAAAAATACATTATAAATCTATCGGTTCTATAGTCTAATTCCTTAATTTTATGCCTGTGATCATTTCTACCACTGTAGTTTAACTCTGGCAAAATATTTTGACTGTATGGCTTAATTGCGGTAGTATTTCGCGAATTACTTTTACAAACTGTAGGTAAGATGCATATTTTTAATTTTTATTACATTCTCCAATACTTTTCGCTTCTTCTTAAGAACAGTTTCAATTTAAAGTTGAGATATCCTGAATTGTATCGGGAGTACCGAAATGCGAAATGAATTAGACTACAGTTACTTAAATAAAACTTTGCATACTCCACTATAGGTTTATTAACACGACCCGGGTTTCGATACTTCGTGACATCTTCAGGAAGATGACACGAAGTGACCCGGGTCATGTTATTAAACCTATAGTGGAGTATAAAAAGTTTTATTTAAGTTACTATGAATTATTTCCACAAAGTCAAGCCTGGAACCATTTCCTTTGTGAATTAAACGACATTTAAAAATATCCAAATAAGTAACCTCTTGAAGCATGACGTTTTGTTTAACACAGATTAAGGTGTATGTAGAGTTTGAAAACGACAAAATAGAGATAGTACAGCAAAGCGAAGACGGGAAATGAAATGCCCGGAGCAGAAAATGAAGCGGAAAGAGAAATATAAAAACCTTTTCGTGAAGCCGTGGCGCGGCATTATTGTTAAGGGAACGCGGATTATTCCTCAAGTATTTTTCTCGCAATATATCTTTCGCGCGAGGATGAAAACGCTTGCCAGCCCTGACCTAGACGGAATGAGATGACCATTCTGACCGACGTTAGAGTTAGCCCCGGATGGCGTGAGAGGGAAAGAGGCTCAATTGTGAAAGGACGCGAGCGTTCGCGAACTGCGAGGCGAAGAAATGAAGCGAGGAATGGAGAGGAGAAGAAATCTAATTCCCCTTGGCGTTGGATGTTGGTGGCCGGCCCAAGGTCTTTCTCTTCCAGAGGAGCGCCAGGGGTGAGCGTGTTGTCCCTTGTGCTGGAATTGCTCGGAAAATTAGATTCGGGAGAGGATCAAGAGTGAAAGGAGAGTGAAAGGACATGAGAAGTGACAGACGAAATTTGAGACAAGTAATGCCTTTTACTCATTTCATATCAAAACAGTCGAACGCAGCTCCTCCCTGAGGGAATGAACACGCCTACGCGACCACTTTTATCTCTCTCCCATGACTACTTTGGGCCATTCGTGGCCTTCCTCCGCAATCGGCATAATACAAACTCTGCATTTTGCCTCTCTCAAACTATCGCCATCCGATTTCTGGTTCTGAAAACTCAAGTTTCTCAAAGCTAACATACATGTATTTTGCTCAATCTAATTTGCGCTCGTATCGACGGGAAAATAACACGATAGTGCAGTCATAAGCCCGCACGAGTCACGTAATTGCACAATCTGATGTATGAATGCACGTGCATTTCCACGAAATTGCGACGTGTAAAGCGGTGAGTTACAAGAGCATATGCGCAAATGCATGAAGGCGAGGTGATACGATAGCCTCTGCTGTAATAGCAAGCCATATTGAGAAAAATATCATTGTTTTTTTAATCCTAAGATTGGTTGGCGGCAGCTTCCACCCTTCCCTATCTAGTCGCAGTTCCCTTACTTCCTAATATCCCTTCCTATTTACTTTTCTCTTCATATGGTCCTTGAAATTATTCCTGAGCCTTCCTCTGGGGGCTTTTCTCTCTGTTTTACCTTCAATTCTGTTCTTCACAAACCCATTGTGTCTCAGGGTGTAACCAATGCATCTAGTTCTAATTTTATCTATGATATTTCACATGGACCTTTCCCCTTCTACTCCTCTGTAAACATCATCATTTCTTATTTTACCCGTCCATTTTATCTTCCGCATCCTCCTCCAGAACAAGTTTTCGAAGGGTTCTAGTTTTAACTGGTCAGATTTTCCAATGGTCCATACTTCCGATCCCAGAAAATCCCAGATGCCAGAAAAAGCATACGGTTTTAAACTGTGCAATAATACGTACTACGAATAAAATTGGCCTTTACAGTAGTCCAGTGAATAGTATCTTCACTACTACCCGTAATTAAGAATAATAAGAACGACAGAAAAGACCAATCATTATTCTACACCAATAAGCCCCAACTTAAATATTTCATTGACTTCTCACATAGCACGATAACAAGCCCATAAGGCAATCTTCTTGAGCTCCTTCAACGTACCTCTATAATTTCAGTTAATCGTAAAATTATTTTCTTCATAACGCTAAACCTGTAAAATTCTCGTCTTTATCGCAATCTTCAAGAGATTATTGCCTCCTCCGTGTGGTTTTTATGATTTCTTCCCGTCTCATACCATATTAAACGTCCTCAACAGTCACCCTCGTCCATTTTGCCGTATTTACTCTCCTCCTTATCTATACATTCATTAAATTCTTCAAGAGTTACTTCCATATAATCTGATTCAATTTTGTGCAATTTTATCCCCATGGAAAATATAAACTTTGAATAGTTTATAGACTTTTCTATATGACTGATTCCATCAAACTGTGTATACCTTTATTTCATTATGTCCACTGCTGTCCTGATGATTTCCACTGCATACAAAACAGGCCAGGACAAGGAGGTGTTGGAGTAATATTGCGAAGAGATGGGTAGAGGAGTAAAAGGATATGTACAATACAGTGACAGAACGATTCTAGTCAAAATAGACTCTAAACCTACGGAGACTGTGATTATATAAACGTATATGCCCACCTCAAGTCAAGAGGAAGAACAGTCAGAAGAAATATATGAGGAACTGACCAATGCCATGAGAGAAATCAAAGGTGATGTTAACCTGTTTATTATGGGTGATTGGAATGCAGTCGTTGGGGAGGGAACCGATGGAGAAGTGGTAGGCCCTCATGGACTTGGTAAGAGAAATGAACGCGGAGATCGATTTATGGAGTTTTGCAACAGCAACCAGCTTGTAGTGACTAACACCTGGTTCCAGCACCATTATAGACGGCGATACACATGGAAAGCACCTGGAGATACCTAGCGGTACCAAATAGACTTCATTCTAGTCAAAAGTAGGTTTAAAAACCAAATTAAAGACTGCAGAGCATACGCTAGTACTGATATAGATTCTGACCACAATCTAGTCATGAGTGAATGCCAACTTAAGTTTAAGAAGCTGGAGAAGACAAAAAAGCCTGTAAAATGGAACTTTAAAAAAAACTAAAAAATGAGAACATTAGACATCTATTCGTAGACAAAACAGACGATAATGTGGCTATTGAGGAAGGTATGGATGTTGAAAAAAAGTGGAGCAATGTCGAAACGGGTATGTGCAAGGTTGCAGAAGAGATCCTTGGAGAAAAGAAAGTTATAAAACATAAGGAGTGGGTAACTGATGATTTAGTAGCATGATTAAACAAAGAAGGGAATTAAAAAGGGACACGACTGAAGAGGGTAAGAAAGAATATAAAATACTAAGGGATGCAATAAATAGAGAAGCAAGAAAGGCCATAGAAATACACTTGCAGGGCAGGTGTAAAGAGGTAGAAGACCTCATGAAGGCCTGAAACCTTGAAACGGCTTACAAAACAGTGGAAAAGTTCTTTGGAAATAGGAATATAACATGCATTACCCTACCAAAAGAAAACAACACAATAGCCTATGAACAGGAAGAAATAGTTGAAGTATGGAAATTATATCTGGAAAAACTTTATGGGGAAGATGAAGAAGCAGTAGAAAATGACATTTTAGCGGGGGAAACCATTGTAAACCACCATGAAATAGGCGACAGCATTATGCGTGAGGAATTCGATAACGCAATCAAAGTCAGGTCCCTGGCATTGACACACTTCCCGCAGAACTTATTCAAGCATCTGGGGAAGAGGTGAAAAACATTTTATACCAGCTGGTGCGTACCATGTATGATACTGGGAAACTACCTGAAGATTTTAAAAAGTGTGTCATCGTACCAATACCCAAAAAGAAAACTACAACAAAATGCTGTCAACAGTATCGCACGCTTAGTCTCATCTCACACGCCTCTAAAATATTAACAAAAATAATACAGAAAAGAATAGAAGGAAAGATTGAGGACATGCTCACTGAGGACCAATTCGGCTTCAGGAAGGGAGGCACTTAAGAGGCGATCTTGGCATTAAGATTAATCACGGAAAAGAGAGCCCGGAAGAACCACCAGGACACCTTTATTGCTTTCATATATTTTGAGAAAGCTTTTGTTCGTGTGAGATGGCAGCTGCTATTTCAGATTCTGAGGGAGATAAGAATAAAGTACCGAGACCGAAGAATAATATGACATACATACAAAGAGGAGGTAGCTGTTATAAGATGCGGTGTATACCAGAGAGAAGCTAAGATAAGACAGGGGGTGAGACAAGGCTGTTCCCTGTCTCCGCTGTTGCTTAATTCATACATAGGGAGAGCTATGGATGAAGCACGAGAAAGGTGGGGAGAAAGTGGTGGAATAAGTGTTCAAGGGAGACAGACTGATATGTTACGATTTGCAGATGACGTAGCGGTATTAGCTGAAAGTGAAGAATGCTTATCAAACATGTTGAGGGAGTTGGAGACAGTCAGTAACAGATACAATATGAATATCAATGGAGAATAGACAAAGATCCTTGTTATAAGCGGGATGGGAACTGATACAGAAGTCATGCTAAATGGTCAAAGACTCGATTCAGTACAAGAGTTCCTGTACCTTGGAGGAAAAATCTCGTCAGATGGAGGTAGTGTCAAAGATCGCATCAGTATGATTAATCAGGCCAAGGCAGGTTTTAATAAGAAGAAAGGGCTCCAACAACGTTAATTTGCGTTTAAAAAAAACTCCAACTCAAGACATTTATTTTGAGTGTTTTGCTTTATGTAAGTGGGACATGGACGATTGGTAGGAATGGAAGAAAGAGAAAAGAGGCCTTTGAGATGGGGTGCTAACATGAATCCTTAAAATATCTTGGATGGAGAGGGTGACTAATGAAGCGGTACTACGGAGAGCTTATGAGGTGCCATGTCTGTGGAACACAATGAGAAAGAGACGATATACCTGGATAGGCCACATTATTAGACATGAGGGACTATTAGGAACCATTATAGAGGGCTCAGTTCAGGGTAAAAATGCGATAGGTAGACCCAGAGAGGAATATGTCAAACAGATTATAAAGGATATAGGCTGCCATTCTTACTTGGAGTTGAAGAGGCTGGCCCAGGATCGGGTGGAGACGGAAAACGACTGCTGCAAACTAATCTACGGATTGATGATCATAGGAAGAACTTTATTTGTACCTGATGATGTGTAAAAACATCGAAACCTGGGTCGTAGTAAAATTAATATTGTGGATAATTGCCACAATTTTTCATTTCTACATCTAGATAAAAGATCATTCAACGAAATAATATTCCGCACGATGTGTTTCACGATTTTTGTCGGTGAATCATCCTTAGAAAGTGACTTCTTAGCTACTGTCACTAGGAAGCAGGTTTGTACTGATCACTTAGGTAACAGACCCATATGAAATATTGATATTCTTTCGACTATTTCTCAACGAGTATGTGATAGTGTTAACAGTATTGCATCACCACATTATTTAATATGTGCAAACACGCAGATAACTTGGTATCTATTCTAAACATTCTTAGGTAACAATCGAATCAGAAAAAAGTGGATTCGTTGTAGTATTGCTCGCCAAATAACCCTCTGATACTTTCGAAGCAATATGTAGATTGACCGATGACTGGAGAATCCTAATTTGACTATACCAAGAGATCAAATGAGTATTTTTGTACACTACATTTGCTGTATGCATTCACAGTAATGTAATCGAATAGTTTTGTCGGTTCGGCATTGTTATATTTTCATAACCTTACTGCATTTTATAATTATTAAATGAAAATTAAAGTGATGTAGAATCATGCAATACTTCAAAGAAATCACCCAATAATTTGTCATTTTTGCATATGACGATTTTTAAGATGCGTCAGTTACTGAGGCCCATTTATAGAACACCGTAGTAGCTGTACGTACGTAAACAAAACCATCGATGTTTCCGTACCGTTTTGTCAATATAGTACAGTTGAATAATAACATTTTTTGCATGTCATAGCTATAGGTTGAAAAATTTCGAATGTTTTGTAGCCAGTGACTCTTCAACAAAACCGGGGAATAATCTGATATTTTTAAGTTGGACAATTATCACGAACCGAGAGTTTATACCATGTTACTCCTAGCATGAGAAGTATCGAACGGCCATTGCTGAAAAGGAGATGAGGGGAGGGGACAGATAGAAGGGGAGGGAGGCGGTATTGGCCGAAGAGTTCGAAGTGGGGGGAGGGAGGGAGAAGCGTAGGAGAGGAGGCGCGGAGTGGTGATAATCAAGTCGGCGATTGAATAATTGAGGAGCGAGCCGTGTAGAGGGCTTTCCATTCGATCGGGCATGAAGCGAGCGGGCGGAGAGAGGCCAGCATTCAAATCGTCCCTCCATCGCACCCCAGCAACAATCCTCTCTCCATCCCTTGAAGCGTTTATTACCTGATATCTTCATCGAACGGACGAGAGGAGGTGTGCACGTATATGATGAAAAATATGCTTAATCCGATTGCGGAGAGCTCTTCAGATTCCATTCTCTCGAATCATCTCGCAACGCATGTGTATCATCCAGCATTCCCGAAAATATAGTCTGAAAATGACAAAATATCGGAAATATCCGTCTTGTCTCTGGCCTCACCTAAATATACACGTTTTTAAAATAATTTCTGTGACGACAATTGGTACTTTTCTCATAACTTTCAAATCTTGCCATTATTCCAGTAATGCATTCATTCATTGTTCGTTCAACCCTAAGATTGGTGGACTATAAGGTTGGGACTGTAGCCCTCCACCCTTCCCTTTATAATGCTAGTTCCCTTACTTCATGGTATCTCTTCCTATATACTTTTCTTTTAATTTTGTCTATGATCTTATTCCAATGTCTTCCTCCGGGGGCTTTTTCCTCTCTTTTACCTTCAATTATGTTCTTCACAAACCGATTTTGCCTCAGAGTTGGCCCAATCCATTTGGTTCTTCTTTTCTATATGGTGTTCCATATAGTCTTTTCCTTTCGACTATTCTGTAGACTTCATAATTACTCATTTTGTCCTTCCATATAATTTTCAGAATCCCCATCCAGCACCAAGTTTTGAAGGATTTTAGCCTTTCGGGTCAGCTTTTCGAATGATTTATGCTTCCGATCCATCGAGTGCAACTCTCCAAACGAATGTTTTCACATACTGTTTCCTGGTTTGTAGTCCTATCTTCTTTGAGTACAACCAGGAATACATAAGGTCCTTTAATTGCCTATTTCATGACACCATCAATCTGTATGCAGTTGTAATTAAACTCCTTAGAAGAAATTGACCCTTTTGAATCTATATAGACATATTTCTACATAAAGATGTCACAATTTTAACGAATAGAAATTTAAAAAAAACTAAACTCCTCTGATACCATCCATAAGTCTATATAATTATGATTAAGAAATTAGAGGTTTAGATTAACCGTTAAATATGTTTTAAGCAGACGAGATTACTAATCCCGAGATGAATAACCCCTATGCATTTTTGGGAATTGATATTTTTTGGCCAGTTAAAATTGCATTAAATCGTTGGCAATGAACGGGAAAGAAAAGGTGAATGTATAAATTTATAACTCATAAACTTGCAAATGTTACGGTCAAAGGCATTTTAAATCAGATTTGTGTTTCACTCATTCTTGCTTGGTCATAAAAGCTTCTTCCAGATAAACCGAAATTCTCGCCGATAAGATTAAGTTATTTTAAAAGTATTTAATTAATCTATTTATACTTATTTTTTCAATTAAAGGGAAAGTTAAGAAAAAAGAAAATTGGCGGAGTAGATGTGAACTTACTCAACTGTGAAGGGGATTTTTCATAGGAATTTTCAGCAAGTATCACATATATGCATAAAATTAGAGTGCTCTAAATTCATGATCCAGTCTGCCTCGCAGCTCAAGTAATGCATTACGGCTCAAAAATTCCATAACATGCTCAGACTGGGGGAAAACTTTGAGGAACGGTTGGAAAGGGGTGGGAAAGGAGGGAGAGCATCGTCTAAAAGGAATGCAGAAAAAAAAACCCTTAGTCCTCCCCCTCAAGAAGACTTGGTTTGACTGTTGAGTGCAGTGGCAAACACATGGTCTTGAAGCAAGTTCAAGAGTTTCGGCCAACGGGTCCCACATCCCATTCCACACGCCCCTGTAATACCCCAGGCAACCGACTTACTTAGTTCCTAATTTCTCACGCGAGGCATTCACTACTGCGCCCTACTTTCTTTTAGGGTGGAACCAATTTATAAACGTCAAGTGTCGCCAAAAGACACCGCTTCCGCTTCAGAAAAGTCCGCGCCGTAGTTTCGAGTTGTATCGGAGAGGAGATGTGGAGGAGGGCGGAGGTGGGGGCGGGGGGGGGGGGAGGAGAAATAGTGTGTCGGTGGAAGGAAGGTCGAAGGCGGAGATCGAGGTCCCTTCTCCCCACCCTACCCTTCGCCCCCCAATCGCGCGTGATCCATGAAAGAAAAGTGGGATTAAGCGGAGTTTGGAGCATGGAACGAAACGACCAATAAGAGGAGCGCCCCTTTTTAGAGCAAACAATAGGATTGGAAGGGATGCTGAGGAGGGAAGGGTTGGAGAGATGTTGGAGATGCCGGGCAATGGGCAAAAGTTTTGCAAGCGACGGGAAAGGGGATTGTCGAAAACTATACTCCAGCACGGACATCTAATGTCGAACAAAAATAAACGCTTTACTACGTGGACAGATAGTAATCTAAGCTTAAAGCTATTCGCAACTGCGCGACGGCAACATTGTTACTATACCAGAGACTGGGTCAACAAGACTGCTCAAGGCCTCCTTAATACTACAGAATACACTGTGTAGCTAACATCGCTCGTTTAAACTGATCCAAGCGATATTTGCATTAACAACTGGTGATGAGTTTATTGAAGTGCACGGTCGAAGTACTCCGAAAGAGCCACGTGCTTGATCATGCAAACCTGCACTCTCGAAATTCAATGAATCTTGAAATTTTTAAAATTAAATATCCATATTATAGATACTAAACTCTTACAATTTAACTTGCACATATCAATGAGACAAGGCACAAGGAAAAATTCACGCTACTTTACATTGAAACGAAGATGGATTGAAAGTAGCATTCGAAGAGGAACTACCTGGCAGTATGAGTCAACACTCAGGAATGCATAATTTAAACGATACTGCACAGTTTGTGCCTCATCTGATTTTGCAGCAAATTCGCCTTCGCGTAGCTCGCAAAAATAAAAATCTACTGCATAACAACTATCCTGATTTTATTGACTTATAAATTAAAATTTTATTCTTTTCATTAAATTCCAGACTTAAAACGTGAAATAGTAAGGTTGAGCACGTAAATGTGGAAAAATATTTAATATAAATAAATTGCTAGCTCAACAAAATTCTAAGGGAGTTAAATCGGGTGTGTGGCATTTCTTAGGTACTTTCATTTAGCTCAGAAATAACATTTGTGCTAAACTACTCATTCCCAAGCTCTTCCCACTAATTGGTTTTGCAAAAAAACTGGAGTAAGTATGCCAGATTGGACATAATTGTACGCTAAATGCGTGTATATAAGGATAAACATGATTATAGGAATGTAGTGGGTAAGGTGTCTGAAAAGTATTTTTAGCCAAATTACGCTGAGTATGGTTAGAAATAAGTTGTTGAAGAAAAATATGTGGAATACATTTTCTGATAGTGGACATTTATTAAAGGAGTGTTATTCAGCGGTGTGTCCAAGTCGATAAAATATGTAACAAACGATTGGCAAAACAATTTTTGGCAAATGACAGAACGGTGCGAGAGGAAGGGGGAATGGAGAATGAATTCATGGGTAACCGAGATAACGGATTCCTAAGAGTCGTAATATTAAGTATTGCGAGGCCGACAGAGGAGACAAAGCAATGCATTTAGATAGAAAAAGTAAGATAGATATACTATGATTTGGAAGTATGGCAGACATGTTCAAGAATAAAAACAGTGAGTTTTATACACCTGACTACAATAAATAAGCTATATTAACTGCGGCTACTCTGGAGGCGAATTTAGTAATTGAAATTAATGCATTGATAACCTCCATGAAAAATTTTCACAAAAGCAATAGAGCACTCTATAAAGACTCTGGCTGTAATTGTACCGTGTTAACCTATAACAACTTATCAATCAAAGGGTAAAAATAATCATAGATCAAATAATACATCACATAATTTTTGCAATATTTATACATTATCTTGTCTCAATATACATCTTGATATCTTGACTTCGATATCAAATATATCTTGACTTAATTAAATACAGCTTTTAGTTTAATGAAACTCTTGTAATCAACCTTACACAGTATCAAAGCATCCCACTCACTATCTTTTTATCAGTAATCAGTCTAGAATTCCAGGAAAACTATGTAAAAAAGAATATTCGAATAAACTCGCCAAACGTTTTTCGTCAGGGAGGATTTCATGAATATTTTTTCGTTTCGTTGACGTATGCTCTGCTGAAATTTTCTGGGACTTGACAGGCCCAAAAAGTGTTTCTCAGGTTCTTTTTAATATCATTTAATGCACTATTTGATGAATTTGGTATTATAAATATACGTCCTTATATTTAAAGTTGAACTTTTGAATGATTTCTATGGCAAAACGTTGAATGTAGTCGAAAAATATAATCAGACCAATGAAAACCATCCCAAAGTATGACAAGCAGAATCAAAATGTCGTAAAACTCGTGTACGGTATTTAGATCTGGGATTCTTACGGAAAATTTTCCACTTTTCTTCGTTGTTTTTTGAATTATAACTCAAAAAAGCTGCAAAAGAGCAGCCGCACTTAACAATCTTGGGTCTCACTGAGAACCACTTTCGTCAGTGTGAACGCCACGCACTAAGGTTTATTTAAAAGCCTGTCCTTTTAGTATGCTTGGAACTTCAAGGCACATAATATTGTTTATATAGTTGTATGTTTAAAATCATTTATCATTAAAACCATTGACAGTTAATTAATGATTATAATTTTATTTCATCAGGACGCCACACTGTGGAAAACTAGAGCCGTAAAATACAACTTAGCATTACTAAATGCGATTCGAGCATATTTAGTCTCTCCTCCGTCATACTTGACCCTCGTCCTCAGGTTCATTGCATTTTTCATGGGATATATAATAGGAGACTCATGCGTGCCGGCAGTTTGGGGCGATTCGAATGAATGGAAGGCGAGTAATGCGCCATTTTAGCAGCGTTGCATATTAAATACCATTCCATTAGAGGCGACTCTTGCACACTTGCCCACTTTTCTATGCAATTGCAACCAAAGGTCAAATGGCGACGACATAATTGCACGCTTTAAATAATAATTAACGAGGTGAAATGAAAGGGTATGCAATTTTCATCCTTAAATTAAATGAACTGAAGCGTGGGGTCTCATGATATCGGGTATAAATTATTCCAATTTAATGGCCTTCCCGCAGTCTTTCCAAAACGCAAATAATTAATGCAAAAGAGAATAATATAGGTAGCCGCAGAAACACAAGGATTAATCACAGAATACGAGCATTCTGCTGCGGCACGAGAGGAAATAGGAGGAAGTAAATCATCGGTTTTTATGAACCAGAAGCGTGATCTATGGGCTAACATTACTTCCCTCAACGACGGAGGTATAAGGGCGAGATCCCGTTCTTGCTTGCTGCAAGCATCTACCGAGGTCGTCAACGAACCGCTATTGGATTTCAAATATTTTGAACGGGTTCATAAAATTTTATGCGTATTTAAGTATTCCTATTCGTGATTTAAATCAAGGTAGTTTGAGCGAAATACCATTTCACCTGGACATCAATTAATTCATTTTTAGTTGAATAAAAAATATCTCAGCCTTCCAATGACACCAAAAATTTAACCCCTTACCGAACTACTTTCTGAGATATTTGCGAAGAAATACCAGCTATTATGTATGGAAAACGCACTACGGGAGCTATACACTCATGAGATACATATTTTTAAAAAGTAAATATCTAACACCTAGATATCGTCGAAAACCAACATCTTATAGTTAGAATGTTTTCTCGATCGTTTTTGAAAATAAATCTTATTGTCACCACAGTATATTTTTCAGAATCACAAAAAAACCGTTTTGAGGGAGTTTTGAACATACCGCGTGAAATAAATGAATCAAGTTAAAGGTATATGCCAATTTTTTAAAAATTACTTACAATTTAAGTTATGCAGAAGTATACTATTGCACCATTAAAGATGCAATATTTATTTCATGCTTCCTAGAGTTGCCGGAATTAAAATGAATAATGCGAATACGGTATTCATTATGACTAGGGAAATTTATCGCTCAAACTGCCTTAAATAATTAACTTTCAATATAAGACAGCGAAAGAGACACCCATTAAAACTTTATGGCATAAAATGAAACACCAGCTATGGCTACAGATAACAAATTGAGGCTATTCCCCCCCGAGAGTACAGGTGATGGTAAGTGTCTTTGAGCTTAAGGTTTCGGGTCAATTTCTCTGGGATATTGTCAAGTACTAACAGTACGAAAAACTGTAAATATTTATCTCACGCGGATATTTATCATATGTTACTTGGGAAGGTCTGAGAACTGAGAAACCAAGATCCATCATTTTTTCCATGATGAATGGAACACCGGGAGGGTCGGGGTGACTTTGTAGTAGTGTACTCGATTCCCAAAACAGATTCGAGACGCATCAATAGAGAACACCCATGAGAAAATAAAGACATTAAAAGTACCATTAACTAGGGCTATCGAAAACAAAACTGAGGCTTTTACACCCCGAGAGTACAGGTGATGGTATGTTTCTTGGAGCTTAACGTTTCAGGTCAATTTCTTTGGGATACTGTCAAGTACGAACAGTACGAAAAACTGTAAATATTTACCTTGCGCGTATATTCATGATTTGTTTTTTGGGAATGCAATTGAGAACTGAGATCATTTTTGCTATGATGAATGGGACATCTCGCGGGCCTGGTTGGCCGTTGACTTGCGGTAGTGTTCGATTCTCAATGCGATGGTCACAGATTTGAGACCTTGTAGCGGATAAAGATTTGACTGGTGTGGAATCAATCCAACCGGCAAACATCAACATCACAACACGACAGGAAAGCCTTAGATTGTACGTCATGCAAAAGTTGGATACAACACCTGCACAATTTTTCCATCAACATCAGGGTACGTCGTGCATTGCAACTGTTCCCGAATATATACAGTTTGGCTCCAGGTCAGGTGTCACGTGATTAGTCGCTGAAGGAGTGTTTTACTTGGGAGCCCTGCTCTCCGAGTCTCTATTCATTTTTAAGATTTTGTTAGCCGATCACCTTTTTCAAGGCAATTTCTCTTTAAATTATTTTCCCCGAACTGTTCCATCCATTCATGGCCCTGGCAGGTCCCATATTTTTCGCGCCGTTAGTTCTCAGAACCACTACGTAAACAGCACCCAATCACGTGTTCGCATCAGGTAATGTTTACCGACGAAATTCAGTCACCCAAAAGTAGGCCACCCGGAAATTAAAGCGTAATTGGTGATTGAAAGGTTGAAATAACCATCACAATTGATGTGGGGAATTTAATTTTTTTTTGAGTAAACACGTCCGTTGGATATCCGGTCTATTTTTTATCGCAGGCCGACGGATACCATAATTCTCCCGTCCACAGGCCTTCCAGTAAAATGTCCATTTTAGTTTTAATTTTAACACCCTTACCAAATATCTATTGAAAGACAACTAGGAACGTAATTATTACTAATGTGCTGATAACTACGGTTTTGTGTTTCGTTACCTCCCTTTGCGATATACCACTAAAACGAATGGTATGATTGGTTATAGAAATATAATACATTTCTTCCCTTGCTAGAATCTAACTTAAACCATGGCATTGATGTAGACCAGGTTCATGCTACTTACAAAATTGTCTGGAATACCTGAAGTGGATCAGTGCATTTATGAGAAATTACGTTATTCATAAGATTTTGGAAAATATTTGAGATGATTTTGAAAAATGAAGAAGAAATGATTAAGTGTATAAAAGTGTAGAAGAGGTAAGGACCATGTGGAACACAATAAGGAAAAGAAGAACAAGATGGATTGGACGCACCCTGAGACAAAATAGGATTGTGAAGAAAATATTTGAAGGTAAAAGAGTAAGTAAAAATAAGTCCTCAAAGGAAGACCGAGGAATAAGTTCTCGGACTAAATAAAGAGGGTGTAAAGGTAGAGATTAAAGTACATAGGAAGAGATACCATGAAGTACGGGAACTAGTAAGGGAACTAGTAAGGGAAATAGAAGGGTGGAGGGCTGCAGTCATCCATTCTTAGGGATGAATAATCAATGAATTGCCTCTAAGGGAAAATATGGTCTCTCTTTGATCGTTTCTTGTAACACTTTCCCATGCTTGCAATTTTTGTCAAGGAGATTAATATTTAACCATAGTGGTTTGGATATCTCAAACAGCAGAAAATTTATAGCAATCAATAAACATTTCATCCGGAGAAAGGAAATATGACTTTCACCTCAGCTTTGTTATTATCTCAAGTTCATATAGGCATGCCATTAATGCTGGTATCTCTACTCTGTCTCTGAGTTATTAAGCAATGCATTTTTCCCAATACTCACTATGTGTGATATTCCACAGAAGACATTTATATTAAGCCGACGACATAAAATATTTTTTTTCTTCGAATATCAAATAACGAGTGAAGAAGTTAGTTTAAACAGAAATAATGCTTGCATAGCATTACACTTATACTAGATCCAGATATTTGCGGTGCAAATTGTTTTTCATAATTACTGTTATTCACCCTTGCATCGAACATGTGCCTCTATTTATTATCACTTTACAACCCAATAACATGGTAACTACTACATACATGGTTATCGAGATTACAGTTACCTCTAAAACTGCATGTTTCTCTGATCGCGTCGATTATATTTCCTCTCGTAGCATTGACCAAATGACACGACACGTTATCGCGCGCACGTTTGCATAAATGTACACCATGAAGATCGAACTCACCAAGAAGAAATCAATTGACTTTATAGTATTGGCAGTAACTTAGTGGATCTTTTATAATAATATGATAAATTACATAGTTTTCCACAAAAAATTCATGGCGTTCTTACAACCCGGGTTTAATCACAGCGTGACATAATGAGGTTCAGACATAGTAAATTGGTCAAATAGTCATAATTGAGAGGGAAAGGTATTTTTCCAGTGACGGCTGGGAGGTTATGGGTATAGGTTGGGGGAGGGATCAAAGTTTTGACTCTTTAAGCAAATGTATTTTTCTATGTCTGTACCTGATGATGTTGCTCAGCAATGAAACCCAAATCGAAAGAACGTAATAAATCTATTGTTGAAAACTAATTATTTCCTCATTTGATTATCAATTGACATGATCAGGAATCTGATCATTATCCCCACTCTTGGTCAAGTCAAATTATTTTTTTCAAGGCAAATTCTAGGATCTTTGGTGCACACATACTCCGATGAACCTCATATGTCGTTACTTTTGTTAGCAAGACATCTTGGTAAGCATATGCGTGAAACGATACATGGCTTTGACCATACCGCATTTTTATACTTCCCTTACTTGCATAAAATACGATCCAGCAACATCTAATTGTCCATTTGCCTCTTTTTGCATATTTTTAACGGGCATTGGTCATTAATTTTTCCATTCATTTCGATAAATTTATTGGTCCATTCAACTGTGGATTTATATCTGCCGGTATCCAATTGCCTACATCCAAAACTCATGTACGCTTTTCTGAATATATCAGAGTTAATGCTTACGGTGGAAGTTTCCATAAATTGTTTTTATTTTTCCAGTGTTGTACTGAAATCACGCGGCTGTGATTAATTTTTAATTCGTAGACCATTGATAAATTGGAATATTAAATGACAGGGCTGAAAAATATGGTCCATAAATACTTGAAAAGAATAATGGAACGCATTCTGTAAGAAAAAAGTTGGAATTTTTTGGAATAAAAAAAAAATCGTCTCGACCATCAGTAGTCTCCATAAGTGAACAGAATTACTTCGATGCAGTATTCCTAGCGATAATACGTAATTATTTGCCTTCCTGAACTGCATAATCATGAAGAGGATCTATTAAATATAGGGAGCATTTTTTAAAGATTTATCATACCTGAGATATTTCCTATAGAATGAACTGGCTCATTTTTCGTATTGATGATAAAAAAATTATTAATGCCTCCGTGCTTCCTTGAATAGAGTAATGTATTACTGAGCGTAAGGTAAAATATGAATCCAATTACCCTTGTAAATTATGATTTCTGGCTATAAAATTGAAATTGAGCGCGAAGTGGAGAGAAAAAGATAATTTTCAAAGAACCACGGAACTATGCGCACAATTACTTCAACAGAGTCTATTAGTGATCAGAACTATTAGTGATCACACAATTGTGTAAAATTTCCAGGGGAAAATTCATTCGAGTGGACTGGCAATCGAACTCAGATCACTCGATTTCAGGCCGAGTGCTCTAACCACACTGTGAATCTCATGGGGGATTTGAGGAGCAAGTTGTCCTCACAGGTACCGTGCTTATTCTCACTAGCTGGTGACTCCGTTGAAGTAACTGCGCGGCTAGTTCCGTGGTTCTATGAAAACGTCCAAGGTAAAAATTCTTTGCACGGGTACCTCTGGCATCAAATGCACGGTACCTGTGAGGACAACTTGCTCGTTAAAGCCCCCATGAGATTCACAGTGGAAGAGGACGACTAGGTAGCTTAACTGGTTAGAGCACTCGGAGCGAAATCGAGGGATCTGGATTTGATTCCCAGTCCAAGTGAATGGTTTTTCCACTGTGTATTTCATACGAAGGAAAAAGGAAAATAAAATAAATTTAGCAAATACAAATATTTATATTTTGGCAATTCCAGATTCATGGAGCTTGAGAAGCGATAGGCTAGGCGAAATTGTTACGTTACAATCCTAATATACTTCATGTCCTCTATCAATAGCCTTCGTATCCTTAACCATTAAGAGATAATCTCAACTAGTTAAGACTCTGTTCCATAAATGCGTCTAACTAACTTTTGGTGTAAGTTATTTTACGTAGTGCAGCATAATATTATTAAATGTGATTTTGTTGCTAAGTAGAAATATATGCATCATAATATGTTCATGGTATTTAATTAATTTTACCTTGGAAGAGGGAATAATGTGAAAGCAAATGATCAAATAATAAATCCTGTATTTGTCGTTACCTACGACAGTTTTTATCCTTAGGCTTAAAAGAGCATTGAAAAGCAATAAACAACATATTAAGAATGAATATTATTTAAAAAAAGGTTTTTGATATAATACTGAATAAAACATACGTTTGGTAAAACTTTTTATACTAAAAAATACAAGTTTCGTTAATTTATTCCATAAAATAAGGTAGGTACTCCATAAAACTATATTAAAAGTGAATGATTAATATTCTACCTATTTAAATAGCTGAATATGGCGTTATATTAGTAAACAAAATACGACTTTAGATAGCTTGTGCGAGAGAGTTCTCCTGTCGTAATGGAGGCTACACGAATTATGCGTTATAATTTCAACAGCTGTAGGAAGTTTGAATTAAATATTGCATTGTTAATGGTGCAATAATTTACTTGAATACGACTAAAACTCCAAGTAATAAAATAAAAATATCAACATAAGTGTTCAATTTGACTCAAGTTTTTCACATGGTGCGTTTAAAACTACTTACCCACGGGAGGTTTTTGATCCTGAAGTAATTTCGTAATCCTGTAAACATTACAGCGGTGACATTAGGATTTATTTAAAAAAATAGTAGCGGAAACATACAAATCATGCATTTTAGATTTTTTGACGACATCTAGGTTTTAAAAAGTCCCCATTTTTATAAAGAAGTTATCTCAGAAGTGCATACACGTACCATTTCCCATTAAAAAGAGCTGATGTTTTTCGTAAAAAAACCTCGGAAAGTAGTTCTCGGTGAAGGGCTAAGAGTTAGGTGTATTTGGAAGGGTATGGTATATTTTTTTAACATGAGACCGAATTCATTGATTTTCTGGTGAAATGATATTTCCTTCAAACTATCCTATATGGGGCATTTTGACTACATTCTGAATGCCTCTATATCTAACTTGGAACTCAGTAAGAGGGAGATCTAATCATACATACATACATACCTATCACGCCGTTCCCTTTCGGGGTAGGCACAGTGAAAATGTTTCACTCATTAATACATAATTGTACACCTAACTCTGCTTCAATAATTTCCTCCATACTGACCTATCCTTGCAACCTCTTTTGCCTCATTTACCCCCGTTTCATACACTGTTTCATACACGCCCTCA
Organism: Ceriagrion tenellum; assembly: GCA_963169105.1. Classification (NCBI taxonomy): domain Eukaryota; kingdom Metazoa; phylum Arthropoda; class Insecta; order Odonata; family Coenagrionidae; genus Ceriagrion; species Ceriagrion tenellum. The sequence continues at coordinate 96,714,366 of OY720636.1, forward strand.
TTTACCCCTGTTCCATACACTGTTTCATACATGCCCTCATTTACCCCTGTTCCGTACACTGTTTCATACACGCCCTCATTTACCCCTGTTCCATACACTGTTTCATACACGCCCTCATTTACCCCTTACCCACTGTTTTTAAGACTCCTAATATTCCTCCTCCTAAGAATTTCCTCAACCGCATTCAACCACATTTTCGCGGCCTACCTCTACCTCTCACACCATTCATTCTACTCTCATATATCTGTTTCGTTATTTCACTCTCATTCATTCTCTCAACATGGCCAAACCAACGAAGCACACTCCTTTCATAATCACCAATAAAAATATGCTCCAACGGATTGAAAATCACCAATAAATATTATTTGACTCGCACGAATTTGAATCAGGATATCCTAATTGCCATTAAGGAGTGCTGGTCAGTTACCCTACCAAATCAATCTCAATTCAAGGAAAAGTTTGCTGGGGTTGAATTCAATGTAGGTGATTTGTACATGAAATGATTGAAAATACTAAAAAAATATTGTGTATCGGGTTCTACTCTGAGAATTTCAGGATCCCAGAGTCAAGATAGAATTTTGGTTGAATCAAATTTCCAAAGAAATTCTCTCGTTTACAGTCCCAAGTCCCGGAATCCTCATCATTAACTGAAATTTGAAGAGAATTGCAATTGCCTGGAAATTATTCTCTCATCTCTTGAATGCATTAGAGACGATTCCACTGAAGAGAAATAGAATTGGTAAGGGTATTTTAAGTCGTAGGAGTTCTCACAGTCAGATTTGAGAAGAGAATTGAATTTTCGTTTTATAACTCAAAATTGTTTTTTGAAATTACTCGCAAGCATTTGCAGCAAAAAGTTTTTATGCAACATTTATTGGTTTTACTTATTTTTAGGTATATTTTACATTTTTTCTTTAAATCTTAGAATAATTTGAAGACTATCTTTGGTATTACTTAAGTAACTTCTTAGAGCAAAGAAGATTTGTATTTCGACAAATATTTTCTGTGAAGTACTAAAGTTATGTGTGATCTGTATTTTCATGGAAATGTTATCAGAGTAAGCTCCTTACTCAGATTACAGTACATAAATTTGCAATTTATTTCATTCTTTCAATTTCCCACTTAGGCATAAACCTAATTTAAATTACACTAATTTCATTAATTTCCATTCAAATCACAGGAAAATAATAAATTCTATCCCTTTCTTAAATTTTAGCAATTATCCCTTATTATCCCTTAAATTCTAGCCTGGAATAATCATATAGCCGAATGTGAAACCCTTTTATTGTTTAATGTGCAATGATGAGGTGTAGTAGTGACTCCTATACATCCTTGAACACAAGGAACACTGTATTACTTGCCACTACTTCACAAATTCTGAGAAAAACCAATGAATTTCACTCAATTTCTAACATTTTAGTTATTTATTTTTTGCATTTCATCACTGCATGCAAAATTACATCATTGCCTGAACCTTATTGAAAGTGATCTTCAGAGTACATTCTTAGCGATCGTAAAAAACACATTCATCGGATGTAGCCACATGGTTTCATTTTATTAAATCGTCGTTTGGGCAATATTCCACCCATTTCGTCTGAGAGTTTATAAGTATTCATGTTTTATTGTTGCTTTGCGACCTAATTTCATTTATTCTCCTTTCGTCTACATTTTAGAAGACCAACATTTTAGAAGAAGGAAGCACCACATTTTAGATATATCCCGGTAAAAACAAATGAAATTTCAAACTCAGATGAAGATACGCAAGGGGCTTATTAATAATTGACACTCCTAGGAGTTAAATATAAAAAACTAAGTACCCACGGTTAACCAAAAATTGCTAATAACACAAAGTGCAACGTTGGGAAACGCCACGGAATCAGAGGGTGTACATGACTTCGTCGACCATACTCAAATGCATGTATTATGACTATCACAGCTATTGACTAACAATGACATATCAAAAACAAGACAATGCGGAGTACAAAGATTAAGCCAAGAAAATGTGCGAGAGGCATTTAAAATCTTTTTAAAGTCATGGACGATTCTCAGAATTTTCAAGGAAGTAATAACTCAAAGGAATTTTCCTGGTGTTTGGTGACCTAAATGAATCAACATTCCACCTCTTCATGGCTAATCACACACGACAAGAGTCTCCAATTTCCGGTCTTTTGCTTCTCCCGGAATCCGGGATAAAAGGAAGTCTCTTTCCGTGACCTGCATAGAATTATTTCTAATAAGGACGCAATGTTAACCACGTTAATGCAGTAAAAAGGGGGAAAGCGGAAGTACAGAGTTATTTATTGTTTGTTTCATGGCAATTTCATAAGTTTTACTTCCGTAACTGTAATATGGTAAGTCATATAGTCTACAAGGTGAAGAACCTAAGATTATATCATTCTGGAAATGTATATCAAAAATTAACTTTTCAGCCCAGGGAAAGATTTCTCTGATTAAAAACTTTGTTACGCTTCACTAAAGAGTTGTATACCTGAATGCTAAATTGCTAAAAATGCTAAAAATTTTAAACAAAAGATATAAAACTACCTCAATGTAAAGGAAATTAATAAGTACTAGCAAAAAATGTCATCAGCAAGTGTGTTAAATATAATTTCAGAAAACAAAGAGAGGTGAATCGAACACAGAATCTTGTTCTTTTATTCTGATAAAAGATTTCATGCTACGTATAATGCCCTTTTCGATTCTATTGACAATGACGGAATCGTTACTAATGCATAAAACAGACCAACAAAAATGTTCAAGTCAACATAAAAATGATATGCATTAAATTTAATGATTGAAGATTATCGGGTGTCCTGGAACTTGAGGATTCCCAGGGAAAAATATATCTGCGTGAACTCAATCGTGATCCTAAGATCCTTGAATCCCGGAAAAGAAGCCCTTTACCTCCTATTCACAGTATTATCACATTTACCTTTCTCTGAAGGCTTAAGTGGTTTTAGAGACAGTGAAAATGTGACTGAAATGATATCTATTTCATATTCTGGCTATTAATATTGCACCAAATTTGACCATTTATAGCAGCTATCACGGAAATTGGTGCAAAAATTCTATGGTTCCACATGCGTGAGTGGATAAGTAAGGTGAAAATAACTTTGACACCCAAAATGAATGGAATTTTTAATAAAAACCTAATTGGAAGCTATTTGAATGGAAAAGAACCACATTATTCACGTTATTAACGAATCACTACAAAGATTGAAGTACATATGCAATGGTTCTAGATGAAATTCGTCGTGTATCCTGTAAACTTTGTACCCTATATTTTTTCAATAGGAAAAGACTATTATTCGCAATAGCGACCATTTCTCACAGCAAGAGCGGAGAAATGTGACTATTCTTACGCGAGAAAAATGTATTTTTGCATTCTCTACTAACATGCTAATTACTATGATTATTTAAATATGACAATAATTCGTTCTATTTCAAACTTATTAAATCACAATCAAATTTGAGGTAAAAATGCAATAACACAATCAAAATGAAGGTTCAGAAGGCTCATATGACTATAAAGAGAGTTTATTGAAAGCGCAAGCGTAACATTATAGTTATATGAGTTTTACAACTTAATTGAGATTTATAATTGCAAAGGACCATTATTAGCTAAAGCAATATTTTTCTATAGTAGGTACAAGCGAAAAAGTGTAACCATCTTAAAGCAAGATATTTTTTTCAAAACGCGAATACTAGATTCAGTACACGAATCTTAATTTTGGAGTTGGTTTATTATGCCCGTCAGTTCTAGTATAACATGATCATCTTTTCTGAGAATCTATTCCTTACATTCTACACTTTACATACAAAGAAGAAAGAAAAATTCGTTTAATTGATTGATAGGTAATCATTTACTTGCCATTTTGACGCTACTATCTAATTTACCCCAACAGGGATTGCTCTGCCATGGTATTGAGATTTAGGAACTTTTTAGATCAAATATTGTTTCAAAAAGATAATTAGCGTAACAGTCATTTACGATGGCACAAATACCTAGTAAATGCGATTTAGTCACAAAGGGCGTTACATTAATAATAATAGAGGCTAAAACTGGGGCAAGCAACGAGAACCAATTTATCTGAGGAAGATGACATTAATGGCCCATCATTAGGTACACTTTAAGAGCCCAACTTGCTTTGAAAATGAAAAACTGCCGTAGAAACACCTGTAAAATTAAGCTCGTTCGCATACTTTGAAATTAAACTTTATTCGCTGCACTTAGAGGAGTTTTGAGGAGTTATACCCATTTTTGGCCATTCATCCATCTCTTCGCGTTCCTATGATCTTAGTAAATTACACGCCCATGGTACGTACACTCGAAATCTTTTCCACCCACTTAAACACTGCCCTCGATTCACCAAAGCCTCTTAATTAGCCCTCGGTGGCGCAGTTATTGCACAATTTACTCCCATCCACTAATAGGGAGGGGAAGCGAGGGGTAGGGAGGACGCTTAAAAACGTGGCAGGCTAAGCGCGTAAGAAAAAAAATGAACGTCGTCTTACCAAACTTCTCGGAAAGTTTTTCGGGAAAGGAGACAAAAGAAAAAGCTACCAAGATTTCCCCCGTGGCAGTGCTTTACAAACTTCCATCGGCGCTCCTTTCCTCTTCTCCTATCTTCTTTCCCTCAGATTTTATCCTCCACCACCGTCCTCTCCCCCCACGGCCGTAAGTCTACCCCCTCATTGTCCAAGACCCCTCTCCTCTATCACTATTTGCAAAGAAACCTCAGACTTCTCATAACCCGTTTACACCCCGACAACTCCGTCATCGGGACGTGGAAATCTTGCCGATAAATTGACGACCCCAAACGGAAATATCTGATTTATGAAGTGAATAGCATACATATGAGAACCACGCGCTAATTTAGAAACTTCACTCTTTTCCAATCCCTTGTTCGCATCCTACGGCTACTTTTCTACCTGGAGAAAAACCGTGCTTTGTCCCGGAATAGCGTCTCAAGGCCGCGTTTTCGCCGCATTTTAGGCGCTTCTAGACGCTATTCAGACGGAAACCGCGTTGCTAAGCCATTCAGAATACCAGCCTACGTCTCAATGTCCCTTTAAGGCCTCACTCTTGTCTTCTCTAACTTTATCCATTGGCCGATGCCGCCACCACTAAAATATTTTGACTCAGGTGACATCTTCTCCGACTCTCGTTCCCCTATTTTGAGACCCGTGGGGGAAAGAGATCTTTCGTCTTATTTTCTCATGTTTAACAATCCACTTAAATTGGTCTATTGTTTCTTTTTTGTTTCCTGTGACTACGATATTCTCATCTCTTCCCTTTGAGTTAGTTTGCTCAGAATTTTACTGATGAATTTATCTCTATCATGTCTATAAACGAATAGCCTCCGGATTTGCTTGAAGCCGTAATTCAGCCAACAGTGTTCTACTGGTGTTTTACATTCACCTTTCTAAATTAACTCAATGCTATTCTTAGTCGTGCGTATTTGAAATAATTTTATATTCCTTGGGTCGTTATAATAATGATTTTGTTGTTTACCGCTGTTCCTTCGTGTGCGTTCTTCACGAAACGTTTTATGCTAACAATTTCATTAAACCTCAGCATATTCGATGAATTACTCATGGAATATTTTGATAGTGATTGATACCGCAGAAAGAATGATTCCAGAGCGTGGATTGGTAGACACATGATATCGAAAATTATACTATATTAGGGAGGTTAATTGGTCTTTCTCATGTCTCGATAGTTTCTGGATAAGTGTCACAGTGGAAATTTCCTGTGTCTGTAACTTCCGTATTCGAGCAGTTTTTTGTGTTTTGGTGTATCGTGTTCTGACACTTAGATCATTTCAAATATCCTATCTGATTGTTTTAAACGGGGGCAGCAGCACTCGGACGAGATCGAGGATGTAACCTCAAACTTTAAGCCGGGGCGAACTATACTTGTCTTCGGTGGCTCGGTACGGTATCGGGTACCGGTGCTTCCGTTGCGGCACGCCATTATTCTTCCATCTCTCTTTATGAGGTTTTCTCATCGGATCTCACCTAGGTAAACTCGTGGTGTATGGAGGAAGGGATCGAAAGTAAAGCTCGTAAATGCATCGCTGTACTCTTCGAACGAATGGAAAAACACTAATGCAGTATCTTTTAACTAAAGGAAGTTAGGTGAAGTCAAAAACTTGGGAATCACCCTGACATCAGACCTAGCGTGAGGAAACACGCACGTAGGATATCCGAGTCTGCATTTAAAAAATCCATGATTTATTAAGCAAATTGCAAATATAACCAAGTTAGGAAGGTTAACCGTGGAAAACATGGAATAGAGATGCTTTTTTATGCTATACTTATGCCGCATTTCAAATACGACGCGAGTATTTGTGACCTTACGAAGGAAAAATCCATTATTAAAGTAAATAAAATGCTAATGAAAGCTGTAAATTTTTGATTTCAAACTTCTACGAGCGAGCGGAGATCGGCTGATGGAAGGACTTGGCTCGAAGCTGTTAGAGACTCAGCTCAAATGAGTAGAGGACCTGAAGTCTCCATGCATTCCCTGACAAGTTTACCGGCTATGATGACGTGTTCTACAACCAGGTATTTTGCCATATATTTCCACATTGGGATAAATGACCAAGTTTCAGGTACCATACCGAAGACACCAACCCTGCCTTATCAATTTTCTTGATACATCTGATTTACCATGCCTAGGCACCATGCTGAATAGGCTACTCTACTCCTCCCGTAATGGGTTTATAAGGATAGTTAATACGGTTTATAAGGATGAGGCTATTGGGTTTAAAAGAGCAACCACTTTTTCGTATCTTATAGTAAAAATGGGATTTGACCTCATGATATCTTGCAAGTGCTTCCTGTGACAAGTGATAGTACTTTGACATACCACTGGCCAGTATATATTAGACTCTAAGTAGCTATCCTGAGATGTGATCATCATATGAGTTGTTTATGAGGGTATGAAAGTACATTATTTGATAATTCAGCATAGACGAAATGTTCCAATTTGAATATCTTCTTCTGGCGAGGGAAGTCATTTTCTTGCAAACTTGGAAATACTTGTCTAATATGCTATATTTTGACATTGAGTGATGTGTAGACTAGAGGAAAACAAATTTATCCGTCTTTCTCATTGATCTATCGTTAAAGGCTATTAAAGGTTATGACAAAATGCTAATGCGGATTTTTATTTCAACTCAGCATTGATTCTATTCAAGCCAGCGTTAAATTAAAGACAAAATATATGTTACTCAAAGTGAAGAATGTGCAATACTGATTGTTACAACTAAACTGAAAATATGAAAGAACACATTTTGATACACTTATCCAAAGTCTATATTATTGCATCCATGGCTAAGTCTAAGAATAGAGGTATGTGAACATATTATTCAAAATAATTCTTTGGACACAGTATTCGCGACAGTAATATTATGCATAATAATTCGTTTTCAACATCTAAGTTCTCACCGTATATGTGAGTAAAATCATCGTCTTCACTTCAAGTTGAGGTAACAGAATTGCTGAAAAGACTACCGCGGTGCTCTCACGCTGAAGGCTGCATTTTCCGGGTGTTTTACCGCGATGTTGTTTTTAATGACAACGGTTTTCAAAAAAGGACTTTACTATTGCTCCATGCGGTATCCCGAAAGAGAGGATCACCATGAGGGTTGAATCTGAGATACAAAGCCTTTATTAGGGCTCTGCAGCTGAAGTCCGTGAGGAGGTGAGGTGAGCGCGGATCTTGCAAAAGCGAGCCCTCCACGCCCTAACACCACGGAGGCTGCAAAGATGGCATCACAGGAGCTGAGGAAAGACGACAGCTCCCTCACCATTTCGGCTGATAAGGGGAACGCCGTCGTACTTTGGCCATGGACGGTCAATAGCGTAAAGAACGACTCTTTACTCTCCGACTCCAACTACAAGGATTTGAAATCTGACTCCTCCAACAAACTTGAACGCTTGACGAGAAGAACCATCCAGAACTCATCCATTAATTAGGAAAAACAACCAGAACTTCTCCCATAGGCATTCAAACTACCGAGACTACGGTAGTCAGGTATACCACGGGACTTCTCAGATCTTGTGGAACACTGCCTGAAGAAACCTTACTTTCTAGAGGACAGACGTTTCTAAGAGTAGACCGAAAGTGCCGCCATAGGGTCCCCTATGTCCCTCGTCGTTGCCAACCTAGTTAAGTTTTGGAAAACTACTAGAAAAACCTACTTCTTTGGGACGTCCAGGTAATTGAAATGGAAGATCTAATGCCGCCTACCACCCAGAACGCATCATATATATCCCCTACCTCATCGCAGTCTTTGGGAGAGAGTTAGGAGGGAAACGCTGGACCATCTGGCTCAGATATGAGGACGACACCTTTGTTGTCGGGCCACATGGAAAACAAAAGCTCTCCATAATACTATAGTATCTCAATAGCCTACACAGTACAAGCCAGTCAACCACTATAGAAAAGGACGGCCATCTTCGATATCTAAACGCCATGGCAACGCAGATGGAAAGAGACGAAACATGCACAATAACAGCTATGCACACAAAACCCGGAGGGTGGAATAAACATGCACTTTTCAGCATCGAACTGTTGAATTTCTAAACACATTAAAAAATGAAAAATAATTTCCTATTTGAGAATACTGCATCGCAAAAATATGCCAAAAATTCCATTCAAACAAATATGTCTGCCCTTTAACAAGTTCTTCCTCTTACTGGCAATATTCAACCATATTATTTCAGGTACCGTAAACTGAATTTACAAAGTATGACAGAAACGCTTTTGTAAAATAGTCTAAATAGGAATATAATTCCCTGAATACTAAATACATGAGGATGATTGCACGCAATTTAGATGCAATAAGAGCAGTGAGGCGGAATATTTCAACCTTCCACAAGTACACAGAATATTTTTAGTTTTATTTTTTGATTCCTTGAATATGGTATGGAGCACATATTTCTGGTCTTAAATAGCTTCTCTCTCTAAGTTTTTTCATCGGTAGCAGTACCGGGGTTTTAATGCTTCTGTAAACTTTATGCCTTATGCCGTGCAATATCGCTTGCTTGCCCATGACCTGGCCAGAAATGAGACCATTGCTTTTTTTTTCTTCATTACTCGGTATAGAACGACAGAGCTCTGGATTTTACCAGCTTTAGTTACGGTTTTATCTGGCTTCTATCTAACGGCCACTTCAAATATTCCCGGCATTTAATAACGTTTATCGCCAACCTTGCTCTTTTATAATGACCACCATATTAGGGGTATTTTCTATAACAACCACTTGAGGGCATTGGGCTATCCCTTAAGTATGGGTCGTAATACTCCTGGATTAGATATTTTTTGCCATCGAGCTAAGCCAGAGCTTGAGCGCCACTCTTAAGATGAACTAAGAATACCTTCCACTCCTTCGCTGCAGAACTTCTTATCCCAAGAGGGAGCATTTGGTCACGTCTAATCTTTAAACTCCCAGAGACTTCGGCGATAACGTGTATTTCATCCCAGCGGAGCGCTATGAATAGACTTCTCATTATCTTCCGCGGCAATGCTTAACATGGGTTGAGTGCATTAGCTGAGTTTATAATAAAAAAAGGTCAGAATCTTCATGATAGAGAGGTAACAGGTACTTAACTACTTACGCTAAACTACCAATTATGGATGCATGAATGTACGAAACAATCCATGTAGATACCTATATTGTGCTTAAAATGGTTTACTTTGGGCAAACATTGTAAATTAAAAATATTTATATCTCACCAATTCATATTTTCTTCGAAAAATAATCACACGAACGTAGAGCCGACTTTGTCTCATCACTGAAATCACTGTGGCATAATCTCTATGAAAGATAGGGTCTCTAAGCTAAAAAGAGATGGAGTAAAGAGTTTCAGCAAACAAATTCATGTACTGGGGAATGCAGGTAATTCATCCCTTTTTATACAGTTCTGCATTTCAAAAGAAGTGATTATTATCTACTGACTTACAAAAGACGACCCAAGTTAAGTTATCAAAATTAGTTAGCTACCAAGTGAAAGTCTGGAAAAACTGGAACAGCATAGATTTAAGCAAGGACGAGACTCCGCTAACGGAGATTCAAATTCAACTTTGTAGGTTTCAACAAATACTCTATTACAGCTCATCATATGTATTGTTTGAAAAGCCATAGCTCAGAGGAAACCCGATATCTACTTGAGTGCCTTGTGGAGGGCACTTTAAGTACAGTACTCCGTCTGTCGGATGAGACGTTAAACCGTGGTCCCCTTGGCGCCTTTCGTTAAGAGCAGGCTAATGCCGACGCCGGGTTTTTATCTACCCTTCTTCCCTTACCTATCCCCTATAGCAAAAATGAGCTTAGCAGTCGGTCGCCTCCCGAAAAATCCAATCCAAAAGCCATAGGTATTAGAAAATAACACAAATGCACAGAACTTTACGGGAATTGATTCCCGAATGAAAATGTTTAAAGCAAAAAAATATAAGTATAGAAAAAATTATGTAAAATATGCAGGATTTGACATAAATTATTGTAGTTATTCCAAAAGACTTCAAAATTTAATTTTTCATGCGATTTATCTCGTAAAAAATTGAAAATACGTTTGGCAGGTGACTAAGATGCAAACACTATTAAATTACCCGCGAGAAAGCGCTTCTTTTAAAAGCATTTATAAAACAGCATATTTGAAAATTTTTAGCATAAATATGCTTATCATTACCTTTTATAAACAGTTCTCTGGTAAAAATTGCAATTTTTTCAACAGAAAAATATAAATTTTATCATTTAATGTTTATAAGAAGTCCTTTTTTTTGCATTTTTATTCATGAATTTTTTAGATCAGTTTACGATATTAATAATTTAGTGTAAGGAATGTCTTTTTTCCCTTTACATCAAATGACAGTTCATACGTGAACAGCGTGAAGTGTGAGGAAAACGACGATAACGTCATCTAACGGTGAAGCCGCCTCAAAGACTTCTTTGGTGGACTTTTCTCGTATGCGCAGTTGAAACGCATTTGTTCACCTCTCCCGTCTCTGCTTGAGTAATGTTCACTGAGGTCAAAACGGTACTGTACTCCCATGTCTTTGCTATCTTTCATAGACAACCAACTATTTAGTCATAATAGCCAACAAGGGTCCCATGCAAGCCAGTGCAAACTAGGCGTAGCAGGTAGCCCAGGCCTGCACACAAAGCAATATATGTCATAAGCACTTCGAAGTTACACGGAAGAGAGCTAGGATACGGGTACACCTATTCACGGCTCTCACAATCGGAACGGCAAACAGAATTACCTGCGGTAATTCCACCTCTTTTTAAGATTAATTCAATTAACGAGTTAATTAACTCGTGTGGGATATTCGGCCGGCACTCCTTCCCTCGTCCACTTATCTCCCTTTGCGAGCCACCCCCTATTATCCTCCCTGTCTCGTATTATCGATTTGAAATATATACGCGTGGGACACAAATATCGATAACTGGTACATAATTACGCGAAAATAATTTCTATAATTTTTCCTCCCTCGGTCCACTGGGGAGAATAAAGTAGGTGGCGGGGTAAACCGATGGGAAATCATGGGAAGGTTAGACTCATCTAAATCGACTTTCTACGGTAAGAGCCATCGTGGAGGTGTGTGGCAAGTGATGTTAGGACATCATAAAAGAAATGGACGGGAATCAGGACTCAAAATGGTGAGAGGACGACATGAAAGTCATGTTAACGGTGAGTCACTCAAGTTTTCATCTACATACGTCTACTACTATATTCTACTCACCGAGCCGCCTTTTAGGGGTATGGCAGTGGGTGTTAGTACATCATCCGTGTAAATGTGTGTAGGTTTGTGAAGGGGAAATGGCGGAGTGTATTTTGGGAGTATTTTAATTGAAGATAAGTTAACATGATGATCACTTATTGCACAAGGAACGAACGTATCTTCTACCAATCTGTATGTCAATGTCTCTTTCTTATTTTATCGCATCTTTCGTACCTAGAAATGTAGTGTGGCGTCAAAATGATATTTTCTCCGTCGCTAAGAATCTCACGCGTCTAAATTTCTCGAGCGAACTAAGTCTAGTATTAATACACTTAGTATCTATGCATCTGCATGCTAGGCTCCCAATTTAATGCCTCTAAAAGCAGAGATACACTTTATATACGAATCGCGCAGCTTTCCTTTGTGGTAGATTTGCAATTTTGCTGATGGTTATTGGAATCATTTTTTATTATCAGTTCGAAAAGGTTCGACAGAAAGTATTGAGATTTTGAGATAGAAACAATAAGTGAAATGATAGTTCCCGCATGTAACTGCGACTGTTAGATCTATGTCATCGAAGAGTAAATAATCTCAACGGAAGAAACTGAATGGGTGCTAAGGTAATACGTCTACTTATTGATAGACAAGTAGCTGCTGGCAGGATGACCTTTTCCACCAGTGGGAAAATGGAGAGGAATTGGAAGCAAATTTAATGATTTGGAAGGGGTATATTCTATGTAGGTATATTATGTAAGTGGTACTTCCAATAAAGAGCCTTAATATCATTTAATTCGTACTCAGGCAACACAAAGATTTTTTATCCTTAATTTGTATCGAACAATAATCTCACGCCTTTTAAAGCAGTTTCTTATGCAATTTGACTTCAATATGACGTATGGCGTGATAAATCAGAATTGGACATAATAACTATCGAGCTACGATATTTTTCTCACTCACAGAGATGCAATTTTACAACAAACCAGAAACAACTGGTCCTAGTGAATAGAATGCTAGTAAAGTATAGGTATCCGGACAATTTTATTACTGTTTCATCAGTAAAATACTGTAAATAATGAGGTAAATGTATTAATTCAATGAAAATTGCACAGATGTCGGCTTCTATGATGAATATAATAATTAAATTTTGGTTTCCAATAGATAAGCCATTTCATAGCAAAAGCAGGGTTTTATAAACATAACTAATAAAAATGTGAAAATTTGTATTTATCTTTAGCCACATAGTCAAGCCCGAGCTACCATGCATCGACATTAGATATAATTGAGGTGATAATTGGGCCATCAACAGAGATGGATTTATTTTTATAAAATGTTAGGTACGCTCTACGATAAGAAGGAACATACCGCTTCCTCGTTGATATAAGTTCAATGACTATGTGAAACATCCTCTGTCGGTTCAAATAAAAAAAATCATTTCACTTTTCGGGTTTGACAACAGCTGGTGCTCCGACTGATAAAAGAGTTGATAGTTAAATTAATTGAACTAGATAGAATATAAATTGGATGTGTGTCAAGTTCTGTTGGTCCGGTCCCTGGAAAACCTAATGACAAGCTAAGCAGTCTATCGGGATTCCGGGGACATACGGCCCAAAAGAATCGTCCGGCAGCAAAAAAAAAAAATTTTCGGATAAAACTAAATTGATATTTCTAAACTATTATGACATTCGCGTCATGGATGCTGAGCGTTATTCATCAGTTATATTTCACTGTATGTCTAAGTGCGCTCTTCATTGACAACGTGGGAAACAGGGAATTATATGACACTTTTCAGTATTGAGATTGTGGCTGAAAGAGTAATGACTGGTTTTTTATTTAATGAATCAATGATCATTTAATTATGATATTCATAAAAGAATATGAACACACTTGGTGTCACAATTTTGTCGACTAATAGTTAACAAATTTCATGAGTAAAATCAACGTATTCTTTAAACTTGACGAGGGATAAGGCTTAATTTAGTGTGTGTTTTGACTAGCACAGAGGCGGAGGTACCTTCTCATAAATGAATGTGTTACAGGCAAAGGGAAGAGTGGGGGGAGGAAAGAGAAATGGACAAAGGGAAGTGGAAGGAGTGTTGGGTGTGAGAGAGAAATGGAGTTCGCGCTTACTTAGGCGGCAGACGGGGGACGTTCCTGGAACTGTTGCCGAAACATATTTGCTGCGTCGGAATGCGAGATGTGCTGGCACAACTTGCAAGCGAGAACTCGGGGTATCAAATGACCCACCCCCACCTCCCTCTCTCCAACTGCTCACACCCTCCAACCCGCACCCCTCCCTGCCCTTCTCACCCTTCTTTTGTCTCCCCACCCATGTGCCCTCCCCCAAACTGAAACACCCTGCCCCACGCCCCGCCCGCCCCAGGCTTGTGAGAGAGCTTGCGGATGCAATTTTTTGCCCTCCGGGACGTGAGCGTATTTGAGCCGGAACCCACTGATAAGAAACGTTACCGTAAGGTTCGTATTGTTCGGGGATACATAACAAGGATGCCCGGGCCCCTTTTCTTGTTTCGCCCATGTCCACGGTGCTTGCGAATTATATATAGCCTACATAATTTGAGGGCTTTTTGCTAGAGCTTCCCTTAGATATTAGAATATGTGCGGACACGCATGTAAATTGTACATTAAGTTAATGCAGGATGGAGTAAGTAATAGAGATGGACAAACCCGTTGATTTTTGAGAACTCGTTCACTCCAGACCGGTCCATTTTGGGACCCGTTCCTTTTTTAATAATAGTCATGTATTGTTATTTTGACATGTTCTTGGTGTTAAAAAATTAAAAAAAGAACTTAAAAATTCTTAGCTTAGCGTAATTACGGCGTTTAAATATGTAGGATATAATTAGATGGAAAGTAATCCTCCCAACTTCAACCATGTTTTCGTAAATAGGTTTAATTTGAATTAAGAAAAAGGTACTGCAACCGCTAGCATCATCTGATGATTTTTGATGGATAATTAAGAACATCCTATCTCTTAAAGATAGAAGCGAAAGCAATGACGGACCGAGAGGAACGATGGACCAAATAGCGAAGGCACAAAAGGACTGGCGGACCGACAGGAACGACAGACCGAAAGGAACGACTGATCGAAAGGATCGATGGACTGAATGGACCGATGGACCGAAGCGATCGAAGGACCAAAAGGAACGGTCGATCCATTGAAATCGGTCCTTGGTCCTCCCGTTCAATCCATGCAGCCATTATTTCGGATCCGTTCGTTCACAAACGACCCAATTCTAGTAGGTACAGATCGAAAGCCCCTTTTAATGTCATCGTCTACTTGGATTAGAGTTTTCAGCTAACAATCGTCATCTGAGGTAGACATTGTTGATAACTTAAAAACATATAAATATATCAAAACTTTCATTAGGAAGATTTTGTTGAACATCCTAAGGAACATCAGGTACACGGGGAGGAATCTACAACGTTTATCACTACTGACAAACGCTAAACGTCCCAAATAGCTAACCAACACTTGTAAAAATATAAACGATGACTAATTTGATGTATGACGGATAATTTGATCTATGATATTCCCTATGAAATTATACAGATTGAACATAATATTTTATCGGAGAAAATAAATGTAGTGCATTCTTTTGCGTGAATTTTTACGGAACGAGTTTGAAACGACGCATTTCGTTAAACGATAATTTTCTTTCTGCTGCATTATACAAGTTTGGTGAGTCTCTAAGCCATATTTTTTCCCCAAATGTCGTCATATTTGGTCATTTTGACGAATAATTAGGCGAAAGTCGACGATAATTCAGCCACACTCACATGCCCAGATCTTATCATTGCCAGACCGTAATGAGAATGCGGGTATGTATGAGTGCTCATCTTGACCCTCTGTTTTTGAGGCCTTAGCCGGCCCGAGCCTTCGACAAAAATCTTTATGATTACTCTCATACATTGCGCGCACATTTTTACTCCTGAAAAAATTTAAATCTCTGTGCACAATTAGCTAAAACCCACGTAAACGCTATTATTGGAAAGGCAGGATAGTAATGTCATTCATCAATGTCTTTAACTGATGATGTCACCGGAAATTTTAGATTTTGTGCTCTGTCTCAAACTGGATCTTTTTCCATTTTTCAACAGTAAAAAAAGATGTGCAAGGAATCGTATCGAGTTAGGCACTTCTTTTAGATATAAAATTAAGTAAATTAATAATTTACATTAAATTTTGGGCACACATGGTCCCAATGTAGCATATCTATATATCTACATTGAATAAAAATGTATAACAATACACATTGAATACAAAATGTTTCTTGAAAAGATTTGAAAAATCTACTGACGCCGCCCAGTTTTTTTCAAGCTGGTTTTCATAGATTATATGGAATCCTATAATACGAGCCAGATTACTAATATGCACCTTGAATAATGATGAATTAACAAGATATAAATCTACTTACGATAATACACATACATGCGACTCACATCTAATCTTATTTTTTCGTTTCATTTAAAAAACACTCATTTTTGAAAAGCAATATGCCATTTAAAAATAAACAAGACTGAGTATTATGAGAATACAGTCGCTTTACTTCCAGCATATACGCTGATGCAACTCAAGAGCTCATGTAATTGGATTTTACTCGTAAACGAAAAATAACCTATGAATACAGACCGGAAAAATTTTATTGGGCCTGGATTTTCTCGAGGAAAACGTTTTTCATGGAAATAATTCAGGCAGAGAAAATTCAAATACGGCTTTACGTGGTCAATCGGAACAGAATTGCCGAAATCAGGACAATTGCAGACTCGATTCAAAGTTAACGATTTCTCTTGAAGTACACATGCGGGTGCTAGACTAGAAGAACTATAGCTTTGTTCCGAGCTCAACGGTGGCTTGAAGCGGCTACCTGCATAAATGGCGGCGTTAATGCAGAATTGGGTCGCTAGGATGAGAGATTGAACGTGGACGGTCCGCCCGTTCCGTCACAAAAGATCTCAAAGCTCCGCTGTGGATGACATTACGTTTCGACTGTCCTCCCCAAACCAAGGAGTTTACACTCCCCTATCTGCACGTGCAGAATTTCCACGTTTTGAAAAAAGCATGTTTCAAACACTCTTTTAAGCAGGTTCAGAAACACGTTTGGACACTCAAACGAGAAATTAGGGTCGTTATCAATTCTACCCTATTGATATGTTTATTTTTTTAGCCAATGTTCTTAGGATCACTATCTGTGTTTTCTTAATTAACCTATTAACCGAATTATGTTATTTCCTTGTCTTAGGGAGCAAAATGTATATTCAATTATTAAATATTATTTGGCATTTCATATTAGATATAAGATATAAAGCCAATTTAAATATTACAGGATGATTAACCATCACCTTATTTTCCTGGAAATGAGACCGTTTACACTGTCGATTTACATTTACTGAGAAATTGTACGTTGTAGTACTAGCGTCTATTTTGTTATATTTAACCAAATGGAGAAATTTGTGTACAAATTCATGTGATAGCAGGGAAAGCGTTTATTTAATGCGGGATTCGGATTTATTGGGGTAAAATGTCTGATGTTCATGCTTGTAACCTGCTAACATATACAAATGAATATTTGTTTGTTCATCTACTATCCAATTCCGTCAAGTTCCAATACTGTAAATCAGCCTACGATAAAACCTTGGTGAGTTGTTGGGCACACGTCCGCAAAGGATTCTGAATTTTTAAATCGATTGTACAATAGGTGGGGCGCGAGTCCTTTAAACAAATGCGAAGCAGATAGTTTTACGAGCTGCTCAATCACGAGCATCAGAATCGAATCAGTGAGATATAATTTTTGTTTAAAGGTGCGCAATGTATTTGCTCGTGGTGCAGTGGCCTCTTTGGATGCTTTTTTTTAAATTCTTGCATGTGATTTTCGTATACAAATCGCTATTTCTTAAACCTGGATTTTTAAGCTCGAAAATTTAAATTTTTGCTCTAATTCAACAATTGAATATTTTATTTACTTAAATAGCGCAGCATAGGCCTGTATTGGAAACTCGTGTTAACATTTGTGAGTTATGAATTCCTGTATAAGTTCGAGAAATTTATTGCACGAGGTCTTTAAGACTCGGATATAAATCAAATTCAATATTACGGAATGACAAAAGTCTTTTAGGAACCGATTTTGAACCCAGGAAAGACTTGTGAGCCAAACCATGAAAATTATGGAAACCAATAGGTACTTCAGGATGGATTGTTTTATTTTGCGAGTTTAGAATATGATAAAATGTACTGAAAAGTAATGCATGGTAAGACCAAAAATATTGTGTATTCCAACGCACTTGAATAATTATTGCAAATTTAATTTAATACACACAAAATCGGTCTTTTATTTATTTTGCACTTGTAAATGTGTCTGATTTGTATATGTGAGCCAACTTAGAAAGGATAAGAGGCATTACAACGCATTCCTGGCACAACTAGTTAAAGATAAACTTCAAACATTGTCCCTGTTACTGCCAGAGTTATATATTGTACCTCAACTTGCGATAATAACGCAAGTAACGTTGCTTGTCATTCGCCTCTACGAGAAAGAAAACGACATTCTCCACCTCGTTGTATTTAGAAATTCGCCCCCTTTCCATGCGAGCGCAGATTTCACAGTGAAATCCCCCTCTCACCCAAATCACTTTTCTATCTAAAATCCCGACTCTCTCCAAATATCTGCGTCCCATAAGCGAAATACTCCCACCACGCCGCGACAACGATCGCCCGCCGATTGACCGCACACCACGCTTCGAGGTGACCACAGAAAACGGACACTTTTCTGGTTGTGCCATCTGTTAGGGCGCAGGAGGCGAATGGTGAACCCCAAAAGTGCCGATTCCAGGATATGTGACTTTCTCGAATTCGTTCATTTTTGTACCACACTGTAAGGGCATCGGTGCGTTTACAAAAATAAATGTTTTCACTAGCAAAAAAATAATGCATATACGATCAATATATTTTGCCCTGTCTTTAAAGGGACGGACAATAATGTGCCCAGGATTTTTGTCTGATCTCGTTTAATTTCTTTTCGTTTCAATTGATACGTACATACATACATACATCCAAACACGCTGTTCCCTTGCGGGGTAGGCACAGTCACAAAGTTTCACTCATAAATACGTATTTGTACACCTAACTCTGCTTCAATAATTTCCTCTATACTGGCCTATCCTTGCAAACTTCTTTTGCCTCATTTACCCCCATACTCTACTTCATATACGCCCCCCTGTTTTTAAGACTCCTAATATTCCTCCTCCCAAGAATTTCCTCAATTACATTCAACCACAACTTTCTCGACCTATCTCTACCTCTTGCACCATTCATTTCACTCTTATATATCTGTTTCGTTAATCGACTCTCATCCATTCGCTCAACAAAGCCAAACCAACAAAGCAGACTCCTGTAATTATGTTTGTTACTGGAGCAACTAACCCACATTCATTTATTACCCACTCATTTCTGTCCCTATCCATCCTATCTTTTCCGCACAAACTCCTCAGATAACTCATACCCACGGCGTTCAGTCTACTCTTGTGTCCATACCGATAAACCCATATTTCACTACAATGCAACAAAGTGGGGTGAAGTGCACTTTTATACTTTTGTTTTAATTGATTGAGTGAGATAATAGGCATAGGAAGGTAGTTTTAATTTATTTTATCTGAAGAAGGGTACTTTCCCTAATCTGTTTTACTAACATGGTCCAAAAATTACTTTGAATAAATGCCTCTCGGTATTGCATTTGCAATTCATTCTTAGTCAAATTTTCCTTCATAGCAAGTATAGCAACTTGCAACATGAATTCACGAGAGTATGCATCATTTTGAATATTTACGTTGTTATGTTTCTCTAGCAAATACAAAACCTACGCTTTCTTGAATCTTCTACGTTGCGCAAGTAAAATATATAAATAGTTTACAGTGATTTCGTCGCTCAAAATCAATGTGTAAATGTACACTGGTAACTGAGCATGTAATTGAGCAGTCTGCATGAGGATTCACAGAGTTTTGACTGTTCTCTGCTGCCTCCTTACTTTTGCCATCCCCGACCCGAGCACCAGTTTTAGTCCCACGTTTACGTTGTGAGTTCACTGCGTTCAGTCAACTTAAATGTTGACGCAGGCCTTTCCAGGTTTAAGGATAAAATGGGAAGGGATTTTCCTCAATCACTGAGATATTTTTGCGAATCAAAGATTTTTCAATGGAAAAAGGATTCCAATTTTACTTCCGACGAAAAGGAGTCGACTAGGGTCCCTCACTCTTCCATTTTATTTTAAATCTACTCCCTGCGCGTTTTCACATATTCATGCCGCTGGAACGCAATTCAAGGTAAGCTTTAATAAAAATACGTCGTGTAGATAAACTGAGAACAAGAGTGCGATGACGAATAAAGAGAAAAGTTTTGAGGGTGATAGTCTTTTTTGATGTACATTTAAATGATGACTGTGAATTCTACATCTATATCTACCAATTACCCAGCAAGCAACCACAATGGTGTTTCTCAGGGGATGACTTATCACCAACATGAACTAGAGTTAAGAAAATAAATTTCACCAGCATGCACTACACTACGGGTATGCTAAAAATGCTGCAGAAACAACTAAAATAATCTATTATGTAACTATGTAAACGTGACACAAGATTAATACAGGGAACATGCAAAACATGATGTTAGAATTAATCGGTAGATTTAGAAACATGCATGAGGGGGCATTTGAATTAATCAGCTACACTAAATGTCAACTAATCAACTTCAAAGTCTTAACACAGCCATTATTGTCTCTTAACGAGCGCGGGAAAAATATTTTTAACCATTACGTTCTACAATCTATTTCCTATACTATATTCTCACATTCTACTCCTATTCCTTTGGCAAAGTCGACTTTTCATTCACCAGCAGATAGATCGTTGCTTAAAATATGAGTGTACCTACTCGTTCGGAGAACACTTTTAAGCATCGGGAATGCAAAGCACCTATTTACAAGGGAAAGTAAAACCAGAAAGCACTCAAAGTTGTTGAATGATTTGATTAATTCCTATTTCAAACCAATGATCTCAGCATGAATGGGAAAAAGACACTGAAACGCTCCAAAAATAAACTATACTTGTAAGGTAGTTTGAGCGAAATATCATATTAACCAAAAATCAATTATGTTTGGCTCGTTTTAAAGAAGAATACCTCACCCTTTCGACGATATCCAAATATCAGGCCCCTTACCGTACTTCTTTCTGAGATATTTAACGAAAAATTCCAGCCCTTTTACATGGAAAATGGTACGTGTATGCAATAAAGAGACATATTATT
The DNA here is from genome assembly GCA_963169105.1 of Ceriagrion tenellum. Classification (NCBI taxonomy): domain Eukaryota; kingdom Metazoa; phylum Arthropoda; class Insecta; order Odonata; family Coenagrionidae; genus Ceriagrion; species Ceriagrion tenellum. The sequence goes on from OY720636.1 coordinate 96,735,407, forward strand.
TAAAGAAAAACGCATCGCGCAAAAAAATGAGTCAAGTTTAAGACTTATGTGGTTATTTATATTTAATTATTAGAATTTCAGTAATGTAAAAGTATATTGTTTTGCCATTAATAATTCAGTATTATTAATTATTCGCCATTAATATCGCCATTAATAATTCATGCTACCTATAGCTGCAGCAATTAAATCGCTTTATTCGAATATGGCCTCCATTACGATTACTGTTCTACAGAGTGTGTCCGTAAAGTAATGAGACTGGGTCTGGTAATAAGAATATCCGATATCCGATCGGTACGTATTGTTTAAGTTCTTCAAAATAGTCTCATTGGGCGTCGATATACCGCTGTCAACGCGATCCCTACGCTGCAAAGGCTCCCTGGATGTCAGCTACCGTAACCTCTTTCAGAGACTCTGTGACAGCCCGTTGGATGGCGGGAACATCTTCGAAACGGTGGTCATTCAGCCTTCTCTTGAGCTTTCGGAACAGGAAAGAGTCTGCTGGGCTCAAATCGGGGCTGTAAGGTGGATGTGGTAAGGTTGCAATCCCTATCCGGGCCAGTTAGGCGGTCACAACGAAGGCAGTGTGGGCTGAAGCGTTGTCGTGGTGGATCTTCCAGCGATGGGCAATCTCTCGTCGTTTCCGTTTGACGGCTCTGTGCAGGCGCGCAAGGACTTCTTTGTAGTAAATGGCGTTGACGGTTGGTCCCGGAGGTAAAATTTCTTTGTGGATCATCCTACGCTTGTCAAATTAGACAGTGAACATTGTCTTTACCTTAGATTTTGGCCACATTTTCGGCCAAACCACTCGTTGAAGGTGGTCCAGATCACACCATGCCTTCAAAGGTCTCCCGTCCGTTCTTGAACTCACTGAACCACTGGAAAACCTGAGCCCTTGACAGGACGTTGTCTTTGTAAGCCTCTTTAACCGAGGCAAGCGCTTGGGAAGCGGTTTACCCAGATGAAAGCAAAATTGAATCGCGTAGCGCTGCTCCAGCGAACGCTCCATTTTTGATGTTTTCTGCCGTGACAAACACTCAAAAACAGCTTTGACGCCACGCGTGATTCTCACTGATTCAGAGCTCGGACGCAACCGCATCCTGGTGCGTGGCTTAGCTTAGTCGCCCACCACAAATCCTGCCACCGGGGAGCGCGCTGCTGGCGACTGGAGCACCGCGGGACAGCCAGTCTCATTACTTTACGGACTAACCCTATATCTCGCTCAGACTAACATAACCCATTTTTATTCCCTGTTTTATCCCTTAACGACGGCTGTTGATGAATTGACCCCAAGCCACATGGCCTGACCGCGGCTCTCATAACTCTAAAGGCAAATTCTTAGCGGCGGCTTCATCAGAATGGAGTGTGTGTGCGAATTTCCGCAAAATGTTGCCTGTTATGGAATTTTCACAATAAAAATTGGAATGAGAATTTCATTTTTTTCATTTCATTTTCCAGTGTTTAAGCAATTATTTTCCATTCCAAGGAACACTGACGCATATTTTCAGGACCATCGCTATAGGTCCTTCCGCGCACTGGAGCATGAAATCAATTTATTGGCATTTGTCGTGTTTTTGTCATACAAATTTCAGGAATTTTCTTGCAAAGCAACTCACCCCCCACCCACCTAAGGACTCGCTTGTTTGCACATTTGGAAGGCCACACTCACATTTGAGCTTGGATAATCAAACGTTTGGGGGATTCATGCGAGAGCAAACACACGCTACTTCTTCCGTGTTCTGCAAAAATAAATTATAGCTGCTTAATATTTATTTAACGTTTCAAGTTCAGATTTTACCTTTAGGCAATCGCTATGGTGGTAGGTTGGTTGACCTTTCTCAAACTTTTTGAGAGAAAATGAAACAATTTACATACGGTTAGGTAGTGTTGGTTACCTACGGTGTTAACCCGGTTCATATACTAGGAATCCAGTTACAAAACAAAAGAACATCCGTCAACTTTATGATGACTTTTTTCCGCACCTTTTTAGGGAAAATAAGATAGTTAGTATAGGATTAGGTGGAGTTTAAAGCATAAAAATACGGAATAAACATTAAAGAGTAGGTGTATTGCAGGACATCAAGCAACAGAAAAAATCTCCCTATAGAAGATACCATAAATACCCAAGCAGTAATAGCCACTAAACCAAGAAAAGATAAATATTTTGACTCACAATGACATTTTCATTTCTATTATTTTTGGGATGGAGAAAAACACGCAAACTTTACGTGAGCTCTCTCAAAATATCACTAATTCAGGAATATTGGCCGTCAATATTCGGTATGCTTCGTTTACGAGGTAACAAATTGAGAATGTGAATAGATGGAGTAAAACGGTGCGATAGCACAGGGAAAGTTTGAGAGCAGTTAAGTATTAATTTGACCATGTTGAGCGTAATATGTTCACAAATGTATTAATTTGACCATGTTGAGCGTAAAATGTTCACAAATGCACTAATTTGGCCATGTTGAGCGTAATATGTTCACAAATGTATCTGTGTCACTGATCCCAGAGACAATGTACTCACATGACCGGCAATTTCTAATTCTTAAGCAGAACCGCTTAGTATCCCGAAATCGGGATGATCCCATATTGATCATCACATACTTCTTTGGAAATAGGCTACTTAGTCCAAAACGTAAACGGTTAGTATTTACTGTGACAAATGGAAACAACAAATACAATAGCATATTTAGGAAAATATACTTCGTATACGATCGTTAGCAGAGCATATATTTTCGATGCTAAGTTTCTGTACGGAACACGCTGCCTCACTCTCTGGAAAAGATGAGGCCCGGTTTTCTCCGACAATATTTTATGTTCCTCTACCACTACTTCATTACGGGTCATTAGAAACACTTCATTCATACATCGATACATTTCCCATGCAACTTTTTCTTTTTAATTCTCACCTACATTGAAAAAAGTAGAATATTATCCTGTTTATATCTCCCTCTATCTTTTGTTTCTCTCCAGGAAATTTATCGTAAACATGTCCCAGACTATGAAAATGAATGCGTGCATAACAATTGATGTAAATCTAGGAAATTATAAATATTCATGACTTCTATGGTGAATATTTTGGCGTAAAGACAAAATTCCACAGAAATTTTAAAAAAAATTAATTCAAAAATTCAAAAATTAAGCCGGTGACCTACAAAAGAATACACTATGATGTAAGCTCTTCAGCGAACGATGCCGAAAATTTACTCGCACGATTGACGGTACGCTCATGCTGAAGATGAATCACTTAATCTCCCGAAATCGGAACGACCATCCCGAAGCGATCGTCGAATTATGGGGATTCTAGCGTCGAATTTGAGATATCCGGCAACATGTGGTGCGGAGCCCCAAAGGGTGAAATTGGGCAGTTAGACCGTGAAGGGAGGGGAGGAGGAGAAGAGGTTTCTGGAGTGGAAGGGAAGGAGTATATGGAGCGAAATAAAAATGGAAAGGGTTTGGATTACCAGTGCGGAGATGGGAAGAGAGGTTGGAACGAGGCCTGCAGGCACACCTCTCCGTAACCTCTTTGCTTCACCCACAGCCATACAGACGCAACTACACCACGCGGATACAACACGCAGAGAACAGAGGAAAGCAAATAATTACACGCACCCCCGTGCATTTTCCCGACAAGTGTCTGCGCGGACTGCGGCGTGCACCCGAAAGGCCTTCCTCACTCCCTTCGCCCTCTTCCCCGAAAACCCCTCCTTCATTCCTCCCCTTTGCAAACTCCTGTCCAACAGACGTGCGTTCCTCTGCGTTCCCACTTGTGAAACATTCACCTCCTCCGCACCAAAAATGCACACGGCTTCGTGCATCTCTCATTCCACCTCGTGAACCCCGCCCCTCCCCTATCGCATTAGGTCCAAAGTGTAATAAACATAGTTCCTAATCGGGAACTCACTCCAACTCAACGCCCAACTTTGTACGTTAATAGGCGAATTCGAGCACTCATCTCGGCTTTGACACTTTGATTGCTACTTGTGAATTTAGCTTGAGGTATAACATCCATATTTTATACTCTCAAATATGCAATAAATAACTTAAGTAAGTAATTAGAGCAAGTGGAGTCCTTCACCTACCTAGGAAGTACCATCACGTGAGACGGAATATGCGCAAAGGACATTAAGCGAAGAATAGTCTAAGAAAGAGTTCATGGTAAAAATATAATTGCAGTGAAACTACTCTTAACGACCACTCCTCTCAAGGGACCACCCCTCTTAACGACCATTTTTCAGCGGAACCGTTGATGGTCACTGAATTCGTGATTCACAATGTGTACATCAGATTAATATGCAATGAAATTTCCCAGGAGCAACTAAATCATGTGGAAATAAGCGTCTTCTGGATAGAATTCAACGAATCCGTCGCTTCAAGAGTTTTGTCCATTTCTTCAAATCAGCCTCCCTTCATTAGCATAATGAGTACTACTAGTAACTGAATCCATGTCAAAGGACCACCCCTCCTTACGACCACTTTTCAGTGGTACCTTTGGTGGTCGCTCAATACAGTTTTCACTGTGCCATGTTCTTAGATGATAGTATTATAAACTAGGAAAGAGTTTGCAAAAACTTCCATGTGGAGCGTAGCATTCTATGGACCGGAAGTAGGGACCATTGGAAAAGTAAACGTGGAAGGAATAAATGCTCTCGAAACCTGGTGCTGGAGGACGATGCTGAAGATCAAATGGACGGATAATACCAGAAATGAAGATGCATACAGAAGAGAAGAAGAGGTAGGACCCTATTAAAAACGATATAAAAAAGAAACAAATGGTTTGAACACACATTGAGACTAAATGAGTTTGTGAAAAGTGTAATTGAAGAATGAATAGAAGGGAAAGTCTAAGAGGAAGGCAATAGATAAATAATGTACGTAGGGCTAATTAAGACAAAAGTATTTAAGATGAGCTATCAAGAAGTTAGTAAACTAGCATTTGTCATGGAAAGATGAGGGTCGACCAATCTTTGGATTGAACGACAAATAACAATCAAGTATCTAGTAATTTTATGCAAATGTGTAATTTTTTCCGACAGCAGCTCAAACGATTTTAATGAACCGCCACCGGGAGACTCATATAGCCATGGTGCAACTAAGGGTGACGCTAAACACAATGGTCTAAAATGGAAGCCAGAAAAGTGTCTGAAGCTTAGGTGATTCCATCCAAATCCAACCCAAAACATCCGGTTTGCTCAGATAATGTAACTTCTTCAATAATATTCCCAAAAAAGTTCCAATACGAGCACGGATCGGCTTCCGTTCGTTGATGTCCAGACATTTAACGTGATGGTATGCTTAGTAACTTCGTGGAACTGTGGAATAGTTGAAGAATAAATCACTCTCTAATACTCCATCGAAATGTTATGTAACTAATCGGTTTTGATGTGGCAGCATCAGTAATATCATCTATCATAAAAAAGCAGGGATGAAAGTTCACGTTTAATTAATTTTTAACTTCTAAAATTACTTATTCATTCAACCAGGACTTTCTTAAAGTTGTTTATCTCCGGCGAATCTAGCACTCCATCTTCCATGCAATAAGATTGTAAACGATGCAAAAACACCAGTCAGTGAGGCTCAAACTCGCGGACTCAGGATTAGTAAGTGAGCACTCTACCCCATCGACGTCAAGTCAGAAAAAAAATTGTCAGAACGCAATCCGTCTAATGAGGACCAGAAATCACAACAACCATTAAGCGACCAACATAATCTTGAGTCTGGTGCCTTAGACCACTCGGCCATCCAAAGTGAATTTACTTCAGTCAATGACAAATATTGGTTCTATGCCAATTCTTGAGCCAATCATCATTTTAATGACATTACCCGTTGAAAATGCCAAACATCTTAGGTGTTTAGACGAACGCGAATAGTTTGTTGTGTGTTGTTCCAATTTGATCTAAATATTCCGCTGCTAAGGGTCAGTTCACGTGGTAAATTACTGCTTTCTCTACTTATCATTTTCTCTAACTCAGCAACGCACCCGCAAGCATATTCCCGTATGGAAGCATAGCGCCCAATTCACTGGACAAGCGTAGGCGTGCTATAGTTTGCACAGTCCGGCGGACGCGGAAGTGCACCGGACGCCAACGCCTCCGCCACACAATGCGTAGCACGGTGGAAGGAAAACGATCGCCTCGAGCTGCTTAAGAATTACGTGGCGCGAGCCCTGAGGCCGGCGAGTTGAAGTTCTTGACGAAAAATAAACAGAATTGAGGAAATACCTGTGCTTCCGAGTAGTAGTTTAACAGGGAAAATAAAATCAGGTGGAACTAGTTTAAACATGTCTAAAAATGTTGATGAAAATGCTTTTTAAAGCTAATTATTTATAGTTCCACATAATATGAAACTTGCAGTAATACATTCGTTCAACATGAAACAATAGAACGATGCATAGAGAGACTACTACATTGACGCCACACATTAAAAAAAAACTTCAAAATTCATTTCGGAGCAGTGTTTAAATTAATTATTGGTGAAATGACCAACGTAAAATGATATCTACTTCAATACAAAAAGAAGCTAATGCTATTTTAATGACGAAGTAATTAAAATAATTTCATTAAGATTTACTGTTCTTGCCGATTAGGATAGCACTCCAAACAAAAATAGTGGAATGAGTATTAGTCAATATTGTGTCAATAGAAATGAAACTTGCATCCTTGACGCGATATTTGCATTGTCAGGCTAATTAGAATTATACGGTGCCTAAAAATGCATGTTTCACTCTGGAGTGTTGATTTGGGCACATATGTTTATAAGATATATATGAAAAAATTAAATAGAATTCGTAATTATTTCGCAGTGCAAATAATTTTCCTTGAGGCCTATATTGATATTTTCAAATTTTTGTCACCGGCCCCTTAAAAGCCGACTGCCCTAAATTACTTCCTCATTGAGTGTGGAAATGATCGTTCTAATAATATATATTTACATTACAGAAACTATTAATGGATTTGAGTTTAAACTGTGGAGTTTATCGTAAGGATAGGGAGATTCCCGTTTTTAGGATTGGGCGAGGGTAAAGATAGGGATCCTCACTTCATTGGCTACAGCACCGGAACTAGCAATTAATACGCGATTCAAGTATTCCCGACAAACAACGACGGTACAAAGGCAGATAGTGATTGCCATTTCGACAATTTCATCCTTTAAAAGTCACTGTTGCAATACAAGAAATGCACAAATGTTTATTTAACCTTAATTCTCTTTTTAAGCTTTTGCATTGTTCTATTATACCCTGCTCCTTGTGGCTCTTTTATTTCCTTACAGTTCTCCTGTTTCAGGATTCATTTGGTTCTTCCTCGTGAAGCTTATCCCTCTTCTTTCCTATTCGTTAAATTTTTTACTAGCGTGTTCAGTCACCGAGCATTAAATGCCCATCTTGACCGTTTTTTCTTGATTAGACACCTTTTGGTTTTAACATTTTATAATTTTTGTACGCTTGTTATTTCTGACCTAAACCTTTTATATAAATATATCAGCATATAGCAGTATGATAAGCTGCCCTGGCGCCATCTATTGGCCAATCTCGTGGGTCATGCCTTGGGGAGTGTTTGTTCATATAAACCCCCCGCCGATTCCAGTGGATTGATAGTAGACTGGATAGCTCGGTAGTCTGAGTATTGGACGCAGCATCCAAAGGTCCGTGGTAAACGAATACACATATGTATAGAAAGAATATATATATATATATATATATATATATATATACACATATGTATACAATTATAGAGGAAACTTACAGGGGGGTAAAAAGACGAGAGTAAAATGAAAGTCTTCTGAAAAACGTTTCGGGTGTTGGCCCTTCGGCTAAGTTTTCTATTGTGTGTGTGTGTATATATATATATATATCCTCAGCATCCGCCTCTAACAATATTATAAATGGCGTAGTTTGAGCAAACATCGTGTCTCTATTGCTAGATAATCCGTATTGACAGTATTTTAAGTTAATCATTTCGTTTCGTAACGCTAAAAACTAGTCATTTGGCGTGAGTGGGGAAGAGGCTTCTAGCGCCGCTCAAATGGAATCCACGCAGTGAATTAAACTGTGAGGACCAGGAGTTCGCTCTGCTAGGGACGGAGAAGAAGGATTCGGACTCCCTACCCTTGCCGACAAGGCCAACCCTCGCCTCTTCGAGACATATTCCGAATGCCGAGTTCCGCTATATTTCCGCCCGAAAAGTTTCACAACTTGCTGCGCGGAGGGAACACTTGTCTTCGCCCGCGTCGGACGAAGTGTTGCGCCCAACACTTGCTAGTCTTGGTGAAATGGGGGGGTTGTTTGGTCTGTGCACCCTCCGTTGTCCCCTCCCCCTCTCCTGCACCGAGTATGCAAATCCTGGACAGCTTACTTGGGTTCAGACGCGGATCTATGATGTTACGGCAAGATTAAATGCACGGCTCTCTCATTGGAAAATGGTGCATCAAGGGGAGAGGCGTTCGTATTGCTCCAAGGCAATCTGTAAGATGGTTATCAGATAATGTTCAGAAGAAGAATTCGAAATGATTTTGTGTTTGAAATTGTTTTACTAAAACGTTAATGTCTGGTTCTACTTTAATACTCCAGCGATATTTTATGCAGCTGACCGATTTTGATGTCGTAGCAACAATGATATCAGCTATCATGAAAAAGCAGAGATGAAAGTTGAATTTGAATTAACTTTATAGCTTCTAAAATTAATTATTCATTGAACTATAACTTTCACGGTGTTGTTTAGAGATCTCGGGTGAATCTAGGACTTCATTGTCAATACAATAAGATTTTAATCGATGCAAAATAATCAATCAGTGAGGCTCGAACTCGTAGACTCTGGATTAAGTAGGTGAGCACTCTACCCCATTGACGTCAAGTCAGACAAAAAAAATTGTCAGAACGCAATCCCTCTAATGAGGACCAGAAATCACTACAACCATTAAGCGACCAACATAATCTTGTTTCTGGTGCCTTAGACCACTCGGCCATCCAAAGTGAATTTACTTCAGCCAATGGCAAATGTTGGGTTCTTTACCAAAACTTGAGCCTATCATAATTTAAATGAAATTACCCGTTGAAAATGCCAAAAATCGTAGGTATGTAAGTGTAAGGGAACAGTTTTGCGTTAACCGCGATACTATATGGGCTTCGTCAAATGATAGTTAAATTTTTTGGAGATCACTATATGCAACCGGCCTATTATGAGTTGTCCATCTAAAAGTGTATTATATTTGGATTTACTGGAGAAAAAATAAAAACCGGCGATCATGAAACCGGATGAAGAAGTATAATAGACAATAGAGTATTATAGGCAATGGGTTTTGACAATACTATGCCAAAAATCCTTTCTAACTTTCGAATCCACAAGCCTCTGATTATAAATTAAATTTTAGCAATGGAGGAGTAACTTGCTAAAAAAGGAGCTGTTATCTAATATGCATTAGCCATGAACAATGGGATCTGTGACCTCAGAACTTGGAGATCATACGGCGACTCAATTTAGTTTAAGATGATGAAGTGCACTAACGCTATGCTCCGAATTTCCAACACAGGAATTAGCAGACGTTTTGGAGAAATAAAAATTTAAAATATATCAATTTTGGAGGTAATATCGGGTTTCAGAGTCTTTCATTATCAGGATCTTTCATTTTCAAAATGAATAAAATTCGGTGAACTGATGATGTTTATTTTGTCACCAGCACGGAACTTTCTATACACAGTTGATTTTTCATTTTATTTCCGTATTTACTACGGAATCAAATAAAATTTAGCCACAAAACCCTGAATTTTGACGAATCAATAAGGATCGTGTGTTTTTACGTAGGCCCTGATTGTAACATATTCAGCCTTATTTTTGTATGGTGCAGAATTGCGTACACGGTACTTAAATTTGAGGTAGGTTATGGAATTCAGTAAAACACCCTCAGCCATAGCAACTTACCACGTCTGTGATCGCACGAGTTTCAGGATAGTCATGTTTGAAATCTGCAAACATCTCTGGATACCAGAATATCTCCAAGAATCACTTCTGTCTGCCAACCAAAGCTGCCTGAGGTGGTTCCCTCGCAATTAACTATGTGAACAAAAGTAAAAAAAATCCATTTCAACATTTTTGTACTTAATACTTAATTTTAAAATTAAAAATTTCAGGGTAGAAAAACTCGGAAAACAAGTAAATTTAAAGACATACTAATGACATGTAGATCAACAAAATTGTTTGTAATGAGAGAAATAAAAACTTGCAGTATGTTGGTTATATTTGCCAGTATTTCCCAGATATTCTTAAAGATCCAGAGATTTCTATGCTCCTCTAATTTTATTAATACAGTACCGTCCACTTTACCTTGCATAGAAAAATTCTATCACTACTTACGTATCTTATAATGACGTTTATAAGAATGAAATGTAACCTTACCTCTTAATTCGACGTGGTAGAGGGCAATTAATTTTCCGATAAAATTATTATTCTCGATTTCAATTTCGTTAGAATCAGCAAGGGCGTAAGATGCATGTGAAAAGTGATAGCAGCTTTGACAATGGCTACCTCTCTCATGTTGCCGTCATATATATTAATACAATATTCCTTTATATCAGCTCTTGGCAGCAATAGGGTGGCCATTGTGAGCCAAAAGTTGGCTAGGCGAAGCAGTGAGAAGGAACTCAGGAACAGCGGGGAGTGGTCTTTGGAGCAGTGCCGGTGGGCTGAGGAGAGGAAGCGAGTTTGAAGGCGGAAATATGTATTTCGAGAAAAGATTAAAGTGGGTGAGGAGTGGAAAAGAGGCGGGGGGACACGAGTGGAGAATAAACAGTGAACAGATGGCGCCGATGGCTTAGGAGGAAAGCAACAAGCCGGAAGTCGAGACGTAGGGCGGGAGGTCTATGATTTATTGCGCGCTAAAACCTTTTCCATGATCAATACACGGGTAGCATGCACAGCTAAACTATTTTATAATCAGAAATAAATTGAGCGTTGTGCAAGAGGACAATATGAGGTGCCAGGAGGTGCAGCGTAGTAATATTCCATTTTGAAGATAACCTTCATTCTCACGATAAGCTACAAAAATTCATAACTCACGTTCTGCATGTTATATTGTCATTCAAATCACAAAAACCAAGCAGGTAAAATAAAGAAAAACTTTTATCGATAGAATTTATTAATGAGAATGGAAATCATCACGAAGTCTTTTGCAAAGACCAAAATCGCTTTAGTTACCTTAATGATATTGACCACAAAAACAGCTGCAAACCTCGACAAATATATATCTCCCAATCGGTACAGTTTACCTTTTCCACCCATTTCTCATTCGTTGCTCGACTGCAATTCCTTAAATACTCAAATAATGCCTTTGAAACTATCCCTCCCTCAGTTACTGAATTCCATCCAGCTCGCTTCCAGTTCCCATACAATAGTCAACTGCGTGTGGGAACGCTTTGTGGGCCCGGCACAGCTCCCTTCAAAGCAAGCAAGTTTGTATCGGTGGCTTCCCCGAAGAAATTTGCGGCTCCGCAAAAGGAACCAGGCAACTGCGATGAGCTCGGGTGAATTGAGGACCGCAGAAGTGCTCGCGCAGTCAACCTCCATTTGCACGGGTATGGAACATTAGAATTAGGGGGGCTGCTGAAAACTGCCTCGCACACGAGCCCACAAATGTTTACACACAGCACATTTGGGAGACATTTCCCGGATTTAACTGCAAGCTGAGATGAATGCAAAACAAAACCAGCACTTACGGTTGGTGTTTTGTTTTATGCCTACGCCACCGCCGCAGGGTTAAACAGAGATGTGTTCCATCGAATACTTACCGTGGGCAAGGTAAACAAATGGGCTTATTTGCAAACCGATTCCGTAATAGTGTGGAAGACATGACTAGTTATTTATTGGAATCAATTAAAGAGAACTTCCGAGCAAAATACATGCTGGCAATGAAATCATTGCAAAAGAGAATGCAGCAGGATGCCAAGTACTTGAGAGTAAATTCAGGAAAAGAAAATGGTGTTTAATTTTTATTTATAGATACATTAATTTTCTCGTTAATAGAGTCTTATCGGTTATTAGCAACACTCAGCATGGTATGTGAATACCCAGTGGTGACTATAATATTTATAAGCGCGCTCTGAAGCTTTCGTAGACGAACGATGCACACTTAATTAGTTAAAACTTTCAAATACTGAAATATAATGCGTACGTGACTTTTGAAGATACTCATTAGCGAAAGAAATTGCACAAGAAATATGGTCACTTTTATTAATCATTGCATAGTATTTGAGTTTTTGATGTTGAATTTCTCTAATTTAACGAGAGGAGACCAATTTGGAAATATTCAAAATTGAAAATGTCGACTCAACAAATAATTAGTTCGGTCAAATATTACTAGCAACTACCCTGCTAAAACATTTCTTAGAAGCTGTTCTGAAGAACGTAAGGGGTTCTACAGAAACTTTTCCTTCAGAACTAGTTCCTTTTCTAAGGATCTGTGCGGAACATGAGACTCTGACTCTGCAGAACTTGTGTTCTGTAGAGTCAGGCTCCCTGCAGAGTAAAATAACTCCTTACAAGCTGTTCTGTAGAATTTCAGCAACCTCATGGAAATATGTGAGGTTTCCATTGACCCAGTTCCTTTTCTAAGGACCTATATGGTGAGTCGTAGGGAATTCCACAGAACGTCCGAAGGAATTCTGCAGAACATTCTAGGGTATTCTGCAGAACGTCTCAGGGAATTCTGTAAAATGGCATTTTAATACTTAAAGAAATATCTACAGAACTTTTTTAAGAAATTCTGTAGAAGAATTAAGAAACTACAGAAAACTACAGAATTTTTTAGCAGGGTATTGGTTAAAATATTCTTCCTGTACGGAAATGATGTAATGCACCCACTGCGAATATCTAAATAAAATTTCAAGAGTCCTCAATGGCAACGTTCAGCTCACATACGATATGATTATTTTTAAAATTAAGGAATCGTTTACCTCACAAAATGTATACCTATGCATGAAAGTATCAACATACTGTTCAAACATTTTGCACGCTAAATATGTTTGGCAAATATCCAGCAAAAAGAAATCGAAAATAATTATTTCAAAGTTTTGATCATCATTTGCAATAAGTTTGAGATTTCTGTTAGACTTTGTTTGAAGAACAATGTGTGATACGAACTTCTTCCGAATCATCTATTCACGAATTCGAATCACAGCAAGCAAAATATGAGGATGAATTCTGAATGCCTGAGGATGGGGCCTTTGCGATTGAAAATAGTTTTTAGAAGATACAAAGTGCTCTTCACATCAATGATATCCTGTTAGCATTTCAATAAAGGCATTATGCTCGCACGATCTTAAAACCGGTGATTATTTTATGATTTAAATCGTCTGACCAGAATATCTTGCTGCTCAAACTGAACCTTAACTGGAGGCTACTCGTATAAAATGTCACCAATGCATTTTAAGACGTCTGAATGGCACTAGCACTTTCTCAAGTAATCACAAGCGGAATTAAACAAAAAAGTAATCGGAAAAACTAAGACTCGGTATACTGTCACAGTCACTCGCCACTTCACCAAGCAACGTTCGATAAAGAGGTGCACGCGACGTAGCGGTACAAGACGGAGGAAACAACTTGACCGAGAGAAATAGCCCGAGGAGTGGGAAAAAAAGAGAGAAAGGCTCACGAGAAAGAGGAGAGAACTTTTCGTAGCAGCCGGGGAGGAGAGGAAGCTTGAGTGTCAAACACCCCAGGCTGCGTAAGTATAAGTCCAGACTCTCCTCTCCCGCCTTTAAAAAATAAATGTGTCGCTCATTCAATTTCCTCGCACGTCTAGTACTTAATTCTCCGAGTCATTTACGTATTTTTTCTCTTTATTATTATTATTATTTCAGCCTGCTCAAACTCCATGTGCCTCCCATTGTCGGGAAAATTTTCACGATCCCCCGGATTGTATTTTTATTTTTTTTACATTCCAAAAAATTGGAAGGGAGGAAAAAATACTGGGGAACACACACTCGGTTTACTAAACTGTTTTAAATGCTTCCTCTCTCGCATACTCAAACCCAACTCTTCCGTACGGCAAAGTGGGAGGGAAGGGGGTTGTTGGTTAGGGGGAAGCGGAGCGGGTAATTTTTCAACGGGGCATGTAGCGTCGAGACAGTGAGGGTGGCGGGACCGACAATGTCTGTACGTGAGCGAGGATGTGTGGGGGGTGGGGAGGAGAAAAGGGGGCGGTCTTGAGGGAGTTTTATAAGTCTGGACGATGGCAGGGGTAGGTGCGTCGCAAGGGAGGGTTTCGCAGTGGGATAAGACCCGAACGTGTGGAGGTGGAAGAGTTGCAGGTAGGAATAAAAAAAATAATAATGGGGCGGTTTTCGGCGCCGGCAACGCGAGCGCTGCGGGGCGGAGGAATGAGGAAAGACAGTCGGAAGGGGAAGGGGGGAGGAGGTGCTGAAGATTTAGAACTGCTCATTAGACGACTACTCTTGAAGCGAGCCCCAGTGGTGGTGGGTTGGGAGAGACCTGGGGAATCGTGGGTGGGTGTGTGTGTGGAAGCCGTGGGTGCGGCATCATTGGGGTGGGTGGATGTAGCGGGGGGGAGGGAGAGGGGAGAAGACGCCATTCGAGAGAGGGCCGTTAATCACTCTCCTCCCTCTCCTTCCTACCTGTCCTCCTCCTCCTCCTCGCCCACACCCTCCCCCTTCAACGCCGAGGATTTTTAAAAAATATTTATTATTCTCTCACCCAAGGAAATTTCTTTCGCGAGTCGCCGAGGCAGGGGGGTCGGGCGGTTAGAGAAAAAGAGCGACAGAAATTTGAATTATTTTTGACGTCAATCAGTTTTGTAATTTTCCTGAATTCGGTTTTCAACACCACACTCAAAACGAGAGGAACGATTCCATTCTGCACCTCTCTTAATATATTGACTTCTCTCTATGTATTAACCTTAATACAAACACGAGTGTAATGAACAATATGTTTTCATTAATATGCTTGAATGTGCTAATGATATGTGGTTCATTCATCCATAAATCTTTGCTGAATCTTATCTTGCAGACATGAGTGCAATGAAAAAAACCATTGTCAAAATACGATTTTTTATATATTTTCACCATCTTTTTTTCAAGAAATTGGACCAAAACTTTTACAATTGAAGCCTAAACTTTTTTAAACTTATTCTGGGGAAATTTGAGATGCCAAGATTTATGTTTTGGTGCGTGCTGTTATACGTCACTCATCATTAAAGCTTTTTTAGTAGCAATGGTTAGTTATATTAAATTTAGAAACGTTCAGGGTTTACGAGCTACACGTGAGTGAATCATATTATCGTAAATTCCGTATTTTCAGAAACTGTTTTGAAGAAATTAGACAAAAAATCTACATTTGAAGCCAAAGTTTTTAAAAACTTATTCTGGGGCAATATGATGCGTCAAGATTTATGTTTTGTTTGCGTACTGGTGTGTGTTGTTTTACATCACCTTTAATGCACGATGTTTTAACACCGACGATTAAATATATTAAATTACGAAACATTAAGACTTTAATACCTGCCCACTAGTAAACGGTATTGTTGTTAATTATTGCTATAAGTGATGTACCGGTTTCTTTTTCATTCCCTCCCCGGATTATCAATACTCTCACCTCATAAAACTCATCTCCATTTCTCCTCCATTCCTTGACTTCTAAATACTTGCTCTACTTACATGCTCAGCCGTCTTCTTATCTTAAGCATTTTCTCTCCTCATCATAGAATTCACTTTCTCGTCAGTGTTTTTTTTGTCCATCGCTCACCTGATCCACTCTTCCCCACGCAACAATCTCTTAAACCTGCAACCTATCCCCACCCTTTTTGCTTGAGTCCAGGTTTCTGCTCCATACACCACGGTTCTTCAGATTAGGCTTGTATCAAGTATTACATGATAATTTTCTCTTTTTATTTCTTAAAGTGAGCCGATCGCCTGTTTTGAGCTTGATATCGTTAAATGTCTCGGGAAGTAAGAAAAACAGCTGTATTTCATTGTTTTTGGTGGCCCTCCTACTGTTCTTCTACCATGAAATATGGTATTTCTTGCTATGCGGGTTTGGTATTCTGCCTTCCGTCGTTCTACCGAAGTGCAAATCTTTGTGTCTTATTCTCTATCTTGTCCATTCGGCTTAGTTTATATTTGACTGCTGCTTCAACCGCACATTCATTTTATATCCTAATGTGTGTTTCCCTTGATTGTTTTACTGACTTTCTCTCTGTCGTTCTCAGTAAACACATATGTTAGTGTGCGTTACACCAGCTCTCCTTTCTGAAAAGAAAGTCAGAATTGTTCTAAGACATGTCTTATAAATGTTCAATTTGCACATATTTCTTATACCTTGTCCTGTATAATGCTTTTCCTTGATACATTTTAAATATTCTGAAACTAAGGAAGCATTATTCACATTATTTACATTATTCAATTACTTTACTGGTGTAACTATGGATTTTGCTTCACAGGTAGCTTAAGCGCGTTTCTTGTCAGAAATGTCTATGTTTTATGTATAATAGAGAAGTTAATTACATATGGTCATGAATAACTACCAATAAATTAATTTTTCCGCGAAAAAAATCATTTGATTTGATCAGAAATCGTGCCCAAATCTCCCAAATGCCGTTAGTGTGTGTCAGCTAGTTACAACATATTCCTTCCTGAAAAATTTAGCTAGGGATCATTTGGCTTCATTTTTACCTGCATTTATTGAAAAAATATGGATAAGGATTTAGAATTGGAAATAGTCATACAATACTTGGAAGAGGTGGTATTGAAGGCAAAGGAATTTAAAGTCATCCACATTCTTAGCGATAAAATCATTCGTTCAGCGTCCGCATAACACGTGATTTCTATCCGATGGTTTCTTAGTTGATGTCTGTTTGCAGAAGAATTAGATAGAAATGAGCTGAGACAGTCACTATGGACTATGCATACATCAAGGTTCATTTGTTCTGTATCGTTTTTTTCTTATTGAAATTCCTAAAATACATACTTTTGCTTTTGCGTTTTGATATGCCGTGTCTTTTTATTCTAAGGGCATTTTATGTAGGAAAGGCACATAATTTTAGGACATTATATTTTTAAATGAGTAAGGCAACCGCATTTGTTGATTTGTTAACTAATGCACAGATTAGTTAATTTTTTTCAGAATACTCAATTTTAATGACGACTCAGGTAATAGATTGATAAATTTATAATCTCCGATATCTTCTACAAATAATCTCTAGCTTTAGCCCATATCTCATCAGCTATTATCATTGGGTGTCCAATTTTTAATCCATGTTAGTTATCGCCATAATAGTTAAATACACATCAAAACCCCTGTATGATACAGAAAGATTTGTTTAACACATTGAAATTTCTTCTTGACAAAAATGACAGAGGTTCAAACCGAAACGGAATTAGTGAGGTCGGCAAGAGACAAAAGATATAAGCAATCACCGTACCAAAAACATCCACCAATTCTTTAGCACTTTTCTTCTTGTCACTCTATTAATTTCAATTGTGAAAGCTTAGAAAAGCTCCAAAAGTGTATGCACGGAGTAAATCAAACTAACAGGTACTGTGCATCCATTGCATCGACGAATTACTGAATTTAAATTAGCAACTTCAATAACCGTTCAATGATGGAGAATGAAAAAAATTCTAGATTCTAATCAGCACCGCATCATATTTTCAAAATAATAAATGTTAAATATCTGGCCTCATGAAATGTAGTTTTTGCAAGCGTAACTTTGCCTTCAGCCAATACCTGAATATATTGAAGGAGAGAGTCATAAAATTATTTGAGAACATGAATATGTATATATTATTTATAATTGCTCATCCATTCACTCAGTGGACGCGAAATCCGAAGGTCCGTGGTTCGATTCCCGGTCCAGTCGAATTTTTTCCGCTTGGAAATGGCCATCTTTATATCTTCACACCACCATTCTGTTTGTTGATTTTATATGTTTCTATCCACTTCATTTCTACCTTTCTGTTTGAATATTTATATGTATGTATTATTTATAGATATACAGATCGTATACTGCTATTAAAGAGAGTTTAATAGATCAATTGCTCTTAACCACCATTGTTTTTTTTGTTTTTTAACCTGTGGTATTTTTTGAAATTTTATGATTTACTCGTAGATTATTTAGGACCTTTTAATGCAATTACATTGAGCCGTCTGTCACTACATTAACTAAAACATTATTGGTACATTCTAAAGTTTAGGTTTTTTTCTTTCCATAATGTGCCTTTGTTCATATTTGGGTTTAAAAAATTTAGGCAAAAATTATAGTAAAATGTAAACATGTATACGTAATCTTATCTACGCGTAGAACAATTTTGCACAATACGGTAAACACATATGCATTATTGCAAAATACACTGCCATTATTATCAATCAGTTTCATTTTCATTTGTTGATATTTAATTTCTGGTAATAGGCCTGCCTTTGTCCATCATTCCTCTAATATCTATAAATCTGTAAATCTTATTTCCCACATTTTAACCGTTTTTATTACCTTTAAAAGCTTCAAAAATTTAATACCATGGAAATGTATTAATTCTGTCATCAGAGTTAAAGGATTTACTGATAAAGTGTGGAATTTAAATTGATCCCTTGGTTTCAGGAGTAACCGAGAGTGGTCGACAGCTTCTGAAAATTTATAACCCTGGATAGTTCTCTTGTTGACTGGAGAGTCTTTTGACATAGTTCCTCTAATAGCCTCGCAAAATTGAGCTCATCTTCAGGGAAATTTCCGGCAAATATAAAGGACCTTCTTCAAACTTCATAAAGAGCCTAAATTGGCACTTTCCCTGTTGGGCCTCATTATTTAGCAAAATCAAGCAAGCATGCTTCAGCAGAAATGTCTGGGGATTGTGGCTTTTAAAGAATGCCTATAAGCCTAGTAGACACTTCTCTACTACGATGATGAATTTTTCACATCCAATAACTCGGAGACTCTCATAAAGGTTGGCCATATCTATTAAAGGAACGCCAACTTTCAACTTCAGATCTCTGGTGGTTGGCTTTACAAGTTCATTATGTAGAAAAAACTCTCCATTTCCATTTTAAGTCTGTAACGATTTATTAATATCACTATCTACAAGCAGCATTTTTCTGTACGCTTGAGAAATTTCGCCATAAATATTATTTTTCAAGTGAGTCAAAATTTTCAAAGATACTATCAATTAATTAAAATTGTATACCATTGAAACATGAAATTTAAAAAGCATTTAAAACATAATATATCAATTCAAAGAGTCATGGATGTAACTGATTGAAATTTGAACGATGAATGGAAATAGAAAAATACTGATTATAAATTTGGTGAGAAAAGAGACGTCATTGAAAAAATATCGTTCCATACTTCATTCCCTCGTTTTCTGAATTCTTAATAGATACTCGCTCTCGAATAGGTGGGTTATACGTATGTCTTCATTCGTTCTGCGAGAATATTTTACGGCGTTAATAACAGAGTCGGACCAAGGAGTTAGATAACCGGTCGCGTCGGACGAGCTAAGTCGTAAATCACCCCTTTAAGAGCTTCCCGAAAATCTTGGGCAGGATCCCAAGAAGGAGGAGATGGTGGGAGTGTGGGACGAGGAAGGCCTTACCAGCCGTCGTCACCTCCTTCACCACATACGTGAGACAAATGCTTCGCCAAAACCAGTCGGCAGGGATCGTGCTCCGGTCCCGGCGGTCGGCGGCTTTAAATTAGCGAACGTCATCGAGAGTAGCGCCGCACAATCGAAGCGATAATATCGACGGTAGCCGCTCCTCAGGTGACTTTAAGGTGGCAAGAGAGGTAACCGTTGGTCGATTGAGAGAGAGTTCGAATATTTAAGTAATTCGAAAATGATTCTAGGTCATCATTTCATGAAACCCTTCGGTGGGCAAACCAAATTCACACTCACTAACTACGGCTTTTTAGTTAGAATGTAAATATAATTTTTTTTTAAACGTAATAACTTATAATGACAATGGCTAATTACATATTTTATTATAAAACACAAATGCAGCATGTTTAGGCCTATAAATATCTATATCTAGTCCCCGGACGCTGTCGTAATTGACAAATGCTATCTCTTGATGGAAATGTCTCTCTACGACAATTTATTGTAATCAAACTCAAAGAGGATAATTTATAAGTTGGATCTATGAGAAAAGAGTTGAGAAAAAAATAATAGCAAATGAATTATACTGGGGACATTGTAAAAAATCACTCTATGCCATTTAGACAGTTGTAGAAATAGAACTAAGGCGGCAGTCAAACTCCATCAATCAGAGATCATGGAAATGATAATGAACACGGCGTGATATCAAGGACGTTAAACGTAATTTATAATAGATAAGTCACCTACTGCTGGTAATATTAACCAAAATGGAGGACTAATCAGAGGAAAAATTAACAAAGCTGACAATGATATGGTTTGCGGAAGCAACTTCAATTTTAATTGCATATTACTTTTCCTCATAACTTTTTCTCTTTAATAAAATGTTCTTTCGATAAAATAAATAACAATGGACCTCAAAAAATGAAAAATAAATATGCTTCACTAAAGCGATAGGGCGTCCAGGTGTTAAAGAAACCACACACAGCATTCAGTTTTCAAAGAATATCACTTAATTATGCGTTACGCGGATGAGTAATCTGCCGGAGGCCGTAGGAAATACTGCCTACTATCATGAAAAATACATACCGGAATATTCAGGCGTCTAACACAACCGGTACCAAACGAGGCACTTGGAAACTAATATGAATATTTTTAATGCGGGTATGCCCTCCTGTTTTTGCGGTGAAAATCACCATACGTACAGTGATATAAAGTATAAGAGAGTATTCTTTGAATTACCGCCTCAATAAAAGGATTCTATGAGTTGAGTTTTCCACGTAGCACTTGGAATTCTAAGGGAATATTTAAAAAAAATATCTTTTACGAATCTAAGACTTGGTGGAGCACCTTAATAAATGTTAGAAGCCATTGATAGAGAATGGGATGTATTATTCTCAGATTAGAAGGAAATCTGATCATAGAAAACGGAATTATTAAAAAAATATTTCTCCCGTGTCTCAGGACTCCGGTAATAATAACATTGCATTGAAAAAAAACCAAATGGATTAAATTTACTAATTACCTTTTAGCCATAGATGTCACTCATGAAAACACGCAAGCAAAGTTTCACGCAACTCCGATCATCAAAACAATCAGAAAAAAAATGGCAATAACTCCAAATGCATGTAAGGCACTTTTGAAATAATAATCTCACAAGTGTTACTTCGATGTACGTTCACGCACTTAAATATGGAAGAGGAAATCAATAGATTAATCTCACTTTTTGCATTCGATCGCAAAATAGGTAGGCTTCTGTTTTGCTTGAAATTCGCATTTAGATTTGGCGATGTAATATTTTCACATCCGGTAAAATCTTGATCACATGACGGAGAACAGGGGCTCATATTGTGAACAGTAAAATAGCATGCGAGTTTGTAGGGTTTCTGTGGCAACATTATGATTACAGAATTTTCGGTTTTTTCTTCCGCATACGTACTCTGTATTAATCTATATACACGGACGAGGAGCCCAAAAATTCTGGAATCCGCAAATAAATACTAATTTTTGGCAATAATGTGCTTAATTTTTCTTTAATGTCCACCTAAAGCCAACAATTATTGAATACATAAATGAAATAAATGAAGCCACAACGACTATTACATATTTGTATAGTAATACAGAAAAATTATCAGCATGAATGAGCTTTATTTGTGCAGCAAATAATTTTTCAAATTTATATATCCAGTAACACCTGTAGGACTAGTAACTTGATGTACCAACGCAACGGTTGCCGAAATAAAGTAATAGTAAGAGGTCACAAGGGTTTTACGCAACAATGGGCTTACGCCGACTACTGCTTCATGAATGGTCAATAGTGACGATTAAATAGTACTGCAAAGTAAATATTTTTAATTCTCTAATTGCCAGAGGAAGGATTCGTCCACTACTTTGAAAAGAATATGTACGACAGCCTTGTTCGTTGACATTGATGCTGTACGTGGATAACTCTTTTGGGTTATCAGCTTATATAATGATGCTGGTGAAAGGTCAATAAATTTCATAGCATTCTTATATTTTATAATGAAGCCTTTTTTGGAATGAAACGTATTTTTACTGGCCAGTGGAGCAGAGAGCGAATGCCAACATATTTCCGTATATGTATTTGCCGCTAATAACAAATTGTATAAGACTAAAACAGAATGCGAACCCTAATCATCGTGGGCGTTATAATTCACAGATTAGATTTACTTTCGAAATCCATTTATGAAGTTAATTCTTGCAGTATTTTTTACATATATAATAACTTATGAAATCTTTTAGTTGACTGGAAATTTTTAGAATCTTACATAAGAGGGGTAGAGGTTTCTTGCTGTGAATGGTTAATCAGAAACGCATTCTTATTCTTACCAACACGAGTACCTAGAGAAGTGTAATTCCTCCCCAATATCAACCGTTCCGTTTCGACTCGTTTTACTACAGAACCTCAATGTATTGATCGGGATTTTGATCCACGTTAAGGTGGATGAATTTTCCTCTGTGGAATTTCGCACAATTGTGAATTGCGGGTGACTCCGTAAGGTTTAATCCGTAGCTAGTCCCGGGTGACTCAAAATCAGACAGAACCTCAGGATAGATAAATTGGTAAAGTCATAGTATTTTAACCGTTTGTCCTGTTTTGTGTTTACCTCGTGCCTTTCTCGCTATGCAACTTTGTTATTCTCACTCTTTGCGAGAAAAGGTAAATGAGAAAAATCTCTTCCCCTCCTTCCATTCCCTTCACCCCATACACTTCTACCTTGGCTCCTTCCCGTCGAAGATATGCGACAAGAATTTCAACGAGAGATATGTTCGAGGCACCACCCATGCCTCACAAATCATTGGATTGAAGGAATACAACACATTCCTATGACCTCTGATATCGATGTTGAGAAACGAAATTTCGATTACACCACTGCGCTGACTGACTTCCGCTAAGTTTTGTTATTGACTTACATTGTCGATCGGAGATTTTCGTTGTATTTTAAAATCTTAGAAACAAATGGCTAAAAGGCGTATTTCAAACGAGTTCTAAACGGTATCACTAAGGAAACTGCTATAGCCTTTACTTGGTGGAAGTTATCCATCACGGAAGGATAAAAATAACTTTGTTTAATTCACTAGTGAGATCTTTTGTCACAACCCGTGTTTCGAGACTTCGTGTCATCTAAAGAAAAACAAATTTTTAGATGACATAAAGTGTCGAAACCTGGGTCGTGACATTTAAATCTCACAAGTGAATTGAACAAAGTTATTTTAATCCTTCGCTGTTGACGGTTTACTGCTGTGCTGACGGTGAAAGGCATTAACTTAACCGCCCCGCAACCGGATCGAAAGTAAATATATCGAAAATCTTGGTGTGCCCCCGAAACCGTGAATCAGAGCGTGGAGTCGAATTCTAATCACGAATATGCACAGGGTATACATATATATGTACCCAGCGGCATCCCCCCCGCGGGACGTCCAAAATGGGAGCCCCGGGAAAGCCCGACGGCCTTAGCCGCCTCTTCATGAATACACTTCGGGGATCGACTTACCCGTGGCGCCCGCCGGGCAAAGAAGGTGCGGCGGAGCGAGGCAACTATATGGTTTCGGGGAGACGAGGATAGGTGGGGTTGGCAGCGGGTGGAACATGTAATTGTATGTGTGGGCGAGATTGTGTGAGGGAAGGTGTTAGGCAGAAGTGGCGGTGCTTTCGTTGGGTTGGGAACGGAGAAAGAGGGAAATGTGCTTTGGAGAGGTGTGGTTGGGTTGGGAGGTTTTAGGTGGAGGGAGGCAAGTATGAGAGAGAGAGATAGAGAGTGGGCTGGTTCTTCGTTGCTGCGCTAATGGAACTGCTTATCGCAGTGAGCTGGTTACGTAGGTAACTCGGGATGGAGGGAGCCACTATCGCTAATTCCCACTGAAATTACACCTCGCCCACTATCTGCTCAACCCGTTCTTAAACGCATTCGTTACACGGCGAGAGTTCATCATCAGGCGGAGTGCGCTTTTAATTCGAAGTGGTTCCAACGGTTCGCGGTCAGTCGGGAGGGAATTCCATGTCGACGATTCACCTACTCTGCCTCTCCACTTGAAGTTGAACATCTTTGCCATCCCTCTTGAATTTTCATTTTTTTCAATAATTATGCGTAGTACCCCTCCGAGCAGCCGTGAGCGTACTTAATATAACGTGTGTCCAGGAATAGAAGGCAAATCCGGTGTAGAGTGCAAACAATAGAAGGAAAACTTGAATGGCGAAACTTTTTAGAGAAGGGGCATAAATTAGATTTTACCTCACTCTCGTGTGGAAAAATTGAAGGAAATATCGCGAGTCCTGGTCATCAATTTATTTCTACCCAATCTCCTTTCTAAACATAAAGTGTGTGTTCTTACGTCACTGAACTATTGTTGGAGCCTATAATTTTTGGATTGATTCAAAAACAACAATATAAGACATGAAACTTAAGTTAGACGTAACTTTTGAATAATTTATTTTTCGTTGCTCTTCGTCCTATGCCTAAACCTGTCCGGACGTTGGCCATCGCCATGGAGATGTCCGCCCTGCGTGATGTGGTTGGCAATAGTTCCCCCAGTGTGACTTTAAGCCAATTTTCTAGATCGGCATGCCAGGAAATTCATCTTCTATCATAGACTTGTATTTCTTCAACTCTTTCATAGATTGCTAGCTGACGTCGGTATTCTTCTAATCGTCGGTAATCTTCATTACAACTCGAAGTTATTGTTATTAACGTTTTTTGCTCGACCGAATCAGCGCGGGTCGACAGTCTGTTTGTTACAGCTGTCCTCATTCGTCTCATGTTTAATCCAAGAAATACTAAAACTGCGTCTGCAGACTTACATTTCGAAGTCTTGAATCTTTTTTCATGGGGGCTCTGTCAGGGCCCAAGCCTCAAAGAACATATGGTACATATGGAACATAGGTACGTATGGTATGGAACATATGGTACAGTCGACAAGATCCTCAATTCAAGGATATCATTTCAGGATTGACCTTTTGAATGATTGGTTTGCCTCTCCCCAGAAAAGAGGTTATTATGGCTTTTTTGATCTGACACTTGATCCGTAGTGAATGATCCTATACCCCGTTAATATTATAGCCGAGGTAAGAAAATCTAGTCACTCGTTTGATGGGTTGGTTACAAACTTAATGGGCGGCGGGTTGAGAGTTGGAATTAGGAATATTCCTGCTCACGACTAGTTGAAAATAATCTTTCAATGAGGATATGTTGACCTAAAATCCAATTAGGTGAGATTTAATGATTTCCCGGGGTATCAACTTCTCAAAGTTCTCTCGGGTATCCGTCCGTGTAAGAGAGTCCATGATGGCCAACGTTCCAACACGTGACTCAAGCATCGTCCCTAGGACAGAGGTGAAAGGCTGAGTACGATGCTCGAGTGGAGTGTCGATACGTTCGCTATCATGGACTCTCTCACCTTGACGAAGACTCCAGGGAACCTAGAGGAACAGATACACTATCTGTCTTCATTGCCGTGTCATCCGCATATCTATTATTGTTAAATCTCTATTTCCTCTTTAAAAAGGCAATTTATCTCACAAGTTTCAATTCTCTACTGACCGTAATTGAGTATGATAAGAACACGGCGAAGCGGTCGATTGGCTGCAAAAGGTATTGCAGCCATGGTCACAGCCACGTCATACTGTGTACGTTTCCATTTGCCCAAAAAGCCTAGTAATTTTTACAAATGTTACCCGAGCTATATTGGTAATCATTCAGTAGGTATGTGTGTTTACTAGGCAAGGAGCTTCAGTGAAGAATACTTTCTCATTCTAGAAAAAAAATAGTTTTTACATTATCGTAGCTATTACACAATCAATGAGTATTTTATGTAATGCCAATACTAAACAAAATGGAAAGAGAGAGAGTGGGTGTAGGTAATAAAATCGAGGTGGGTAGGTGGTGGGCACTGCAATGTTAAAGCTTATCTGAATGTTACCAAAAGACCTTTACAGAGAGTCGAATAAAATATTTTAATCACGGGAAACGAATGTTGCTGCTTGCAGCACGAGAGCGTATGTAATTATCCCTCCCATTAAAGTGTCAGTGGCACAGACGATTCAATAGGAGGAAGAGGAATTATTAATAATTTATGTTATTTAATCAAACGGGAGAGGGCCCGCAAAACATTTGCGGTGGAAATTGAATTAGAGCCTTTTTTTGGAACCCTTTCACAATTCTCATCGTGATGGACTCAAATGGTAAATTATTATTATGTCCTTTCCCCACAAGCTTTACGTCAAGTTAAATAGAAATTTCGCGCCCGCGATAGGAACATCCGAAATCATTAGCGCAAATTCTCAGTGAATATTTTAATAGCCCTTTTCGCATATTTTAGAATCATTTCGCTCTTTTTTCTCCAGTGTGCAAATATGAGTAGCTGTCGTTGCATTCGATTCGACGTAATATAAATAGCATTGTTAATATGAAAAAAAGTAAGGGTGTGTATCGAGTTATAATTAATCGATTGAAGAATTGTCAGTAGATGCTGACCTGACGTGTCATTCTAATTCATCTTAGGCAATCAAATTCCTGATTTACGCCAATTACATCATTTCATTCTCTTTTTAAACTAAGTTTTAAACTTTAAAATAAGTTTGTCTCACATATTTTACTCTCTTTGTGGTACTTAATGCTTGTTTTATTGTATATTGTTTTTGGTTCCGAACTTTTTACTTCGGATTTCTCACTGATAAACATCGAATGAGTTTTTCTCACACTTTTCTTCACTCTTTGTGGTTTTTAATGCTTATTTTGTTGTATATTGTTTTTGATAATTTTTGTTTGATAATTGTTTTTGATAACTTTTGTAATGCTCTTAGGGGTGATGTACCCAGAGCAAATAAAGTATTCTTATTCTATTCTAAACATGAGTACGGAAAATAAATTATATGATCTTTAGCTTACACTTCGATATAATGCCACTCTTTCAAACTGAGAATAGTTTGACAATCACCTGAAATGGTCTTAAGGTCAACAAATGTGCATTTGGCTTCAGGCAAACTGCCTTTAGCTGTATTTTCTGTGTATTGATATCATTTCCAGGACAAAGAGAAAAAAATTCTGCCCAATACCAGGAAATATCTTGATAAAAAACCTGGAAAATGATGGTGGTATATTAGCAGGTCAGCCGAATTAAGCACCCTCCTCAATTCCATTATAATGAACACTATAATATCAGCCAAATGAACGGTGAAATACTCAGAAGTTATAATAAGAAAACTCCACCAGGTCCGGAAAGTAAACATTTGACCTTTGGCGTGACGGGTCAATGCCAAGGCCAATACGAATTAGGATGTTGGGGTCACCAGTGGCCGGCGGATTGACCCGGATAAGCGACGTCAATTAAGGTCAATTTTCAGTCAAGGCGATTATTGTCAAGTATATTATGAAGATTCTATTAGGCATTTGAAATGACTGAGTTGAAATATTCGAATTTTAGAAGTCTAAAATGATACGCAGTCCCGTCCGGTCAAGTTATGAAATTTTTAAGTTCAGTTACTCGTTTTTAGGAAGAGAGATAAATTATGAGCGATCAATGCGACTAGTTTCTTAGCCACAATGTAACTGGAGAATTGAACTTGTCATATACCAAGCAGGCAAACAACGATCAGATAATGAAATTGAATAATAAAATGTTGACAGTCCTTTTACTTACCCACAGACATTTTGTAGGCATTTAACATTATACGCGATGGTGGCTGTCAGCTGAGGTCCACTATTAAACTGATAAAATATAAAAGACTCACTTACTTTCTCATCCGGTTTTATTCTCAGACGACCACTTTCCTCGCATAGGCGACATTTTAGTAACAGCTGAAGATGTGGCTCACGCGAAGGAACCGATCGTATGGAAATAAAACGGCATGAAAAATCCACAATCAATTTGAGTTTACTCTAATGGGTTTTCTTATAATGAAACTTGATACAATCGACTTTACAATCAACGTGACCTCTGAGTCACTAATATATACAGTAAAGGGTTCACTCGCGCTAGTGATCTTGCGAATTTGCCACTTGATTGAGGTCCAATTAAAATAGTCATTTGTTCTCATAGTCGGATCTTTGGCTAGAGTAATTGAATTGCATTCTGTACCAGGCGTTTTGGGTCTCCCTACAAGGCTAAAAATCCTCCCCCCTGTCTGAAAGCGTTTGCTAATTACCGGGGTGGAAAGTAGTAGGAAAAAAGGAAAAGGGAAAGGGAAGGGAATGTTAGCGAACCACAACCCCTGCGAGGCCGACACCATGAGGCGGATTGACGCCAAAAGGACCTCCGCCTCTCCGCAGTACTTCCAATGGGCCTCCGCCTCTCCGCAGTACTCGTATCTGTTGGGTTTCCTCAATAACGCCAGGCGAGTCCCCGTCAGTCTCGCTTTTGCGAAGGCTTACCGCACATCTTTTTAGAACCGGAGGAGCCCGTTGCCCAAAAAATTGGGATTGGGTATCCACCGACTCCCTTTAAGGGTAGACTTCGTGCGGTCTGCCGGAGTGCGTCATCAAATCAGGGACCCACCGGACCAATGGATGGTCAATTCGGACCAATAGTGGTCAAAGCGTGGGTACGTCCGTCATCTCGATACTCCCCGTCTACCCTTGCATTAGTGAATTCTTAGAATTGAATAAAAGCATTCTGTATTGGTGAAAAAGAGCTCGTTGCAGATGGATACATGAGTGCATCAAAGAGAAGTATATACATTGGATTACAGTTAAATATTTCCACTCGTAAAAGGCAAGGTGGAAGAGTCCCTGGATATTAAATAAAAGTCATGATCCATTACTTGAGTAATTGTAAACGACTTTCCTCTCACTTGCCAAGCATTAAAACAGGCAATTAAATAAATGTAATTAGTGATTTGGCTCTCAAATGACGTTGTGTAGCATGCTAAAAGAATGTGATGAAACCTCAAAAAACATTTTCTAGTCAAATATAAACGGAATTATTTCAGAGCCCTTTGGAATAGTAGAATTCCCCAAGAACAAAATTTTGGGCTGTGAGAAGAGTGCAAATGTCGATGATAGATAATATAATGCGACATTCATTTAGCGGTATAGCTGTAGACTAAGGGAACAATTTGTTGCGTAATTTCTACGCCATAAGTCCATAAAGTCTGTGCTAAATTTACTGTTGCATCGAAACTGTAACATCAAAATGCCGCAATTACAAAAGCAACCATTAATAATGAAATTGTAGGTGCATGGCTTTCCTGTGTTACACACTAATTTGAAAGAGTAATAGTATGGAAAACACAAAATAATATATGCTTGCTGTTGTTGACTAGGGTTAATGAAGAATGCAAGTTCAGTCTACATAGTACTGCCCGAGACAACACGTTAAGGCTGAAATGAACAAAATATTTACGCCCAAAGGAGGCCATTCATGCACGGTAATTACCTGACCTCGGCAATGAGCACTTGAGATTATTTAAAAAGGCAAGTACCCATTACCTGAATAAATAATAATCCAGTTTTGAGATCATTTACAGAGTCATTGTGACATTTTTTGTAACACGTTTCAAAACTTAGTTACCTTAAGAGGAAAAAGGCATAGTATGCCTGAAGAGGGCCTAAAAATATCCAGCTAGGTGAGTGACTGTAATTTTTCTAGACTCAAATATACCTAGCTCTACGTCTTAAATTGTTTCCTTGAGGAGCGAGGTAAGTTGAATGCCGGCGTTAGTCGAATCCCGACGTTGTCAACACAACACCCTGAAAAAATGCTTTCATGCACAACATTCCAACCATCAAGAGTAAATAATATTGTGAACTTGAGTATATAAGGCAATATTTTTAAATTAATATCAATGAACATACTGGTATGCTTATATCAATCGGTAATCATTAAAAACCTAGTTTGTCCAAATCTACATACAGAATATTGTAAACGCATTTATGTAAGCTTTTTTGCGTTGCTTCTAAACACAACAGAGCACTTGCTTTTTTTCAATTTTTTCTGATCATTGACTCCAAGAAGTGCCCTTCAAAATAGTTCGGGACTAGGCTTGATGAGCGCCAGACAATAAACGAACTTCGTATCAAAGTATTTGAACTCTTGCACTCGTTATCGCACATGCGATATTTTACTGAGATGATTTTCCGCGGAGGCATCAAATATGGATAAAATAAAGTGTTTGATTGCTTACCGGAAGAGATATAAAATTAAAAAAATAGTTCTGTGAACGATTTTGACAACTACTTAACACATAATACCCCATGCGTTTATCGAGCTCTTATTCTACGTACGTTGATCCATTCATCGCCGTTCACTTTTGCCAATATGTCCCAGTCTGCGCTAATGAATAGAAACTTCCCTGAGTTAACACATCCGCCACTGACGGCTCTAGAAAACGCGCATCAAAACGACTCACAAAACAGAATTGGACTTGTGCTCCATCTATACAACAGCCATACTGAACGGTGTAAAAACCCGAGATGTATTCCCACCACAATGGTGTTAGAGAGCTTACGCTACCTTTTCCACAAATGACGGCGAACATGTGAAACGCGAGCAGATCGTCATCCGAGTTGAAAGAATTTGACCACACCGCACCATGCGCCTTTGCAATATTCGAATGGTTTCCAAAACAAATAAAACTCTTATCTGTTTATCTAACACAATATCATCTCGTCATTCTCAACCTTTTGTTCCTTTTCTGAGCATTTCGTGCTTCCCGTTTCTCGTCAGTAACGCCAGCGTAAACGGATGTAGGATTGGATGTAGGAGGTGATCCGTAGGGAACAGCGTGCTTCAGCATCCCGGATGTACATTTCCACTGCAATGTATACCTAAAGGTGTAACTACCGCGGTCCGTAATGCTGCGGTAGAAACGGGGCAAAGATATATAAAAAGAAAATGGGCGCCGAAAATGTAAGACCTTTGATAATCACATCTGCGATAGTTATTTTGTTGATATTCTATGAAAGTGTAGCTCATACATGGATAATGCAATGATTGTAAATGCCAAGTGGTAAAACTCATGCTTTTCAGAAATCATTTTGAACTGGTTTGATATAAGAGGGCAAGTGAATAAATAGATCGCAAACGTCAGCATTTCATCTTAATCATCAGTCGAATCAATTCATTGGAAACACTTAGAACATCCACCGTGAATTTCCGACTTAGCCCCCAATGATTTTAATCTGATCGGGCCCTCAGAAAATCATTTGGGTGGCCAATGTATTGAAAATGTTGATACCGTAGTCTAAGAGGTTACTCATTGGCTGAGATACAAACCAAAGACTTCTTTGCTGGCGGCTATCAAGGACTTGTTAAGAGATTGGATAAGTGTCTGAATGTACAGGGTGAATATGTAGAAAAGGGAAATAAAGTTCATGATTTTACATTGATTATTATTGCCTCCATCCAGTTTGCGATTAATGTTTTGACTTACCCTCGTGTATTCACAAAAACGTTGGCCGTGACCATTGTGAATACTGCTTAATATCAACCGTCAGATTAACGAACATTTTTTATTTGCAAATGGCTCCGTTTATCGCCCGTCCAAGTTCGCGTTTGTTCCAATCTGCGCTTACTTCCTTATTTCAAATACTTAATTCATTATTTCAATAATGTAGTTTACTTTGAAGTGTGCGTTTGTTTTTAAACGATACTTCATTAATTTCCATCCGATATATAATATATTTAATTTTTACCTTTTATCATTTTTAGTACAACTTTGACAAAAAAATCTCCAACCCACAAGTTAATGAAATCATAATAGAGACCATGCTAGAATTTCATTTCAGAAGCTGTTGAAGCATGAGGTAAAGTTCTTTCTGCCAATGGCGCAAAAATAGTTTTATATATTCTCAGTAAATGATTAAAACTTGCATGATAAGTCTTTGATTTCACTGCCTTTTTATCGATTGGCCCAGAAAAATACCTGAATAGTTCATCGCGGTACTGTGGACAATTATCTGTGTAGTTGACTTATTTTTTTATATTAAAAATTAATTCAAATTACACAAAACTAGATTTCCAACGCAATGGGTTAGTTTAACTTATTAAATGAAGTTTCTCTGGAATAAATACCCGTTTCATTTCCCATTTATAAAGGCTGGTATACTTTGGAAAACATCTAAAAAAAATGTAGTTCGTGGCTAATATTTTGGTATTTTTGGAGAGAGAAATTTTTATTTCAGATGAGACCACATTCATTAATTTTTTGCAAAAGAGTGCGTCTTTTAAAATACCAGCTAAATGAGACCAGTCGCACTCACGCATCGAGATGGCATCCGAGTATTTGTATTCCTAAGGCTTTTCGGTGGAAAAGCATTCCCGGAAAGACATTCCTCGCGGTACCGATTCCGTCGAATGCTCGAACGCCAGCCACATTCTTCATCTCCCCTCTCCTCCCTAAGCTCCCCAACTCATCCCCACACCCCTCGAGAGAGAGAGAGCCTTGAGAGACTCCCGAAGCACTCATCCGGGGAAGAATACCCCGAACACATGCGAGGATAGAGATCCCCTCCCCCACATCTTGAGGTAACAACACATGCCAGCCGACACCCCCGCGAATCGGCCCGCTGCGCACCGCCTTCCGTCGCGTGCGGTCTGCGGAACAAGTGTACACACATGCACGGCCTTGTAGCCGGCCCGACCGCCCGCCGGGAGTGGATACAACACACCGCTTCAATTCGACTGCGGTCTTGGCGGGTTTGACCGCGCGGGGAGGGTGGAGGCCGGCGGGGGAGAGGGGTCGGAAGAGCGCTCGGGGAGGGCGGAGATTAAACCACAGTGAGATGAGGTGTAGAGATAGGCGTATAGATAGTTACCTGGATATTTTTCGTGGCTGGAATTGAGTCTTCAGACTGCTCCCATCGCCTGACCTTTGTCACAGCTGAGCTTCAAAAGTTGGTGAATGCCAATGAAGAATATTCACGCCTGGTATTCACGAGCATTTGATGCTGAAATTGGATTAATATCACTACTCATTAAACATTTGCCTTACTTATTTCGCGAAAAATTATCCGTTTCCTTCAAGGCGCTTTCTTAAGTTAAGGTCAGGTCGATAAAATTTTCAGAGCCTATAATTGTTATCCACAGTAATTTTATAAGCTTATTAATTTGGCCACCAAATTCCCGTCTAGTCAGTAAGCTAATTATGGGACTCACTTAGCTTTATTCCTAAATTTGATTCTTTCGCATTATTTACTTCTATAAATGCCTATTTTAGAAACTAACCTAGCTCTTTTCTGTTTTTTGTCAAAAATGGTGAATGCAAAGAAAACTTCTTTATGCAAAGCAGTGACGCATTTTCAGTGCTGCGGGGATATAAAAAGTTATTTTGTCAAATAATTGTCTTAATATACATCTATCATAGCTACAGATTATCAGAAAACAAATTTAACGTTGATGAATTTCTCGGTTCATCATTTGATTAATATATAACTTGTTAACTTATTAAGCAAAATTTCTAGTAGTAGTACCCAAAAAAATTGGAAAACTTAAAATAATCAAGCCATTGGCTATTCTTAAACAAACCGCAGACTTTTGTGGCAGTTCTCAAAGGCTTATAAACACAACTCTTTCATTATATCGTTAAAAAAAATAAAAATTGAGTTATGGTGTTTCCAATCCTAGTACACTGAATTTAAGACAGAATCTGCAATCGCGATTGAAATAATCATAGGTATTTAGAAATGCGTCTGAATTCATACTGGCCAAATCGATTGAAAGTCAATTTTTTGGAAGAAAAAATATATATATTGCCTATTGAATTATCGTCGAGATTTTGAAACTTTATGAGCAATATTGCAGGCCAAAAATAGGTATATTGTAGTAGTTTTACAGGAAAAAATTGCTATTAGGTGAATGAGAGAGGAGGTATTTATCGATGTTGCCAGTCTTGAAATTTATTCACCCACAGAAAAAAAAGAAAATGTTCAGCACTAGAATTCGAAGAATGGGATTGCCTTGTGATGTAAGGTAAGGCCTTGTGATGTAGTATAGAGAAACAAGCGCCGAATGTGAGCTATTACTCGAGGGAGGAGAGAGTGTATCGTGGAGGGGAGGAAAGAGACATCGAGAAAGGTTGAGAGGAGTGGAATCTCCAAGGGACCGGGCGGCAAGAGTCTTTCCAAGAATGGAAGAGAATGGAAGGCCTCCCAAGATTTCATCTTCTGTCTTTCCTCGAAGTGGCGACTCAGGTACATGGCAAATGATCGCAGGAAGATTTAAAGGTGTAGAAGTGGAGTACTGAACATTACACTTCGCGGGAAATATTTGAGGGAGGTGTGCAAAATACATCATAGTTACTATGGTTGCATGAACAATCGCGATTGTAATTAGCAGTATTAGAGGGCATTTAGGACAGTTTGCGATATTCACAGCTTGTCATAAAAAAGAACCATCTGATCTCACCGCACAGTTTTCCTGACTGCTTTTGGCTTGCGCCTGGCATCCGGAGAAACGTGCGTGGTTCTTATTTAAACTGGGATGAGTGCTGTATGCTTGGTGTGGAATCACCTCGTGCCACTCACTCTAGTGCGGTGTGCACGGTATATCGCAGATTTTGAGAATATTTTTATATCTCCTAACCACAACTAGGTTTATATAAGGTCTTTAGTTGAACATTTGGTGTGTACTACGTTTCTTCCATGAAAAATTTGTGACTATAAATCTTTGGAGTTGACAATCAAACTTTTAAGTATTGTCTGGTTATATTACTATTCCAATAAAAATATGGTTTGTGTTGGGATATTTACATAATTTCAGCATTTAATATAATCAAAAAGGTTTCTCTTCCTGCTAATTATTTTCGCATATGATTTAGGTTTTGTATCGGTGGCTCCATTAAATTGCTAGAAATAAAGCATTACTCTATGTGATAGAAATTTAGTGTAGGCATAAATATTTCAATAGGATCATTGAAGTTGGATTACTTATCTTAGCCTTGTAATACTCAACTTATTTTCAACGTAATCATGTGTTCTACGTGGGTAATTGTGTATCCAGATTCTTGATGTAAAACTCGTCGTCGTGCTATCTGCCTGGAGATTGAGGAGTGAGTATATTTTTAAAGAGTGCACGAAGAAATATAAACAGAACGTGGAATATTTGATATTTAATATAATAAGAAGCACATTTTAGAAAAGGAGTACCTCGACAAACATACTTTCACCACAAATATTTTTTTAATTTTTGGTGAAAGAGGAATAAATAATTGGAATTTCAAGCACTGAGCAAAGTGTACGAATTCATTGACAAGCTGTTGCTGAAGCGTTCCCCAATTGAAGACTTTTCATTCCCCAAAAACGATGGGGCACTCACCGAGTTATGACTTTCACGAAATTGGCTCGGGCCCTTCCCACCGGATATGTGACAGAAATGGGATGACGGATTTGACTCACTTTTGCATTCACTGACTTTATAAACGAATCGCTCGAAAACTTGGTTCCTTTGAAGTCTGCAGCCACTTTCTCTTCGCGCCGAGAGAACGCTGGGCCCTTAAGATCCCACCCAGAAAGCAAACTATCGGATTCATTAAGTCAAATCTCAGCAATCACACGTCATTAATTATTTTCCCTCGGATGACGGTGTGGCTGAGAGAAAACGAACGCTTCTTTGAGTCAAGGAGAAAGTCGTTTCTTTGTAATTATAATGAAGGAAGAAGCACCATCCAAATTTCGTCTCGAGGCAGCGGAATTACTTGCGCAGAAATCCTGTCTATTTTGTAGCTCCCACGCACCCTACTAAAAGAGCATTAACTCCTTTCATATCAAACGTTACCGCCGGCGTCTTAGGCAAGTCAGTACATTAGAGAAAGTTCCTTTTGTGGTTATTTTGACCGCATAATTCTCGCTGTTTACAGCTCCATTCCTCCAGTCCAAAAATATCCTTTGACCCTTAAATGACACCTCTTCTTCCTTATATGGAAAAGGTGACGTTAATTTCCTAAATAATCACTAATAAAGACTCTACGCCCTTCACAAAAAGATATCTACTTTCACATGGGTGGCTGAATAACAAAAGGATAATAAAGAATTAATTTTCTTTGAAACACAGATATCTACAATAATTTATAAAGTTTTTCAATGACATTTTAGCATAAAAATGGTCGGCGGAATCCTACAAAGTATCTGATTTTTACTAATTCATCCTTTTTCTGGGATTAGAAACTTAGATTTCAAAACAGAAGCCAAAATTCATGCACATCCTTACGTATCCGTTCTGAACGGTTTAATAAAATAATTTAAGTGCAACGCTCAGCACATGTATTATACGAAGAACGTAGAGCAAAAGGATTTTTATCTTCAAGTATGTGGATACCGATAACATGAGAAACTCTTTGAGTTGTTCCTCCCCATCATTTTCTTATTGTTTATAGAATCAAATATTATGAGCACTTAATGGTTTTAGGCGTTACATTGTGGTACTTTCCCTTGATGCAGTAAAAAGAAAAATGTATGTAATCCACAGTAATTGTTTTTATTAGATTTTCAGGTCAATACTTCGAAAGAAATATTCAAGACGTTTGCTGATCGTTGGTCGAAAAAAATAACAAAAACATTTGTTGTGGATTATTCAAAGGTTTTTTTTTTCTCTTTCATTATTTTGATAACACTGTACACGTAAATGAATAACCTCGGTCATTTGTCTTGTGGACTCTCAACTGTAATGTTATTTGTCCAAAGTAAATATTAATTGTCCATGTCAAATGTATGGTTGGTTAATATTGTATGATAGATTAATGGTAAAAAAAAACCTAATCTGACATTCAAAATATAGATATATGCCTTAGCACCCGGATGTTATCTCTTGGGTATTTCTTTTAAGATAACATCCTCACATGGTGTTAAGGGTTTCCATCCAAAGTTACAGCCTAAAGGACGACTTAGGCTCAATCAAGCCCTTAACCCATGTATTTATTCTTCCTAGAGGCTGCACAAAAAAGTTCACAACCTATGCCTTGGCAGAAAATCTATCTGAGCATGACTGAGCTAAGGGGGCAAGAAGTATAGAAAGGATCCTGCAATAGCAACGCAGACCTTCAGTATCAGTTTTTCCCGAGCAAAAACTGTGCAAACCGAGCAGTGTAAAGCATGCCTACAATTAGACCTTTCTCAGAACTGCTAGATAGGGGGCAGCGCTTGCTCAGAGATAAATGTAAGAAGTTGACGCTATAGCATAAGTATTTTTACGCAGCAAATGTTTTGAGTTTTCTTACAATACCTTTACGTTTTTGCAATATTTCATTCAACTGCGGAATTTAAAAAAAACACGCTTTTTCCTAAAAGCGCTGAAAATGGGTGTGGGATAAAATCTCACGAGAAACAATGAAATTAGCACAAGTAGCCAAAAGAAATTTGTACATTTAACCATGTTGTTATTCAACAACTAAAAATATTTTATGGTATTTTGAGCGAAATATCATTTAACCTAGGAATCAATAAATTTTGTCTTAGTTTAAAGGAAAATATATATCACCCTTCCATTGACACCATAAATTTAAACCCTTACCACAATACTTTCCGAGATATTTGCAAGAGAATACCATCCCTTTTATATGGGAAACGGTATGTATATGCACTCTTAGAGAGACCTTATTTAGCAAATGAGGCATTTCCTACACATAGATGTCGTAAAAAAAATCAAAAGTGTGTAGTCCGTATGTTTTCTCAACAATTTTTGAAAATTAATCATATTTTCGCCGCATTAAATTCTTCGGGATCACAATAAACCTTCCGTTTTGGTGGAGTTTCAAACGTACCGTGTGAAAAAAATGAGTCAAATTAAAAACTTATTTAGATATTTTCATTTGATTACTTACAATTTCTATCATGTAAAACTATTTTATTGCAACATTAATGATGCAATATTTAATTCTTGTGTCTCTCAGCTGGTGAAATTAAAACGTAAATATAGAATATGGTCTCTATTACCATTAGGGAACTATCTCGCTCGCACTCCCTTTAGAAATTATATGGATTGAATATCCGATTTTCTGTATGGGAAAAACTTTTCCTGCGATTAACTATCCGTTAAGAGATAGAATTCTTGATCAAAGAATGAAGAGGTGAAAATAAATATGTACAATAAATTATTCCTCTTATCAGTTTTCGCCTAATTTGAATGTATGAAAATTGTGAACTGAGAACTTGAATATAAGGTAATGTTTGATACATAAGTTTATCAACTACATTATAAACCTGGTTTATTCATATCTAAAAATTTAGTATTCCAAGTATTTAAAGAAGGTTTCGGGTATCGTTCTAAATCGCTGTATTTTTCCGTAGTTGCTTCTCCACCTACTTTACGAGGGCACTGCCAGGCAAACCATAAAGTCCTCTTCATCACTCTTCCTACGAATTCTTCCATCTTTTTTTCCTTGTTCATCTCTTGTTTTTAGATCATCGATCTTTCTTATTCCCTACCTGCGTCTTTCATTCATCAATTACTGCTATTCTAATGAATGCAATTGTTTTCAGATACTAATGGACAGAGAGACTAATGAGGTGGAAATTAACTGGTGCATTTAAGTTTTTTAATTATTTTACTTAAAAATCTAATCTCTCTGCTACATTCAATGAAATATGCCCTCAATATCATAGTACCAATAAATTCCAATCGAAATGAGAAAAGCTTTAAACATATTAAAAAAATAAATATGAACGTAGGTTTGCACAAATTGGCTAGTAATCAGATTCTGACAAAAATGAATTGAAATAAGTTTTTTCAAGTAATCCAATGCAATCTTTCTTCACACTTTCCGGCTCAATTTTTGCAGGGTCTATTTGGATTTATCTTTATTTTTTTACCGATACAACCCTGAATACAGCGCATTTGGCCAATTATTATCGGGTGTATAACAGCAACAGACGACCCCAAACACCCATGACATAAGTAGCGATAATTCCGCCCAGGCGGGATTCGACTCCGCAATCCTCGCTTGAGCAGGCGAGGACTTCACCTTGACACCAGCGGGAAATTTAAATTTGCTAATTCTGGCAATATTTACCAGAAATGCAATTCAAACTTTTGGCGTTGCAAATCCATTAAGTTTTGCGGCTCTATAAATGTACAGGAAGTAAGTTAAAGTATAAAAGTCACTTCTGATTATAGATATTGTGCTATTTTCCTCACAAAGCACTCCCCCATGTGGAGTTTTTTGTCGTTGATTTTTTTTCATCCAATGAGCGTAGTACTGCAGGACGAATTATTCCCCACCACAAAGTCCACTCCATCACTCTCCCCTCTGCTTATCCCTCCCTTATTCCTCCGTTCCTTCTTCTCCCGCTCGCACCCCATTCATTTCTCTTCTCCTTTTTCTCCCCCGTTACTCCTGCATTCTCAAACCCTCAGCCTCACACCCCATCACCCTACCCTTCTTCCCAACCCCCGCGGTTCCTCCTCCGACCACCGCTCCTCTCGAAGGATGGCGCTCCTGATGTAGATAAGGATATGGAGAGACACTTCCAACCCAATGCACTCTCTGCCTCCTCCCCAGGCGCTGGCCCCTCCCTTCCCAACAAGCGCCACCTCTTCCTCCACTCCTCCTCCCGCCTCCCACACCTCTGGAATATTCCACCCCCCGTCCTCTCCCGCCAGTGCTCTATCCATTCTATCAGCCACGCCCACCTCCTTATTTTTCACCTTCCCCGTGATTAACCCGGCAACGCACCGTCTACCCCGCTCTTCGGTATCTCCGCCACGCACACTAGGCTGAACGCACACGCAGGAAAAGCGAACCGGGCTCCTTCCGAATACTCCCCTCTCCCTTCCTCCTTGCCTTCAATTTAAATTCAAAACACTTTCTCGGCTCCTTGCTTATCCTCATTCCCCCTCTGCCTCTCCGATACGACCTTATTTATATCCTCCGCGACCTCAGAGACGGTAAACTCATTACATTTTTCATTTGTGTGTGTATTTTTGAAATGTCTACATTTAACCCTGACTTTGCTAGAGTCATCAGGCTCCAACTCGAAGTTTCATTTTCTGTCCCTTCCACGTTTTTCATTTCAGTTAGGAGTTTACATATCGCTCATTATTTCTAGTAATTCACTTCGGCTTGAACTTAGAGTTTTTTAAAAGTCCGATGCAAAGTGTTTTTAGTCCACAAAACGACAATTAAGTGAAGGAACAAAGACGGTCCTAGGAAACTGTACGAAGTAGACAAACTATACTCTATTATAAACTCTATTACGTCAATAAATTTTAAGTTAAGTGTGATTTTGCTCAGATTATGAGACATTAATTAACTCATAGGTTAAAGAGGACCTCATGTTTGTTTATTTTTCCTAACTAAAATTGTTTATTTTCGGTAAACACAGCACATTCAGATAGTTCTTCAATATTTCCTTTAAATATAATTTCATGTCTCCTTTATTCAAAGTTTTTTTCGGTAGCATTCGAGGTAATTTTGAATTATGTAAAAGAATTCGCCAAAAACTAGAACCATCTGTAGAAAATTTCATCTCATTTCAAGACTTGGCAATATTCGCTAATGCGAATTAATTACATAGCTACTGACCTTTGAATAGATTAACAACTAACCCATGTTTAGATAACTACTGACCTTTGATTAGATAACTACTGACCTTTAGATATATGTAACATCGACCTCATAATATATCCTTTGGGGTACAATATCGTAGGACGTGCTGTACCTCTAAGTCGTAAAGAAATGGGCACATTTTATCTGTTAGCAATTTCAGATGCATAAATTTTGCGTTTAAAATTGTAAATGTATCTTTTATTAAGCAGATTTATAAATGAGAGGGAAACGGTTATAAATTCCTACCGGTATCGATAAAATAATACCATGGCAAGAACTTTATGTTCTCCTGGCACATTGGCAGTCGAATAAGATATGACACGCTTTACTGCATTTTTAAGTAGGTAACACGAGGAAATCTGCTGCCTGTGATAACGCATCATTTCTGAGGTCATAAATAAAGTATGGGGAGAATATTTATGGCGTGATTTTGCACATGAGTGTAAAATAGTAATAACTTATTAAAATATTGATAAAATATCTATGAAAAGGAAGTCAATGCTGAATTACATATTTATACATACAGTTGCGGACGATATGTGACGACTTTAATATTCATAGAAATCAACGATATAAGTCCTCTCAAAAAGGGTCTACAAATATTAGAATTTTACGCCCAATAGAGCATATCTTGAGACTGTGAAAGCCATATGAATATTTTAACATTTCCAGCCTTCGATCTCGAATCCTATTTTGCCTTCATCCCTAGGTTCATATTTAATATTCAGAGCCGGTCAATAGTTACAGGCTTATAGCAGACTTATTCTGCGATGAATTTTTGAGAATGTTAACGATGGAAAATTTAAAACGTGCAAAGGGAATCAATTTAAGTATAAATTCCTTCATTTTTATGCGGATATGATACCAAATAGAAAAAAATGCAAGAATTTTCCCCACAGTAAGCTTTTAGAGCTGATAGCAGTAGTCGATCAAAGAGTACTACAGAATAGTCAGTTCCCTGAAATACTAAGTGACGTCACCTCATGAAAAAATCGGCTGTTCGTGATGTTCTCAAAACATCGAGTAAACTACTATTCCCATAAAGGATTAATACCAAAGAGTGGGGACTAGAACTTAATCTGAGCATATTCACGGCGGTGCATTTCTTGCGTAGGTCGTCCAACTATCCTCTTGTATATGTTGTGGATGGCGTTAGCATAAATGCGACAGATGAAGTGAAATATCTGGGAGTTACGATAACTTCGAACCTATCGTGGGAGACACATATAAGAAATATTTGTGGCAGAGAC
Organism: Ceriagrion tenellum; assembly: GCA_963169105.1. NCBI lineage: Eukaryota > Metazoa > Arthropoda > Insecta > Odonata > Coenagrionidae > Ceriagrion > Ceriagrion tenellum. The sequence goes on from OY720636.1 coordinate 96,777,228, forward strand.
CTGAAGAAGCTAGGATTTGTCAAGCGTGTTGTGGGAAGATTTTCGGATGATAAAGTGAAAGAAAGGTGCTATTTGCACTCGTCTGGCCACACCTTGAATATGCAGCGAGCATATGGGATCTGGCGGAGAAAGAACTAGTCCATGAACTTAATAAAATACAAAGGAAAGCTGCGCGATTCGTCAAAAACTGCTACGGCCGTACTGAAAGCGTTACACAGATTTTGAACGATTTAGGGTGGGAGCCGCTAAAGACTCGGAGGCTACGCGCTAGGCTTAGATTGCTTGAGCAATTGAGAATGAATATCTTTCAGAGCGACACGGAGAACATCATATTAGAGCCACATTATATCTCCAGGTCCGACAGAATCGATAAACTAAGAGAGATATTTTGCCGAACGGATAGGTATGGGAATTCGTTTTTCCACCGAACAATTAAGCACTTTAATAAATGGTAGGCGGAACTTGATTTTTTTTTTACGGCTGGTGTCCTAACACCCCCCGTCACACGCCTTTTGAGGCGGCTTGCGGGGTAGTATGTAGATGTAGATGTACCATAAATACTTGAGAATAGGCATTAATCATAGAGCTGTGTCAGCATTGTAAAGGGTGTTCATTCCAAAATGGGCAAAAATAAGCTATAGCATTTGGCATGTTAGAAAAATGAAGAGGTGGATGGCACAGAATAATCATCTCAGACGCGTAAGACAAATTTTAAGCTACTGGATGGTACAGAGTTTTCTGTGCCATCTTTCAATTTTTCTAACCTGCCAAAGATTATATCTCACTTTAGCACATTTCGGACTTAACATCCTTTACACTGGTTACACATAGGTATACAATCAATTGATTACTAAGGTATGTACGCTCGTTAGCATGAAAAGGTAGTCTCACTTAGTCATTCCTTTGGGATTACTTTATTTCAGTATAATTGAGCAATTCAGTACAAGCTTCAAGTTTCCATTTTAATATCGGATCAATTGCGTTATAAAATATCGTATATGTTTGAATATGCAACATGGGATAGGAAGCTGATTCAGTAACCTCGACACCACGTAGAAAAGTAAGCTAAAGCATTGAGTGATTTCATGATCTTGCTTTTATTATTTAAAAAGTCGCCTTCAGAAGACAGCATTCCTGCATCGACGCTTTAACACATGAGGTGCTCACAAGTTCTTGTTTTTCTAGAGATAAGCTCATAGATATTGCAACAGTTAACGCTGAAAATGAGGTTTAATAACGGGGAATGAATAAAATGTTGAATAAAAGAAATAAAATACTAGGTGGGAGATATTTTATGTCCATATAGAAGAGCATTATTATTGTTGTTTATTTTGATTAAAATTTATTTTTTACAACTTAAACCACAAAGTCATTGGAGTAGTTTTTTGACGGTCAGTCGTATCTCGAGTGCTTGCATTCCCTCATAAAATATTTGAATCTAAATTAAATCTACATAAATTAACAGGAACAGGTTGGAACTAATGACGTCTCCTTTGCACTGTGCACGCAGAAAATAGCTATTAAATGCCATCATTTTAGAGCCTATCCCATACATGGCCAATTACAGGAACGACACACATGTATTCTATGAAATTATGGGAGCCTTAAGCCATGGAAATTAGTTTTTAATTCAGTAAGTGTTGCAGAAACATTCAATAAATTTATTGGTTTCATAACTTATGGCGTTATGAGTTCCATAAGTAGCCAAAATGCGGATGCGCAATGAAGCGCTTGGTGACTTAATTACCAGACAAAAGAGTTCTTTTGAGACAAATTACCAGTTAATTTACTCTTCCCGACTAATTATTATGTGAATTATCAATTATGCATTGGCTAAACTTTCATCAATTTCATCCGATGGCAGAAGACTAGATTGAATCGAATCGAAAGTAGTGAAGTATTACTAAGTTATGTTATAACTAGAAGATGTGTTCCTGCAACCTGAAACTTTTTATGAGATCAATAAATTTATGGACCTCACAACTATTGATTCCGTTTCTAAATGTTCTTGTAAATGGCCATAAGTCGCTTTATATTTTTTTGAAGATTTAGTTATCCACGGATGCAACGGCTTCTCAGTACAATACATTTTGACCAAAGATAATGCTGTATCTTAATGCCAAACATTTTGCCTCAAGAGTATTTATATGCCTCTTTAATCAAGCTATTTCTTCCCTCCAAGCAGCTACAATTCCACTCGTGCTCATCTTTATTCCACCAAATGTAGGAAAAGTTTTGGAAAAGTAATAAGTGTATGTCATAATTTTAGATACAAACGTAAGATACTTGTGCGAAGTCACGCCTGCCTACAGTCAAGTTTTATTATATCCCATAAGCCCGTGTTCATTGAACGCCATTTTAGATCATTAAACATATTTCAAAATCATACATTTTTTCCCTCAAGTGCTTTTTTCAGAAAATGGACTCTTTTTGATATGCAATCTACGTGTACATTTGCGTGTTTGTAAAACTAATTATTTACATTCATTGGTCGTTCAATCCTAAGAATGGTTGACTGCAGCCTTCCACCCTTCCCTATCTAATGCTAGTTACTTTACCTTCTGTGTACTATCTTCTTTATTTGTTCCATGAACTTATTCCTGGATCTTCCTTTGGGGACTTTTACCTCTATCTATTAATTCACATCCGTTCCTAAAACATTTTAGCCAAGTCACGAAATCCTTGGCGGTCTAAATATACTCGAATGGAAAACTTCAGCAATTTCATCTTGGGACCACGACAAAGATTTTTCGAGGTTTGAAGATTAAAATTTATTGATTAAAAACGAGGAAGTAAATCAGCAATGATTTATACTGTTGAGTAAAAATCAGGTGTATCTAACTGAGGAATAAGAAAATGTAGTTCATGAAACACATACCCCTGCTTGGTTCCACCCTTCTCCTTGAGAAGGAGCCAAATCCATGGGATTATGGAAGAATAGCCGTGCCACAAATCACTCAGGACTACAACATAGAAGGACAGATGGGTACACACACTCTCAAAGAGCCGCTCGTATGTCATTGGTCTTACTGGGTAAGCTGTTAAGTCATGTGGCGCTAAATGTTTCCAGAGAGGGTGGAGAAACTTCTCTGAGTTCTTGGCGTAAGGGAGGTTTTTGATTATTTGTAACCTTACTCGAGAGGATATATTCCTAAATTAGGAGTCTCATTTTCCAAAAAAAAAGTATACACCCTAATCGGCTCGTTCAAGGTCAAATTTTCCTGAATGGAGCATGTATATCATTCATTTAGTAAACACCACAGGGGGTGAAATTCACCGTAATAAATATCAATCGAATTAATAAGGACACGAACTCGGATCCACCAGATTGACTGTCAAGCGTGTACGCCATCAAACTACCAAGCCAAGGTTTGAACACAGTTTAGTAACATACATCCGCGAAACCCACTATTAACTCCCCAATGCTAAAATACATCAGACTCTGGTAGTTCCTCTATCCACCAGCAAGTAATACTAACCCGCGCGAAGGGGTACGCACAAAAATTCATCAAATTGAATAAAATATTTGCTTTAAACTTTTACTTTTAGCTGAGCAAAACTTACACTGTTTCATAACAGCAATATTTGAGTACCAATATTTCGAGTCATTCTGCTGGAAATGTTTTATTTCTCCAAGACATTTATTTTTACATTCAGACGTACTGTTTTGTTTTTAATTGTCAAACCTTTTTATTGAACATATTTATTTCAATATGCATACATCTATTTCATTATCCTGTGCACCAAAGCAAAAGATATTCATTATCTAAGTCATCTTGGGGAAATATATTTCATTTAGATAAATTTTTATTCAATTACAGTCTAGCTATCAGTAAAGCAAAAGTTATAGAAATATTTATACGTTTTTTTGGTTCCAACTTTGGTTTCAAGTCCTTTGGTTCCAACCCTATTATTCGTTAGCTGGTCGGCAATTTCCTTGATTGACTCCACTTGTTCTTGCAAGTACTCGGTTTCCAAGAAATCAGTGAAATTAGCATCCCCATGTTAAGTTTCTCTCCTGTGCAGATCAAGCAGGCTCTCATTGATAGTGTTCTCCAAATTGAGAGCAGCAGTCATAGCTTCTTGAACTTAAGCCCAATCATCCCTAGAACTCAGAACAGGATATGATATTACATAGCACTGCAATTTTCACCTCCAGGTATTTTAATTTCTTGCAAAGGGTAAAATAACCGACAGATGGAAATGGCCCTGTATATATACCATCCTTAGGTTGGCCTACCAGTGGCGCGACCAATCAGCGTCGAGGACCCCGATTTTGGCGCGCTTTTGCGTATGAGTCTTTTTCAAGCGGTGTATAGTCTATGCCCATCATCTCTATTGAAATTGTCTGCTACTTTTTCAATTTCAATAGCAATGGAGAGAACTGCAATCCAGCGCTGCGGAAGCCTCAAACAGAAATCCAATTATTTTATTTGGTATTTTCATCATTTTTAGCTTAAAATTTTTTCTATTTTTCTACCTAACTGCTATTTCGGTCGATGTATTTTGTAGATGCTGTGACAGTTTTTGCATGCCCATGTCAGACCAGCTCGCCGCCGCTCGCGGCGCGCCGCGAGGAGCAAGGGCGTAAGCATTTTCCATGACAACGATCATCCACACGTCACTCGTTAAACTGTTGCTCTCCTGCAAGAATTAAATGGAACATCATCACCCATCCACCCTATAGTCCGGACTTGGCACCCAGGGAGTACCTCATGTCCTCTATGTTGTAAGAATATTTGGCCGGAAGGCGATCCAGCTCCGACGGCATGGTGAAGGTTGAGGTTCAAAGCTTTCTCAAGGACATGGCGGCGAGCTAGTATGAAATGGACGTACCAAAACTGTCACAGCTTCTACAAAATTGCATCGACCAAAATGGCAATTCTGTAGTTAAATGGACAAATGTTTGACCTTTAAAATAATGTAAATTTCATAAAAAATAAACGGATATTTGAATGTATTTAAAATTAGAGACCTTATTTTTGGGATTACCCTCATAAATGTTGTCATTCTTCAAATTGATACTGTTAGGAATGGAATTTAATATACATTAGGATACATATAGGAAGACCACCAATAAGTTTGAGAGGAAGAGCACAAAAGGTGAGGAAAGAATATAAGTGGAGAGGAGACGTGGGAGAGGATGAGAAAGGATAAAGAAGAGGATTTGGCGGCGAGAGAGAGGTCCAAGGGAGAGATTTAGTTAGGCCGCACCATTGCTGCATGGGTGAGACACAGGGAAAGAACGAGTTGGAGAGAGTTAGTTGTTGTTAGCAGAGGCGTTGGGGAGTGTTGGATTTGAAATTAATGCTCAGAGTTCGCTTTAACGAGTGGGGATGGGAGAGAGGAGGAGGAAGAGGTGAATCCCCCGTGCTTTTGGCTCGGATATGGAATGTTATTTTAGGATCCGGACTCCCTCGGACTTCTCGGTGAAGTTGCCATTAAAGGCTTTACCTTCCCAAAGATTTAGTCGACAGGGGGATCCAGCATGTTGGAGATACATGCACGCCACGCGCATTGTTCCGTGACACATGTTACCCGCAACACTTCTCCTTGCCAACCCAGCCAAACGGGGTCTCCCTCTCATAGCCAGCCGTCTCATTTGCTCCTCGCGTGCCGCCCCAACGAGTCCCGGGAGCTGAATGGAAATGTCGCCGTATCATCGCCTTCCATTGCAATTAGGATTCTCCGCACGGGTGGGCGCGGGGGTTGAGCGTTGGCAATGAATATGTGGGAATGAGAGAAGATACCGTTTCTTTGTGCACTCCCAATTTGCATTTGAGGCCGCTTCATATTTACGCGAGTCGCCCAAAATAAATATATATATATACACACACACACATATATATGCGAGTAAGTATGCAAATTCGCGAATTGTATCGCCGAAAAGGAGATTAGCCCGGGTAGGGGAAGCATGCACTCATACATACATGCATGCGTGTGTGTGTACAATTCTCCAGGATGAGCAGATTAACGATTCCCCATTTCCCGGAAAATAAAAATCGCATGGACATAATGAATGGAGTGGATTATCTCAAAATGAAAGATTTTTCTTTCCAGACTTAATGATGTTTTGCAAATCTCTCGGCTCTCAACAGCCCAACAGCTGCTTCCCAGTCTTCACCAGCGTTACTGCTTTAATGGCTGTGGAAATATTTTCCCAGTTTTACCTTAGCGTTTAGAAAGTGTGCAGATTTTGCAAACTACTATACTAATTATTCCAGTTTCAAATACTAATCGCAATAGAATTTGATGGACATCGAGTCCCGAACATGATTATTGTGCTCATAAAACTTTCCCCTTTAAATTGTAAAATTTATGGCTGTAATATACTTTCTATATTTTTTAAATTTTGAAAATCCCACATTATATCATGTTGGATTCCAAAGTACACTTTCTATTACCACTCCGTGGGTATGTATCCTTGCAGTAATTTTAATTAAGCACACGCATTACACTTTCTTCAAGAGAATCATATCTACTATAAAGTTAGGTGCTGGAGCAAGGTATCTATGGTGCGTTTTCGAAAGTTTTCTACGAGTTGATCTTAATTAATGATCACTGCACTAAAACTATCTAAAAAGAGTTAATGGAAAGTAATGGTGCTGAATATTATGAGCAATGAGGAGCATCATTCCAGAAAACAGTGATTGCTCTTAGCGAATGCTTCCTGAAGAGTAGAACATTTTTTGTAGTATAACTACCAGACGACAAGTAATTTCAACATTTATGATTTATAAATCCTTATAGATTAAAGGAATAACTATTTTTTTTTCAGCGTGCAGAGATATCCTTGTAACCCAATATAAATACAATGACTGTATTCAACATAATCTTTTGGCACACGATGAAAAAATTTTGATTTGATTCATTGCCAACGAATGGATGATGAGGCAAATAGAAATGATAAATATTATATATTTAAACATTTGACCTATGATTTATGCTGACAAAAATCAAAATTATGAAGTTTTGATCTAGGTTGATGGAAACCATGTTAACTGTTGTATTAAAGTTATCACCTTGATATTGGGAACTTTTTAACTCAAGTTCCCGAGTGTGATACTGGATATACGATAAATGGAAAGGTGTAGATCCAAAGCTTCCTTAAAATACAAAAAGACATGTACTTGTTACAATTTGTCATTTTTTCTTATTTCACATTTATATTCCCTTCATTTCCACCTCCAAACTTAATTCTTTGCACTTTGAGAAATGAAAGGCATTACAAATGCATTAAATATCACTTAACGGCCTTTACCCTAAGCATATCCTACGTCGAAAACAAATTTTCATGTAAAACAATCAAAGTCGATTATTTTATAATTATCGTCAGATTTTTCAAAGTTACGGAGCCTTATCCTTTCCTCTGTTATTACTCGTCTTTTTTTCCATAAACTCTGCTCTTCGACATTTGGCTGGATCATTTTCAGCACCTCGTCTACACTCGTTTGAAATTTATTCTTCTGACTCCTGCTAAATTTTCACCACCCTAAGGTTTATCCAGATCTGTACGCAGTTCACCATCTCTGGATTGGAATATTATTGGATAATATTATTCTGTCTTCCTCGTTTTGTTGATTTAAGGTTTTCCCATCCAACACTTCGGTGATCCAAGATTTCATTGAGTCTAAAGTTATACTGATCAGTGAGCAGACCGAAAGCCATAAACACTTTGGCGTAATGGCAGTGTGTTTGGAAACATAGGCGACCCGAGTATAAGCTTATTCTGTTATGTTTCATTCCAATTCCACCTCTGTTTGCTTATCTGCACGTAAGTGGAATGAGTCTTAGCAGATGAAATACTTGGTCATTGTGTATTCAATGGTCATGTTTACTTTATCCGACTGGCGATCGATTCCACCGGCAAATCACATCGCCTTTCTCGTAAATATACGCAGATCATTAAGCAATGTCTAACAAGGCATTGATATTTATTTTAATTGCTTTCAATGAGAATAGCAGTTAGAAAAAACTAATTGGAAATGTATGTCCTGTACACCATAGTCTTTATATAATTCGGTACATCTTTAAATGGAAAACATATAACGGGAACTAAACAAAACCAAAATAATTAGTGCTTAGCAAGTCTAGAATCTTCTTAGATTGAAAATAATAACCTGTTGAACTATTCATTAGTTCGTGTTTACGAAAGCTACCACACAGTTTGTAGAGTTTTTCTTCATCGTAGTAAACATGTGCTTTTTCGACAAAAATACAGTCATGGAGGCAGAGGAATGATTGAACTGGAATAAAAAGATTCTCCCTTTTAAGAATCTAATGGCTATAGGCCAAGTTTGAATAAATATCAGTCTTGAAAGAAATGCATCATTGAAAATTACAATATGTACGTATTACTGAGAAACTATTTTGAAAATTTTGAGGAAGTCCTCTCAGGTATTCCACCGGGATAAACTTTTAACTGCCGGCGTTTCGAAGTCCGACTCGTACTCCATTCTCAAGGCGAATGATGACATTTACCGTAGACTTCAACGGTAATTTTGATAATTTGTTTGTGAATATTAAGGTGAAACCGGTAAAATAAATGCTGAAACTTTCAACAGCAATTTTTGGCAGCATAATTTGGATGAGCCTACTTTGAAGAGTGAGAGTGACAATTTAGATGATAATCGAGTTGCTACTGATTACTTATAATGGAATTATAAAACAGAATTAATGTTTTATTTGAAAAAATGATGCAGATGTGTAATTAACACTGGAAAACAATTATTGATTTGAAGATATTTCAGTAGTTTCCATAATTCAGTTAACATCATTTTTAGGTTTTTCATAATTTTGTGACCATATTTGACTCGATTGTATCCATTCCGCCCCTGCAATAAATCATTTTTTAATTGCGACATCTATGCATTCAGTTATAATCTATATGAATTCCTGAGTAAATTAATATGATCATTTACATTATCTATTCACCTAGCTCTTATCTTTCACTTTTAATACGCTGGGATAGGCGTATTGAAGACTATCTGCATTAAAAGGGCGAGAAGAATATATTTTATTTCAGGTCGAACTCGAGCAAATACACATGCTGTGAGCGTGACTCATGGCTTCTCAAAACCTTGAGGACTTCTTGAAAATCGAGTGCGTAGGTAGAGAGTGAATCATACGTTGTAAGAGCAGCTGGTCGCCTGTAGCCAAGGTCGCTCCAAATATTTCCAGCATCGGATTAAGTTCTTCCAGTAGCTGATCTCTGTGTTCGTGCAAATTTGACTGTCTCTGCAAAAAGTCAACTATAAATACAGGAAATGTCGCGAATGATGGTTTATAAAATAACCCATGCTCTAAATTAAAAACATTATTCTTGAATGCATTCACCTATGGACCTGTACGGACGCGTCAATCGTGTAAATAGATCTTTCGAAACAGGATTTTTTTATCATAAAATTAAATATTCCAATGTATGACATGACATCTACACAGGAGGTATTATGATTTCTTATCGATCGCAGAATAAACGACATTTAATACCTGTCTATTCTGCAGCCTGTTTCCCTGATTATATATGTAATCAGTAGGCTACAAACAAATAATTGTTCAGAAAAAAATTGAATAAGTTCTGTTGAATTTTGTTTCGAGTTCTTCTATATTTACCTATGAACCCGTTCAAACGCGTATATCGTGTAAAAAGACCTTTCAAATCATGTTTTTTTTATTATAAAAATACACCTTCCAAGGCATCGTGACATGAATTTTGAAATAGCTATGCGTAATTCGATGAATTAAGCTAATATTTCAAAGTGTTTCAAAAACGTTGCACGGGACGAGTGAACAGGTATGGTATAAATTATGAACTACTTTAACATCGTATTGGTAGCGTTATCATGATATGCTGTATTAAAAAGCATGTTAATGAGTATGTCAAGCCACCTCAATGTTGTTTGGCATTGGATGAGTTATCACCAACACGTGCTTTAATGGAAAATAAACTGTCACCAACATACACTGTATAATATGTATGTTACCAATGCTACGGAATCAATTTCCACTAATTTACATTGTAACTAAGTAAACGAGATACAAGAGTCATGTATGCATCACGCAAAATGGAATGGTATAACTACCTGGCAGATAATGATACAGGTATTTGGGAGAAAATCAACTAATCAGAGACAGTTCCTGTCGACTAACATACTTTTAAGTCCAATTAGCAGGTATTATGGTCTCTTATTGATCGTTGAATAAACGAAATTTTAAACCTGTCCTTTCTCCAGTCTATTTCTCTGATAATGTTGTACGTATGTAATCAGCAGGCAACAAACAAATAGTTAGGAAGAAAATTGAATTAGTCCGTTTAAATTTAAATAAAAAATTTTCAAATTCATTTTTATCACTTAAATAAATATTTTTCGAATTCATCTTTATCGTTTAAATGAACATTTTTCGAATTTATCTTTATTTTAAATTCTACTGTATAAATTTTGCGTAATGATTCCATTTTAATTGATATTACTCATTAGTTTAGTTTCACCTATGGTCCTCTTTCACATGGATAGATATTTCTAATGATTAAGTGGGCGGAAATAAGTTTGTGCCTTTCCTCATATCTTTAAAGAAACCAGGAAACGTTCTCTTAGCTCTCGGAAACTGACAAAGAACGGATCAGGAAACGGAATGGACTTCCCTAAGGGATGCGACGCGGGTGCTGAGGGAAAGAGCGGATGAGAACATTAGGGGAGTTTGGCGTAAGTAGTACGTACATGCAACCACTTCCCAGGACCCTTTTCCACCAAATCTTCCCCCCGCACACCCACTGGAACGCCCCCCTTAAGCGGAGACAATTATTTAATTACCCTTTTACCCCTTTCATTAATACCGGTGTAATACTTTCCCCTCGCAAATGGTGACCTTCAGCCGTGGGATGAGGATCTCAGGACCCTTCGCTAAAAAAGCCAAGCAAAAGGCACTCATTATTTTTCCCTTCCCCTGCTATTTCCACGTGTTTCCTCCTCTCTCTCTCTTTCGGAATGCCTCCGGGGAGCATATATATCAACTTCTCTCCCTCTGGTGCTTTCCGCCCACCTCCCCAATGCGAGCACTCAGTAGTCCCGGGCCCGACTCGGGGCGTAAAACCGCCCTTTCCTGCGGAGCAATGTGTCTCTTGCCTTGCTCGCTCCCTGGCAGGAAAACGCCCCACTTTGACGGAAGGGGTGAAATGGGAAGCGGGTTGACTGCGCGGCTGGTAGCGCAGCGGTTGGGGACCAGTGACTCGAGTTGTGAATCTTCAGTTTTTAACAATGGAAAACAAAACAAGAAATTGAAGTGGTCACTAAGGCGAAAATAGCATCGGAAATGTTTCTACATCTGCCGAGTAGTGCTAACACCATGTTTTGCATGCTCCCTGTATGACCTTTGTGTCACATTTTCATAGTTACATTATAGATTATTTTAGTAGTTTCTGTAGCATTTGTAGCATACCCATTACATGGTGGATGTTGGTGAATGTAAATTCCTTCACTGTTGTTCATGTTGGCGATAAATCAACCCCCGCTAAACACCCTTGTGGTGGCTTGCAGGGTAAAAAGTAGATGTAGAGGTAAGGAAATGTAGAACGAAATAATTTACTGCCAAAAAAATCAGTGCATCATAATACTACTCATGGAAAACTTACGGGCGGTTGCCATGTTGGGTGTATCACTTTTCTCGATACAAGCTCCTTTTTTGGATGTCAACCCACCGTTTTACGACCTATAATTGCTGCGAATAAATGGTGCGTCACGTACTGAACCCATTGAGGTAAATGGAGAAACTGTTTCCTGTCAACCGTAAAAGCAATAAGAAGTACACCTATAAAAGAAGTTAATAAATGCTGATTCATAATGAGTTATCCATTAAACGGGATAACCTGCTGGGGAGGTGCCTATTAAAATTCTCTAAATCAGCTGCTGATTCTCCGAAAAGCAATAGTGAGACTGATTGCTAGTAAATATTATATGAACCATCCTTCCCGATATTTTTGGATTTTCAGTAACTCCCTGAACGTCATCTTTACGTTTATAAAGTAATGAAATTGTTCTACCTCAGGAGTGGTAATTAACCTAAGGCAGTGACAAAAGCCAATATACACAATCTAAGATCTACAACAATTTATATTTTGCCTAAGCCCAATTTGTTTCTGTTTATAGCTCATTTATCTATATAGGGCCAAAATTTTTTCTTAGATCATCAGATGATATGAGAGGTACAATTACTTTAATATCATTTTGAACAGAGTAAAAAGATGGTTATTTGATTAACAACATCTAGATTTTTTGTCAATAGTATGGTTATCAATCACTATAAACTGTATGCAAGACAGATTGAGATTAAACAATAATTTTTATCTTTTTCCATGTATATATTCCTGTTACGTATCCGATCTCAATATTTTTTTATTTCTCAACTATTCGAGATTAAATTTGCTTATGAAGTATCCCAAATACAGGCAATGCCTAATAGGGATTCCCAATTTATCCATTTTAATTTAATTTAATGAGTAAATGTAATGTTCATTCAATGGATAACAAATTATTATTATTAAATATATCGTAAAATCGCTAAATTAGTGCGTCGGCCCGAAAAAGAGAGGGAAAATCGGGGTTAACAAAGGTGGCAGACAGGCCACGCTCAAGTGACAGCTTTTAGCATTGACTTCCATAGCAAACGCCCTCTCTATCAACCTCATTGGTTGAACCCCAAGATATAATTCGTTACAAGAAAGCAGTTGCTGATGTAGGATGTTTACCTTATCCCTTTCTTTACTCTACAACGTAATTTCTTCAGCCACAACGAAATCCCCAATCCGAACTGGCTCAAGTTGCCTTAGTAGTTGGTCTCCCACCTCCCCAAATAACTGATCAGTCATTAGATTGTAATCGGGTGGCTGTCGAACGCGATGAGATCTTTTACAAAAAATCCAGCATCAGATCGCTAATGGGGCTTGAATAGCGACATTCATCGCAGTGACATAGTGGAATTTTAACACTTACAGTGAGTTTGACGTCGAAGAGTCTTTTAACACTTACAGTGAGTTTGACGTTATAAGAGTTCATAGCGTATTCACACCGCTGACGGGAGATGTCTCGAGACGTCACGAGCTTTAAAACGGTATTACGGCAAACATTTTCCGCACATATGAAGGAAATTATAGTAAACTGCCGTCATCAATGTGCTGAAATGGATTTGATGATGGAATGATTTTGCAGTTCTCTCCATTTAATGGTCTAATATGAATTTCCTTTCCCCAAATTTAATTATATCTTCTTCGCCATAGCAGCAAATAGACTAATGTGACAGGACATGTATAACATGTATTCCATTATGATTATATAGAACGTCTTCGGATTGACAGACGAAATCTGTAGATGGCTGTCTTTTGAGCCGAGCCCGGCGACAGAAAATTCTTCACATATGCTGGAATGGAATGATATTATCTTTAGATTTCAGGTGGCTTAGTGACTAAAGGTCACTATGGCCGAAAAAAATAGAAAAATCGGATAAAAAAACCGGTGATGGAAGTATCCATATTAAACGAGCTTGCGCGCGTCTACAAAACTACGATCAGCTAGAACTCGAACGCCCCAAAACGTTTTCAAGCAAACGGAAAAGAAGCCCGTTTAGCGTGGGCCGGCAACATTCTTCCAGGTATCGATTAAGAAAAAAATATTGGTAAAACTTCGAATTGCATAAATTTAGACGCATAATAAACTAAACAATGGCAGTTTATTTATTTGGTGGTGATAATTATCATTGTTTGATTTGAATGGGAGAGAGTGAATATTTATTTCAGTTTTACTGCCTATACTACGAGGGAATTTGCTCTTTGGTTAATTTGTGCGTCCTGCCTCCTTTCATCCAGTGGCTAAACTCAATTCCTTGTCGTCTTGTTTTCTTCCTCTTTGGCCCGGTACTTGTGATGAGACTCTCAGTTTAAATTTCCTTCGTAGCGTCATATATAATACCTATTCTCTTAAAGAACTTGGAATGGATTATTTAAAAATAGCTTTCACTGTTTCAGTTTATTTCATTTTGGAAATTGCATGTTGGCGTTTTTAAATGCATACGTTTCCTTACTTAATGTATATACATAAAGCACTTTTCTCACAAACAGTCCCACGGGGATCTATGTCACCATTACCTTTCCTTCGGGCATTAGAACACCGGAATATTTAACACCTACTGTCATCGTAAATCGGCCATCCTGGTTGTAGTGTTCGAATCATTAGGTTTATAAGTTTTGGGTCAGATATAGGCGATAGAATTGAATCATTGGGGGGTCATAATTCATTGGGAGTCGTCATTGGGGGAATCATTGAATCATTAGCTCTACAACAAGCGCCAACTGTCTCCCACTCTGCCTAAATAGACATTGAGAAACATGTAAAACTCTTTTAAACAAAATGCAGCCACTGCTGGTCTTACCCCACGGTGTTACCCCTATATTCTGTTACACGATGCTGTTATTGAGATATTTTGCACTTTCAGACTGCAAAAATGCGCGTTGTTGTGAGAAGGTAACCGCTAAAGAATTGGAAGAACTCAAGTGAAATCTAACGCCTCAAGAAAAATAATTTAGTGTGCAATTTTACCTTCACTTTAATTAACGATAGACAATTTTACAATCATTATAAGCTGTGGAAACGCAAAATATATATCCAAGTTCTCTTGTATACGTGTCAATTTTGGCTAACCAAACTTGTTGACAGCCATTGCTGAGTGCGATAGGGAAAACTGAGTGCGTTCAGACTTTTTGCATTGGTAGTGTTTTTAACACTCGAGATTAGTGATATTTTTCTCTCTACTTGGGTAGATTCTCAGCTAATAACCTTTAAGCATTACCAATATCCAATGCGCAAAAATTGTACACCTATGAATTGAGATCTGCAGTGGCTGCAATGTTGCAAAAATTGAGGTTTATTTCCAAGAAAATGTCCATGTAAACCGCCAGGCAGACAATTGACTTTGTCGATGGATAACAAAAATACCTACCTACCCCCTTCCCGGTGCCTTTCCGGCACGAATTCTCATCGTGTCTTCCACCTAGTGAATGGGAGCATTTCAACCAACGTTTCCATAAACGACTCGTTCATCGTCTTCAGGGATCTTTCTTTCAAATTGTATCGCATACACCGAGGACGGTGCTTGACTTCTGTTTTCAACGCTTTGGTTGATCCGGCGGGAAATCCATGCATATCTAAATACTCATTCAATGTGCCGTTAGATTTAATTTCGCACCTTTTTCCATACGGAATGTGAAATAAAGTAATGGTATTCACTCAAACTCTACTTTGAATAAAATCGGGAATGAATTATTCATTTTGCCTGGACTTCATACTCTTCATCTTCTTCACTTTATCGAATAGGCAGTATTTTCCGTCCCGGAAAATATCTTAACCTCGGATGTCCAACGCTTCAGTGTCCTCTAGGCCTGTAATACAAGGCAACTCTGGCAGGCAGTCCTGCTGCATACTTTCTACAAGCCAGCGCATTTGGTTTTTGTGTTCTGTTCGTTTATTTTTTTAATTTAACAATGGATAAACCTTATCATATGATTTCTAAACGGATCTTTCTTACAATGAGCAAACTTTTATTGTTCTCGGAAATTTCATTCCAGCTGATTCAATTTTAATTCTTTCCCTCTTTAAAAGTACCTCGTCTCACTCCTATTAAATGCCATTGAAATTTTTATCATTATGTGAAAAATCTAATGAAGTTCCTTATCTTTTTTTTATTTTGAGTTCTATGAATTTTTTCTCAGATGTGTTTAATTTTGTTTAAGTTTGCTTACAACACCCTGATCAGCTATGAAATATATTTCGCAACCCGAAGATATTTAAATGTGGATATCCGCTATAGGATTTAATCGTACAACAATTTTTGTTCTAACAGGGAGTTTTATCATAAATGCCATCACTTGTGTTTAATATGTTATATGTGGAGATTTTAAACTCCCTGGCCGTTTATATCATCTCGTTAAGAAGATAGAATGCATAATTTTCTCCTATTGGTATCGCCCACGTCATCTAACCAACAGCCCGGGGTACTGCAGGATTTGACGAATCACAAAAAGACGTTTTCTTCCAGTTTTCATTTAACAGCTATTAAAGAACTGGGCCTATTATATATGTATCAAACAGAAAATATACAAAATGTATTGAAGTAGGTAATATTGCGTTCCGAGAATACTTTGAAATTTGACACCAAAATTCATCTGTAAGTGAAAATGTATTTTAAGTTGAATGGCCTTTTATATTAAATATAAATTGGATTTGGTTAAATTAAACTAAATAAATATTAAGACTGCATTTCACTGATAATGATTCAATGGGCACCCAGTTAATCGTTAAGTATATTTAAACTCGCGAACTACACTATCATGAGTGTCATCCAAAATAAACAATTACTACGTTTTAAAAATACGCCGCTCTATAACTAATGAGTTGGGAGTCGCGAAATATGCGCATACTACACATATTCATGTATGGCTATACATATATTCACTCGTCGGACGCCATGAGCTAAGTGGCATGAAATATGGCACGCGCCACCATGTATCGCCACCCTTTACGTCTCCGAAGCATCCATCAACTTCCTTCCTCGCGGGTCTCTCAAGAGCAGAGAAAGAGCGAGGGCGCCGCCATCATGGCCACGGCGCGCAAAACGCCCCAAAACAATTTGCTCGGAGCATTCATCACCGTCATTTGTTTTAGGGAACGCTCCGCCTCCCTCTCCTCTCCTGACGCTCTACTCTCGACGCAGCACAACAACGTTCGGTTCAAACCAGCCAACTGTCTAGCCTCCTTCCGCCTCTTTTTCAACTCTCACGCCCCCGCCACCCTCCCTTCCACGCCCGTCCCACAATGCATTATACCCAGTGCGCGCGACCAAGGGAGTCTTAGGGAGTACCTCCCCTTCCTGAAACTTTAAAGGGGATGACGAAAATTTACGCCCTTAACTTGGAACTGTTATTCCCCTGAGTGACCGTCGGAAGTTGCGTCCTCAGCATGTCATCGGCTCCTTACACTTTTTGAGACACATTCGCTCAACAATTTGTTTGACTTTTTTCAGTCAACCGGTACACGCGTGTGCGTTGGAGCTTTAACGCAAGTTCTCGGTCTCATAATACGTTGAAATTTAACGAAATGGTGAGAATCGTCTTCTGGGAGATAAAACTAGAAAAGTGGAATCTCGAGACCGATCCCATGTGTGGAAATTCGGCAGCTACTCTCGCTCCTATTTCAGATAAATTCGCCAAAAACATCGGAAAAAAAATTATTTTGCTCACGATACAAAAGTGAAAAACCTTTCAAGTAACCAGTGAAAGCGGCGAGGTTATCCCCTAAATCACGATACGTCAGCCAAAGAAGTCCCACAAATAGTGCTTGCTATCGCTTGTCAAGCATTACAATCTTTAGATCTGCTCGTAAAAAATAAATATTTTTATGGCATTATTAGTACCTAAATGGGTTAGGATCTAAATTTGAATCAAATTGAAAGGAGAATAGAGAGTGCGGTCAAAAAGTCACATAGAAGGCCTAATAATGGAGGTACATATTTGAGATCTTGACTAAACAAATCATCGCTCGGCATATTTCAAATATAACAGTAAACAGCAATAATTAGAATGCACGAAGAATACAGGAGGAGTAATAAAATCAAAATTTGAACCTTTCTCCACAAAATATTGCACAAATGACCAATTAAAGTTAATAAAAACTACGATTCGATCAGTATCTTAACTTAAGAATGCTCTGCAAGGTACTTACATGGTATACATTTACTAAGCTCTTACAGAAATGTTGAGAGTTTTGAATGAGCATTGAAATAGCTTGTAACATAACATTCAATATCGCTGTAAGTTTGGTCACATGGGGAGAGGCATACAACTCAAGAAGGATACAAATCCCGGGAAAATCAGAGCTTGTGGCGATTTTAAATGATTAAGAAATTGGAAAAAAGGGAAGCCACACTCCGCACATAAGCACTTGCTTATAACTTTGGGAATTTTGCAAGCATCTCAACGACAACCAACAATGCGGTAAGGACGATACCGTGTTCATTACACGGGATCCCACGGAATGCTCAAGATGGGAATGCGACCGCGTACGTCCGAATAATGTTCTCGAAGTTTCAGCAATGCTTGGATTTGATTTAATTTTGGAGAGGTGGCCGACAGCTAAGGTCATTTGCGCCATAGGGGAAAGGTAAGGGATGAAGAGTTGATAGAAACCCGGCGTCGACATTAGCCTACTCTTAACGTAAGGCGCGAAGGGGACCACGGCTCAACGCCTCATCCGACACACGGAGTATTGTACTTGAAGTGCTCTCCACAAGACACTCGAGTAGGGATCGGGTTTCCTCATGAAAAACATCTTCCACGGCATTCAACAATGCTCAAGACGCGGAGTTAAATATAAAGGAGAGGCTACCGGTACACGGCGACACTACTATCCTTTCTCGCAATAAAAGTGTTGGTAATACTAACTGAGGAATCAGCATCTGAGTTACATCTGAAACAATAATCGGCAAGTAACAGGGAAGTAATGGAGAATCGGAAAGTAGCAGAGAAGAAATCTACTGGGCGACGTCTAGGACCAAGCAGCCACGGAGGAAGGCGATTATCTGAAGGATGAAAAATAATAGGGTCTAAGCCAAGCTGGATTCCGCGGTAGGCTGAGATAGCGTAACGTAACTCAATGCGGATGTGTCCATAAGAGCTAGTTAGGGTCGTAATATGACTGCAAAGGGATAAATAAACATTATAAATTGATTATTTTTATATTCGTGTTTGTTTGTGGTAGATGAATTGTTAGTATCAGATGGGTAATTGAATGTGTACGAGCAACGCCCAACTCAAGGTCGAGCATATTGTTACATAAACTGCTGGTTCCATATTTGATGTACTAATAAAATCTCTACCTTAGAAATTGCAATGCGAATAGGGTATCCATGTGCATGTTACATGAAAGCATACCCAATTCTGTACGCAAAATTCTATTGCGAGTCGAGTGCTCAGTATTCTCACCTCAGAGCAGCTAGGGAAAGTCAGAAAAGAGCGAAGTGCGAAGGCAATAAGAACGAAATCGAGGTGCGGAGAATAGCGGGGGAAACTGCACCTGTAACTTATACCTGCGAAAAGAGTTACGACAAGGATGTACGTAACAAGATAAGTATAATTTATCGGATGAAACAATTTTTATACTTCTAAATAAAATTTAGGAACTCTTCCCTGAAAGATACATACAGTGATACCGTGGTTTTCGTCGATAATATACCCGAAAAGTTTCGACAAAATCCGAAACCGAAAAAAACTGAGGACATTTTTTCCATATGAATCAATACAATTTATAACGAATAAATTCATTAATTCATTCATTCACTACATTATACACACCTGAAACACCTTTAATAGACAGTTAACATAGTGTATATTACTGAATAATAAGAAATTAATTACTAAAGAGAAAAAAAGACTAATGTTTGGAAGACGGCGAGTAGGGGAAATACAGGTGCGTACATTTTTGTTTGGAAGAGGAGTTCCGTTCCATAAGGATCATCGGTATAAAGGCACTCTCTGGGGTCACTTGCATTTTTGATCTTTCGACACTTGCACCAGCTTCAGTGCGAGTGGACCCATGTTGCACAAGAAAACTGTCTAAAGAGGCCTACTTCTGCAGCCGCTTTAAAGGTGTTCAATGTAATCACTTGCATGTGATTGTAGCATTAACACTAACAATCAATTAAAAAAGCGGGCATAAAAGCTGGAGAGCAATTGAATTCTTTGGCATGACGAGCGGGGTGATGCTCACACAACGATAAACAACGCCACTCTGAGCAGGAGAACGCATGCTCCGCCATTTGTTTTCACAAAATTAGCAGCAAGACCGTGTGGGCACGTCAGGAAAGCTAAGACAACAGCTGAAAACCGAGACAAGTTTTCCACGGAAGCAAGCGACGAAATATGGAATCGAAATCTACTCAAACTGAGGTTTTCGTATTAATATTTCCGCAACTTCCGTAATAACGTCCACTCCAGGGTTAATTATGTAATCAATTGAATTGTAAATCGTATGAACAGTGCAGTAATCCTCTAAAACTCACTGAGATTAGCATGTTCGACCCATGCCTGCTATGTTTATTATGGCTAGAATTGCATTGTTCCATGGGTAGTTTATCAAAACAGCATCTACATAATCACACTTAGGATTTGAAAAATCAATGTGTTCAGCATGTATGCAAATTGTCTATTAAACTTCGAGGTAATCAAAATTACTAAAGTATCTACTTATAAGATTTCAGGAATAATGACATTTATTTTAAAATGAACAATTAGATTTTTCATCTCCATTAAATTATGCTTTGTTATTAACAAATTGAATCAAACATTTTTCTTTATCTTTTAATTAATGCCGCTGAAGCCATTTGAAAACTGTGCTTATGGTAAACGGTTTTCGGGATGAACAAAAAGAAGCGTAAATAATTATTCCACCGATTAAAAAGCAATGCGCACGTTTTGCTTCCTTTTGTGAGAATGACAATTTTAATGCCATGTTAAGCATATAAAGTGATTCTGTGGACGACTGCGTTAATTTTTTGAAGAGATTATTCAGCAGGATAAGCAGGATCAGAGATGAAATAACTATATAAACAATTAGTCCTGAAATGGATTTACAGGCTAAGATTTTTCGTGATTTATAAAAATTTCCACAGAGCCACATCATCCTGATAAAGACATAACTTTGACGTAATTAAATGGAGGTATAAAACTTTTTGACCATTAAACCGTTCGTTCCGACCGCTCGTTAAACCGACCTGAAAATTGTGGGGCCTTAACAGAGTAAGAAAATCAACTAAGGATTAATGTAATTTTTACCAGTTCATAGCACATGGTTTTCGTTTATTCAACACTAAGATAACCCTCAATTCACTGGAATAATAAAAACGATATAGATTTGACTGCACAAGAAAAGTTTCAGCTAGGATAACGGCCTAAGACTGGCCAAGACGAGATATTATTTCCTGAAGCAAAGAACGGAGGACATGGGCTACCAACAATCACTGCGTTTACCACGATCTCAGATTGATCTGAACTCGGACCGATCTGAAAATTCCAAGCGAGCCGACTCAGATTTACCAATACGGACTGAAAATACTTATAGTGAACAATTGCAGAGGTGGAAATTGTCAGTTGCATTCCGGGTGAACAACATTGCCCAATTAGAGGCAGAATTGCGATGTTCTATGATATCATCGTCCCTTTACTCGCCATTACTGAACTATCGTTACAACTGGCGATAACACACGCCTTGAATAATTTTGCTTAACCATGACAACCAAAAGAAGGACAACGAGGAGCGCCACAGACCCGTTGGATCAGATCAATCTAAAAACTCAGACTGCATAAGATCGATAAGTAAACGTGCTGACTGAGTATGTGAGGAACATAATTGGCGAAGGACAAATCCAAAACAACCTGACCACCCGTAGTATGGTATATAAGACGGAAAAGGCGACTGAATGGTACTGTATTCAAAGATTCCTGATGATGAACGAGTTACCCGTCGAAATAATGGATCAAATGTAGAGCTTTACCCTATGTAAATCATGAGGGCTTTTAAATGAGATCAGAGCAAGATTGAATGCATAAAACTTAAGATATATTAGTAATAAGGTATTTGAAAATTCGATATAATCTACCGTGAATATTTAATGTGTATTCAAACAAACAAGTGCTCAATTTTATTGAGACCAACCATGATACGAATGGTTTTGAGGATATATATTTTGACAGACTGCTTATAGGAGGAATATAAGCACATGTGCGGCAAATTTTTACGCATTAATAATGCATAAAAAATTATCCTTTTGGAGTTTGAACGCAAAAAAATGAATAAGTAAAATAATAATACAAATTGCATATATTTCCATTTGCGATAAGTACAATGCAAAACCGAAATATTTGTCCTTTTTCTGAATGCAGATAAAGGAAAAAACTAATTATCTCTTTCCTTCATGGGTAGTTCTAAAGGATTTCGAAAATACAGACATTTTAATTAGATCTGCGTGGAAGGAATTTGGTTTATTCTCCATATTATCTATTATATTTTGCTTTACATTGAACAGAATCGTCACAGATGGTCCAAAAGAGGACATATAATTGCATCAAAAGTAAAGAGCCACAATTGACTGAGTCACTTTATTATGCGTTTCGTAGGTGACCTTTATTATTAGTTCGTAGGGTGGCTCATAGAAAGAATAGGTTAACTGCATTTCCAATAACCAGATATTTAATATGTTTCCGTTTTTACTACACTACCTACACGCTGTGCATGTCAGGTAGTCTATTTTGTATAAGATACAACAATCGCTCAAGTTTTTAGATACTGGCTCTTTTAATGCTGAGCAGTCAAGTGACTACAAGTTCACCTCAATTATCAATTAGGGCAATTTCATTAAATTTGTAGGGAATTAATCCCTGAATTAACCGTGGAAAACTGGTGTGATATGAAACATTTAAATTATTCACATGCATTGAGATATCGTATCCTTTTTCTCTTAACGCTTCGCTTATGCACCTTGTCCCGATTTTCGTCCAACGTTTCCACTGAAATGCATTGGTGCTCTCTGATCTGTACGAATTTAGAAACTTTGAATGGACAGCATCTATGAATCCCTTCAAAAAGCCCATCAAATTGGCTGATTTTTCATTTAATCTGTAGAATTAAATTATCTTGTAATCCGCGCTTTCAGGGTCATTCGATGAATCCCTGTATCGTAGAATTCCACGACGGATTCGGAGATGAGACCGAATGGGAGCTCGAACATGATTGGCACACATCTTTTGAGAGGCTGAAGAGGAATTCATCCTCCAACAAAACGCAACTGGTGCAGGAAGAGACTCCGAGAGCCAAGAGTGGACGCGGGCTCAAGGAACACGTAAGGCTTGTTCCTCATTCAAAGAAGCGTCCCGGCAGATGAGGGAAAATTGTAATTCCCCTCCCCAAATCCCGCGTCCACGAAACCCGAATGCAGCGATTGGCAGTTCCCATTGAGCAAAAGGGATAGGTCCTTGCGGTGAGGTGGAACCCTTAGTACTGCGGGAGCGCTCGGAAAGAAACCTATTAGAATCCATACCTTCCTTTCAGAAATTCTCAGCAGGGCAGCAACTCTTTTCATCCTCCCGCGACGAGTCTTCCTCGCCACCCCTCTCTCAATTTCAACTCGTCGCCAGCCTCGCCAACTCCCTATACAGCCTTCGCTCCATCCCGTCTCAAGCCTCCGACCTGTCTCTCTCGGTCACGGTGTCTTCCCTTCACCCCATCCTAGATTAGTAAGGCGTTGATTTCCCAGAGGCTATCCATTGGGGCTCTTCTTTTAAAAGAAGGAAAAAATAAGCAAAAGAAAATTATAAATGCTGTAGCTTGAGAAGAGGAGACGGGAGTGAATGGAACAGGGTGGAGGAATACTCTTAGAAAAGAGGTTAGAAGCTAGGACTGACCCGATACACATCGACCGATGACGATACGACAGATAATTTAGAGTTTCAGTCGATGCGATATTTTCAAAATAAAAGAAACATACATCGGCATTCCGTATTTTTTTGGGAGGAGTGAGGGACATCGGGGCTTCTGCCAATTTCAAGAGTTAACATACGAATTACGACAGAATAATATGAGCAGTATAACTCTAAACCTCAAAATATTTATTACGGTAAATATCAAAAAGCCAAAATTACTCAATTTATTTAATAGAGATGAAGGGTGGATTTATATTTAATTGGAATCTCTAAGTTATAATTTTGCGTTCCAAGTTGTATCGATACCATCAAGTTACGATCGATAGTACCTACTGATTAAATCCTTGTAATTGACGCATAAATGAAAGTTTGCGCATCATCGGTCACAAATGTGCAATATTGAAACTAAGACCAGTGTAGTATTATATCAGTGTCGGAGTAAAGTGTCGACATCGGGAGGTATGAGAGAATCGAATCGATATCCGGTTGTATTGGAAAAACTGGAACGGTGCCATTCTTAGTAAAAACAAAATGCGATTCCGTAGATTCGGTGGATAGGGTTGGAGGGGCGGAAGACGATTAGGCGGAGTGGAAGAGAGAGGCAAGGGGAGGAGGATGAGGGGACCCGGATGTTGGCGTCTTCGGAGACGGCGCGACGCCTCGGCGGAGTGTCTAGATGGGAATTGCCGCCGACTCCTCCTCTTCCTCATCGGGGTTTGTCTTGCCTTTTGGACGGGATGGTAGCGACTGGGCGTGGAAGGAAAGAGTAAGGGGTCTCAATGTAACTCTGCGTGAAATATTAAGGTGGTGAATTAACTTCGTGCGCCTCTCAAGATGGGGAACCTTATTCCATTCTGGGGTGACGGGGGCAGGGTGAAGAAGCTCGAAGACTTATCCGAGGGTTCCACGAAGATTTTAAACAGCGTTTCTCGACAAGAATTTCTCCGCGAAAAAATCTTCTGGCCAAAACTGCATTTCGATGAGATTTTTTTATCATGCATATTTCTGAGTTTTTGGTTCGCATACTAAAATCGCTCATATTTGACCGATAGTGTAGCAAAACGGATTAAAGGCTAATCGGAACTGGCATTAATTTCACTATTGCTGCCACTATTAACGTTTTTTAATAAAATTAACTTCTTTAGTATTTAAATTAGTTATTAAAGAGAAAGCTGACCTTTTAGGGCTGGTATTGCTTGTCAATCTTAAGCGATTGACCAGTTTTCTAAAAATAGTTGAGGTAGATATTCCCTTGTAACCGCGTCTTCCGTGGTTTAAGAGAAGGTATTTGCAAGGGCGGATTTTTTTCATGGACCACGGTTTTGGGATAATGCAATACATTTTTATATCGAAGTATAAAGGTATTTACAAAATACCGAAACACTCCTTTCTGAGGCTATAAGCAGCGAACACTTTCTTTTCCCTCCAATGATGCATGTATGCATGGACCAATCACATACTCATTCAGTACATAGATGAATAGAGGAAAAGATGGAGGATATAAAATTTGACGTTCTTTACCAAACTAATTAAACTATAAGTATTTATCAATTTCTTTGCTGGGTTCATTAGCTGACATCAGATCAATAGCAGTGCAAAATTATTTATTATAAATTTTAGTATCAAATTTTCCTCAATAATTCCATAGTTCTTTTTTTCGAGTCAATATAATGTCCCACAGAACAAATAAAAGAGACCTGCAATGCGATTCAATTTGAGAAAATAAATGGAGAGGACAGATATATTTTATTATTATGTGAGGTAAAAATTCAAAATCCTACGCACTCACTTTTAAGTACTTTGGTACCAGCGAACATGGATAAAGATAAGTTTCAGAAAGTTATTTTTATGAATGTACATTGAACCTCCGTGAAAAGATATGTACGAGGGGATTTGAAACTCTCTCCAATGTGAACTAAGCAACATTAAGTAGCCAATGGCATTCTTCACTCTGCAATGGAATTGAGTACACCGACATTGTCTTCTGGAACACAATAATATCCGAAATCTTAAGGTCACTAGCAACTCGTACAGGCAGTTTGGCATTAATGGTGGAGAAAAAAAATGAGTATTGTGGCCCTGCTCTGGATTTGATTCCTTTTTAATGCAAACATTCCTAAGATTATCTAGTAAAAAATGGTCCTGGCGACCATATTAGGATAGTTTTAGCTTGATCCTTAACTCAGTGCAACTTCTCCTCACGTCTCATTTTTACTTTATAATTGGGAAAACATATTTTTCAATTGGACAGAATGCTTAGAATAACCCAAGGTAAGTATTCTTTCATTAAGGAAAGGGGATTACAGAGTTCAAAGAAGATAGGAAAATAAACGAGGATACAGTGCGTAAAAAATTTCATGTGGATCGTGGCAATCTATGGGATAGAAATGTGGACCATTATAGAAACAGGCCATAAATGATGAGAGAACGAAGGATTTCGAGGTGCTCTACGTTGATCTCCTTTATTTTTCGGGATCTTCCGCGTATTTTTGTTGTAAGTGACAACAGTTTCGCTGACAGTACTGTCAGCGTCTTCAGGTCGAAGATGCCGGTTCATGAGTTTGGCCCTCATAATATAGGGCCTAAAAAAAACTACTATAAAAGATTATAAGCATTGGAAACCTGGCGTTGGTAGAGAGTACTACTTATCAAAAGTAGTACTCTCAGGTAGTTGGCGAAAAGTAGAGGATTTTTGACTCACCCCTGGCTACAGCGATGTAGATTCCACAGTGGAATATGCGTTGCAAGGGGTAAGGAGAATGTTCACAATGGCTTTGTAATACAGTTCTCAACTTTTCCATAGTCCTCGTGTGTTTTTTTTATTTTGAATTTTCATTACTCCGAAAGATTCTAATTTAAAATAAGCGTAAAGATTTAAATAAATATACTCCAAATGCGTCCTGCCAATGATCTGATTTTCGACAAATTCGCCTTTCTTTCGCGGTTGAAATAGCTAAGTGGAAAGCAAAGAGCAAAAGTTACAGCACTCGTTTAAAGTTTTCATTCTTATCCTAGAGGTCCGCGCAGATAAATATACTGTAAGTAGCAATGCAGAGTCGTACAATAAAAGCGTTTGGACGTCTCCAATAGCGTTTTCGGCCGTAATATACAGTCATATTAAGAAAAATTTACATAAAACTATTCAAACGAATATGAGCACGCATTAAATAGGGCATAATAAATTGATTGCCTGACGATGGTAATGGAAGATAAGTGAGTGAATGACTTCGGATATATCTGGAACCGGTTGAGCTTGTGGCGGAGTTTGCGCCAAAAGGTGTGTTTGAATGAAAATTAGCAAATTAGACGCCTGTATGGGCTTCTTTACAGAGTGTGACAGGTGGAAAATTTGCACGCATTGGGAGAGGAACCGCGTTGTGAGGCTGTCATCGCTACCTTCCGCTCTATGAGTGTCGCCGGGTCCTGAATGCTCCCGTTGGACACCAATGGGTCCCGCATCCACATGGGGAAAGAGAAAGTGCCATAATTCTGCTCTTACCGTCATCTCTCTCTGCGTGTGCTATTCCGTCGGGAATCAAGGAGAAATGGGTTTATCACCCGCCTATACACACTGATGCTAAATTGAATTCCATAACGTTTTCCTTTACTGATCAATATTAGAAAAATTGAAGACAAGTTTAAAGGGGGATGTTACTATTACCTGCTGCGAGCAACTTGGGAATTATGGCAGGAATTTCTAACCGATTTAAGAAACTACTATAAGATAAAATTTTTTAAATAAGCTCAAATCAGGCTATTTTATGGAAGACGTTCCACATATTTTGCTAAATCCAACATAACATCCGATTGAAACAATAAGAAGAATAGGATAAAGGAAATAATTTGCAGAACTTATAGCCTTAAAATTATATTTTTCTGCAAAAAAGGGATCAAAATTGCTGCAATAGATATTATCCAACCTCTTTTTACTTATTTTTAGCTCCATCTTGCATTGCACCCTAGAGTTTGAGTTTATTGATGATAAATTACCATTCTTAATTACACCTCCAGAAGCTTTGATTGTCCAACATGATTTCTTTTCCGCATTAAAGGCTATCTTGCATTGTAGTTTGTGTTGCTAGTGGCGCTAATTAGCATTTATGCCTTATGCATGAAAATATTCTCGTGAGTGCAGCACTCTCCTATTTTCTGGTTTAGCCGTACATTTTTCACCTGTATGTTTCGGGCCTCGCGGCCAAGAGAGCGTGCGGGAATCTAACTTGAACAGGAATGAGCCTGCTGTGAAATCCCTCCGTGACACAATCCATGGAGCAAAGATACATGATACTTCATGGATGTAAATTTATGCTCTGTTTTTAAAATCAGAAAATGTTGAAAAACTTTTGATTAATCGTCCACGCCGTGAGTACATAAATTGTTGAGAATGGAGCATAGAGACACCTGTGCATCTAAATAACGGCTAAATCATTCATTACAGTAAGCCTGTTGTAAGATTAACCAATCTGTTCCACCGATAATGATTGAGCATATTATAGTTAGCACAAAAGTAAACTGAAAGGGCAGAAAGATAAAAGTGATATTTCAATGTAATTACGAAGTGATTAGTAATTCGATACGGTGAAAGTTTCTGCAGGGTGAAGGAAAAGTAGATAAATAATTAGGAGATGAAACTTCGGATATAAAAAATGTGAGGACAGTAGAATAAAAAACGCATTTCCTAATGCTCGTTTGCACGTTTGCCACATACACCCAAGTTGTTGGCAAAAACTAAAGGTTTTGACGTAATTATATACATTAAACCTCTCTTAATATCGCGATCTGAAATGCCTGGCACGCAATATTAATTCGAAGAACTGAATTGCGGCAGTGAAATGTAGGTAAAATTCTACGTACAAATTACACATTTAGGGACATAATTAGAGAACTTTTGCGATAGCCAAAGACATCCTAGTGAATAAAAGGGGGAACACGTAAGCATGGTACAATCTGATGCCTGTATTTTATGCTCACTTTTATGACGTGTATATGTGTTTCTGTGCTGATAGTTAAATTTTATTTCTCAATATTATATCGCTTTCATAAATACCTCTATTTTAGGTGAACTCACATGTAAACGCTAACAAAATAATGAAATATACTGAAGGAAGTATTAAATATAACTGCAAAAATTTCCGCCAGTAAACATAAAGCCTAACCCAACAGTAAAAGGTTGCATTTCGAATGAAAGTCGAAGGAGCAAATCACCTCGTGAGACACCCCCAATGAAAACATATCTAATATTTGACAGTTTCTTTTTGCTATTTTCTAAAAATACAGATTTTTATGGACGAAAAACGAGAAAACAACAATATAAAAGTATACTAACCCAACTTTAGAAAATCTAATACATTAAAATCGATGGATTTATATATACTTACAAGCAAAATTAATTACGAAAATACCTAATTCATTTCCATTGACGCACTTAAGTACTGTTAGAAAAACTTATCGGAGTTTTCTACGGTCCTGTTTCAAGATTTAATGTGATTCCTATCCCATAGTATCCCATGGAATTCCACTGGAAAGCGAGGGATACATATTTTCGGCGTGAACAAAAAGGTCAAAGCGGGAAGGAAATGGGACAAAAATAAGCGATGGTGTGGTTTTGACGCTCCTTTGACAGAATAACAAAGGGCGGAAAGTCTCAACCCTAACTCTGAAAGTAGGTGACCTTTTGGTTTCAGTTAATCGCTGAAAGATTTCACGATATTTTGGAATTTATCTTAGCCAATTAACTACTAAAACAGATAAGTTATTTTTAATCACGGGACAATTTTTCCAGTCCGCTCGACCTATGCATTGGTTCAACAAATTTCGATAAGAATAGAATATTCGACCAAGACAACAGAGAGCGGCCTTGTCAATTATAGCCTGCTCACTAACACATTTTGAGTATGCACTGATACGCATTTGATTACCAAGTATATTTGCATGACGGAACAATATGAAACTAGTCATTGCTTGAAGCAGAGGCAATACAGAATCTCAAATGTTTGAATAAACAAGCTGGGTTTTACGTTACAGCACAAACAAATTCTCAGATCTCAAAATTTGACTGTCAACTCGCGGAGATAAAAAATACAATTCAATCGATTATCAATACAAGTAATCATAAAAAATGGAAAAACAATATTTGATAAGAACGCATTGTCTTAATAAGTACGCCAAAAAGTACTGAGAAACGTAGCTTCATAATAAATTTTATACAGAATACCCACGGCTATAGAGAAAAATATCTTAAATCAGCCGCCGTTGACAACCAACTAAAAGCACCAACTGCGGTTAATCAATTCACCTTGCTTTAGATCACGCGATTAAGAAATTAGTGGATACGAATTAAAAATTCAAATGAATTACATGACCTTAGTTTGCCACATTAATCATTTCATTATTAAAATACAAAACTCAGAAGAATATTTAAGTATATTTTACAAAACAATTCATGAAAATGCAAAACTGGTTTTGCAAACTAAGGCATAAGGCAAACAAAATTAGGTGCTCATACATCTCAGTCAAAGGAAAGGTAAAACACAACCATATGCATGCAAAAAATTCATAGAAGTTTCTTGGGTATGAAATTTATGAAAAATTGGAAATGTTGAAACAGCAATAAAATCTTTGATTTTTGGTTTTTGATTATTATAGATATTTAATAGCAACCAAAACAGTCTACTGTGTTTTAATCTTTAATAATGCAGGGGTCAAACTAAGTAACGCTTAATAATTCAATTTTTAATTTCCTGTACCAAGATTACCAAACGTGAGAAAAATCGCAAATATCAAATGCAACCTTTAATATCGCCTTGAGAATGGATCTTCACTGAGAAGATCAGCCTTTAAATCTGACACTCATGCGCATCGAATTAATTCCTTTTTTCATTAGAGAAACGACCTTGGGGCTGACTTAGAAGCCTCAATCAGCTGATGAGAAATTCCGAAACGTTCTCCTGCGACGCGTAACCTATCGTTTGCCTCGCGAGTGCAGATAATTCTCTCAGGGAGTCTACGACGTTTGCTCTGGTGATGACAATTTTGATCGCGATGAAGGGGGGAAGAGGTTCGTGAAACGCGTAGGTCATAGGTCACGTAAGAGAACGGAGATGGAGCACGTTTTACTCTGGAGAATTTAATACGTCAGCCGCCCGCCTCTCTCTTCCCGTGGCGCGGTGAAATTAATCCCACGGATCGCAAGGGAGAGCTCACAATCGGCATAGGCTTAATTTTAAGGAAAATGATTTGCGCAAGGAAACCGTTTAAGGAAAGAGAGGGAGGAAAAGGAAAGAAAAATAAAGGTTTAAGGAGGATAGAACGAAGGAGAAAAGAAATAAAAGGACTTTTTTTCAGGAGAGCACGTGTGGAGGGGACTCATGACTATAGACAGGGGAAGGGATAAGGTCGAAGTGAAGTATCAAACGGTCGTAATTAAACGGAGTCAAGTGTTGGATGGAGGCGGGGGAATGTTTTTGAGGCGAGTGCAAAGGCGTCTGGCTGGGGGAACGAGAGGCTGTGTGAGGTTCAGAGAGAGAGAGATGGGAGGAACTTTTTTGGGCGAGCGGAACACAGGATTTCTCATAGAGGGTGGAAGGGTGGAGAAAAACACGTTCCCGGACGAGAAGGTATGCCCGTTCGTCCCAAAACATTTCGGGATCTAGCGTTCCACAATCTAGAGAAAAAGTGGGTCGAAAAATTGCGAAAACTTCTCCGGAATTTCGAACATCATCATGAACAGTTTATTTACTCGACGGCTGATTTGCTTAAACTCTACGGTCTATACTCACCTCAATAAATATTTTAATATCTTCATAATGTCGAGATTACGATTTGCGTTTCTTGTGTCGGAAACGAACATTATTGTTCAGTTATAACTCATATTCACGTCAAGGAGGAGTGCATTACTATTGCCGGGAGCATCAGCACCGATTGCAGACCATTGCCCTAAAAGGTTGTGTAAGAGTTGTTTCCATTCATATTTTCAATTAAAATATAAGTACTACAAAAAAACTGATAAAAAATCCTTGAAGGTATAAATCAACGTTCCATTTTAAAGCAAAAAGGAATCTATAGAATCTGGGTTTAACTTTTTGTAACACAAAAAATCTCTCGTCTGTTTGGCTGTCACTGACGCAATTTTAATTATCTGAGTGAAACCGTTCATTTAAACGTTCCTTATTACTGGACCTCACAAATTCTAACCGTGCTGGTCTCCTTCCATGATTATTTCCAATATTTTATTTTCTCGACAATAACTCTCTTAATATAAATACCTCTTCTTGACGAATATTTATGGTTCTGTCCGACATTGAGTAGTGACATCAAATTTCCATGCCTTTTTTTTCAGCTGCTGCACTTATTAATTTGCTCAATAGTAATATCGGTAAAATAAAAATCCCAAACATAATAGAAGTCTAGTAAGTTACATTAAAGTGTATGAAAAACGAATCAACCCTTTTAGAGCTATGAAAAAATAGGATCATTAATTACGAGATTTCGTTTAGGTATTCGCACGATTTCCTTTATCTGTATCCCCCCAAAAAACACTAGCCGAAAAATCAAGAAATATGCTCGTTTATGCAAATAGCGATTATAAGATTGTTTTGGAAAATCTCTAAATCTAATTTTGTTACAAAAATTATTACGACTTTCTGATTCGAATAGAGACACTTATACGTCCTGAGAAAGGCACACATTTATCATATATCTATTTCGTATCGAACTGGTATATTACCCACCTATTGTGAAGAATTAGCGTTATTTATTAAGTATTATCCATGGAGATTGGTCACAGGCAAATGATCAAGAAGTTAATATACAATTATTTTACGGAAGAGTGTTTTCCGGGTGGACATTCCCGAAGGCTTAAAATTCCAGGAGTAAGGAAACCAATGCAGGGATTAAAGAAGGCAAGGAATTCGATAGTGTGGCTCGGATAAACGGAATGCGGTGTAAATAGAGTTCCGTAGTGATTTAAATTGTAATTAGCCGACTGAGCTCAGCTTCCTTCGATATAAATTCCTTATAGTTAGAGTACCGTTAAAAGAAGGATACTATTACTATCGGTAGTTATTCCCGCACTACTCATTCAAGTGACCAAGCTAGGTCATGTGGCCGAATACCAACGTTTAACCAGTAAGGATCAGATTATTAAAACGACAGGTTGACCTTGGGAAATCGAAGAGTGTACCTTCTTTTAAGGAGGAAAAGAAACTGTTTCGTATAACTAGAGATTGGCATTGAGGGGAATCTTAGACGAAGAGAGAAAAAAATTCTAAATGTTAAATTCTATTTTGTCATATCAATCATTGGAATAATCAATATGGAGGAAAATTTTCCCCTTACTCTGAACAGTGCTAATAAAAATAAACAGAATTTTCAACATCAAATCTTCAACAACAAATGATCATATTTAATACAATGTATGAATCGCTGCGATCAAAATAATTGTAAAAGAAGTCCTGAGAGTGTGCTATTCTTTAATCCAAAATTCATGCAAAAATAATTTAGGCGAAATTTCTGAAGATGTACGCAGTCAATGAAGAATAAAATAAATTTTTCCTAAATTGTGAAGAAATTTATGTAAGTGATGTTATACCCGTACCAATAACTCACTCTTTCCTTCCATTAAAATATTTTGGGATGGAAGGAATAAACAATCTAGAATAATAGAAAAACATTCCAGCAGTTTTCTTAATCAATATATGAGTATGCAAATAGTTAGTTCATTCATGTCTCACTGTTTGCTTTTAACTATACACTCAAAGATATACTACACTTACGGATACCATTATATGCAAGGATAAATAGTTCATCGGCTCATCTCTATGGCTTATTTTCCTCCTCTTTTAATTTAGATACCAAATGGCGGTAAAGGCCACCATTTTAATGCACAATTTTTAGGCAGAAGTGTAGATTAGTTTTTCATCTTCATTTTGTGAATGAACGTAATCTGGATTTTACGTCCGTCCGTCTCCGGCAGCCACCGTCCGTCGCCGACCGCTCCGTCCGGAATTCTCGGTCGAGAATATTTGGCGGATGAGGACGGGCGGTCGGAGGCGGACGGAGGCAGGGAGGCATAGTATGCGCTGGCTTCCGTCCGTCTCCTCCCGGAGCATGAAGCTCGCTGAGGGCTGCAACTGCACTGACTACGGGCCAAAGACTATTGTCGTTCGGTTTTTGCGGACGGAGGCGGACGGCGTAGTATGCGCACCCCTCGGAAAAAACTGGAGGAAGCGGACGGAATCCGGGCGGAGGCGGGAGGATAGGTGTGCGCTGGCCTTTTAACTTATATTTCTATAAGTGTGCGGTATTTGCTAAGAAAATCGTGAATTTAAACTTCACTGATTAACAACGCAGATAGTTTGGACAATTCATTTAAAACAACGCTGAAAATGGACCACGTGGCGCTAAAGGATCACTAAAATGGCTAAGGATGAACGGGTTTCGTCAAACAAAAGGAATCAGCAACAAAATACTCAGTAAATGAACGCAACAAACTCTCTTCATTCGATCCTTTGCATTCCCCTTAGCACTACACATCCGGTTTCAATTCAGATACTTGACAATCGCATGCATGAATTCGGGCGAGGCTGAGTTCTTCTCCTTATAAGGACGCCCACAAGGACATCACTCGTTGCCAACGTCTTTAATGATGCGTTTTTGCGTGGGGGGCACAAGGGGTGAGAATGAAGAGAAGGTAGGTGGGCGGGGCTGGAGGAGCGGCGCCCTACACTGAAGGAAAGTAATTAGTTGGCCGAGCATCTCACCTGCCCCGACTCAACCCATACCCTCAGCCCCTACATGGCGTCCTTTTTCATCTACGAGCGCATATATACAGGGTTTTCTCCCTTCCGTAGTATCCGTAGTATGAGAAAAGGCCAACGAGACACATTGTGCTGAAATGGAAATAATTAGGCAAAGTTAAAGGTACCAGCTTTTTTTCCAACTTGAAGTTAATAATGAATGAAAAAAACACCTGGGTATGATTCCACACTTTATTTGAAGCAACACTATCAAGGTTCCAGCACATCCACACACACAAGGTGAGATATGGTAAAACCTAGGTCGTTTTGCTTAAAATAAAGTTTAAAATCATATCCAGGTGTTTTTCCAGTCATTATGAAGGAGTTCCACCGAGTAACACCGGAGATAGTGTCTTATATTTGAAGTTAATAATCCACATGATCACACCTTATTGATTGGCAGATTGGATGCAAAGGGCATGCAGCGCTTCAATTAACTGATACTTCGGCTCAGGGATGGGACCAAGTGATTCTTTTCCAAAGTTTCACGAGATTGTAAAAGAAAAAATTCTCAGGTTCATTAGTTCCACTTAAAAAAAATAGATCGCGGTATTCTAGACTGTAGACAATTCGGCGGGTAAATACGTTGAATTTGCCATGAAAATAAAATTGGCGTATACCTAGTATAGAACCACGAATCTTTGGCTTTAATGCGCAGATTACTACACTAACCAAGTCGCCTAATTCTCACGACAATTTAAAAAAATATGAAAGATTTAGATGCTAAAGTTCCGTGGTTTGATTTCCAGTCCAGTTTTATTTTTTCTCATTGCAATTTCTACGTTTTTAAATATAATTTACCGATTTTGGTGTAACAATACCAGCATCAGAATTCGGACAGTTAAATTAAAAAAGTGTGGAAAATTACTGAGTGATATATTTTATAACTCTGTCATGATTCCACAAAGTTACATCCTCAGCCATCGCGCTAATAGCAATAGATTATTTGACGCATCAGAACGGACGCCTCAAACATGTGCCAGTCAGCTGTTCATGCTGCCTGCTCAGGAGTCAACATATTCTTACAATTGAGCCCTGACATGCTAAAGAGGAAGTACTTACCTGTATTATCATTCTGTCAAACTAAACTGATCTCAAGCGCTTTTAATCCTCCCCTCATTCAATAATTGAACATGAGCATACTCGTTCCTTAAAATTCTTACATAATTTAAAAATCATGTGGTTTTATTTAACGCAGTAAGTATACATTTTTCATATAATTAGCATGAAAATAAATAAGATGACGACCAAAATAAGAGTATGCAGAAGAATGAAGCTGAATGAAGAAGTCACCCTGAGAGGAGAGAAAATAGATCAAGTGGATTCCTTCACCTATCTCGGAAGTATCATCACGTGGGGCGGAAAAATACAACAAATATCAAGCAGAGAATTGCCCAGACTAAGAAGGCGTTAATTGGAAAAAGACAACTGTTGTGCTCAAAGAAGATCGCACAAAAAACCAGGAAACACTATGTGAAAAAATTCGTGTGGAGCGCGTCACTATGGATCGGAAGAATAGACCACTGGAAAAGCTGACCAGTTAAGACTAAAATCCTTCAAAACCTAGTGCTGGAGGAAGATGCTGAAGATAAAATGTACGGAAAAAATAAGAAATGATGAAGAGTACAGAAGAGTAAAAAAGGAGAGTACCATAAGGGAAACCATATATAAAAGAAGAACAAGATGGATTGGACACATGCTGAGATCCAATTGGTCAGTGAAGAACATCATTGAAGGTAAAATTTAGCGGTAAGTCATCATAGAAAGACCCATGAATAATATCATGGACCACATAAAGAAGAAAGTACATAGGAAGAGATACCAGAAGGTAAGGGAACTAGTATTAGATAGGGAAGGATGGAGGGCTGCAGTCAACCAATCTTAGGATTGAACGATCAATGATGATGCCTAATTCCTCGGTTCTTCAATTTCTTTTTCATTATTTTTACCATAAACACTTCTCAGATACGTATGCAATAAATTGATTACGCAATGAATTGATCCAATGCATACGCTCTCCCACACGCGAGGAGGAGGAAAATCAAGAGCGCCCACCATAAGAATACTGAATGGTCAACTTCTCCGATGGACGCGTCCGCATTTCCGCAAAAAATTCATACCGACCTTATATTCGTATGTACGTACACATATATGTATATGATTCCCAATGTTATTTTTTTCTCCGATCCCCGGCCCCACTCACAGCTCCCTCCATCCGCGACATTTCGAAAGATTTGCCGCACGCTCGCTCTCTCTCTCTTCCTCTCTCTCTCCCTCTCTCTCCCCCTTACCCTACCTGGCTGACTGCCGTCAGTGCGGGCGGATTGGTAGGGAGAGAACCCTGACACCGAATAAATGAAAAATAGATTAAAAGGCTTATGAATGCCCTCCCGTCGTGTCGCATCAACGTCTGTATGTGAGTGTGTGTGAGATTGTGAGTGTGTGAAAAACGCTAAAGCCACGAGATTCTCCCCTTCCCACCAATCCCTCACGTCTCTGCACCCCCTCCCTCCCTTCGCACCGCACCACCCCCCCCCCCACACACCACAATCCTGTCGCATCCCACAAGCTCCAAAATTCAACCTTCCCCCGCCTCACATCCCGCTCTCGAAAATACACACTCACAAATGTGAACGTATACGTCAAAATCTCGCACACGGATTTATTATTTTTCCACCCATTTTTTTCCCTCGTCTTTCTCCCTTACCCTCCCTCCCTCCCCATCTCCAATCCTGTTCACCCCCCCGACCCTCGCTCAAAGTTCTCAAGTCCGCGACAAGTTTTGACAGCACAGCACAGTAACGCCCCCCTCCCTCCTCAAAGCCCTTCCTTCCCATCCGAAAACCTACCCCACGCGCGCAAGTGACGCAGCGAAATCTTCCCCTTCAGACGTCTTTCCACCCTGCCATCCGCCACGGAAGTGGAATTCAATGAGGCAGCGGGTGTCACCTTGCGTGGTTGGTTTCGGGGCCGACTGGAAGTCACATAAGTTCGGCGGCTGGTGGCCTGTGAGTGTGCCTGTGAGGGAGGCTTTGTGTGAATGGAAGAGCGGGGATTTGAGTGTCGGGAGGGGGGTGGGTGGCGGGAAAGGAAAGACTGGAATAAGGAATGGGAGAGAGGAGGAAGGCGCGGTTGGGGATTAATCCGTCAAAGGAGTGCCGTGCGTCCTTCTGTTATCCGCATCCGTTTTTCTCCATTGAATAAAACTCGGTCAAAATCACCAGTAATTCTTCCGCCCCGGGGAAGGAACCCGATAGCTGAGGCCAATTCGAAGCAGCCACCAATATTACCTACGCGGTTGGAGGGCATTAGCAGGAAATGTTACCAACTCATAGACAACAATCTTCTCCTTGCTTTCTGCATTGATTATTTGCAAATAAACGCTAATGTAAAGTTGTATAAACGAATATCATCCGCTAGCCTGATGCTTTAGGCAACAATTTGACTCCCCTCTTAACGGTATGAGTGATTAAATTCTTACGTTCTTGATGATATTGATAATTACATGATAATATTCTCTGTATCGCTCAGAAAAATTCCCAAAGATATGCATAAACAAACAATACCAGTGGTGGTAATATTCTCTGTGTCGCTCTGAAACACATTAGTTTTGAATTCCTCTACGAAGCGTGCTGCTTTTATCTGTATAATATTAATTTTTTGGTTAAATCCTTATAAACTGGGTCACAAATGCTCGCGGCATATTCGAGGTGTGGCCCAGAGTGAATTAGAATTTCTCTTTTACTTTTTCATCCGAGAACCTTCCTATTTACGCGTTAAAAAACTATTTTCTTTATACAACTTCTCCTAACGATATGAGTGAATACTTTTTAGCTGCTTTCGAAAGAAATAGAAAATTACCTTTAATTATCAAAATTAGTGAACAAAACTCCTCTCCTTTCTTTTAAAATTGATTATTTGCTACTATAAGCTAGATTGAAGGTATATTAACGAATATTCTTCACTAACCAGATGCTTTCAGCAACAAAAGGTCTCCCCAACAAACGGTATGAGTGAAAACATTCTTATCTACTTTCGAAAAAAATAGAGAATTAGCTTAAATTAACGTAGCTATTGGACACAAATTTATTTTATGTTCTATGTATTGACAAACGTAGGCATAGATAAATTGACCTAGGATGTACATACTTTAAAAATTCACACCATTATAAATTTTGGATCCCTTGCTAAACAAAAATATGTAACCCAGGTTCAATAGTTAGTCACGATACCATATTATCTCCATCAATTTCATGTTCTGTTCTAATTATACCAATGTTATACCTGACTTGACCATCTTTTTTGTCAATATGATTCAAAATCTTGATCTATCAGCTCTCTTATAGCATTTTTATGTCCTTTAGAAAATAATTGTTCCAATGTGTGACTAAAGTCCCAGGTTCACTCCATAAATATCGCTCTCCAACAGCGTCCCATTGTTCTTCCCTATTTATGTATGTCTTCAAATGGGGAATGTCTCTTTCTACCACTTGTCGTGCATTTCAACAGATTCAGGCGAGATATTGTGGAATTTCGTCGTATTAAAACAGAAACAACGATAGCTCTTTTTCACAGGATATTCTAATGATTACGACGCGTTTTAGCTCACAGTGCCATCAGTTTTGTACCTGCTGATGGCTCTGTGAGACGAAACGCGTCGTACTCATTATAATATCTGTGTAAAAGTGCAATTGTTGTTTCTGTTATAACTTATCATGCATATTCTGTTGCCGTCTTACCAGAAAATCGCTTTGCACTAGACGTATGAGAATCATTGTAAATGTTATGTTGAGTACATGAAGGATAAGAGAAATTGTTTGTAGTCAAAGTAACAGAACGATAACGATTCATTAACGGTACAAAACAGCACTGATTAATCACCAATTATTATCACAGACAGCAGGAGACAGAATGTTTTCTTTGGGAGAGAAGAGGTGAAATGGCTTTGATTGATAGCGCGCAACTGCTGTCTACAGCGAGGCGAGACCCCAGAATAAAACATCTCCAACACTTGTATGACACTCGAAAGATGAATCGAGAGGTAGTCAGCGTGAAACATGTACCGTGACAGAAGTCAAGTCAAACAGATGCGGGCACATTGTGAGTCGCCTCCTCCCTCAAAACGTGGAAATTGCGTAAGCCGTTCTTGAATCGCATCGAACACATTGCCCGAATGACAGTGAAGCGACAAACCTCTTGGAACGCGTCGAGCACATTGTCCAGACGAGAGTGATGCAACAGAGGGAGGCCATGAGAATGCTTGACGTGTGAAATATAAGTGCAAGTTATATCGGCGATAACAAGTGAGAGGAGTGATACGATGGATTATTTGATCGACTATGGCTAATTGATCATCATAAAAATTAGTATGCTTTTTAACGAGAAACGTACTTGTTGTCCATGCTCTCGTGTGTATATACTTGGTGGAATGTATACCATTTCATTCTACGGTAGATTATATCGTGAGAATCAAATTAGGGAATTAGTTTGCAGAACGGACATTTAAAATGTCGTTTCTCCCGCGATCGATAAGAGACCATAATGGCTGCTAATGAGATTTTGAAGTAGATTAATTGACTGGTCGTGTCCTGACCCCTGAATGACTCGTTTTACGTTTACATCATTTCAATATACATTAATACACATAACTTCTGTTGCTGATAACTCACCACCTGACATTCACATTTTAGGTAGCTTGTTGGGTATTTTGTAGATGTCGATATAACAACTCACGTAGTTGAACAAAATTGCAAAATTATTTTGAAACTCACTGATGATTTGGATCAATTATCTACATTTCCATTTACAATTTTTAACCTTAATTTAACAAACTAATGAAGGCGAGAATGCGGACAACTCTGAAGTCAGATCGCCCTAAAAATCGGACGCGCTCTCAAGGCGGTTTACCCATGGAGGTTGACTTCAATGGAAGTAGCTAGTGTGGCGATATCTCGAATCGTATCATCACCTGCAGGCCATCGTTAATTGACTGGTCGTATCATGACTCCTGCATGACTCTTGAATCACGTTTACGTCATTGCAACATACATTAATATACTTAGCTTTTGTTGGTGATAGTGAACAAGATGAGTCATAAAGATTACCTTTGGGTATCCTTAGCATTTAAAATATTTTAAATCACAAATTAATATGTACGTAAGCTACAAAGAGTCCTCTTCATACTAAGTTATTCGTTCTTCACATCTTAAATCTCCGTCTAATGTCAGGTAACCAAGATTCCACCGAATGCGATTCGAATTCATCGCAGAATCGATGTGCTACTTTCAGGCAACATAGAAGCCAGTCTATTTTCTCTGCAAGTACCTACCTCCTACCACTTATTACTTCTACTATCGTCCCCTACCTCCATGGAAGTACCTACTTACACATTGAAGTGTCGCTTGCTAGCGACTTGCACGGCTACTACCATGGAAGTGACTACCATGTGTAAATCAGCCTTTAATTCTTACGAGAGCGAGGCAGTTGCAAACGATAACATCGGGGGCCAGCTGATAGTAAGCGATTTAGTTGCTCACGCCCAGATAGCTACTGTCGCCCATACCCTGGCATAAGCTGTGGAACCAGGAAGGACAACGTGCGTACAGGGGTATAAATAGAGAACTCCGCGTGGGCCGCGCGTGGGGGAAAGAAAGAAATAGAGGAAGCGAGGAGGAGGACGTCTCTGAGCCAACTGATGCCTGAATTATGCAGGCATAAAAATGAGGCATGTGTGAAAGGAATGAAGGCGGTGGTGGCGGAGAATAGAGATAATGGGAGAAGTTTTTTCAAGGGCGTGGTCAACGTGCGGAGTGTTCTCGAGCAGTGATGGGGGGAGGAGGGAAGGCTGGGGCATCATCACAATGGGGAAGGAAGACACGAGTGGGCGTGGCGGAGAAGGAATGACAGCGGAGATTTCGGGTCCGTATGGTTTGGGCGAGAGTCGTCATGCCACTCCGGGGCAATACCCTCGCGCTGCGGGGCGGGCCAAGCCCTTTCTTTAAAAGAAGAAAAAACCGACCCAGCAGCTGCCTGCACATCC
The DNA here is from genome assembly GCA_963169105.1 of Ceriagrion tenellum. Taxonomy (NCBI): domain Eukaryota; kingdom Metazoa; phylum Arthropoda; class Insecta; order Odonata; family Coenagrionidae; genus Ceriagrion; species Ceriagrion tenellum. The sequence continues at coordinate 96,818,575 of OY720636.1, forward strand.
CACCTTTTGAACTTTCAATGTTCAAAGCTGTCATTGAGCAGAAAAGAAAATAGATCGTGCCATACAGCGAGATAGCTAAGAGTGACTCTTGGTGAGCTTTGAGCGATGACAAACTTAACGAGGCAAAGCTCGATCAGCTGCATTCGTGAGTATTTCAGACCGCGGTCAATTTCCAGTTTGGGACTAGGAGATTACGCGCCAGGCTTTCACTACTCACCCCAATGTTAGGTACTTGTTAGCTGTATCAAGTAATACAATAAATTGGTAAAACTGTGAGTAAACTACTTTACACGCCTAGAAGACTCTGGGATCGATTTATCGCATAGTTTGCGAGAAATTTCTCGTTGTGTCTCGACAAATTTACGTTATACAGCAAATGAAAAAATGCAAGTTATAAATTTATTATAACAAATTATTTATATTCAAGAGATCTCCATATTATTTAATAAAAAGGGATTAGAAATATTTTAAGCAAACCACGCTATTTCTGGGCAATTGACTGCATATTCATTTTGAACGAGTGAATATGAACTTGCGTTAGAATCAAATACGTAGCCGCGTTCAAAATACGGTTATACCGAATGAATCAATCGAAAATTAATTTTTCTAAGTTTTTATAAGTTGATATATTTAATTTCTTTCAATACTATTTGACACAGTAAAATGAATACATTTATTTGTATTTGATAATTTTGATAGTGTTATTTTGGGTTCTGCTATTTTCAGTTTCTTAATATTTGCGTAGTTTGCTAAGAACTCCCTTAAGACTAGCAATAAGACCTGCAAGCTCCTATAGGCGAATACCTAAAGTGGTCAGAAAAACATGGCAAGACCACAAAAAAACTGGGAGTATTTTATTTATTTATTTTCATCTTTATTTTGGGATAAGTTAGGGATTTTCTGCCATATTTTAAAATTAGACACCTTCATGACTTCAACAATATCACGAGTGTTACTAAACCCACCCAGACGAGACTCAAAGCATCGACTTTCGAACTATCTGGTGAGAAGTTCTGCTGGGAATGAAGGGGAAGAAGACTTAGCAATCGAATTGGAAAGGGAGTGTAAATTGAAAGAACGGGAGGAAAGAGAGGAAGGAAATGAGTGCGAGTGAGACAGGGGAACCAAACTACTTCGCGAAAAATGCGCTGAAAAGAGCTCTTTAAGTCAAATGGAGTTCCAAGTTTAACAGTGATCGGATAGATACTATCCGATTGTTTACCTGACTGATCGTCCACTATTGACATCTAAATGTGAAGGAATATTTTATGCCTGTTCATGTCTATATACCTACACCATTACTTGCGATATCGCTACAACAGACATTGGCCTACATTAACAAGGAAGAACGTGTGGTCAGCAAGTTTCGCTATATTCTGTTAAGGTAGTTTGAGCGAAATATCAATTCACTTAGAAATCAATGAATTTGGTCTTATTTTAAAGGAGTATATCTCATCCTTCTAATGACACCGAAAATTCAACTCCTTACCGCATTACTTTCCTAGATATTTGCTAAAATATACCAGCTATTATACATGGAAAATGGTACGTGTATGCACTTCAGAGAGACATAATTTCCAAAAAGAGTAATTTCTAAAACTTAGATGTCATAAAAAAACTAACAGCGTTTAGTTAGTATGTTTTCTCCACTATTTTTGAATAATAATCATATTGTCACCTGAGTAGGTTTTTGGGTATCACGAAAACCCTTCCATTTTGAAGGAGTTTCAAACGCACCGCGCGAAAAAAATTATTCAAGTTAAAGACTTATGTAGATATTTTTATTTAATTACTTACCATTTCTATTACATAAAACTATATTACTGCACCATTAATAATGCAATATTTAATTCGTGTGCCTGACATCTGGTGAAATTAACACGTATAATTCGAATATGGTCTCTATTATGACTAGGGAACTATCTCATTTGGGCTACCTTAAATATACTAGTTTTCCTAAACGGCTATCCTACCTTTATTGGACTTGACGCTTCGAGAATTTACCCTTTCTTCTAACACACGAATGGCAAGTGGTGAAAACCACCCATTACCCTGAGTTGACGTGAAACGATCGAAATGGGATTATTGAGGGGAGTTGTGAGCCATCTCACTTCTCGAGGCGCTTATGATGGCAGGAAGTAGGTAGGGGGTATTTCTCACATCTACATGTACATCTACGTAATACCCTGCAAGCCACCACGAGGGTGTGTGGCAGGGGGTGAAGATCACAAAACATGCACTATTGACATGCAAGTTGGATATTTAAGGGAAGCATGCTAGAGAACGGGGTCACATGCAGCTAGGTGGTAAGTATCTACATAATAAGAAAGGGATTATTGGTTGTTAATACATGCATCATGCACTACAGACTACTCTAACTATATTTCATCTACCTATCCCTTTGCTACGCTGCCTATTGTTCTCTCTTATGGTAAGCGGGAAAAATGACATTTAAAATCTATCGGTACGACAATCTATCTCTCTAATCTTGTTAAGATGATCAAACCTAGCATAATACGCAGGGGTTCTCAATATATATCTAACGTCATCTGAGAACAAATCGGTTTCGAATTTACTTAAAAGGTTTCACCTATATTTTAACCTGCGTTCTGATAGCAATTCCCATCCTAGTTCTTCCATTAAACTCGTAACACTTATACAATTATCATAACGGCCTTTAACAAACCTAGCGGATCTCCTTTGCACACGCTCTAATTCTTTTATCATACCTTCCTCGTATGGATCCCATATACTAGAGGCATATTCTAAATGAGGCCTGACAAGTGTAAAATAGCTTCTTTCTCGTACACTCTCATCGCATTTGCCTAGAACCCTTTTTACGAATCCTAATCTACGGTTTGCTACTCTAGTTATTTCCCTGATGTGTTTCCCCCATGACATGTCTTCAGTGATGGTGACGCCTAAGTATTTAATAGATTCTACGTTAGATATTTTCTTTTCTTTGATGCAATAACTATTCCGGGGAAAGCCATTCTTTTTCCAAAAGTTCATTATCGCACATTTCTTCCAATTAAATTCTAGCTACCAACTATCACACCAATCATCAATCGCATCTAAATCCTTACCTAAACACTGACTGTCCTCTTCATTTCTAATTTCCTTTTACACAACTGCATCATCGGCAAAAAGACGGAGCTTGTTATTTTTTACTACTGCATTCAAGTCATTTACGTAGAGAAGAAATAAAATTGGGCCTATCACGCTTCCCTGGGGAACACCCGATGAAACTTTTACTTCGCCTGAGCTGAGACCATCTAATACCACCCTTTGAACGCGTTCATGTAAGAAGTCTCCTATCCAGCCTACTACATTACTGTCTATCCCGTATGATGCTAACTTCGCGAGTAACTTACAGTGGGGAACCTTGTCAAAAGCTTTTCTAAAGTCAAGAAACGCTGCGTCTACCTGTACGTTACCTTCTCCGGAAACTAAAATATCATGAACAAAAAGACCTAATTGAGTTTCGCAAGACCGTCCCTTTCTGAACCCCACTCTCCACAGTAAACAACCTCCCTTCCTTGTTTAGCTAAATTTAGAAAGTTATGCGGCCATTTTCCCAAATGGTCCTCTGTACAACGTCAGGGACTTTTGGTAGAGTGAAAAATATCAAACTAGACCATATCCGAGTTGTTTTTTTGAACTCATACGGAATTATATAAATCAAGTTGACTCAGTACATCTTTTTCTTTGACATTGGTATAGATATGGATTCATCAGAAGTATTGCGCATGCATATTTAAAAGGAAATCATGGTTAATATCTCCTTGCATTACCGTAAAGTAGTATTAACTTCATGTACGATGAATACCATTACTTCATAAAATGCAGGTATGTTTTTATGGCATATGTTAACCAGAAGAGGAATTCATCACTTACCTATAAGAATATTTTCTTATTTATCTATATTTTTTACGTTATAGACACAACCCATTTGGATAACAACATAGACATATGTAGTCCACAACGAGCTTCTTTTGATTGGATTTATGATTCAATATCATATCCTTTGAAAATTTGAATTTGAAATTCACTTTCAAGGAAATTCAATCCTAGATCGCGCCACAAGTGTTTAATCAGACTAAGAGACATACCTAAGTGAATATATACTTTGATGTAACAATAATAATGACGAATGGATTGTTTAATAACTGACTTTTCAGTTACATACTCTGCCCAATTTAGGCTTTGTCTTGGTAAGTTACCTTGTCGCTGCATGCCAAAAACATCTTGAAAACGACAGGTAATCTTCGCTATTTTATAAAATTACCACACTAAGTGACAACTTGATTGTCTGTTGAGAAAGTGCACAAACTGCATGCTATTATAATTTTGGCTTAATGTATTCAATAAAACGTTCTTATTTTTTCTAAAATATCTCTTTAGCGAGAGCAACAGTATCATGTTTGGCTCGGAAAGTTACTTTATTTTTACAAATAACTTGAAGTACAGTTCTGAGCGTGTTTATAAAATTTTGGTACTATTAAAAAGAAAAGACTTTCTTCTTCAAAATGAAGTTTCATTTGCCTACGCATTGAGTTCATTGAAATCGTGCACGAAATACCCTAAACCTTTGGCGTGCTCAGTTATCGTTGGAAGGTCCAATTTTCAGCGAAGGCTATGACAAGTTTTAACTCCATGGGAACCCTCGGTTAGACAAAGACCACATGAAGTATCTTTAAACCGAGAGAATATGTCAATTTCACATAAATAGGAGGATATTTCTCTCTAGCCTCCATCATGGAAAAACGATTAGAAAGAAAAATGCACTATCAAGCGACTTCAAGTCATATCACTCCGCAGTAATTCACGCGTAGTACTTCATGAACGTAATGGCAATGACATATCATAGTCATAGACATATCATACTTTAAGAAGAAGAGACGTAAACTTCACTGTGAGGAATACTATAAACCTTTAACGGTAAAATACAAACCCTCCTGTGGAATACGGCGTACTTTGAGATAAGCGTACTTGCTCGGCAATTGGGAGTGATTATACTATCCAGAAATCAAACAATGGTATACGCCATCTTAGACAGACATACCAACATAAGAGCTTTGGAAAATCTGCAGGACTGCCTAGGCTCATATCGCAACAAATGTCGAGTATTTTCAATATCAGTTCAAAGTATATATTCCATTATATCCATAAGTATCTTTTAGAATAAGAACATTTGGAAATATGACTTGATTTACAGAGGAAAAGAGTTTCAGGCTTGACTAGATGGAATCTTTTCATCGCAGAACAAGATGAAAAACATTGCCATTCCGCATAAAATATATAATGCCCTCATGTGGACTAGCAAAGTTATTTTATTTACTTTAATTTATCGGGTGTGAATACCTGAGGTTATTTTCGGGTAAAATGATGATTGATGTTGCATTGAAGAATTTGAGTTGTAGTAATCGTAGTCTCCAACCATCGCCAAGGGGAAATACTGAAGTCATAATCGCGAATATTCAGCATGAATGAGTCTGTTAAGCAGAGATTACGTTAGAAATTGAAGGATTTGTGGAAGACCTGACTTGCCACCATGATTAACGCTAGGTTAACATAACACACAGGAAACTCTCGCTCTCCTTGGTACCCATGGGTGAAAAGATAACGTTTCACTGTTATTGAAGCTTTTATGGTAATACTCTCATTATTATTGAAATTTTAATGGAAGAATTGGATTGTAGGAGGAATATGATTGAGTGAATTTAGCATTAACAACATAATCCGTATTTACCAAAGGAGTTAGATTTTCTTTCGAAAAATTAAAAATTTCACTTTTCCAGGAGTTGAGATTCATCACGTCAAATGCTTCAATGTGTTATTAACACTGGAATATATGCTACACTGGAAAAAACTTGAAGGTGATTTTCACCTTCCATGTGCTCCGAGAGAAACTTTGGGTTACGTAGAGCAAAGGATACGTTACGGAAGAAGTTCACTGGTATGAAATCTGTATACGATGCAACCAAAACCCTAGTCATCTTGATAATTGAAGACATCACTTTTTAAATGCTTCAACATCACCGAAAATTGAACGACGGCGGCATTCGGTTTTAATATCAACCTCCTACTCTAGGTTTACGTCATGTTCCTCCAAAGGCCAGACAACGAAGTTGCTAACGCTAACTTTTAACGGCTCTTTAAGTCAGTTTAAAGGAAAATGAAGATGCAGCGTATACATGACGATGTAGCTTTCTGTTAAGTTCGTACGAACCGAGAGTTTTGGTTTCGCAAAGACACCATACATTGGACTTCCGGTGAGGTTAGGTGAGCTTTGGCGATGAGAAAACGCATTGACTAATCATGGGAAAGTATTGCTTTGTGGAGATATTGATATTTCTTTTAACAAAATCAGTTTATTGTTTTTCTAAAAACACGAACAGTTAACTTCTTAATGAGATAAATGAATTATTTATCATGAAAACTTTATGAAATATCATTTAAACACGCTAAAATGTATGCCTATATATTTAAAATAGGAACGCTTGTTCATTTTGGCTTGACCTCTGTAATAAAGGAACCGTTTTATTCAGAATTTTAGAATATGAAAAATGATCTCGAAACTCAAGAATTGAAGAGAGGTCACATGAAATAGTTGTGCTTATGAAATCAAATGAAAATACGCATGAAATGATATTAAGCTATTCAAAACCAAGTTTGAGTATTGAAATTTAAGTATTCACTGGCGTTAAATTCGAAAACAATTACTGTTTTGAAATAAACATATGATGCATGTCCGTCCCGAATAGAACAATTTAAAGGTATCCAACTGAATTGATTGAGCCTGTAGTTAACTACGGTTCTCTTCTCCGGACTATAAAATATTTAAGCATGTACGTATGAAAGTACGACCGTAGTCTACCAAACGGTTCTGCAAGGTTACTGGCACTGTCCCCTCGGTTTACCCACGTAGATCAGGACCCTGGGAGAAAGAAAGAGAGAGATTCATGTATATGAGACGGGCAGAGATTGAGAGGCATCGGAGCGGAGGAGATAGAGGAGTGGAGCACAGGACGGCGAAAAAGGATTGATTTGATTCACAGCGACTCCTCTTCTCCTCCGAGAAGCGGTTTTGTGAGATTGACGTTCGGATGAAGCGAGGCGCGAAGTGAGTGAAGTTTCGACTCGGAATCGGACCGGGAGATGGAAACAGTCCTGTGACGCAAGCTGAGAAGGAAGAGCGTCTTATTTCCCGGAGAGGGTAGCGTACGTACCCGAGCCCTTCTCCGGTCGTGCATGATTCCAAGGCCGAGACGTTTGTACGTACTCTGTACCCTCACTTCGATCAATGGGAATCCAGAGCAAATCCGCAGAATCCTGGTTGGATGAAGTCTTAGCGCTTCTTACCGAAAATGTTAATCATGTAGTGTTTTCAATTACAAGGTTTCGTGTTCAAGACGCGATAAAAGTTTGGCGAAGATATTACCATTGAAGGCGGGTGTAATAGCTTAGGAAAACCGCCTATTTAATGAACTGACTTGGAGGAAAGCCTGAGAGGAATGAGCGAAACGTCGGTACTTATGGAGTCTCTCACCCACTGGACTTCCCTAATAGTGCTACTACACCGCACGTTTAGTGGCACTGATTACTCTGCAAGCTATAGTATGAGTGAAGTCCAAGAGTTGTCTTGAAATCAGTCATGAAATAACCGGGAATAAAGGATCTTCGAATTATGGAAAGCGACGGAAATGAAGGACTGTATTTTAAAGAGAATGCGCCACCTGTTTTCTTATGGCCACAAATGCTGTAATGTAAGAAAGAATTTTTATGCAATTTCCAAAATAAGGTATTCGTCTTACTCTATGGTCATTGCCCATCCCAAATAAGAAGGATTTGGTGTTTTACCGGCGTATGATGAATGGAAATTCCTCTCAGGTCTATTATCAGGTCCAATGCGTGGATGTTGCCTGAAGCCTTCATTTCATTCATCCTATGATGCCATAGTATTGAGTGGGGGTAAAATTATGCATGACGCAAAACCAAATTTGTCGAAAATGAATTAATCTTGTTAAAACATAGAAAGGATAAGAATTGGCTAGCAAGTTTTTCGATGCAGGATTGGAAATGGATTAAGATGGTGAGGTAGGAAGGATGACACAAACGCAAGCACCAGGGAGAGATTGTGAAAATAGGAGGCTTAGAGAAAATATGATGAGAATATAAACTAGGTCAATTAGTTCCATTATAAACTAGGGGGTGTTGGAATCCACCTTAGGAGTATTTATTTATGGAAACAGAGGGTAGGATCCTACTGAAACTTGAAAGCTTAATCTCTATCTCATATCTTAAATATGCTGTTGATGGATAGAGAAAACTTGCATAGTTTGAGAAAAGTAAACGATAAGAATGTAAAACATTACGACAGAGTTTATAATTCTATTCCTTGGTATTCAAACAAATGTGCAAGATTTGATCAAAAATAAGTCATTATTTAAGATATAAGAATCGGTTTCAATTGAATAAAATATAGTTTAACATATTGGATTCCATATGAATTAAATCCGATAGAAAAAATTACCTGAAAAATCAAAATGTAACAAATCGTGGTACAATCTAAATATTCCGAGTCGTCAAAAAAGACCACAGGTGGTAAAATCATTTGGTTTGCGAGTCAGCCTCCGTAAGGTAGTATTTGTATACTTCATATCTGTGGCTTGCTAAGAATATAATTTGTGTTTTTCTTTTATGAACACATGAAGATATTTCCGGTAAATATATTCCGATTAAAAATAAGCAATTTAAGAATTTGAAAAGGATCCGGAAAATATTTTTAAAACTTCACCGGGAACTTACGAAGAGAACCTATATTCACGCGTGAAAAGTGTTTGAATATTAAAGACATGATTAAAAAATAGAAGTCCCCTATGGTATTGTAAGTTTACATACGAGAAACCAATCCAATATATACTACCCTATCCAGTTGAGAAATTTCTGTGAAAATATGGGTCGCATAACAAACCGTGGATGTTACCTTTGGAGTGCGACTGTAGTAAAAACAATTTTCTCATTTATATGCGTCTAAATACACGAGAATAAACAATATCGCCTAAATTCCGAGAAACAAGAAAAACGGATGCAAGCAAACGGAAACAAGCGGATGAGGTCTAAGAAGACAGAGAGAGAAATCTTGCCAAATTTTTATTTTTTAAACATTTTTCGTAAACTTCGCGTGGCACGATGCATTATCGAAAATGAATCCCGTAGAAAATTAGTCGCCGTGGAAATTAGGGAATAATCTCAAGACATTGCCGGCGGAATAAATAACCAAATAATATAAATTGCCACGTTCCGTGGAAATATGCATCGCAATGCATTTTCGTTGGCTCGAACTACGTGTCGAGGGCTCGGAATGAGACGGCATTGTGCGGGAGACTAGTTAACGTTCCCGGCGCTCCAGTGGCTGACTGCTTGGGGAAAAAGACCAAGCTAGTTATGACGAAGCGGGTCGATTTTTCTTCGATAAAAAAGAAATAAGTTCCTCCAAAGTCTGTTCGAGTCTGCAACTTTTCAGAGAAAAAAATACGTGGAAAATATTTCCTCAAAGAAAAATAAAAATGTAACCGATTCCTCTCCTAAACACACGGACCCTTGCACACGCAAGTCCTCTCGTACTCATTTCTTTATCCTTCTTTTCATATTTTTTTTTGACGAATTAACGCGAGACGATGCGACGAATACCAAAGCATCTCCGCCACAGGATACCCCAACAGACCTAACTCAGTTTCCCCTTTGGCTCGTTTTTATTTTCCCCCATAGCTTCTGCTCGATATTCATAACTAGTCGTCTTTCAGTGGAGGGGGTGGTATAGGCCACAGCCCCGGACCGAAGAAAAATACGGGAAATGATGCACAGAAAAAAAAATCTCGAGAAAAATCCATGAAGAGTACTTCAGAGCTCGTAAATCCAGAATATAAGGGCTTCTGTGGGAGGGGAAGGGGACTGGGACCTGGGGGTGAGGATAGTGGGAGGGGTTGTTTTTGTGTGAGAGAAAAAATACACATATATATGTATAAACGAAGGGCTCCCTTCCGCGCATATATTCTCATTTCGCGGAACGGAAAAGCCGAAATCATCCCACAGCGGCAACCGAGATACGGATAACGGGGGAGTATGTGTGGTGTAGGGGTTGGAAAGGGGACATTAAAATGAAGTTTTTCAGGGTTAAGAGAAAGGGGGAGGGAGCAGCCGGTAGTGAACGAGAGGTGAATGGAAGGGGATATGTTGAACGCCCCAGCTAGAAAATAAAAAAGTTAGAAATAATAAATAAAAAAATTTAGGGGTGGACGAAAGAAGTGTATGTACATGCAAGACGCATGAGTCGCGCATACATCTTCATCAATGGCAGCGGAATAATCGCGCCCGGGTCGAACGCGCTGTTAGGAGCTTGTAAAGGGTGGCTGGGACTGAGGTCGCTATATATATACAAGTGAGGGGCAGGAGGAGAGGAATGGACGATGAGGTTCGGCAGAGGTGTGAAGCACACAGAGGAAGGTTATTCAAAGCGGGAGAGTGGGAACTTAAGGGAGACCACTGATAGAGGAAAGGCGAAGTGTTGAAAGGTGTGGAGCGTGAAATGTGGACTTTCACTGTTACACGAGGGAAGTTATTGAACGACCAGAGCATTGTATTGGAGTTCGCCACCATTGTTAGATAAGTTCTTTAAGTTTCACGGAGTACCATGTGTGACATTGAGCGAAGAGATACCAATCAGATCGTTTACTGCATTGTTCGTCCGCCTTGGACGTCTAATTTTGAACTATTTTATGCCTATCATGCATTCAGAACTCCACATTCGATGCTGCCTAAGTAGACGCAGGCCCATCTTGTCACGGGGAATGTGAGGTCATACGCTATATTCTGTAAAATATATAAGATTCCCTAAATGTCTGAGTTCCATCTTAATTATACTCGATGCTTCGAGTATGTACCATGCTTCTAACCTCAGCAAATGTTTCAAAAAAGCAAAGGCTTTTTTCTGGGTAACGGTCACCTTGCGAGTTTTTTCACTTTAAAATGGCAATGATTCGGTGAAATCAAAGCTGATAATAACGTATATAAAAACTGAAATTTCACTCTTATTATAAATCACTTGGTCCATCAAGCAAGGCTTCGAATCAGTCGCCAACAATGCTGCCCTGCTAAGCCGATATACAGAAATCGACAAAATTACTCATTTCTAGGTTAGAGTTGATTTTGTTATTTTCAGCCTTGAATATTTCAGAAAACTAAACAAAAAAACCGTAGATATTTGTAGCGATTTTGCAGATATCACGTCCTGCTTTCACCATATTTACGAAATCAATTTGTTTCCTTCGTCAGATAACAATATCTACAAGTCTTTTTCCAAGAGAATCTTATTACCTTTATGCCCTTATGATGTATCTTCATTCTGTGTTCCCTGCATTGACATTCTAATCATCAACTAAAGCTTGTAATCTCTTTGAAGATGGACTAAATGAAGAATCGAAGACTCGAAGATGATAATTATAGCGTTCAATAGCTCAGTACCAACAATGATGCGGTCACTATCTTTAAGCTGAGTAGGGTAGAATAGAGTTAGCATTACCCATGAGTGCTATTGAGAAATTTTCGGCTATCTTCATACGGTGGGAGAGATTTCCAACGCTCGCTGCTCTCGCCGTTTTTCTCAATATCCAGGTAAAAGGGAGGAGAAACAAAACATGGCCTCAAAATTTTAAGTTTTCAAAACTGTAGTATACACTGGTCATACAGAACACGAGGAAGACAATCAAATGCATTTTTGTACGCAGGAACATGATCAGGAACACGTCGGAAGATAAGAAGAGAAGACTGAGAAAATACATCATATGAACAGTAAAATAAGACATGAGATACATACGAAATAATGCCATTGTAATCTTTCATGATTTGTTGAGTGTCTCAGGTGGTGGGATATAGTAGCAACAGCTATACACACGACGACCATAATGTTCTTATAAATTTAACTCTTATCTGAGACAATGTATTAAATTTATGAAAATTTTTTTCATACCTGCAGACATGATTCCAATTCACAAACCTTCGTAAATATACTCAGTAAATGTTTGGCAAACAATTGTCTACTATCATGAATGTTTAAAAAATGATGATCCTGGCATTCATGTGCTTTTATTAACCCATAGGAAGAATTCGACTGTCCGAATTTTAGTGATGAATATCTAGGAATATTTTCTGATGCACCTTTCGATGAGATTACTCTGAATCAAGAGTGTTTGCACATATCTCATCGGATTTGATATCAAACACTTCTATTTCCGCTAATTATTAGAGAGATATTCCATCAGATATTTCATATCAATAAGTTACTACCAGAATTAATTCCTTGAATTTCCAAAAATATTACCATTTGCATTCAAAAATTTGCAAGACCAGCTATAAAACTATTTCAGGTCGTTTGAGTCAAGCCTTTTTATATCTCTACCATAACTAAAGCCGATATAATAAGTTACACCCAATTTATGTCCTCGAAAACTTAAAGTAACCTCTTATTTTACTTGAAGCAACCACTTTTTCTGTAGAACTATTATTCAGCTCCTATACATATTTTTTTAAATAAACGCGCAATAGACCCCATATGACACCATACCAGATATTTTGCCATAATAGCACGAACTACTCAGTATTAGGCAATAATAAATGGCATTTAGCACATTGTCCTATATCCACCGGACAATGAGACTTAACTTTGCAGGTATAGTTAATAATGATGAGAGACTTACGACATTTTTAATGCTAACAGTTAACTAAAAGAAAACCGAAAACTATCATTAGACTCCATAGAAAATCATACAAAACACGGCATGCTCTCACGGAATAGGCTCAGTCAAAGGGTTTTAATGTTGCTGATGTTGGAATGAAACTCTCAGTTGATAGTATCTCTTCCTCAGTTTGTCCTTAATGAGAATCCTACACAACAGCCAGTCTCTACATATTTTTTCACATATGCCTGTTAAATTCATGTATTGCTCATTGAATTATCTTATTCTTAAAACTCTTAGTATTCTTCGTTTTCAAAGTTTTATCCACTACATTAACCTCTGATTTTTTAGGTCTACCCCTTCATCTTGCGCCATTTATAAATCTATTATAAGTCTGTTCTGTCCACTTTAATCAATTATTTCAAATTTTTTCGGACAAAAAAGAGAAGCACTCTCAACTTATCCATACATACGTTCTTTGCGGGAGCACCTCAGGGAAAAATAACAAATTTAGTAAAGGAAAAAAGTAGGGGCATTATTTGTTTACTGTATTGCCATAACTCTGGTGATTTAAACTGCTGGCAGACCACCAGTATTGAGAAGGAAGTCACCGGGGACTATAAGGGGAAGGAGGCGTCATCCCACTCCTTCCAATATTATGACCATTCTTCCCTTTTTTCCCGCCGGTCCCACGCTATTGCCATCCTCTTTTCCCTTCATCCACTCCCTTCGGCGCCGTCCAAATATTAGTTCGGACCGGACGTGGTGGCCACAAGAGTTCTTTCTGGAGAGGAGATAAGAAAGGAGAGTGAGAGGTGCAGTGGGGTGGTTGGAAGTAGTTCTCATCAAAAAGGAAAGGCGGCAACAAAAGCTGAGAAGACCTTCATAGAGCCATTGGAGGAGAATGGGGAGGGTGAGAGCGCGGGGGGAGGGGGAGGAAGAGGAGGAGGAGAAAGAGGGTGGGCGGGAGAGTTGGTCGGAGGTCAGCGGCTGCAACCGAGAGTTAGAATGGGGACCGGGGTCTTATTCCCTGGAGCATGTTCCGATAGTCGGGTGTGTGTGAGGAGGAAGGAAGAAATTGCGATTACTACCGAAGGGATGCCACGTGGGGCAGATTTAATTTCGAGGGCCCGTCCATTTCCTTTTCTCCCCCGCCCCACCCTCTCCTCACGGATGAAAAAGTGAAAGAGGGACGCTACTTTTCTCTACTTATGCCGCATCTAAGAGATACCCTATGGGTGGAGGAAAAATCTAGGAGAAATCCTCATCTTTTCCTTTTCCAATGAGGCCCTAAACAAACTCTATGTTCAACAAACTCAAGGTTGTTTAAATGCTTAATGATTCAGGCGATATCTGGTTGAAATTGGTTACGGATATCATGATCTAAAAAACTTAGAACTTTGTCATATTTTCACACAATTTTCCACCCACTCACTGATTTAAGTTTCAACACTATTTATATCATTTTCTAGGTATGCATATACAATCAAACCGAGCTTATATATACTTACCAACCAGAAATGAAGGGAAAAAGGGTGGAGGGTGGAGATGGAATGATGTTGAAGAAAGGGAAAGTTAGGTGTGATATAGTAACAGGAGAAAGGGGAATAGAGAGGGAGGTTTGTTCATCAGAAGGGTTGTCATGCAATCGATGAGCCGTAGAGAGTTATTGATTACAATAACGGATTGTCATTAACAATCGACATGTTAATTTTTTCAGGACTGACAAATTTCATAATGTTCCAGAAAGTCCAGCTTTTTACCTTTATATTGGTTGTGTTCAGCCTTAGTATTATACTCACATCTATGGTTTCTATCAATAAGACGTTTAGAGGGATTGGAATTTGGGTTACCATCATACATACTTAAATATGTTTTTTGATCAGATGTTAAGGTTAGTTTGGCTGAACAAAATCCATGTATAACATATTTCGCTTCTTTCCGCAGGATTTATACATGCGTACAGAACTACCGCCGGAAGATGGCCCTAAGAGTTGAAACGAGAAGTAGAATTACAAATACTGAGCAAATGTTCGGATATTAGCTATATTTGAACGAAGGGTTCCGCAGCGGCTTGAAGAGCCGAAAGCTACGTTTTTAGGTTCCACTGTGAGTGCCAGTGTTCAGATGACCGCATTATCCCTACCGTTGCACGAATCTGCAGTATATCCTTGAAAACGGTGCTTTTAACATGTCCTCTCACGGAGATGACTCAGAATGAAGGGAGAAGACGTCAGTTGGAACTAGAATGCGTATTCAAACGTTGAATTGAAACTGTTTATAAGAAACAAAAATTCCAGGTAAATTGGATAAAAAGAAAATACCGATTTTCTACCGCCTATCTACCGAGGGAGGAGAGCTGCAGTCGACCAATCTTAGGATAGAACGACCAATAATGACCAAAACCATGATGGTCACTGTAAGCAATGCTTATTTATGATTTCGTCATAAAGTCGCATCGGTGGATAATCTCTAGTGTATGCCTACAAATAGGCGCACCATTGCAGATCCTTTCAGAGTAGCAAAATAACAGTATTGATTCACTTATTCCTTTTTATATACGCCTTTTTAGCTTGGGCTATTCTTCGCCTGCTGCCAGTTGTACTGGTCAGCTGTACAATCCCACGTGATGGTACTTCCGAGATAGACGGAGGTATCTATTTGCTCCAATTTCTCTCCTTTCAGTGTAATTTCTGGAATCAGGTTTTCTCTTTCTTTTGAAATTCTGAATGCAGAGAGCTTCCTAGAGCTCCAGTGAAGAAGCCCAAATACATTTTCTTTTTAAATTCGGTTAACTTCAATAATACTCTGGGTATTACTGTGAATAGCGCCTATGATGTATCAAGTGAGGGGACTAGATCATTACAAAACTGTAATCTTCCCGGTGATGTTCGGTCGCTCAATATTATGAAACAACTAAAATAAAAGTCGCACTTTCATACCTATCTATGATTCACGATTTCATGTCATTGAAAATAGACGTGCGCGCTCTAATTTGGCTCCGATGACCAAACGATCAGAACAGAAAACTCCACGCATGAAAAAATAATTTAGAAAAATTATTTGTAGAGTTTTTCGTTTTTATACGAAATAGACGATCAGACGAATTATTATCCTGAAAAATCATTGAGGAAAATTATTCGTGGAATTTTTCCGTTTTACACGAGGGACGACTGCCATGCGCATGATCATTTAAATGATTATTTGTAAGGTTATATACTATGAAGAAGGTTCTAAGGCATTTGGGGTGATCTTTTTTTGTATACAGATTTTAGTAAACCTTTTCATTCGTGTACTTATGAAGAATATGAATACATAAAACTTTAAATAATTGCTTGATAACCATTTGGTTTCTTGGCATATAAATGCTATTTTATCACGTAGCCTTAAAGTACTTGAAATATATTTTGCAATAATTTGATAAAATGTGCATAGTTTTTCCTCTTAATTGTGAAAACATACGTTTTATAACTATTGTTATGACTCCTTAAGAATACCAAGTTATTATGCAGAGTAAAAAAATCACGTATTTCTATTCGGTTCAAATTTTAGATTCCGTGCCGTAAACTCAAACCATAAAAATACCGAATTGAGATAAAACATTTAAAATAGTATCTCCTCTCATTTATATTACGACACACATGGTTATTTCCACCGCATTAATGGATGAACTTAAGTATAGTGAGGTACTAAATTTTTTCAACTTACTTGAAAAGTCTAATGGGAACTCAATGACTCACGGTTTACGCTCAAACCACCTTAGATTATTGAAAACTTTACATTGTACGTGTTTCATTTGATTCCATATTCTATATAATTGGAAAGGCTTCAACAGGAGCGGATGTATGAATCTAGACTTAAAGAAGTATAACAACGGCAGCCGATTCCCATTATTTTTTCCTTCATCTCGCATGAATATTCTCATTGACAAGGAGGGGACAGATGTTACTTTTCTCTTGTGAAGCTACTTGAGAAATTATAAGCAAAAATTGGGAGAAAAACACACTATTTTGATCGAAAAATTTTATTGCGGAGGCAGTGGAATTTTCTAACATAAATGAAGTACTGTGATATCATGACTCTTTTTCTCAATTATTAATTAGTATTAGAAAGTTCCAGGTACCATTTAAGTTCCAGACAACTTTTTATTTGAGACCCCGGTCATCTTCCATACTGCTTCTGCAGCCTGTCTTACAACAACCCCTTTTCTTTCTTTCATCAGCAACATCTTAACAACAGCAGCTTCCAAAAGCCAAGCATTCAACGAATTAAAAAGCATCAGGAATTTCATAATTATCAACTAAAAAGAAACGTAACAACCATCTACTAAATAAGGAGCAGCTAAAAAATGACGAAGCCACGAACGTTAAACAAATCAATGCATTCACTTTTACTTAGTGCATGGCGCGACGTTACAGTAGCCATTCCATTGTTTCACCTTGTGTTACCTCTAATTTGGAATACGAATTAAATCCAAATACGCACGCAACAGCACTCGAATTACGTAATAAATCTCATCTAAAACACATATTTGAGAAGGGTTGGGCAAACATAAATGTAGCTGATGATATCAAACGCCTGAAAATCACTAGAACATCAGGAGTATCTCGGTGAAAGTATGGCTGCGAAATGTTTTGAGCTGCATTACAGAGGCTGGGAGACTACATAAAGTAAAGAGATAGACCCTCGGACGAAAAAGTGAAAGGGAAAAGTTACTTTTCTCTTCTCAGGTCGCATTGGGAGTGTGGATCTAGCATTTTGGGTCATTTTCCCACAGAAAGATTTAGTGCACGAAATAAACAAAATATACAAAACAGCAGCAAACTGCGCAAAAGCCAGCGAAAAGCAAATAGGGAGTGTAACACAGCTCATAGAGCAGCTAAGTTGGTGTCCGTTGGAGTATAAGGAGTCCAAACGCTTGGTAAATATTACAGCAAAATTCCATGACCCTCAAGCTTCAAGGTAACACGGAGGATATTATTTTGACCCCGCACTAATACCCTAAAACAGAGAGACGCGGCAAATTAAGAGAGATATATTTATGAACTGCCAAGAATTGCCTCTTCCGACCTGCCATAACTAGCTTAACAAAAAAACTGCTTTTTCCACTCTATTTCGACCCTCTTCACGGCTGGTATCCTTGCAATCTATATTGCTAAGCGTTCCGGCATATCTCAACGTAGTATTACCTTTTCTAGACTGACCTACCCTATTAAACAGATAAATTGAAGAAACTAACGATCCTCTACACTTTTCATGCACAGTCTATGTGATTGGCGATTTCTAAATCACTGCGAACAGCTCAAATGACATTTTTAGCAGTTATGCTCGTGGATACAAAGACATGCTAAGGTACTAAAGGTATGAAATTCGCCAAAACCCAGAGGAAGTGATATGTCTGAGAAGTGTTAACGGTAAAAGTTAGATGGCTGAAGTGAGGAATGAGTGAGTTATGAAAGAATATAACATATATGCTCTAGTAATGGACATATAATGAAGGTGAGTGCTTTTTTGGTTTGTTTTGTTTGGCAGTATTGTATCGAGAAAATAAGTGAGGATTAAAATCCCAAAGGTAGGGGAGGTAGCCGTACACAGAAAATCACGGAAGAATGTAGTTGAAAAAACTCACAAGAGGAGGCGGATTGAAAGTCCCACAAGCATGCATAGAACAATTTATGTGTATCACTGAAGAGAAATAGGACAGAGAAGCTTGGGAGAATATTTATTGAGCAGATTCAGTTTGACGGAACACTCTGAGATGTAAAATTTCTTTGAATTTGTCTACCACTGGAGGAAAGGGAAGTAATGGGTACTATTGCACATTGTCCTAAGATTTAATGGGCGGAAAAAATCATATCTCATCGTCCAGACACTAATGTGAAACATATTTTTCTGATCACCTTAGCAAATTAACCTTCTAGTCTCAAACGGCTCCCAAACTGGCAATTCTAAACTTTGTTTCCGTTATGTGTTTCATTGCTTGCAGGTTTTTCACGCTTTCACTTTGTTGGTGGTACCTTTTGGCAAATGCGTCAAGTTAGTGAGCTAATCGGTCAAACCTTTCTGTTGGTTGGTTAGTTATTTGGGCATGCCAACAGCAACTCAAATATTTTGCTTTTCTTTACGTTAGGGAAGCAGGGTAGTATGGGAAAGATTATTCAGGGATTGGAATAGAAACGCAGCATTCGCAATAGTCTGCTCTTAACGAAATGCACAAAAGTGACAAATATTTGATGTCTTATCCACGGACGAGTTCTCTATGGGAAGTGCTCTCTACCTGGCATCCAAATAAGAAACAGGATTCTGATGAAAAATCTCTGCCACAGCTGGTTATTGCTGGCTGGAATGGGACTTAGAGAAGGAGAGACAATCCGTAACCCAACTTTACCACCATGTCTATTTACAATATATTTTATTTTTAAAATTTATACTCACACTCCCGAAAACAGCACAACATAGGCCTTTTACATCGGGTGATTAACAATTAACAATATACGAACAACAGCACCCATGTCCTGAGTGGTGAAAAACCACCCAGGCGGGACTCGAACCCGCGACCCTCGGACTGACAAGCGAGGATTGAACCCAGCCACCTTAGGGGCCCTGCCCTAAGTCACAGATACATATGGTGGATTCAAGATGTGGAGAAAAAAGAGTGAGGAAACATCTCTCTTTCATTATCATCGTATATTCTTCTAGTAATTATCTTGATAAATCTCAAAGTATTTGATAAAAATAACCTGTAAAATGACCTCTGACCCGCGTAAACAAATTGTTTCCTTAACTGTCTTTTCCATCTCCTTCCAAAATGTCCCCACTCTTTTGCTGTGGGTCCTCCTCCGTTCATCCGTTTTGGTGTTTTTGGTCCTTTTACTTATTTTCGCCTGTATACCCTTGAATTTATCAACCTTACTTCGGAAATCTCTTCACCCCTGTTATCTTTTATAAGGTTGCCTTTTTTGTTCGCATTTTGCGGGTGCATACTTTGTGTTTGGTTGAACAATATCTTATCCAGTCATTTATCACTCATTCTTAAAATTCCAGCCTCCACTCGCGCACTATACGAAATAATCACATCGACATTTTTGCATAGATTTTCCAAATTTCAACTTCCACCACGATCCATCCACTCATTTCCCAGGATAGATGTTTTACCTTAATATTATTTTATTAATTTATTGCTCTTTATTGAATATATTGTCAGTAGGCTACTTACCAGGTGGAAGAGAGTAATGAAAAACGATAGGTATTGAACGGGACTAGATCCATTTAGCTTTGGCACGTCGGGCTATTTTGCTGACCACCATGACGCTTATGTTTTCTATTTTAAAGGCAACTTGTGAAGGATCCAGTAGAACTAGACGTAAAGTCTTTGCGGTACATGAAGTATAGCAATGAAATGTGCTGTAAACAAGCCATTTTCGCGTATTTCATCACCGTAATTTTGGCAGTAATAAAATCATTGCACAGAATTATGCTAAACCTGCTGAACTTATTTAATTATGAGAGGTTAAATTTAATTATTGATGCCATAATAATTAAAATTTGATGAAATACATATATTTTTAAATTAGTCGCATTCATTAAAAACTGAATAGCGTCCAAATTGTAATGCAGTGCCGCTAATGCCTCAGTTAAGTTTTTCACACAATAGGTCCGAGGTTACGCTTAACGTCCAGAGTAGATACAAAATACACTGTATTCACATTCAACCCACTATTAAAAGGTATTGATGTGAAGATATGACGCAGATATGAAGTCGCGAAGTAGGAAATTTCTTGACTTGATGTTACCCAGAGATAGTGAATTTCAAAACGCCACGAGTTAAAGAAACGCCACCTCTTTTACGGGCTTGTAATCTGAAAGGCATTACCGAGGATTTTCCCTAAAAATGAGACCTAAACGAAACAGTTTTTTAATGGGTTATCTTTATTTTTTCATCATCAAGGAAAGGAAGTCTTTTACAACCGTAAACCAGACGTTTTAATGAAGGCATTCCAATGTGTTTTTGAGATGGCACTTAATTAAAATTAAAACCTCTCCAGCCGGCGGAAATATTTGGGATTTAACAAAGCGAGAACTTTATGTATTAATTTTTGCGACGCGAAGGCTTTGAAATTCATAGCATTCGAAGGCATTCAGGCGTTGTCTTAGAAGTAATCCCTTCAAGAAATAAATGTCTTGCATAGGAAGCACCTAAAGCCTCTGAAAGGTGAAGGAAGATGCGATTATTAGTATTACGCCCCCACTCAGTCCTAATTCTGTACACTCTTTTTTCAAGAAGCTATTTCATTTAATATTTTCATTACCGAAGGGAAGTTTCAGATGTGCAAAGGGTCACATCACGTGCCATTTCGTTTTTTAAGCAAACATTAGGCATCCGATAGTTTATAAACCACAAATGCTTCACAATTTGAATAGTAATAGGAAAAAGTCAACCAAAAATGGCTGATGTACACAATATTTTGAAAGAAATGCATTTTTAATCAATGGTAAATCCTAGATTAAAACTGGGATGAGAATGAAAATGAAATAATTACTAGCCTGAAAAATTCAGAATGAATGTCGGGCCGTTTAAGACATCATAATCTCATTCAGCGTAATCTTCACGAAATTAAATAATCATTACTGGCTAATGATGTGAGATAGTGAAAATCAATTAAGAGTCAAAGTGCTTGAGTTGACGATTACAACGAAATTGGAAGCTTAAATCATCCACATATCTGCAACGTTTTCATTAATCATTGATACGTGTCATTTGTTCAAAACCCAGATTCGAATGATAAATTAAAATTGCAATTTCTGAAGAGCGATTTGACCCGCACTTAATAAATAGGTTCTCAAAGTTTAATTTCCGTACCAGATTAGGTTTTATATCGATAAAACGGTCATATTCGATGGCCTATCTGCCTATTTCGTTCACATCTAAGGAATATAATGGAGACTTGACCTTTGAAATTACAATTCTGCAACGTCGTTCTTTCCTCAGCATGATAAATAGTTGACCTCAATTTATTTAAAATACCTCTATTTTATCTTAGGCTAATGGTAAAGTAAAAGAAATATTAAGTACTAAAATTGCTCCGACGAGAGGATATAGTTGGTGTCTGCGGAATAATTCGGGCTACCCTGTGAGTAAATAATTACTGGTTTAATACGAGAATCGAAGGCAGAAGAAGACATCATGTTCCCCTTCACATACAATGCTTGGAAATGAAACAGCAGGATGACATCCAAAGCATGCCTTGAATTTGAATTATGTTTTTAAGGCAACAAAAAAATTAAGTTAATCATATACTACCCATATACTGTTTAATGTCATAAGAAGTCCTAAGAACAATCGAAGAGACTTTTCTCAATCTCGCAGACTACTACTAGTTTTTCAAGGTGGTAGTAATTTCTGGAATATTCTCATCATCAAAGAATTTC
Organism: Ceriagrion tenellum; assembly: GCA_963169105.1. NCBI lineage: Eukaryota > Metazoa > Arthropoda > Insecta > Odonata > Coenagrionidae > Ceriagrion > Ceriagrion tenellum. The sequence continues at coordinate 96,840,741 of OY720636.1, forward strand.
AGAGAGGAATAATTCCATGGCATAGAACAGTGCATAAATTGCTCATTTGAGAGGCTACGTTCATTATCACTGCTGATGCAAGGAATTTTTAGTCCCGTCAAGATGTTGGCCGACATCTCGATTAATTTTAGAAGAAATAAATGTGATAAAAAGGACATAATCATTCAGGTATGAATGAGATTAGTGAAAAATCAATGTAATTTGGTGAACATTTGTAAATGTTAGAGAACAATTGTTTATGCTTCGTGAATAATACACGTTCACAATGAGAGGGACAAAATAACAGGATTTTAGACTGACTTTCTAAGCATTATTTATGCTCTAATTAAATGAAAATGTGCTGAATCCCCAGTGATACATGTAACTAAACGAGAAATACTACCAATTGAGCAAGGCAATTTTTCGTTTCATAACCTTGTGGCACCTCACTTAGTATATCGTGTACATGGTAGCTAACATATGAAAATTATGGAAACTAATAGGTAGCTCGTAGCAACAAAAATATTCATTAACTTGCCGGTATATCTATCTGTTAGTACTGTCCTAACAATATTTCTTACAGAAGAAGAAGAAAAGGCGCCTACTTACGCTTGGGAAACCAGCAAGTCGGTACCTAGTTAAAACTCAACCCGATTATCTTGCTGGGGGGATGGAAAAGGCCGCGGTAAAGGACCGCTGGCACCCGAACGCAAAGTACAACGGCCGGACACGCTTGCACAACCTGGCATTTGATGAGACAAGGGGTATTCAGTCAAACCTATTTAAAAAGTAGGTGAATTTTTTTACCCCTCAGACAAGAAGCCAAAAACAGGGGTTGGTCACCGGAAAAGCGGCACTCCGATCCAGCCACCTTCCCATTTGGGAACGTGACAAAGCACCGAATGTCATTTCCGGAATCAAGGGTTAGCGCCACGACAAGGAGGGGATGGCGGGTGATACAAGCTGTCCTAACAGGCTCCAACCCTGCCGCAGCAGCAATCTTTCCCGAAAAGGCAGTGGACGTACCTTTGAAAAAGCAATGTCTCTTACAGCCGCACCCGTAAAGTGCCCAGCTGTACCTGTAATCGTAACTTCTTACATAGCAGTCAGCACGGCTTCCGTAAGGGCAGGTCCTGCAAAACACTTGCGCTTGCGCTCTTCCTTCATGATATCCTACAATCAGGCGAATCGATTGAGCAAGTCGACGCGACATTCCTTGATTCTAAGAAGGCATTCGATAAGGACGCTCACAACAAACTCATTTATAAATTGCAATTATGCGGAGTTAATAGAAAAATAGTGAATTGGATAAGTGACTTTCTCAGTGATCGAAAAAAATAGAAGTTAATGATAGTTTTAGCCCTGATATGGTCGAAGTCACATCCGGTGTTCCTCAGGGAAGTGTGATCGACCCTCTTTTATCCATTATTTACATAAATGACCTAAGTTCTAGCGTTAGCAGTAAATTATGATTATTTACAGACGATACAGTTATCTACCGTGAAATGAGCGAAGACGCGGACTTTGAAGCTCTGTCATCGGACATTAAGAACGTGCATTCGTGGTGCCAGGAGTGGGGGTTAGAATTTAATATCAGAAAATGCACCACAGTCCACTTCATGCGAAAATCATCACAAAAATGCCATACCTATACTGTGGGTGGAGAAAACATAAAATCTTCAGATACAGTAAAATATCTTGGAATTACCTTAATTTTTGATATATAGTGGGGGTTACACATACAGAACATATGTGGCGCAGCATTAAAGAAACTAGGTTTTGTTAAAGGTATAATAGGAAGGTCTTCAGATGAAAAGGTAAAAGAGAGATGCTACTTCGCCCTGGTTAGGCCACACCTCGAATACGCCGCGAGTATTTGGGATCCTGGTCAAATTGATTAAACCAAAAAATTAATAAAAAACAAAGGAGAGCAGCGCGCTTCGTTAAAAACTGCTACGAGCGTACATATAGCATCTCGCAACTTTTATAGGGATTAAAGTGGGAGCCCCTAGAGACTCAGAGGCTACACGCTTAGTTTGCTTGATAAATTCAGAACTGATATTTTTCAGAGCGACATAGAGAATATCATGACTCCTCACTACATCTCTAGGTCTGACAGATGCGATTAAATAAGACAGATATAATGCCGGACAGATAAGTAAAAAACTCGTTCTTTCCGCAAAAAATAAGCAACCGCAATAAAAATTGAGCTCCACTAAATACATTCCTATAATACATGTCACCATTTCATGTCCAAAAAACGTACACCTTAACACGGCTGGTGACCTAACACCCCCTTCCACACGCCCAAGCGGCGGCTCGCGGGGTATTATATAGATGTAGATGTAAAAGTACCCTACCCAATCCTCCATAATCTTCTGCTTCCGTCCTAAGAGCATGCCCTTGGTCCCGTTCCTCTAGTCTTGTCTCGCCGCCATCGAACAGGGCATTTGTTTACCGTCAAATTCGAGGCAAAAACAGCTCGATGTAGTCTCCTTGATTTGCGGAAGCTTTAGTTTTAAACTTGGCGACGGGAGACCACCCTAGTGGTAATGACTCGGGATGTGGAGAGTGGATTACAATGAGAATGGTGCCAGGTTTGTTTCGGGAGTCTTAAAAGGCGTCTTTTCAAAGAACCACGGAACGAGCCGCGCAGTTACTTCAGCGGAGTCACCCGCTAGTCAATTGTGTGAAATTCACAGTTGAAAAATCTTTCGCCTGGACTGGGAATCGAACCTAGATCCCTCGCTCCTGGATGTAAGAGACATTCCGCAGATGAATTTGTCTGATAACTCCCTGAGTAAAATAATCTCAGGCTTTTCAAGCGTGTCCGGCCGCTGTCACTTTCGGTCGGGTGCCAGCAATTTCTTCGGCGGCCTAATCCCACTTCCTTTTTCCTTGCACCTACACCAAGGGTTAACCGGGTTGAGCTCGTTTATATGTACCGGCCTGATGGCTTCCCATGGTGCAGTAGATACTTTCCTCCTTTTTTCTCTAATATTATTGCATTCCATGAATTCAAGTGACCTCAAAAGTTTGACATTATCACTAACCAAATAAAATACATATTTAAGTTTTAGCAGTTATGGATATTTTGAATAAATTAGAGCGCATGGTTCACTACTCACCATAAAGTAGCGCAAAAATTGAAACGAGAGATCATGTTCAATCAGGAATTAGCATCAACGGTTAAAACTGAAGCAGATTTCATTTTGTCCATCATGATTTAAGGACAGGAAATATCACATGACTTAAATGTTCCACAGATTCTCTGTAAGAGTAGTAATTAGGGAGAATAACTGTAGTGGGTGGGATTCCCCTATTTGGATTTTCGAGAGAGAGAGTTTTCGATCTCTCTCTCCTTGTTATTCACCACTCGGATGTTTTGATGTAGATGTGGAATTCTCCCAAAACCCTCCCGCTGTATGCCTTCCATATAAGTAGACGCCCGGCCGCGATTAGGCTAGAGCTTGGTTGTATCCTGTGGTAACTATTATATTACACATATATTTTTACTATATTATATCGCCTGTCCCTGTCTACTCCCTACTCTCTCGCTTTCTCCAAAGAACACTCAAGTCACATCCCGTCCTGCTCACAGATCCATGTAACTTAAATCCTAAATAAAGCATCCTCTTGAAGCCTTCCCCAAAGTGTTCTTGTCTCTTGTTCATCTCAAGGGCAAGAATCCTAGAACAGCTTGTTTCATGTTGCCTAGCTGAACTCTGACGAGGGAAACTCGATGCGTGGCACAACATAATCGGAGTTGAATTTAGGTTGTCGCAGTTAACGGTAAAAGGAAATAGAGAGAGAAAAATCCCAAGAGGAGGGAATCAACTCTTAGATAAAATGAATGAATCCTTATATCAAAGAGGAAAGTGTATATGAAGTGCTACCAGGCAATATGGGAACAAGCATTAGATAAGAAAGGATAGAGGGCTGTATAAGACCAGTCTAAGGATCATGCAGCTATTGAATGATGAATTCAAGGTTAGTACTATGGGGTAAGAACCCTCAATATGGCAATGTATGTAAAGATACTCTTTGAATAATACGTGCTTGATGACGTAAATCCTGTAGTAAATTTAACCAAATAAGTATGGAACTCCATTAGATGAACTCAAGGAATATCATTTTGAGAGAACATCATTACCACCCTTCAGACATCGATCTCTCAGAGGTGATAAGAAAGAGAGATACATTGCCAAATAAATAGATGGAATTGACATTTGTTCTTTCAACGTACATTAATTGACCATCATAATAACTGAGCTTCACTCAATTAACACCCACAATAAACGTCAGCATTACATCTTCCAAAATCTTGTCCCATACACCTTACACGGCTGATGTCCTAAAACTCCCTGCCACCAACCAATGCGGCGTCTCGCAGGATGGTATGTAGATGAAGATGAAGCTGGTGAAGTCAACTGCTGAAGGGAAAGGTGAAGTAACGCCTTCACATACATTTGAGACTGGTGATGGAAACGCGTTTCAATCAATTTTTAAACTTGGCGGAGATAAAAACAATAAAGGGATAAATATCTAGGTTTGTTGGATGACGTCAAAGCATTGTGTCATTATAGAGTTAAGAGTCATAATTCATCGATCTATTCCTGCGAACCACATATGCTTTCATTATATTAGATATTATATTTATGGATTGACTCAGCTATTTAAACTAACAAACTTTCTCAGGGCCAGAAAATAATAAGTAATTGAATGGTAACATGGCAATCATTGAGTAAACTAAAACATGATGACCCTCAGATAAAATTGATTGACAAATATTGGTGCCCCCATCCGTTTATTAGATGATACTATCCCTTAAATTCCATGTGTCACCATCGTTGACGATTTCGACCAACGCCACGATAAAGAGGGTATAGTACAAATATATGGAATGTGGGCATAGAAACAAAACTTCAAGGCATCAATATTAGCCATAGGTATATATTGATCAAATGGCATTAGTACTCTTCTCTAGATAAACCGTAAATTTGGGACCAAGCGCGAGGCGTACAAAAATATCCGTGTGTATTTCTGTCGGAAGGAATATGGATTGGATATCTTACCGATCATAGATTATAACAGTTGTGACATATAGCCCTTGGTGGATAGAGACGAAGGGTGCATTGGCATGAGGTGTGGAAAAAATATTCTTTGAGTATAATTAGTGCTTTGGACTTTTTCATATGCTAAATCTGGTTGATTGCGCGCTTGAAAGAGAAAACAACTTCAATAGTTGCTTGAGCATTTAAATAAACACGAGTAGAGGGAAATATACGTTTTTGAAAGGTTTTATTCAATCACATTGAGTGTTTTGCAACTATGAATTCAATTATTTAACTTAAGATAAATATTTATTTCCCCTACCTACCATTTAGCAATTCAAAATCTTGGTGAAAGCAAAGAATGATGACCGGATGATTTTGGAAAGTAAAACAAACCTGCATAACCCCTTTTAAATAACTCGCATTCAACGATAAGTATTGACGTATAAAAGTTTGTGTGAATATGGACATGATGCTAATATTATTGATTAAAAATTTTTTTTCATGATTAACAACTCGAACATAACTAGTATTTATGACATATTTCTGAAGCAGTCCGGTAGCGATTTATTATTCTTATCAAATGAATTAAAGTTCAAACTTAAAGAATCCATTTGGTTCATTAACTTTCTGGTTATGTGAGTTGTTTAGAATCCCATTAATTCGTAGGCCAGAGAAACGTTCAAATTTTTGACATGTTAATTAAGGGAATGATTTCTTAAGAATGAAGAGGGTTTAATAAAATTCCTATTATATTAAGACCGGCTTTGACGTAAAAATACATACAATACTGCTTTATTGCCAAATGAGTGAGGACATAAATAGCAAACCAGCCTTAATTAAATGCATCGCCTACATTTAATTAAATATAAACAGCTTTAATTAAATACACGTTTTCTTCATTCATAGATTTTCCGGTGAGATAAGCATATGACACTATTAACATGCTAAAATGACGTCGTCCAGGATACAGAGGATATCAGTTAGATTACATTTATTCACTCGTTTACGCCTACAGTAATACGAGGGAAAATTCAATATTGAGACGACGGATACATGACCTTTAATTCCTGAACGCAATTGGCTTGAAAACAGGCGGTAAGATTATTGCGGGTGAACGATTCCCGTGTAAGGAAAATGAAATTGAAATCTTAATATCTGCTCCGAACTATTGCATTTCAATGCTGGTCCAAGTAACATATAATTTACTCGAACGGTCTAAGCAAGTAACACAATTGTTCTCATGCCGTGGTATTGATATAGTCTGAATCGACTTAAAAATTGATAAATAAATAAAGTACAAGAAAGATAGGGGGATGTTTCAGCAAAATATGTTTCCAGCGCTCTATAAGAAATTTTTCGACTAAAGCATCTTTAAATTCAGTCACGATAATGACCGATAATCATCATATACATGATGAAAATGACCGGATAGTAAGTAATACCTATTGGTAATGACAATGGATGATACCCGTTGGTAGATACAATTTATATTCACCTTAGTAGTTTTATTTCAAGGTTTAAGGAGTTTTCATTTGAGCAATCACTGAATGTTAGTTATCGTTAATTCACGTTTGCATCATACGGGGGTGACTATTAAATCTCAGTTCAACTGCCAAACGTGGACATTTAGCAGAAATTCATCTTCAGCTGTGTTATCCATTTATAGTTATGAATTTTGTGATAAAAGCAATGAAGAAAAAGCATTCAATTAGACCGCAACTAGGTAACTGGATCTGAGTTACAGTTCTCAGCCATGCGAATTGTCTTTTTCATCAGTAGAATCTTGTGGTTTCCCGGCATACAAGCTTCTTCAAAGTTTTCTCATCTTTCCGTCCGGGTGAGAGGGTCCATGATGGCCGACATTTCGACACTATAGTCGAGCATAGTCTTCTGAGCAGAGGTGAATCCCGTGGCTAGGGAAGGGGCCATCCAAGGTGGCTGGTCAATTTCGTACTCATGTGGTCATATCGTTTTGTTGCCATTTCTCTTTTTTTAATTTTTTAAATATGGATTTTCAAGTATCACTGATGCTATACCCCGAGTCACGATTGTCATTAATCCTTCCCAATTATAATTTTGATCGCTTCCTTATTGATAAGATTCCAGTATTCTAGGGAGAGAAATATCAGTTTGATGCAGTAAAGCAAGATGCAAAGCAGAATTTTTAGTTTCACCCTTCGCAAATGTAGCTCATGCTCCTTGATTCTGGCGTCAGTGGTGCGGCCAGTCTTGTAAATGTCTTTGCATTTGCAAGGAATCTGGTTCACTTCAGTGCATTTCAATTACGAGGGCCTGATGAATGAAAGTAATTAGCAGGTTTAAGGCGATGTAATGTTATAATATAGTTTAGCCACTGAAGTAAATATTTGGGTGTTCTTTGAACAACCACGTTGATGATGATACCTACTCATCTAATTAGTGAACCAAAGTTATTAGTACCTATATCAGCTGAGAAATCAGTGAGGGACCACTTCCCACTACTATTGGGGGATTAAAATTCACGATGCAGAATTTCCATGAATTGCAACTCTGTTTACGCCAAAAGGTATTACGGTCAAAAAGAAGGCTGCATCAGCAAGGATTAGGACTTTTGCGACTTTTTTTATTCGCGTGGATGCATCATAACCCCCCAATCTAAATAAATGCACCTACCACGCGTCTTTGTACCTGTAAAATCCGAATTTCAACAATGGCCGCGGGAGATATTCGAATAAAGTTGCCGCTTGAAAATCAGTGATTATTCAAACGATTAGGAGAGGTGTAATCTAGGTAAAAACATGATGTGTGTATGCACTGTAATGGCGTCCATGTGATTACGGAGAGGATCCATATGCATCTAGTACAAGTAGCAGAGGGGAAAAGGGAAAAAAATGAAGGACACAAAATAAAAAACTCCAATAAATGGAGCAAGATATCCAAGAGAATCTCTCTGTCGACGGAGGAGAAAATTTTCGGCGCATCAGAAAGTAGAGTATTATTTATCTTCACCAAACGCAATACAAAACGAGGCTAAGAAGACGACGACCGAAGTGATAAAACAATAATAAGGAAAAAGATATTCGTACACACTTAGTATATGTATGTATACATATATAAGTACATACCCTCGTCCGTTACTCTTTCTCATTCTCTCATCCAACTTAAAGAGACTCAAAATCGTAAGCTTTAATCTCCGAAAAGATTCTTCTACAATCCCCCCTCAACTACCCTCGCTTTAGTAATTTATGCCTTTCTCCTCATCCCTCCATCTAACCCTCCCCTCCCGTTCCCTATCTCGTACGAATATCCCCCTCACTTTGGACTCCCCCCCTCTTTCGCATCCCTCGGGGGTGGAGATCACCACCAACCCCTCCTACTTCTCTTGACTCCTTCCACACCCCTCTTTTCCCTTTAAATTTCACCTCTCTCCACTTTTTAGGCTCTAATCCCTCCCTCTGAACCCCTCTTTCACTCCTCCCCATTTCCCTTTCCCGCTTACCTCCTCCTCCTTCACCCCCTTCTCATCCCCTCCACTTCTTCCCTCCCTTTCCATCTCCTACCATCGCTCCCGTCCAGCGGCATCCACTTGAAATGCCTTCCTCCACAAAAATCGCTCTCTTTCTCCCCCCCCCCCCCGGCATCCCGCCGCCAACACTTTAAAGAGCAAAAGGGAACCAGCCCATCTTCTCTCGCGGGGTGAGAAGAAAATTCAGCGGAGGAGAGGTAAAAATAGCAGCATACGTATACACTCATCCCTACTCACGTGCATAATAATGTACAAAATATATGTGTGTGTGTGCAGATATGTCTATAATATTGTTACCGGTGTTTCACAGATCAAAGGTAAGGTAGGATTTTATGGACGATCTCTATGTTCCTTTGCTTTAGTCAAACAGTAAAAATAACAGCAAACCCCAAAAACTAATGCCTACACACGTACATGTACATAAATAAGTACGAAAACATATGTGTGTTTAGGTATGTCTATTATATTGTCATCAGAACTTCACAAGTCAAAGGTTAGATAGGATTTTATGGACGATTTATTTGTTACTTTGCTTAGGTCAAATGTAGTAAAAATAACAGCCAACTCATACTCTCATGCCTATATACACAATGTAGTACAAAAATACATGTAGTGGAGTTACGTCTATGATATTGACATCAGTGATTCACAGATAAAAGGTAAAATAAGATTTAATGGGCGATTTCTATGTTCCTCTGCCCTGGTCAGGCAACTCTTTCTTGTGCTGTTTTTATATCAGCTCGGCATCCTCTCTATCACTCCTCTATTCCCTTAATTTCGGTTTAAAGTAATATTCTATGGCAAAGGAAATTGAAAAAAATACTGGGATACAGATATTTTTGAGGAAGTAAATATAAGAGAACATGCGTAAATATTCTAGCGTCTAATATCCATCTTGTGTTCCAATTATCAAAAGTGGAGTAGGATTTGATGGCCCGTTTCTTCATTACTGTCCCATGCCTTATCTGCTTCATTTCACTTTCTTTCTCAGCGATCTTCCTCAAAATGTCTCAATTTCACATTCCTTAAACCACTAAATTGAGAAGGCATTATATAAAAATAAGTAGGTTAAGTGGAGCTTATTCTAAAGTGACAAATGTTCCTCCTTGCTTGGCCAATTAACTTTATTAGATTTACAATTACATTTATTTTTATTTGCATGTTTTTTAAACATTTATTCTCCACACTTGTGTAAAAGATATGATATAGGGTACCAAAAATTCATCAAATGGTACCACTGGCTTTAGTGCAATTCTTCAACTTAAGTATGTAGATATAACTGATTTATATACATATTCTACGCAGAACGCAAATTCGTTCACAGGTAAAACTCGATAGTCTCACTAAAGCGGCGCGCGTTTTATTGCTGGAAGTTCTCTGGAAACGCTCGGGCACAAAAAAGCATCACCGTCAGAAATGAATGAGTTGGAATCAGATATTGCTCCGCCTTTGAGTGGAGACTTCCATGCGGTCGCTTCAAGATGCCCTTTTTTTACTATAATCAGTAAGATCGCAAATTCTAAGAAATGGTGGGTTTCAGTCACAATATTTCTTTACCTTGACCCCTATCAAACCCTTCTGATGATTCCTATCTTTATACGCATATTAATCAGCAAGTGACAGTAAAGATTAGAATACAATAGATGTGAGCGGATATCTGAAAAACAATTTTGCATCATGTTATTTTTTCGAATATTTAAGGCAATGATGCAGACTTAAACGATTTCTACCACAAATTTATCATAATTGCGTAATGCAAAAGTTTCAACAAATAGAATGTAATGAACTCACTTATATGATTTCAAATTAGAGTAGTTCGTCAAAATAATTTGTTGAACAAATAATCCTGTTAATAATTTCCAGCCATGCCATGCCTATTTATCATGGTTCGTGAATAAAATTTTTATATCTTGGATACTAAAGTAATACCATGGAACATTTCAGGAAGAAGAAAATACTTAATAATTTTTTTTGTATCACATAAATTTAGAAAAAAAGAAATGGGAACTAACTAAATATAAGTCACATATATAGTCCTTAAGGTATTTCCACTATGGGTTTTACAAAAGATTTCTCTCTTAACAGCTTAACCACCTCATGAAATGACATGAAATAATGTGCAAATTATCCATTTTGCAGTAGTTACAACGGGCATATGTAGCTTATTTTTCCTGCTTCTACATATGTATACATGCATTTATAAACATAGTTAAATTAACTGATCGGTGCACGACGAGAACTAATTAAAATATCATTTTCAAATCAAAGAGAGTCCGACGTTTCATTAGCAGAGTTCTAACACCTACATTTAAGTTAGCTCACCAGTGAGTCTTGCTTCCGTTATGTAATCAAACAAATTATGCAACCACAGTAACCAGCTGGATGTACGCAAGAACAAAATGGAAGCAAGAATAAGTGATTTGATTCAATTTTGCTCTCCGATTAGGAGAAATATTCGATTCAACCCTTTGCAGTCTTGTAAAAAATTTTATTTTATAATATTTTAATACCCAATTTAACATTTCATAGATCTTACAAGGGCGTTCCATTTGAGCTTCATGTCTGCTGATTCTTTAGCTTTCCGTCATTATAACTCTAAGATGATTGATCGATGGATCATAAATGGATAATTATGACACCGTCATCAAATAAAACCCTAAACGTGACTAATGAGACCCACGTGGCTTGACGATAGAGAGACTGCGATCAATCAAATGTCTGAATAAAACTTGCATAGGTAGACAATTATTCAGCTGTAAAGCAGCCACTTACGGGAAAATAATTTCGCGATTAATACGAGCTGAGGTTGAATAATATAAATAATAGAGATGATGAGTACCCATGCCTGAATGCCTCGGATTTCAATCCAAATCCAAGATTGACATCAATTGCTGAAAGCACCTAATCCTGGTTTTCAAGGAATTTTATAAAATCAATAATATTCGGTATAAGCGAAAAAGAGTTTCATGAGCCGAATAATATCAAGACAGCGTAAATGGAGATTCTCAGGACGGAAGAAGCAAATGCCTAGAAACTTCTTACAGAAGCATTGCTTTTAATTTCACTTTGACCAAAATTGAGGCTTCGAAAACACACTATTTCGATCGCAAATATCTCCGAATCGAAACCTCTGATACCTTCTTGATTTCATGACCAATAAGGATGTAAAAGTCGTCGGAAAAATATTCCTGTTTATTTACCCATAATTTGGCCGCTCACGTCAGCATTAATTTTATAATTTTACTCACAATCAGTCATTCATTGGTTGCTCAATCCTAAGATTGGTTGACTGCGGTCCTCCATCCTTCCCTATTCAATGCTAGTTTCCTTACCTCCTGGTGTCTCTACCTATGTACTTTCTTCTTTATTTGGCCCATGGACTTATTCCTGGGTCTTCCACTGGGGACTTTCCCCTCTAGTTTACCTTCAATTATGCTCTTCATGCCTTCTTAGCTCGGTCTATTCTCCAGTTGATGTCCGTTGTGCTTCTCCCGTCCCACACCATGTTATCTCCGAGATAGGTGAAGGAATCTACTTGCTGTAATATCTCTCATTTTTTTAAAGTTTACAGCAAGCAAGCTAAAGTATTTTTCGCAAGGGAGGCAATACTATGTGTTTTCATGTTTGCAACTGTGCTGACTATAACCTTATTGATAATTATAATCGCGATGGCTGCTGCACAGAATCAAGAGCGTGACTAAATAATTGTCACCACTGCCTCTTAGAGATAGTATCCCGCGATTTGTCGACAATGATAGAACTGCATTATGTATATGCTTACACAATAAAAATATAGACTCCAGAATATGCCATCCGGACTTCTACAAACCTCGTTCAGAACTCAAACAACCTTCATAAACTTACTCATGTGCTCAAAACTTCAAAATAGCGGTTTTAAAATGAAAATGATGGAACGATTCAGTAGTTTGACCAGAAGGTAATGAACAGAAGATATGCTCTTCTTAATTTTCATTACCTTTGAATGATTTTCCCTCAATAAATGAGACAATTATGAAGACAACCGCAAGCCCAATGTGTTGAAAATGTTGGTAATGAAGAAGCTTCCACTTCATTCGGTGTTCTTTCACTCTATTGAACTCCCTCGTATTGTTTTATCCATACTTGAGATTCCAAAAGCAAGCGCGTACACTGTTCAACCCAATCAGAGATAATAAATGTTTTCTCAAGCTTCTACGCCCTAGTAGTTCCCTAGAATATGAGACAGAAAACACGAAATATCATGATTAACTCCACCATTTTGGATGGGTTAAATAAATCGTAAATCATACTCTCTTAAATATTCATTCTATTTGGTCACAAAATGCGCCTATACCATACGTATGCACTAAAGTAGACCTAAAAACTCGTTTAATCATTTATTCGTAACCGAGGATAGTAGCCTTTATAGATGGAGAACGTTCATTAAAGCTGATATGAGGCACGGAATCACTTTGCAAAGGCACTACAGTGCTGACTGGCATCATAAAAGAGAAGGATGGAATGTTAAGGAACAGAACAATAAAAACTATGAAAGCTTGAAGATCGCGGTATATGTAAAATAAAGAAAAAATACAATGATGACATAAGCAACTACAGATTACAGTGCTAATGCACTTTCTTCCATAAAAGACTTTTTCATGCGTGAATAGTTTTTCTAATTCATGATGGATTTTGTATTTAGTATAAGTGCCGGAGATGAAATAAAAATGTGGCTTTTTTATAAAAATTTTCCATAAATAATATCCCAACGAAAAAGATCGAATTTTTACAGCTTTTAAATAAGGAAGGAAGTCTTTTTTGACCTAAAGACATAAGCTCAGCAGCAGAAACCGAAATTTCCACGAAATAAAAGTTCATTGATCTCGCTAATGAGAAAAATAGACTTGTATGCATCTGATCATACCCCTCGATCATCCATTAATCAGGAAGCCACCGCTTCATTCGGCGCTCTTCCATTGCCGCCCCACCCTCTTGGCAATTCCACGCGCCCTTTTATCCATCCTTGAAATTTTAAAAGCAAGCACGTTCACTTTTCAACCCAAAAACGTGGCCTTCAAAACATGGCAGCTCCCTTCGTCCCGCCCCCTCCACCACTTTCCCCGATTCCTCTTTCGCAGTACGGGCGCCCAACGCCGGAGCCGCCTGCCCTCTTACTCTTCGGCACTCGGTTATCCGTGGAACTTTCCCTGCCTCTCTACGATTTTTGCATTCGTTACCTATCCTTCCTTTCCCGAACTTGGTCTTTATTTTTTTCCGGCTATACGCCTCACTTTCCAGGGTGAGAAAAAAACGTAGCCTCGCCCTATCTCCACCATCTGCGCTCCACCTAACGTCCCTCCTCTTCAACCAAGCCCTCCCCCCTTTCCAAGCCACTCTTGAGCTCCCACTACGTCATAAACCCTCAAAATCCTTTTTTGCAAGACACCACCCACCCTTATTCCTCTTTCTCTGTCCCCCATGCCCCCTCCCCTATCCCTCCATCTCACTCTTAGAATTGTTCCTCCGCATTTCGAATCTCCATTTCCTCCACGGCCGTTCTATCGCCTCCCCCAATCTCTGTCGCTCTCAAACTCTTTTCCTCCCCCCTGTCCCTCGCTCTCTACTAAACCATCTCTTCCTTTCTCCCTTTACCCCTTCCTTCTCCGCCAGTGCTTCATCATCTTCTACTCAACGTATCTCCCTTCTTCAGGGCCACACTTCCCACTTACTATACTATCCTCTCCTCGTTCACCCCTCTCGCTTCAGATTCTATTCTGCACTCTTCCACTTCCCTTTATTTCGAAAAAAAAGTAACGGTTCCTTTCAGACCGAAGATGAGCCTTCATTTTTTTTCTCCTCATTTCCTTTCATGCTTCTTCTTTTTCTTAAAAGACTCCTCCTTTATCTTTCTCTCTCTTCTTTATCTCTTTCTTTCCTCATTTCTCTTCTCTCTTCCTCCTTCCTCAGTTCTGCTCGCCCACCATCATCACCGCTTCTCTTACTTCAGAAGTCCATCCGTTAGAGGGGACATTTTAAGGAAAATAAAAAAAGCGAAACATTATATTTTCCTCAGTGGGTCAAGAGCGACGTTGAATGCACAAGAACGTGATAGGTTAAAATCAATGCAGCAGAATGTTGTGAAGTTATTGCTTACATCCTTCCCTCACACACGTGTGCTAGAGGAATAACCGTAGAGAATCTTAGCGTCAATTTGACTGGAGATAGATCTCACCAATTTCGGTGAACGGCATATTTTACAAAGAATGGCGACATAGGCTGGAGACACGTGCCCGTATCAATGCGTGATGTCTCCTAAGGCAAAGCGCATGATAAGTTTACAATTAATGAGATTTATTGCATGAACGGGCCTCGAGTAATCCATCACATATACATATATCTTTCTGGTTGACTAGTGCAACAATTGGCCATTCGATAGCTATTACTCCCCGTTAAGTCATGCAAGTAGCTCCGTTCCAACTCTAGCTCCCTGTCTTTTCTGTATTTAGGTTTAATTAAGTCACAATTTGCTTTAGTTTACCGTAAGGTACACACATATACATAGTTAGACATGGAAATAAGGAAAAAATGGTTAGTATCAAAAGTTGCAGTTTGAAAGAAACTTTTTAATGAAAATTAATACGGAAAATATTTAATCGATATTCATATGGCTTTCTGTTCCAATAGTGTGTTACGCAATTATTTAAAAATATGGTTGGCAATAAATATATTTTATTAGATTGGTTAAACCCGCCACAAATTATTTTGTCAAAGGCACTAAAGCTGTATAATGCACCTACCGACGGATCTGCGTCATTGCTTGTTTTCCGGTGCTGTTGACGGATAAATTGAACGGCGGAAATGTGGGGTACGCTCTTAATTTTACGACATATCAGCCGAATAAGTGATACAACGACTCAGAGTATAGCAGTTGTCACGATGGCTTCTTGGTTTCAGAAAGTTCTCACTTCTGGAAAAGTAACCATTCGTGTATTGGTATCAATTATAGCCGGGGAAAATTAAACAAAGGCAGTATTAGAAAATATATCTATTGTTTTTTCAGTGATACTTATTACTTGAAAAATGTTTACTGCATGCCAATCAAAATATTTCTGCGGCTGAGATCAAGCAATTATAATCTTCACTGTGATGAAATTCGATCTTACTGACGGTTGTGTAACTCAATAAGGATATTTGAATATTAATTATATTAGCTTTCCGTGATATTAACACCGCTACAATTGATCAAGTTTCGTCTTAAGTTTGTTGAAAAAGAGATGGAAATCAGACCTCTGATGTAGCTTAATCCAAAATTAAGATAATATCTGAGTCACAATTTCAGTAGCCCTGCGCCAGCTTGAATTGCCCAATAGCTAGTGGAGAGCCGGGTGAAGTGGGAGGGAAAGCGGCAGATGGTATGTGCGAGTCTCAGATTTCCTCGCCTCACGGTGTTAAGTTACATGGAAACTTAGAAGCTCGAGAGAAATCCATCTGCTGTGGAACTCCGGAAAAAGTATCAAGTATCTTAATTAAAACGCTCGAAATCAGCGGGGTCCCTCTTACATCCAACATATTATTCTGTCTGCCAGCGAGCGAAGGATTTCCTTCCCAGGTCGGGAAAGGTTTTTTGAAGAAATTTCCATGAGAAAAAATGCAAACAATGTTAAATAAATTTCTCATATTTATGTCCTTGTCGATGGCTGGCAAACCTGATCTTAAAATTAAACGATTAAGGAAGATTTTGGATGCATCCTCTTTGCTGATTTAAGGTGTGATTTTTACGAAATTCGCTAATCTCCTCCCAAATTGAAAATATCGGGATTTACTCGCGAGTAAAAAACAGTGGTATATTTCAGCATAACATTACTAAGCATTGATGTCATTATAGAACACTAAATATGTTGACTCGCAATAAATAGACTCGTTTGGTTGACTCAGAAAAAATTGAGATGACGGGGAAGTCAAAAATAGGCAGTGTTCACTCGTCGCCGAATCTGCATCTGGAAACAAATCCAGTGATGGCACAAAATGGACAGGAAAATAGCAGGCGAAGATACGAAAATATTTCCTGAGGAATTTATGTCTACCGATATAGATGCGTATAGTTTTATCCACGAATTCCATAAATGGATTATAATTCTAAATATGCTTATACTTAAGCATTGAGTGTGAAAAGCTTGTAAATATTGATGAAAAGTTTCTACGAGTTAGCCTCCCGAAAATCTGTTATCGCATGGCAAAGGTTCCGTATAAATTGTAGAGAAATTTTATCGATAGACTGGGATCTGAGGAATCGTTTTTGTTGATCTGAGGAACCGGAGATTGGCAAATTAAGTTTTTCGGCGAATAAATATGTCGGCCGGAAATCTAAAATTTCCAGTTGTTGGGCAGTTTTGGCTTCAAATGGACACAAGTAACAACTTTTCCACTTTCCGCTACTCGCAAAACTTCATGATATACATTCATAGCAAACTGCTGAGTATTATTAATCTTCCGTGCGTGTTAAATGCCCACTGCTGAGGAAAACTTATACATGATGATATCTTTATTTTTGATCAGCTGAAATGGGAGCTAGGAACTGGGTTTGACAAGTTACGCGACGGGAGAAAGGGAGCTACCTGGCCAAGAGTAACACATTCAGTGGTACATACAGTTCAAATTAGTGTATTAAGTTCTTGAAATGTACTCGAAATTTAAACGAAAAAGGCATATTTAGTGGCATATGAGCACATACGTAATCATAGCAAAACTACAAACCGAGCGCTATAAGCATGCTAAATATAATGTCTACAGCAAACCAAGGAAAGCAAGGAAAGAAATAAAAGTCAAACCTTAAGTAAGCATTGAAGCGTTTGAAGTGAACATCCAATGAACATTGCCAATTGCTAATCATGACGGTAATAAAACAAGTATTTATCTCGGTGATTTATGTTTTATGTTACAATTGACATATGCAGTCAATCATAAAATCATTAACCTTTAGGGGCATTCGCAGAAAATATTTATTTATTTTTTAAATTATTTGCCTCTGTCAAATGTATGGTAAAGGCCAATGAGAGCAATGTGCTGAAAGTTTCTTTCCTGATTTTTGCAAGTAATCCGTGCTGTAGTCTAGTAGAAAATTTTTCTCCAATTAAATGGGACGAATGTTTTAGATGACTATAAAAAAAGAATCAAACTGTACAAAAGTGCACACGATAACTCCAAATCACTAAATTCAAGGCTTTTTTTCTAAATGATCAGTGGTGAGAACAAGGAATAAAATTTTCATCTTAGCACGTTGATTGTGGGCTCACAAGGTCTCTATGCGTCTTAACGTCTTCATTGACATATTACCAGAAGAAACGAAACGTAGGCGTATGGAAGGGGATGGTAGGATAACATTGCAGGAAATGCGTGAATGTGGAAAAGGAGTTTAAGAGGACACTCAGGAGAATTGAAACTTTGAATCAAAGTTGAAATCGTAAATGTAACGCTATAGCATTTACAAAGATCATTTGCTTAGAGCATTGCACTAAGTTGTTTAAGGATATAGACTACCTGAGAATTGAAGGAAAAAGGAAAAATATAGTTATTTATACCTTGACTCTGAATACGGATGCTGAGGATGAACTGGACGAATACGATGAGAAATGAAAAGAATGCCGAAGATCATAGGGGGGAAAACCATACGGAGATCTACGAGGAAGAATAGATAGAGTGGAACGGTTCAACACTAAGACACAAAGTATTTGTAAGAAAGATAAAGGACAGGAATGCCGCAGGAGGCAGACTGGAGGAAAAGTTCGTCGAACATCTATAACTGGATGTAGAACAGAAGAAGGAGAAGGAGTTAAATGAGTTTGCAGGAGGATTTGATAGAATTCTGCAGTCAACCACTCTTAATTTTAATGCCAAAAGGTGATGTTATAATAAGAGGGAGAAAATGAGGATTTTAGGAGGGATCTCAAGACGAGTCACGGACTAAAAACAGAACGATATGCCAAAATCCAGGACGTTAGAATAAGTACTGTCCAAAAACATGATAATCATCAGTTAAGATACTCAAATAAATGTTGTTATAAGGGACCTTTCAAGTATTACGTAAGACAATCTATGCTATGTTTAACCTCCCCCTATGTAAGACAATATACGATTTTTCCTACCCCCCTCCCTCTCATTCTTACGTACGATATTTTTATTAAGTCTTCATAAAATGCTCGCTTTATCCTATTTCATCTTTCCATAGAAGCTATCGTAAAACGTTGAGCCCTGGATATCGTATAATTATGCAGTGTTGGAGTGCCACATTCACTAACACTAAGGACGGTATTCATAGACGGGATAAATAATCAATGATTGCTGAATCAACGATTATTCGTCAATCATTGATTATTTGATTTATGTATTCATAGACAGAAAACAATCTCCAATTCATGAATCACTGATTCATGAATCTCTAATTATTTGGAATAATCTGTAATTGGTGAATTACAGATTGGATGTATGTTTATTTTTGAGTGGTATGAGAAATTGAAGAGGCAAAACATTTTGTGGGTATTGTTAAATTTTTATTCAAGTTGAGTTTATAATTTTATTAATTGCATATTGAAAAATAAAATAAAAAATGGATTGGCAATGTTTTTTTGATAAAAATGAATTATCCGTGCCTACATTAGAATTATTTCTTATGATTATTCAACGTTAATGATGGCGTTGCTAGGGAAAATCAACAAACAGTAATCTCGTATTCCGGCAAGTGTTGATGAAGTAGCGGGTGCTGTTTAACGTCAGGAATTGTCCGACCATAAGTGTGATCTCCTCTTTTTTCTATTCTCACAAAGAGACACCCGAGACACCTATTCGTCGCCTGAACATCATAAGAAACAGGCGGTCTGATGGTGTCAACTATTACCACGGCCAAAAGATTAGTTATAGGTTTCACAGTTCTGGACACCGTTGGCTGCGAAACAGAACAAGCAATCCCTACATATGTACGTAAAACACCAAAGAAGACGAAGAGTAGCAGTGGCAATATTTATAACTGATCATAACCGATAAAGAAAATTTGAAATATGTAATTAGTAGCAATTGATGATAGCTTACGAGTAAAACATTCATGGCAATTTCGGCCGATGATAAATTCAGCATGAAGATTTTTTTAAATACTGCGTGATTAAAAACCGCTGTGATATATTTTTTTTAATTTGTAATATGATTTCAACAATTCAATATTGATGCCTAAGCGTAAAATCTCAAAGCAATGAGTCACAGTAGCACAAGAGGAACTGTCAGTCCTCGCGGAAAGTGTCGATATATGAACATTAGTTCTAAGAAGAATATACTCTATCACTACGGGTTTTGAGAATCGGTATCCTATATTAAACTCTTCGTCTGTCAACACTCATGTCTATTGTTACAAAAATTTATATTACGGATTTTAAACAGAGATGGACGTATATCATAAGCGGTCCATCACCAGACCCCAGTGAGGTCATTGACATTAAAGATTCACACAGGAGTACGAATTTCGTGGAAAGTATCACGAGAAAAAAGGCGAGGTAAATTCCTATGATATGACATGTAACTCGGAGGAAAAATGTCTCTCTGGTCGTGAATATAAAGATGGAAAAAAAAACGGCAAGCGAGAGCCTTGAACCATCTGACCTCCACGTACTAACCCGCGGCGCTAACCACTACACCAAACGACACTAAGAAGTAAGAGGGCGATAATAATACCTATAGCTAAAGTCGCTTTGAGGGTGATGAGACAGGTGATTTGAAGCTCCGGAACAACGTAGCGAGAGCTTTTCCCAGCTTTTTTATGCTAAGGGCGGGTATTTCTGATTATAAACTGATTAATTACAATACAACTAGGATACGTTTGACGAAGTCCAAGGCGAACTAGCCTTTGACCTCGTGCTCGACATAGTACATGCGGCATTCAAATCGGCGAGTCAGGGTACGTAGTCTCCCCATGTGAGTAATTTGGATTTGTTGGATCCCTAATGTGTATTTTTCGCAGCCTTTAGTGATACGCTGGTACATCGTCATCGGCAATCACATACGCTAATATATCCGAACGAATTTCCATTGCACGGAAATCCTAATCAGTTCAAGGTAGTCAATAATCCTAATCAATTCAAGACGTTCATCTAGATTATATAGACTATTCTATGCCTTTATTGCCGTATAAAATTGTACAGTTGGAACGTAAAGACATGTCGAGAATATGTCGTAAACAATCACAGAACTACCGAAGTGCAACATAGAAAAACTCTAATTAATTATGGTCCAGAGCTTAATTCACGAATCAATGATTATTTGGCCAAATAATTACAGTTTGCTTGACTATGAATACTAGAACTATAAACAATGATTATTTGACGACTATGAATACATAATAATCAGAGATTGATGAATCTCTGATTCAAGAATCATCGATTGACGAATCACTGATTCTTTGACGACTATGAATAAGAAACAGTAATTAATTAGAGATATAATCACAGATTGAAACGAATCTGTGATTATTGAGGACTATGAATACCGGCCTAAGAGCAGAACAGTACCATAACTGATGAAGTTGTAAACAACCACTGGGTATCCGGGAAAAAACACAAGATATTTGGAAACGATACAATGTATCAAGACGAACAACAATCTTACTTAAATTGGTTCCAGACCCCCTGCCCCCCCCCCATTCATAAGGCAACGTAAGATGATCCCAACCCCCCCTTGCCCCCAAAAACGCCTTACGTAATACTTAAATGTCCCCTTATGCCTTTTCCCTCGCCCATCCTCCACCCTCTTTCTTCACTCTGCGTCACCGCCAGGAAGACTAGAGCTACGGTTGCTGAAACATAGGCCGAGGGTCCGTATTTGAATATCTGCGGAAATTATATTTTACAAATTCCTGGTCTCTGCAGGGGTGCAATTGGGAGAGAAATACAAAAATCCGTCCCACGGATGGGAATTGCAGATCAACAAATGTGACGGATGTTACGTTTTTTCTTTAGTAAACGTATTTATTCGTTAAATTTACAGCAATCTGATCATTCAAGAACCAGAAATTGGGAAGAATAAATAGATTCTTTATGCACAGTGAACTATTTAGTTTATTAAAAAAAATAAATATGCTATGATTAATGTTCCTGCGTAATAATATGTTTAGAACGCAGAAGACATTTACGCAAGTATCGTCTGCAAGACCGTTAGGGTAGTTTTGCTCTGAAGAAAAGTATTTCACAAATAAATGCTGAGACGGATTGGTTGCTGCATTTACATAGGCAAAATCGGGCTTCAGAAAACGATTTTCCAAAACTGTAGAAAGTTCTGAATGCGGACTTTCAGAGCACTTTACGTGTGCAAAATACTCCAAAAGTCGCTCGCTGCAAGAAACTCGCGCAATTCAAAAATCCGTCCCACGGATGGGAATTGCAGATCAACAAATGTGACGGATGTTACGTTTTTTCTTTAGTAAACGTATTTATTCCTTAAATTTAAAGCAATCTGATCATTCAAGAACCAGAAATTCGGAAGAATAAATAGATTCTTTATGCACAGTGAGCTATTGAGTTTATTTAAAAAAATAAATATGCTATGATTAATGTTCCTGCGTAATAATATGTTTAGGAAGCAGAAGACATTTACGCAAGTATCGTCTGCAAGACCGTTAGGGTAGTTTTGCTCTGAAGAAAAGTATTTCACAAATAAGTGCTGAGACGGATTGGTTGCTGCATTTACATAGGCAACAACGGGCTTTAGAAAACGACTTTCCAAAACTGTAGAAAGTTCTGAATGCGGAATTTCAGAGCACTTTACGTGTGCAAAATACTCCAAAAGTCGCTCGCTGCAAGAAACTCGCGCAATTTTGAACCTGATGATGTTGAATAGAATGCCGGCGAAACGACCGTCCGCAAAAATGCTACAACGCGGAAAGAACCCGAAAACTCTGATTTGCAAGAAAACCGCGGAAGCCTTCCTAACAACTCCCGCAATAAGTGTGAATGAGCTATTGTACATAAATACCTTATTTTACACGATTCTGAATTCCAACTTGTAGTTGGCTCAAAATGGGGTGAATATACATCCCCGTAGAATATATGCTAACTGTTACAAATATTTCTTTTACTTAGAATGCATAATTACATTGAAAATGTGAATGCTAGAATTTTTGATTTCGCAGAAATTCTATGAAACTGATTATTTCTCCTATGGTGGATATTACAAAATTTCATAACTGCAATGAAAATAAAACATTATCAATGCAAGGAATTTCCAAAACAATATATATAAGGATCAGTCCTTAAATTAACAAGGGAGTATTATATTGGTATTTCTATAAAAGTGATTGCAAAATATTTCAGACACAGTACTCTAACTCTCTCCATTAAACATATAATTCTGCCATAATAAACAAATTTTCATCACTAATGGCCGGGTGCAAGTATATCAAGTAATGGAAGAAATACTCATTAGATCCATAGCGTATGGCAACTAATTGCACAATAAGTGACGCAGGAGTGGTCGATTTCGTAACTTATCACAAAATAGGTATTATTGTGATGATGATGTTCATTCCCTTACCACCGACAAATTATCGATTATAATTTATCCACGATCCGTTTTCTAGGCTATTAAGGAAATTAAAAGTGGTCAGCTCAAATAAATAAATTCGTTCAACGATTCTCACTACGTTTTTAATCATGAATTCACTCTTTCAGACTTTTTATTGTATTTGACGATTTGGTTATCTATTGCGCTCATTAGGTAATCCCGTCTATCATCAGGCCCAATGAACATTGAGGCCATTACACTACTGAAATGTTTCAGAAACGAGTCATGAAAAATGCTTCGACTAATAGATGACAAAACTCTAATAAATATGTATACATGAAAACTAACTGCAACCAGCATAATTGGCCTCAGTCATTGGTTGCCACATAAAACACTAACCAACCACTTTTCTTCGCTACTTTCCTCTTTATTTCATGCTTCCTCTTCTCCTCGGCTCTCTTATCATTCTCTTCTTTATCTCTGCCCGTCATTATCTCGCCCTTTTCTTTTCGTACTTCTTCCGCTCTTTTCTTCTGGCGTCATTACTACATCCCCACCTTCTAACCCCTACATCTTTTTTTTGCCCTTGGCTCTTATCTCCACCAGCCTTTACCAGAGAGAGGGAGAGAAGGAGAAGAAGGATGGAGTGATAACCAAGGGGAGAGTAAGGAATTCTTTTTGTTTCCCCGAGTTACCGACCATTCATCTCCCGCAGCTCGGTGCAACTCAGTCCCCCTCCTCCAAAGCCAACTTAAGTGATTCCGCAGCTCCTCTGCACTGGCCAACTCAAGCGGCTTTTTTTCTTGCGGCTGAATAAAACCGTTCTAGAATTCGGTTTCCAGAACTGGCTGTTATGGCTAATGACATATCAACAAACGGAGTAATTGCTGAATAGATAAACGGTAATCCCATTGGGTAAATAACATTTATCCATCTTCAAGACATAAGCATAGTATTTATCATGATAAAGAAACTTTTGCAAAAACACAATATTTGAAATACACTCCAAAACGAATTGAGTTTCGATGTGTAAGCATCATTATTAGGTGATTAGATAAGGCTCAACACTCGCTCATGTACGCGCATGTATGTGGAAGAAGGGGGAAAGACAAATTTTGGGAGAAGGGGAATGCTCATACGATGGCAGATAAATTGGAGGAATTTGAGGGTAGCAGACATCCGTCATAAAGAAAATAACTAAGCAATGACGCCTTTAAACCCGTGACCAACGGGATTTAAAAGTAAATGTGCTACCTTTTGCTGATGACAGACGTGATCTCAGTACTTTGGAACATCTTGAAATCTTAAAACGATGTCGTGCCCCTGATTTTAATCTAATCATCGGTTGTTCCCCAGCCTAGTCTCTTCACTCTGGTGGCCACCTTCACATATAAAATATTTCTCTCCAGGATCCCTTTACTCTCGGCACATTCACTATTATAATTTGTTTTTACTTATACCTGGATGGACGAAGCAATACCGCCCTCAATCCAGTTTACAGAAACACCCATGTTCTGAGAAGAGATATATTCCACTAAGGTGGCACTCGGCCGCGCAACCTTCAGAATTGCAGGGGAGGCGTTTACCCCGTCGCCTCCGGGGTCAACATGTGGCCCTTTGGAGACAGAGAGCCACTGGTAAAATTTTCACATTTCGATTGGCTCCAGACCAAGGTTTCTGATCATCAAACTAGCATCAGGATACGTACTATACTCAGACGTTCTACGCCATAGACAGATGTTTCGGCCTCAACTCATCTCACAATCCCATTCCATCCCACACGGATTCCCAATTTTTCTATAAACCTTACTTTTTTCCTCTTCGTTTCTTTACGTGTGACAACTTACCTTGCCTTCTCCCGCATCCCTCTTGGCTACACCACCACAATTTTGTTAAACAATTGTGATACTGCATCCTGATGAGGGCATTACGTGCCGAAAACTTGGTCAATTGTCAATAAAAGTGAGGAAGCCTTATAAGTGTGTCGCTGCATTGAAGATAGAATTTGTGAAATCCACTCACATACAATATGGAAATTTGTCTCAAAACTATCCCATCTCACATTAAGTTCAAAGTGACCTCAGATAGATGCGTAGACTAAAGAAATGCCTCAATGGTTGGCTAGCTATTTGGGTGGTAGTGGAAACCGGGCAAAGCTATACACTGCTGGCAAGTCCACGGCAAGATACGGCAAGCTAACGTAATACAACAAAGTGCTAATACATTTCATTTTTCCCTTAAAGCAAGAATAAAAAAAGAGGTATCCGTCCAGGTGTGGTAAAATATCAATTTTTAAGCCCAGGGAGTAAAAGAAAAGTAGAATAATTTCATTGGATTTTAATGTCTGGGATCAAATTTCCTATCAACCCGAGGAAATATCAATACTTGAATTAATATTCATGAAGAGACTAGCAGGCAACTAGCCTGCTCCCTCCGTGACCAGGGGTGAGTACCCGCAGGGGGTAAATGTCCTAGTCTAAAAAAAGCTCCTTGGTGAAATTTTTTTTTCATTCACTGTTCTCCTTTTTTGTTTTTAAAGGCATTTGAATAGGAGAACACTGGGTTTCTTTTGTTTCAACCTTTACACTCTTTCTCTCTTCATTTTGGCCTTTCTCCCTTGTCATCTTGTTTCCCAGCATCTGGTTGTTGCAACCACAACCCAAAAATATAATTTTCACCTTTGCACGGATGGTAACCTAACACCCCCTGCCACACGCCCAAGCAGCCACTCTTTTTGATCTTATTTTAACTAACTAAATACACTCCTTTTAATTCGTTCATTCGCGAATATCTTACACCTTTGCACGGCTGGTGACCTAACACCCCCTGCCACACGCCCAAGCTATAAAAATCCAAAACTACTACGAAATCATGAAGACAGATATTTCACATTCAACGCACGAAATCTCACTCTTCTAACTCAAAAATTGACGGAGAAAGAAACAAAACGGATGCAGGATGACTGACACGCTACAAAATTAATATACATATATAGATTGGACAAATGAAAAAATAACCTAGTCTTAAGAGAACGTTTACTAATAAAAATTTTAAATTCATTGCAATTAACTCTGATTCTATCAACCATTATCGGTAAAACCGTCATATTCATTTCACAGTGTTTCTGCCACAATAGTTTTGCGGAAATAATATTTTGCTCTTGGGAAAATTTGTTGGTGACCTAAACTTAAATATACCAATACGCAGTCGGAAAAAAAGGAATTTTTCAAAAATAGTAATAGGTAAACAATCATTGGATATGCATTAACTAGTCAAATATGTAAGTACAATGAAGTTGTAAATATCGCCTTTCAGATTGTTGAAAGCTTTTTTAATCATTTTGACACCGTTAGCTTGACTCTGTCTTCAGACGATGTTTTTTTTTCATACAGCTAAACGTTTATATTTCCTTTTTTTAGGGCACATCAACTAATACTTAATATTTATGAAGCAAAAAGAGTTATCAATGAGAAGTAACTTAATAGCATGACGAACAAAATGCACCGTACAATTTATAAACGCTATCTGCATTCTTTAAAAGAACCAAGAAATTACTTGAATACCTCGCAATCCACAAAAAATACCTCGGCGCACAAAATTTCTAGGCGCTAATGACTAAATTAATAACTCAGGATTTTTTTTTTGATAATCCTGGAGAATTATGGCTCTTAAATGACCCACTTTTGGCTGAATTTTCACGGACTTTCATACATGCTTCATTTTTTTCTCTTTCATTTCTTCAAAATATCCATTTCCTTCCAAAGCCACTAACCACAGAGTACGTTAAACTGTCTCCTTAAAAAAAGTCCCCATCGGGGAGAATGTGACGTTTTTCTATCATTTATCACTCCATTGTTCTTAACACTCATTGTCCTCCACCGCATCTCAGTTACTCCTCTGCTCTACCCAGTGACTTTATTTCAATTTAAGCTGTCCGTGGCGGTCTGTCCCCTACACTTTCAGAACTAATGAGACACCTCTCGATATAAACTTTGAAAAAAGTAAATTTTCTCTATTTATTAAAAAGTTGAAGTATAAAATGGAAAAAAATAATTCTTCTTACTTTTATGAACATTATAATCTTTGATATTGCAATAATATAGTGCAATATATATTTGGCGCATCCACCGGACCAATGGAATGACGGCCGCAAAGGAATCTGACCGATGGAGGGAGGAAAACATTTATATTGCTTCATTCATTCCGTTCCATATAAATATGCCCTCTTGGAGGGGTGACTGTTTATGGGAGGTGGCCGTCGAGGCAGGTTTCAGTATTAGTAATTAATGTGTCTTATGAAAATAGTGTGTGATTTCTTTCGATGTGGGTTCAGATAAAAGTGGTACAGAGTATTTTAATGACCAGTAGCAATGCATTGGTCACCGTCAAATTTACAGAGATTAACTTTTTTTGGGATGCAAATGCACAAAAAAATAATAAATTATATCTCATTTCATCACTTCCTTAAGAAATGTAATAGAAAAGCATTTGCGTGCACCAGTCCCTGCCTATTTAAACTCACACCTTATACAACGGAAATATAACGGTATTTCATATAGTGTATCTGCATTTCACCAATCAATTAATATTGGTAGAGTAAAAATCGTTATGGTTTAGAAAGGTATGGAAGATATTACTATTAAAAATATTTTTAAAATTAAATCACATGCTAATTATTTGTATATGGCATGCAAAAAAATAATAAGTTTTACAGATTTCATTATATTCGTAGATACCGTGTTCACTGGTAATGAGATACCTGATACAACTTTCTTCAGTTTAACATGTGACCGAATGATTCGTTATACATCGTTCAACTTAATTCTAGAAGAAGGTACTTGACAGTGACATGAAATCCTGTATTCGACCAGTAGAAGAAGAAAAACAACTAATTATAGCTCAGGGAATAAGTGTACAAAGAATCATAAAATGTGCACATATGTAATCGCGCAAGTCAATTGCATTGATTTTATTCCCAATAAATTGCTTATAAAACTAAGAAGTGTCCCAGGCACAGGTGCCCCTGCGATCTCGTCAAATACAGAAATTATAATTGTATATTTTCGGGATTTTTTACTCATCTAACACCAAAGAAATAGTTAAATTTGGAATACGGACAGCAAACACTACAATGAAGTGAAGCCTGCTACAGTCAAGTTTATGGGTCATTTGCTTGTTAATTTCATGGATTTTTTTAACTCTTCTTAGCATAAAAAAGTCTCAAAATATTTTAAACTCCAAAATATCTTTATATGCCGCCCGGGGCGGACCGCTCCTTCCGCTTATCCAGCCACGCCGATGGCTCCACCTTCCTTCCTTTCTTGATCACTTCCCTTCTTCAGCTCTCCTTTTTCACCCGGGGCACCCTCGAGTAATGCCCAGTCAGTCACCGCTGCCTTCTCTCCTCTTTCTTTTCCCTCCCCTTCACTCCGTCCGATTCTCTTCCTCACTCTTTCTCGCTTTGCCACCACCTACCGTTTTTCCTCGCCCCCTTGCATTTTTCTTTTTTTATCCTTAACCTTTCTAAAACTCACAGAATCTCTTCCTCCCCGAAAATCGATGCTTTTGGCGCATTCTCTTCATTTTAAGGCTATTCAACTCCTTTTCCGACCCCGCGGACGCCCCCCCCCCTATTCCCTCCTCCAGAAAAACCGCCGAAAATCTCTTTTCCTCTCCCCCTTGCATACTCTACTCTCACAGTCTACCTTCCCGCTCCCTCCCTCACCTCCCACACCCCTACTGTGACTTCTCTCTCTCTACCATTTCCCCTTTCTTCTTCTTTTAGTCTTCCCCTCCCCTTACCATTTTCCATTTCTTCCCTCACACCACTATTTTAATATTCTCCCGCGAACTCCCGGACTTTTCCTCCTCGAACCCCTTTCCCGCCCTCTCGCCACCCCACCTCGTTCTCCGGTCCCCTCCCCTCTCTTCCCTCCCTCTCATTCTTCCCCTTCTCATCCCCAGCCCTCTCCTTCAACAATTTCCCTTCATTTTCTCCGCTTGCTCTTTCGCCCTCCACTGCCTTTTTCTTTCATCCTCACTCCTCAAACTCCTCCTTCTTCCTCTTTTCCGATTCCCTCCGCAAACACTTTTGCTTCCTGGCGTTTCCTTTCCCGGAAAATTCCCTTACAACGCCATTCCTATCCACCGCATTCCTCAGTATCTCAAACCTTCCTCCGTTATTCTCTTTCTCCCTCCAACTGCTTAATCTTGCTTCTATTGTTCCTCCTTGTGCTAAGCTATTGAACTAGGATATCCTGATTAGGAAAACTTAAGTATTTCGTTAAATATTACGTTAAGGTCATTTTTATCTAATGGAAAAATATAGTTTAAATATTTTACGAAAGTTTGATGTAGACAATTTTTTTGCCTGAAGTTCAACATATTCTAATAAAGCCAAACTATTTCTGTAGAAACAATCGCAGGCATAACGATAAGGAAGTATACAGCAGAATCGATAGATTTAAAATGACATTTTCTCCAAGTACCATAAGGGATTATAATAGTTGCTATAGATCAGTTCTAGCATAATTTGACCCTGAGTAGGTTAAATAGGTTTTCCAGCAGTACTGAATACCTTAACATAATTATTAACTACTAACCTCGCATGTAATCTCCGGTATGATATACTCTTGTGTGATTTAGCTCCTTGTAGCGTTGCTTATCCATAACACAATTAATTCTAACCAGTAGTTGTATCTTGAGAAGTGTACTGTATGGTAGCATGTTCATTTCCGTACAACTCTCCCAGTTTTTGGTCCAACTGCACACTGCTGTGTGGACTGCTTTTTGGCTGCGCCTGGCATTCCGAGAGAACGTGCGCATTTCGGATTTCACCTGGAAAGAGGGTTTCATGTCTGGTATGGAATCACCCCGTGCCACCCCCCCTAGTGGTAGCTTGCACGGCATATCTTAGATGTAGATATGAGGTGACTTACAGATCCAACTCTCGGTCTATCTAAATCCGTACATACTTTCCAAAATCCCAATCCCTGGATATAATTACTCTAGCAAGAAGGATTTTCACGACACAGCCTTGAAATTACAATATTAATGCCAGTAAATTTAAGTCCTAACAAGCAAACAAGCACTCCCATTTTCCCTGAATTTACCCAAAAAAATTCCCTTTCTTTGCTCTTTCTGTTATCCGTATCCTTACATATGTAAAACCTCCTCCAACATTCTCTTTTTTTATCGAATGGTTAACCATTTTTTGCATCATATTTTCAAACTCATTTAACGAATATTGATATAAGTTTATATATATATAAGATATAAGCTGCAAGCTGGCCTTAGATGGCCTTGCCTTTTAGATGACGCTAGAAAGTAATGGTAAAGCTTCTGCACCAAGAATTCAACTCATTCTTTCCACGCACATTATGCGATCACAATAAAAAATGAGCTCCACTAAATACACTCCCATAATACACGTCACCATTTCTCTTTCTCTTATCTCTCCCGAAACCTTACCCCTTACATCTTTACACTACTGGTGTCCTAACAGCCCCTGCGACACGCCTGTCCTAACACCCCCTGCCACACACTAGTATGACGATGTAGGTATAAACTCAGAAATGTGGCAAAATATTTGTCTGCGACTTTCACACTGCTACTAGTACCGCTCAATGAACGTGCTCCGTACGGTTGAGACTAAAATCTGGATCCAGCAGGAAGGTGATCTTACAGATGATTCTAACCTATCTGAGTGCCAAAAGATAAATAAAATAAAGATAAATCTACCTGAGAGTCTAAAAAGACCACGTCCAGGCAAGGTCTGAGATCGTCCGATAAGGCCAGTGGCTGTTGATATTAACCTGGCTTTCATTTAAAGTGTGGTGATGAGTACAAGGCATTCAAGTTGTCGTGATGATGTGTTCTTCGGCCAATCCAATGCTCTTTAGCTTTCTCTGAGATTTCAATTCTAATGGCTATCTATGAGACTTTTAACACTTTTTTCATCCCAGCCTAATGCATCAATAAAATATTTGCAATTGAATGGCTGTTTCATCCTCGTCAGGAAGCTAACCCGTTTGAATACTATGAAAGGCAATAAAGAAACTCTTAAGTAAAGTAAGTAAAGATAAAGTATAAAAGTAATAATAAAGTAAAGTACTTACAACTGATTCAAAAGCTGTTGTAGGAGACTAGGTTTACCAAGCCCTATGGACCTATACACAAGGATGAGTACTACTTTATTTACCATATGTTTTCAAGCATTCGCTCATAAAGAATTTATAGTCACAATGGGTATGATGCTACAAAACCTCAAAAAAATTAACCTTGCCGCATGGGTTTTGCCAATTTATTACCTGTAGAGTAAGAACTAATGCCGTTCGAGGATCAAGTCTTTACCAAGTAGATATTCCAATTCCAATGAGCTGGAGGGTAATTACAAACATGTTTCGCATTCGATGTCGTGAACTTCCTTAGTCTCTTCGTAGAATGCAAATCAAAGTTATTCATCATTAGCATACATGAGGATAAATCAATTATTATCAAAGTTTACCTTACTTAAATATTGATCAATTTTCTTCGAGATGAAACAAAAACACATTCAATAGCTGAATATGAAAGTGCCCTCTTTATCTTGTAATGCCAAATCCACATAAAATTGAAATGAAACTATTGTGATTTTCATTGGTTGGAACTAAATATCTACCAAATTTGAAAGTGAATTTCTTGTAGTGATTGAAACTTGGATGTATCAAGCGTGTGATTGGAAGGTCCTTGGATAAAAAAGTGAAAAAAAAGAGGTGCTTTATTCGTTAGGCCACACCTCGATTACGCCGCGAGCATTTGGTACCTGATTTTTAACTGAATTTTATTTGTAAAAAAATTAACAAAAACTATGTGCTTCTTAAAAACTGTTAAGGAAAAATATGTTATGTTATACAGCTGTTTGAGGGACTTGGTTGGAAGCCGATAGATAATTGGAGACTACGTGCTATGTTAAGTTTGCTTCAGAAAATCAAAATAGGTGTATGTCATAGCGACACAGAGTATATCCTTTTTACGACATTCTACATTTCTAGATCCGACAGAAGCGATCAAATAGAGTGCTGTGAAGTCAACAGTTTTGGGCGTGATATTGTGGAACTGCATAATAAAAATTAAGAACATGTTGCACTGTTCACTATTTTTAATACTGGAAACTTTACTACGCGTGCTTCGGCAATTTATTGGCCATTATCTACTGTCAATTTACTTTTGGCTCTTTATTGGTCTTCACCAACACTGTATCTGATGATGGTCAATAAAGTGCCGAAACACGTGGTGTAATTTTTTCAGTACTTATTCAAAATAGTGAACAGTAAAACATCTGCTGCTCTTCATTTAAAAAAAAGGATGCTACATTGCTGAACAGATAAATGCAAACATTTGCTCTTCCCACGCAAAATAAATGACAATAATAACAGCTATCCTCAGCTGAAGACACTACCATCATACTCCCTTCACCATATCACCCCCCAAAACCTTATCTTTTCACCTTTACAGACCTAGTGTCCTAACACCCCCTGACACACGTTCATACGGCGCCTCACAGGGTAGTATCATAACGTAAGTATACATAGAGTGGCCACGCTACGCTAAAGGTAGTACGTTTTCAAGAGCTTTTGGAAGAATTATTCAGCTGGCGCGCGCGTCGATGGAAGAATTATAGGTAGCTGAATTCACCGCTTGGTCGCATTAACTGTAACGATCGCGGTCCATTTGAATCGCCACGAATGATGCCAGTTTGCTCATTTGTAATATCGCTGATTACTAAATTTATATGGAAGTCACTCAAATAATAGTTTTAAAGAGTTTGAATAAATTGTTTAAGCCTGTTGTATTGTTTAATAGAACCAAGGAAAAGATTGCTGTCGCGAGACGCACACGCATATTTTCATAAACGCTACGATGAGAAGACATTTCATGCACACGTAAGAAGAAATCAAATAAACTACGTCCTTACATGAGACATAGCAATTAACATTGAAGCACGCCGCCGGCCGCCGCCCCATTTCCAGCCAGCGCCCGTCGCCGATAGTTTTTCCATCGGCGCACAGCTCTAGCCTTGGGTCATTCGTCTCCTTTCACTCAGCTCAGCGGGTTCATTTGCGTCGTCAAAAGGGAGGAGGTAGAGTTGTCATGTTTCGGTCCAGGGGAGCAGCAGGCGACCAAACTCTTGTGCTACCTAGCGGCCGAAAAGACATTTAAAACTTCATTACCAGTTCTCCCTATCCCATGACCACTCTATATATGTATATATGCTTACTCTATGATAGTATGTAGATGTGGATGCTCCATTCATATAAATGCAAGGGTAAGCATAATTGTAGTATTTATGGGCTTGAGAGAATATTAGGGGTAAACTAATATCCAAAAAAATAAATCACTAACAATAAGTAATAAAGCCCGAGACCCGTAATGATACATATGATGACTACGGTAGGGTGAGAAGTGGTAACGGTGCATCTCAATTTCTGGGCAATAGCCATTAATGGGTTTCTGGTCGGCGGCAAGTATTTTATAAGAGTCATTCAGTGATAATAGTTGGATGGGAGGTTATCTTGACAGCACACCTTTAAAAATTCCCGCAATAATCTCACTCACGACGACTAGGCCAAATATAGAATAATGCCGTAGAAGTCGGATTAGCCCTTGCGCGCATGGTTATTTTCTGATATTTTGCCTTGCTTGAAAATGCTTCTATGTTACGTCTCCAGATAATGTTATTCCTTTGATCGTCTATTATATCTAGCAACTTACATATTTTTAACAATATGTTCGTTCATCTTTTGCAAACATTGAAATTAGCATTTTGAAATGAAAATTCTCATTCTGCATTTACATTTTAACTCTTGTCTAATAGTTTAATTTGAATAAGTTACGTAATGTGTGGTTAATAAAGAATTTACACTTGGCAACTGTTTAATAGCCGTAATACAAGTATGTATTTAGCATTAAATGGCCTATTATTTGATTCAATTTCCATATAAATTCATTCTGATTCATTTTAAAATATATTGTGTACATATACATATTAATATCCGGAAGTATCAGCCTCGATGTGAAATTAGAGAAAAACATTTAAGCCCCTATAAATGCCAAGAAATCATATCTTAGAGATTTTTTTATAGTTAGGGTGAATTACTTGGCATGATTCAGAGAATGTTTGAAGGGATTATTCATTCAAAATACATTGAAGAAATTTAGGCTTTATATGAAATTTATGTGCTCATTATTAGCCCTCATCATTGACAAAATCTGAAGCATAGGTTAAGATTTACATAAGACTTGGAATATCTGCATACTACCACCGTAAATAACTCAAAATCCGTGGGGCAGAAAAAGCTCAGAAATCTGCCATTCACGGGATAGCATTGGAAAAAGCAATTGAGGGTGATGTGTGCTTCGCGGAATTAGTATTTGCTCTTGAGATGGGGAAATCCCTCATGTGTTGGTGATGTTATGAAAGTTAAATCAACTCAAATTGATATTGAGACTCTCATAGACTTCCACTTTTATCATTCACCACACCCACATGAGCATTTGTAACTGGGATGAAATGGTTCAATACGCGTGGACTTGAAACTTCAGACATGCGTTTTTCTTGCAAATTTATCACAGAAATCAGCTCAATTATCACTAGCAGTTCACCAAACGGCAATTACAACAATTTTTTCACAGTTTCTACTAGCAG
This sequence comes from Ceriagrion tenellum, assembly GCA_963169105.1. NCBI lineage: Eukaryota > Metazoa > Arthropoda > Insecta > Odonata > Coenagrionidae > Ceriagrion > Ceriagrion tenellum. The sequence continues at coordinate 96,875,482 of OY720636.1, forward strand.
GCAAAACGAATGTATGAACAATTAGGTCATTTATGGAAATTATGGCTGTTAACTCACAATATTGACACTCTTTTTGACACAAAAGTATAAATTAAGCATTGTGTTATGTAATTAATTATATATTTACATTTTTTCCATATATAAGAATAGTAAGACTATCGATCGAGATTGTTGGTGTAATTGAATAAATTTTTTTAGGAACACTTGTTGATTATCTATCTGTTGTCCACGCATGGCTATGTTAATAAAAGGTGATCTCTACACACATATTACCTTTGAGGATATCTATAGCTTCCATTATTTATGCTTAAAAGAAACCGCATAAAATTTTCTTTTTCTTTATTGGAAGTAATAAACATCTTATCTTATCTCATTACGTAACTTATTTCATTGATAATAGATTTCTAGCCCTCTTACTGTTTGATTACTCCTTCTTTTGCACGAAATCCGTATTTGTACCGCAATTTATATCACTATCTTTTCTCACCCCTGTAGGTACAACTTATATTTTTTTCGTATTTTCTCATTGCGTGTGACAGTTACTAGAACAAATGAAAAACCCAAATGGTTATTCTTTAATGTTTTTGTACTGCTAATGATTCTTAAATATTTTTTAATGCTAATGATCCTTTAAGAATTTATTTATATTCCGTTTTTTGGTTCTATTCCTTCCTCGATTCTTTCTTTTTCTGTTTCATCCTCCACTTGTGCCGAGAGCTATAATCCGTATTGTATACGTATATCCAATTCTGCCTTTGAAGACGCTCCTTTTTCCTTGAAGGCGCCTCAAAATTTTCCTCCTCAACCCATCCCGTTTTCCTCGTAGAAGCTTTCCGGAGAAAATCCTGCGGATTAGTGGCATCGTCCCGCCGAATCTAAAAAAAATCCTCTTACTTCCTCTTCTGTTCAGTCTGCACCATACAGCTTCGTGAGGAGTTGTTTCGGTGGCGGTGTAAATTCTCTCGTTGCATGAATACTGGCGTGGATTACAGAGCCGAGAGGCATCGGGAACGAGGAGAATTCTGGGGTCGGAAATCGTGAAATTGGGTTCCTTAGTGGCAGCCAAAGATGGAAAAAAAGAGCATTTCCTCGAGGTTTTTCCGAACCGTGAATATTTAAATTGGAAATATTAGGTTGCCATTGCAATACGTACGCATAGGATATCGTCGCACCTCTTGAATAGGAAAGAAAGAGCTTTAATTATATTCCAACTATTCACCGCTGTCACTGTGCACGTTAAAATTACAGATCCTAGTCATATACTAATCAGGAGTATTTTGGATAAATACAAGACTAAAAGGAATACTTCATGATGAGAACAAAATTAGAATACAGGCGTCTTCCTTCACAATTTTTACGGCTCCTTAAAAATTGGTACAGCATAAAAGCAGATATTTTGATGAGGGAATAGATTTCGGTTTTGAAAAATGGTAAACCTTTGATTTCAATACCACTACGTGCATAATAATGATTTAAATGGGGATATAGAAGTCCTCTTCCTATAATCTATTGATTTAAATCGTTTATTTAATCGTTTGCTCATTTATCCAATATTGGAACTGCAATATTGGTCGTGCAATCAAGAGACTCTGTGATTGGTTAATTGTTTTTTGTAAGAAAAATCATAACATAAGACATCTAGAGTAAATATACATCATAAGATCATTTAAAGTAAGCTCTAACCAATATATATCAACGATGACTCGATATAATTTTTAAGGTTAACTTTGTACTCATCCCCTATTTGCTTGGTGAGCCATTTATTGATCTATCATCATAAATAATGATTAAGATTAATGTCTCAGTCTACAGAATCGCAAATCAACTGAAGGTGTGTTAATTGCAATGAGAAATATTTGAAATGTTTTGTCCTTAAACATGTTTGTCATATTTTTGAATTACGATTAGATCTGTTGGTAATTTTACTTTGATTTTCATTCTTACATTTATGACTGTTCAGTTTCATGAAGTAAACTTGGGCTTAGTTCATCATCAGAATTGCCATTTTGACGTGTTAATTCTCTTCATGAGATAGCAAAGGGAGGTACTTGGTGTATTTTTATCCGTTAAAATTTCAGCCGTCTTAATTATGAAGTTTCTCTGAAAATACCACAGTTACCATTACTTGTAAAGAATTACTATTCTCTCCTATTAGTATTTTTCACAAGCCACTGAGAGAGCTTTCTTCACATTATTTCAGATTTGCCATTCCTAGACGTTTTACTTGAAATCAAGAACCACCTAATCTCTTTCCAGCACAACACTATGTTGAAACAAAACCTTTTATATCTGCCTCTGTTAAAATAAGGAAGACCAAAACCTAGTTTTTCGTTGATAAGTTGAGAATTTGTTAATAGTTCAAAGAGAGGAATTGAATACGCGAAAAAAGCTACTCTTATTACTCAAAGGATAGCTTCGTTTCTTGCTCTCGCCAGTTGAGAGATTAAATGTATGGCATAGTTGCACAGTTCTTGATATGTAAGTAAGATTGAAGCTCCAGTTGAAGATTATTCCAACTTGGAGAATATTGAAATGATTAGGTGGAGACACAGGCACCAGAATGAATACCTATCACTAAGATTGAACTGGACAATACGTCGAGCAAATGCCACTTCATAAATGTGGAAATTTGAAAAAACAATCGTTGTTTCGCTGGAAGCGATTTTGCAATATGTACGGCCCACATGATTTTGAGATTCGCTCGTGGGCGTGCAGAAATTTTTTACCTCGATTCTTGCTAGAATATGTATCAGGAATTCCACCTACAAAAGTCCAACATGCCGCATATTCTTTTGCTTGTAAAAGTGAAAAAAGTTTTTAAAAATTACAAAAATCTAAGACACTGTATTTGTTTTGTTTTCTTTTAATATAACGGAATAATGTCATCTGAAAACGCTTGAAATGGCTTGGGCCAACATTTAGTTGTATGCTTACAATGAAATATAACTCATCTCATTAGAATTTGTTCTCCGTGCATCATTTAAGTATTTCATGTGATATGCAGAAACGTCATTGCCCATTAAAAAATTAAATAACTTTGTAACTCTCAGCAACCAGGCCATGAATTAGGATGCATATTCTCCTCGGGTCTTTTTCTCAATGGCAAGTTTTGATTAGTGTCACACATTGCCGAGGTTTTCTAAGCAAATTAGGCCTCTTATCCACAAGAAAATGTGTTGCCTCGTTGTATTAACACCAGTAAAGTTGCCATATCTTCCGTATTTTAAAAGATAGAGATGTATTTTTTGCAGGAATAAATAGAAAAATAAATTTACAAAAAGTTTACTTGTGCACATTTTTTGATATCTCTGAAATTTAGAGCGCTGTAGAACATTAATTGTTTTTGAGGAACTACATTTCGACGAATATTCGAGAACCATCTTAAAGATAAGATACCGTTAGCATTTATGACAGTAGAACAAGAAAAATACATATCTTACGCAGCACTCAGTAAAATTTCAAATCTCCTTAATTGATGCTAGTTATTGAAATCGGGTGTTTTTATTGTGATTACAGAATACTTCTGAAAAAATGTTAACGTTAGCGCCGGTAACTAAGGAGTTGCGACCCCATGTTTCTATGATAAAAAATGCTAAAAATCACCTCCCCTACCTCCTCCAAAAGTTTTGATCTTTCCCTCTGAAACACCCTGTATATAAATGAAATATAAACCTTTAACATTAGTATGAATGGGAGTTTACATCGTTTCCTGGACGAGCTATCGGCTATGACCTAACATTAAATACTTAGTCTTAATGATAATTATCTATAGTTAATTTTCACGGACAAAGAGCTTGCAAGTCTGCAAATATTTTAGGAACTTAAGTGAGATTCTACAAAATAATATATTTGGCTTCACCTTAAAGAAAAATATTTCATCTTTCCCGAAGACAACCGTGTTATACCGTAATTATTTCCGGGACATTTGCCAAAATATACCAGGCAATTTATTAAGGTACGTTCAGAGAGATATTATAAAAATGAGGAATGTATAACTCATAAATATCATCAAAAAAATTAGCAGTGTGTAGTTTGTATGTTTTCTCAACGTTTTCTTCAATGTAAATCTTATTGTTACCGCAGTAGTTTTTCAGAATCACCAAAAATTCCTTTGGTTGTGAAAGGGTTTTTATCGTACCACCAAAAAATAATGATCCAAGTTATAGAATTATACAGATATTGTTATTTATTTACTGAGAATTTCAATCATATAAAAGTATATTATTGCACGATTAATATTACAATATTTATTTCATACTTGATATGGCTGCAGAAGCTAAAATATAAAATTCGAATATGGTCTCCAATATGACTAGGGAAGTATCTCGCTCAAACCATCTTAAAGATACCTACCAATCATTCGTCTTTACAGTGTAAGGTGTAAGAGTTCAGCCGTCCGTGTTCAACCTTAAGGGGGAAGGGATAAAAATAAGAAAAGAGAGAAACAGGGGAGAATGAAGGGGAGGATGGTTGGTATCGCCGCTAAGCAACGCGTAAGGAGGAGCGAGCGGTCGCAATTTGTAATGCATCCCCCGAAGCCGCCGCCGCCGCCGCGCCGCCCGGGCAACGCAGTCAGGCTCAAGTCGCATCCATTGTTTACCAATTGCACTCATCCCATTCGCGAGGAATGCCTTTCCTCTCGCCCCCTCCCTCACTTCCCCTTCCTTCTCCTCCTCCCGCTTCCCATCCCACAGTCTCGCATCCTCGAGCACTGTGCTTCTGCCGACACATCCTGGTTCTCTCACGCGAGAGAGATTGACGCCGGGAGGATATGATGATATCCAAGTTATCATCATTGGTATTCTGCAAAGAGATGGCGAGCCTTTGCCTCGACAGTCCTTGCTTTTTATTTCCTTTGCCCTCCCTCGCTCGCTTGGGCAACTATGATCTTTCCTATCACACACCTCTCCTTATTAGGAGAAGGATTTATTTTGAGAACTGACTGATGGCTGATATAGGGAGGAGGGCTTGATATTTGGAAGTCAATTTAATTTAATTCGCCTTTATAGTCAAAAACCTCAGGAACTTCGATGATTAATCAACAGATATCTCTGGGATTTGGTCAACTGGGGTCGCTTTTGGAACAATATCGACCAAGGTGTAAAATGTTATTTCTTACCGGCGCATATTCTACCAGCGAAATCTTCTCGTGTCTTCCACCAGGTCCAATGTTTAGTTGACTACATTTTCTGGCCATCGTTTTTCAGATATAATAGCACTGAAGGTAATAAAATTGGCAGTAATCGAAACGACGCGACGGTAACCACACGGCAAAAACCTGATGGATTTCCCTCATACAGGTGCTGGAGTGGAAATCTATCCCAGGCCGCCGATTAAAATAAGACGTCATCATGTATGTAAATTATAAGCTATTATTCTATTTAGCAAACATATATTTTCTAAAGAAGTTATTAGGATCTTACGAACTCCAACATACAATGGTTGATCATATCATAGGAATAAAATTAGGTAACTAGACTTCTGAACAGACAGGACTAAAATGTCGTTATTTCCGCGATCACTATAAGACCATAATGGTCGCTTAAGAGACATTGAAGTAGATTATTCGACAGGTATTATCTTATTAATCTTATTAGTTGAGCTGATCCCAAATATTTGTTTCTTATTCTGCCAAGTAGTACAACTTTACGTTTCACATGACCCTTGCATTACTCCTGTATCTAGGTCAAGTAGTTGCAATGTACATTATTACAAATAGCTTCTTTAACATTAGTAGCTTACCGATAGTATAGTGCACGTTAGTGAGAGTTAGATGTATATAAAAGTGCATGTTGGTGATAACTCATCTCCTGCCAATCACACTCTACGTAGCTCACAGGGAAATATTTTGCTGTGGAAACACTCGAGAAGGCCATCGGCCAATTTTGGCCTCCAGCTGTACCCGTGCCCCGTTGAATTTAGGATGTAACGTCACGACTTCATAAGTTTTCCTGGACAATAATTTGAATAACAAATAATTATTATTCCGACCTGGGTTTCGACTCAAATCATTATCAAGGTACCTTGATTGAAAGGTTACCTTGATAATGACTTAAATTGAGTCGAAACCTAGGACGGAACAATTGAAACCATTGTAGAATATTATAAAGTGAATTTTTTTGCCAACCATCCTAATGCTGTTCCACCAAGTGAAGCCTGAGAATTTATCATAAATTACACATCAGTTTTCAAGTTTCCAAAAGACTATGGTTGGAAATATTTTTTCTTCTTAAGGCCTGGTTACACACCAGGGTTGAAATTCGCTATGAAAAAATCATTTGACTTGACCGGGATTCAAACCCAGATCTCCCAATTGCCGGTCAGGTGTGTTAGCCAATTACACAACCAAGCCACCTTCCTTCAAGGCGAATTTTGAGGTTACACGATATATCAACTTAAACGAGTTAATGCACAAATGCATGAATACATGAATGAACACCAAAAATTCACCATTTAACCACACCAACTTGTACAATTGCATGAATGTGTGGACAGGAAAATAGAACCTGCTTTCTTTGGTTCATGCATTTGCACATGAACTAGTACGGGTTAATGTATCGTGTAACCAGACCTTTAGACTTGGTCAAAGATTGTCAATCTTTAGTCTTTAGTAACGTATACAGTATTTCTCAAATGGCTTTCTTTCGATTTCAGTTTCAGCATGATTTTATTCAATCCAAGTACCCCCGCAAGGTCTGTCCTTATTGTGCCCAACACAAGTGTCTTAATTACAAATGACCAGGCTTCCTAGAACTTCTGCCCACAAAGAAACCTATTCTATTTCCAAATGTGACTACATAAAATATTTTTCATCTGTTTTTAGTTGAGCTCATACTCGAAGTAATGCGATATATTTTGAGGCGTTAACGGTCTCTATCGTCAGAGCTCCTCTATAGGCTGCAGCGCGAATTTTACAAATTCCGAGCTGCGAACCAAACTAATGCCGCTCCGTCACAAACGCACCACATCCATATTCCCAGTCTTCAACGCGTCACGCTGCTTCCATTCCTTCCCTCTCTATCCTTTTTCTTTTTGCATTTCTCCACTCACGCAGCAAACATCTCTTCCACGCCGCAGACAACAACATCCTGTCCACGCTTCAAATTCATCTCCCATTAATGGATTCCTTTCTGGCCGCTAGCGCACCAGGACCACACGCGCACGCGCAAGAACATTCCCACATGAGACCTTCAGCATAACCGGCGTTACCCGCGGCCTTCTCTCTCATTCTACTCATCTACCACAATTCCCTGAAAATCTGAGCCGTGCAATATTGGGATTGAAATTTCGGGAGGCAAATTTGTGTTTAAACATTACCCTTTCTTGGACGCTAATCTTAAAGGCTTAGGCCTTTTTACACTGTGCTTAATTTAGTTCTGAAAATCAAACTAAACTTGATCTGCTCAAAAATCGTATCGTCCCAGTAAACACAAAATGCTTCAGATGTGCATATGATGCGCTGCGCGGTAGCGCTGCGCCTGCCGCGAAGGCGCTGCTGCAGCGCGTCTAGCACTTCTAAACTTCCCTTTTTTGAATGTCAGATGCGCTGCAAGCGAATGTCAGCAGCGCTGCACAAGTGCGTCAGGAGCGCTGCACATGCGTGTCACGATCGCTTCAAATGCATGTCAGAATCGCTGCAAATGCATGCCTAATTCGCTACTAGTGAATGTCAAAAGTATGTCAGAGGCATTCACAACGAATTGAGAACACAGGGTTGCAATAAATCACTTTATTGATCAGTAATAACAAACAAATTTTCATTAATGAGTATTAAAATATACATATGATATCTGGAATTGCCTTTGAATCAAATAACAAGCATATAGCTACAAAAACGTAAACATAGACGTAATTTGATGAAATCATTTGTTATCTGCTTACGTTTCTCCTTAATTTTGTCTAATGTATACAGTTGTGGCAATAGCAGAGGACTGAGGCAACAGTACAAAACGTTAACGATCGCAGAAAGGTGCATGTTGTGAAAAACTTTGACGCCGTCGCATCGTGGAAGTGTTTGTCTGAAACATACTGCGTTGGATCTGCGTGGAAACTGCAAAAAATCACAATTACCCACTAAAATTAATTGGAAATTCACGGAGGGAAAAATCTAGTAAATGGTCATATTGTACTTCATCACTGGAATAAAGTAGCATTACAGAATCATAGCCATCTACCTTTCAGTTCTCTTCCTTTTCCTAAACTACGTTTTCCACTTCTTGCCTTACTCGCAGGCTTCAGGTTAGCCAGGAATTCACCACGCTGCCTTCACTTTTTGAACTTCGCCAAACGATCTACTCAGCCACGCTCACGTGTACAAAACTAACAAGCAATAATGGCCGGTTCATGGATTCGTCAACCCCTAACGATATTTTTTTGTCACCATGTAGCGCCACTAGCATGACGCGTTACCTGCAGCGCTGTGGCAGCGCGTCCGCAACTTGCGGCTGCTGTGCTTCAAACACGAGCTACGAAAGCGCATTAGATGCGTTTCTCGAGAATTCGCTCTATGAGAGCGCTGCTGAAACGCTGCTGACGCGCTTCATTTGACATGTGCTGCACTTGCAGCGCTGACATCCTTGTGAAGCGCTGCTGCAGCTATGTGTGTTTACTGGGGTGTAAGGTTTGAGATCGCAACTATTTATGCCTCGTTCAGACTACCATCGTACGTGCGATTGTAGCAAGGACAAGGAACAGCGTTACCGTGTTACCCTCACCCCCTCACCGATGCATCGCAACGAAAATGTATAGAGCGAGCAAACGGATAAGGTTGTGTCCGGCGAAAATTTATGAAACTTGCGTAGCATGGCGAAAAGAAATGTGTAACTTAGTAATATCACGTAAACTTTATTTACGTCGTAGGCTTCGGCATAGGTATATTATAAAGTCATCGTTACTTATAAAGTCATTGAACCTTGGTCGTTTATATAGTTTATGTGGAATTACTAAGTTACAACTTTCATTTCAAAAACGAAATAAGGTATACCATATCCCTGTGGCGTTCTGAGACCTTAGAAATGTTAGATTCATGCAAATGACTCATTATATACTTATTTATATGATTATCGGATCTGCTTCATCTTAATGATTGTCTTTTTTATAATCGTTATTAATTTTTTTTCGGCTTTTACTCGTAATACCAGCGCTACCACTATAAAGTAACATTTTTAGGAACTATGGATTACCATGGTAAGGACCTACGTTTTCATAACGAATACAGCCTACCGTCGTAAGGACCATCGTATACAGATAGTAGTGTGAACGGGGAATAAGAGGATCGAATTCAATTTTCAGCACTGAAAAGACATTTGCACACAAAAACGATACTTATATCCAATCCAATTCTCTGTTCCAAAGTCCAGTCACATGAAAGCAGGCGAGCCGTGTGTTTTAGAGAATATCGGTGGTGGAGCCGTCGTCCAACGATATTATATTCAGGGTAGCCGTGTGAACTGTAAACGATAAAATGTATATTTTGTTTGAGTACTTTGTCAATATTATGTCAGACAGTAACTACGGAAAGAATATCTGGCATAGTTTATTTAAATTGTATAGTTTGTACAGTTCATTGAAATACCAGGCAGTGCCACAGGGCACTGAATTCAGCATCTTGTAAAAACAGGCTCCGAGGCATTGACCTTAATTAAAATCCCATATTTGGTTCCGAGCTGTCGGCATTGGTATCAGTTCTGATGTGCTTAAAAATGTTAAGACTACAAGCCAGAAACAGTATTTGAAAACTTTCGTGTGGAGCGTGGCACTCTATGTTTCGGTGGCATGGACCATTGGAAAAGCATGAAATCAAAATAAATGACCAGAAAAGAATATAATCCTTCAAAATCTGGTACTGAAGGAGGTTGCTGATGGTAAAATGGACGGAAAAAATAAGAAATGATGAAGTGTACAGAAGAGCCAGACATAGGGAACACCATAGAGAAAAGAATAACAAGATGGATTGGACGCACCCTGAGACACAATGGGTTTAATAAGTTCATGATTGAAGATAAAATGTAGGGAAATGTCCCCAGAGGAAGACCTAAAAATAAGCTCATGGATCAAATTAATAAAAGGAGTACATTAGTGGAAAGACATCAGGAGGTGAAGGAACTAGCATTACATACGGAAGGGTGGAGGACTGTAGTCAACCAATCTTAGGATTGAACAACCAATGATCAGTACAATCAGAACTCAGTGCTAACCTCAGAATCTCAGAATTATGTAAAACGGTCTTTCATTTTAAGTTAGATTTAATATTTTATGTAAATTTAAACCAGTTTATTTTATAGTGACGTTAATGATATCACACGATTCCCAACATACGTTCCTGATTATATAATTAAGAAAATAGAATGAAGAAAAGACAGGTTTAAATATGTCGTTTTCCAGCGATCAATAAGAGACCATAATGGCTGCTTATGAAACTATGTAGTAGGCTAGTCAACTGGCAGAGTAGCTTATTCTTAGATAAGCTACTCTGCAAGATTGTTAGATAATCTCTATATAAGCCCCATGATGCCCAATTCATATTCTCCCATTTAGTGCTAACACCTCGTTGCACATTATCCCTGCATGACTCTTGTATTTCTTTTACGTAGTTGCAAATAAACATTTTATACACATAGTTTTTATAGCATTGGTAGCATACATATAGAATACAGCATATTGTTGAAAGTTGCAGTTACATTTAGCGTATGTTGGCGTTAAATCATCCCCCGCCATACACCTTTGAGATGAATTGCTGAGCAATATGTAGATGTTCATGTAAACAGTCATTTCGAGGTAAATGAATGCAGTTCTCTTCACAGCACAATGTTTTTAGACAATTGGGTAGAACAGCAACCTAACTTAATCGCATCTTGGGCTATATGTTTCAGAACGACACAGAGAATATTATCATGACACCTCTCAACATTTCTAGGTCTGACGGAAGCTATAAAATTAGAGAAATACATTACCAAAGAGATGATGAGAGATTACCGAAGGTACAAAAACTCGTTCTTTCCTTGCACGATTAAAACTTAGCTCCACTAAAATACACTCCAATAATACTCGCCACCATTTCATCTGTGCCCAGTTCCACAAGTCTTTCAACTTGATTATATTTAAGCGTTATTAGGCGAATTTTCCTAGGGTATGTTAAGTGTTTATGCAAAAGCTTTTAAGTTCTGAACGTTTACACATGTTATACTACTATCTATCACATCGCAGTATGGCATTATCGAATTCTACCGTGGTATATCATACCGTATGTTGTAGCCGTGTCACAAAATGTCCAGGTTGCTTAGTACTTTGGGTGGACGATCATAGATGATCCTTTCAGCCTATCGGATAGACGAGTAGGAGGGTACGGGTGAAGAAGGATTGGTGCAAAGAAATCCGCCGTTGACAATAGCTCCTGCTTTATTTGAGAGGTACTTAGTGGTTCACAGTTTAATGTACCAACGGGTGGAAGTAGTACAAAAGCAGGTAGTGTTCACAGTATCGCATTCATATATGGCTAGGCGTTCTGCAAAATAATCTCCACCAAGGTCAGGATTCGAACCCTGGCCCTTGCAAAAGGATACAATAATTCAACCCACCACTCCCACTTTACCCTTCATTATGTACATATTGAAAAATGCAACATTATTGACTCTCAAAATATGTAGCATTCGTAAATATTGAATTTTATATGGTGTCCTTAAAAAGAAACTACAGGAAGTCCTCGATTTAAGTCGGAGATGCGTGTTGATGAGGAGCGAGTATGTCGAAGCAACGTAAAACGGATGCAGATATTCGTGACCACTTTAATCCCTTTTTGCCTTTATCCTGGAAAAAATAGCTATTTCAGGTAGGATGATAGTCTCAGTTATTAAAAAACGTAAGTATATGCACATACGGTCTATTTTATTAGTATTAAACCGGGAAAAATTTTCCGACGCCCCCTATCAGCATGGACGTAACAGCGAATCAGACTTAAATCGAAACGACGTATACCGAGTACTTACTGAATTTAACTGTTCATGGCATTAGCCTCCAAGAGAACTTATGACAACACGTGATGAAAGTCGCGACAGAGCGATATATGCCATATATCGTGTTTCCAGGCGTCTTAAATTCAATAAAGTAAATTAGCTTTACGCAACAGATTTCATGTCTGATAGCCGCTCAAACTTAATTTCCAATGTGGCAATTTTAGCAAAGCAAAGTTAGGCAATTAAACGCCTCTTATCCTTCTGTCCTTGCCCAGGACTGTATCCAGATTCACTCGTTACACTTGAAAAAAAATTATCACACTTTATTATAGCTTTGAAACTGGAGATTTGCTGAATAGATAGCATGGAAAATACGTCATTCTATCGACAGATATTATTTCATAAATTCATTTCAAACATTAAATTTTATTTCAAGTATTAAAAAGTACAATTATCTTGCACGATTTCAGTAAGAATTTTTATTAATGCACTTTTAATTATGTGCATATGGTTCAAATGCCGAATACTTCGGAGTTTCTGATGATCTTTTTGTATTTTAATTGCACTCAAGCTACTACAATAAAACCACTCAGCCATTATGTTTAGAGTTCGAATGATCCGGGCTGGAAATCGAGGGATCCGGGTTCGAATCCCGGTCAAGGTGGATGATTTTTTCTCTGTGAAATTTCGCACAATGTTTGGAGTTATTTAAGCCCAAACAATTTATGAAAAATACTACTTATATTATGAGCTCCAGCATAAATTATAAAAAAAAAACTATAATTTTTAAAAAGATTTTTGGCACGTAGATTTTCCCTATTTCGGCAAATAAAAAAATATAATATAAATCTTACATTTTTTTACTATAGAATATTTATGATGAACCTCTTTTAGGATATGTCGAAGAAAGGGTAATCGATATATATCGTCATTCTTCACAAAGTGACTCCCTAAATACATTAAATACACAATTTACGAAAAAAATTAATTTATGTTATGAATTCAATTAGATTTTTGGCAGGTAGTTTTTTCTCCATTTCGACAAATAAAAGATATTTGCATGAATCCTACTTAATTTACTTTAGCTCATTTATGATGAACTGCTTTTGAGATATGTCGAAGAAAGAATAGTCGATAAATCGCCATTCCTCACAAAGTGACTCGCCAAATGCATTTAATACACAATATTTATGAAAAAAAATGTGCTCATATTTTTAGCTCCGGCATGAATTGTGGAAAAATATTATATATTTTTTTTAGGTTTTTGACGTTGATTTTCATTTTTTCGACAAACTACAGAAAACTATAGTTTTACCCTTTACTTATTTACTTTTAGCTTATTTATTAGCTTATTTATGATAAACTTCTATCACGGTATGTCGAAGAAAGGACAATCGATATATTGCCATTCTTTAAATAGTGACTCGCCAAATACATTAAATACCTACACAATTTATGAAAAAAAATTACTCAAATAATGAGCTCCAGCATGAATTATTAAAAAAAAATATTTATTTTGAGATTTTACGCGTAGATATACTCTAGTTTTCGGCAAATTGCAGAAAAATTATCGCTTGAATCTTAACATATTTTCTTTGGGTTATTTATGATGGAACTTAACGATTTATTCAAGAAAGGAAAATCGACATATCGTCATTCTTCACAAAATGACTCGCCAAATACATTAAATGCACAATCTATGAAAAAAATTACTCATATTATCAATGAGCTCCAGCATGAATTATAAAATAATCTTTATATTTATTTTTAAAATATTCTCGTATATTTGCCGTATTTAGACAAATCACTATTAAATAATGGTATGAATCTTAACTTATTACTTAAGCTTATATATGACGAACCTTTTTACGATTTGTCGAAGAAAGGATAATCGATGTATTGCCTTAGTCCACAAAGTGACTCGCCAAATATATTTAATACACAATTTATTTTAATAATGTACTCATATTATGAGCTCCAGCATGAGCAATTGAAAAACCTATTTTATTAATTTTTAGATTTTACTCGCAAAATTTTCGTTTTTCGACAAATCATAGAAATATTATGGTATCAATCTTATTTTGTTTACCTTACCTTATTTATATACCACTTCATTTAGGATAATACTGAAGAAAGGGTAATCGTTATATCGCTATTCTCAACAGAGTGACTCGCCAAATACATTGGCTGGCTCGTCTCGCACGCACCCTTTTACACGCACTCACCGCAGTGTCGCCCGCCCGTCCCGCAGCACTCGAGGAAGAGAAACCGCAGAGAGGGAGAGAAACAGCCGACAGTCGCTCTCTCCCCGCAGTAAGCCGGGCCTCTCTCACGCTCACGCCCCCCTTAACTCCCCGCCCCCCGCTCACTTCCTCAACCCACTCCCACCGCTCCATTCACTTATTCATTCAGCCGCGTGTGTCCCGGGACGGAGGCAGGAGTGAATGCGTTTGCTTTATGTGTATGTCGGTCCCCGTGCCGGCGACCGACTGAATGGCGAAAGAGAGAGGACGAGAAAAATAGTGAATGAGGAGGAAAATGGAGAGAATGAAAGAAAGGTGGAGAGGGAATAATGAATAGAATTGTGTTGATAAAGCGCTAGAGCTTGCTTCCAATCTCGATGGCCGGGATGAAACCCCGGCGGTGGCAGGGATCGTAAGTTCACAAGTATTGCGAGTTCGCTCATCAGAAATTCAACTGCCACACTATGTTTCTCATACGATGGTGTGTGTAGAGAACTTCTCAGCTTTCGGTCCATTTTTTCACATTTCAGCTTACACTCATTTATATAGTTGTGAAGTAGTGAAGAAGTATACGTTGAAGCATTAGGGAAAATTGTTTGATTGGGACTTATAAAGTAAGCACGTCCACGCCTTTCTAAGCAGTGGAGTGGTCAACTTTGCCTCTTGACACTCCCCACTTTTGGGGCCTCTTTTTGTCTTTTGTTTATCATTTTGCTTTAATATATCTGCTTTCCTGCACATAACGGTGATGCAGAGTACAATCACCCTATGTATCATTCCATGGAATTTTTTAAAAAAACTTATGGTAAATTAAAATGAATTTTTAATTCTATTTTTAAAAGTTTTATTCAATTAGATAAAGTAATTTATATTCAGGACATAAAGATTGTAACCCAAAGATGAAGCAATGACGAAATAGCACAAAAATTTTATAATCATTACGCAATGAAACAAAAAAACCTTTAGACATTCAGACACCTTATATTGCGATTCCTGAAAACCTTCTCATGTACAGGACTAGAGTTATAATGTGAAAAAATTAAAAGAAAACCATTTAAACATTTTCTCTGCATTCTTCCGGGTTTTCTACTGCAAATCGAATTAAAGCAGCTTCGATAGTAATTCTACTTGAGGGGGTGGGAGATCTTTGTGTTCTTTTAAGGTGTATTCCGGATATTTTGCGGAGAGCGTAGATTTGAACGTTGATTGATAAATATTGACGATCCAATAATAATGTGCAAAGTTACGGCGCGAGCTCATAATTTATTGAAATTATCTTTCACCCCACTAGACTAGTGAATATGTATTTAATCTGTAAAATCACCGCGGGATATCTCACAGCTATCTAAGCGCTATTTTGGATGTACACCTAGTGTAAGAAATAGAAATGAGATAAGACACCGCTTGACGTATGGGCCAAAACCAATTCCACGTGAAATTTCGCAGGCTCCTAACGCATTAAAGAGCGGTTTCATTATTAACAAACATTATTAACAAACACATTTCTCATCATTATAGTTGACTTTACTAGTCATCAGGTCTGTATCTTATGAATGGGCACCTCAAACTGGGAAAAATCCATCAGCTTATGAGTGAAGTTTTGAACAGAACAGAACAGTGTGTCTACCAGCGCAGGAAGCCTAGTGGGTCGGCACATGTAATTAATTTCTATCCGATGATTCCCACTGGGGAGGATGGAAAGGAGAGGCAAGAGGCCGCGGTACGGACCGACGGCACCCGACGATCACAGTCGGTACGCCACGCGAAACACACAACCCCTTGGAGTTCGACACCAATGTGGCGGATTGACGTTGAAACGCCAATGGGCCTCCGCCACCCCCAAGTTCTCATAGTTGCTGGGTTCACCCAACAGCGTAGCATGAGTCGCCGTCAGTTTTCGCCCACGCAAAAACTTACCTCAAAACTTACGAAATTTTGAACAGAAGGAAAATATACTAACGGCGTCCACAATTGTGTGAAAAACTTGTAGGTTCAATGGGACGCATTCTTCTTTCTTTCTTCTTTCTATAAGCTTTCTTATTCCATGTGACTTCGTTTCAGATTGAAACCTTAAGTCTGATTTGGTTTTAGTTTTGTTTCGGAATGAAAGTAGAAATTGAACCAAATATGACATTCTGGAACTGTTCCTTCTCTCGAATAGTTTCGGTTTAAGTGACTGGGAGCTATGATAAATTTATGATACTCTCATGATAGACCGTCGACTGTAAAACGACCTGTCTCAATGAAGACCATGGCGCAATTGTCCATGTTTGTCCTCTTTTGGGCTCGCAAACACCACCACCAGGTTTTCGACGGGCCAATCATCTTTGGAGCAGACATGGGCCTGCTCCCACCATTTAGGGAATGCCCAGTGCCAGGGAAACCCAGAGAAAAAGCGGCTCGCCTACCTTGAACCACTGCACCACTCCCCTTCTGTCAATATCGCGCCCTAGGGATCAAAACTGCCACTTAAGAGGGGCATTTTCAGTGGTCATCGACTTCAAGGACGATGCGGACAGAATCTTTCTATAACACCTTAGGTTAAACAAAAGACAAAGAACAAGAAGGTACAATATTGCTTGAGAGCCATGTGCGGCATCTGATGGGCTTATTTGTTCTTCTCCTTGGATGCCGCATAACGGATAAACTTGTCAGTTAAAATGGTAAGGGCCTCTTTCTTCCCCCTTTGTGGTTTTAAAGAGACCTCCACCCCTCCAATCATTCGAACAAAAATCGCACCCACAGTCTCTTTGCATCGAGGCCGAGTTAAGTTTTATCCCTCTCAGATTGCCGCAGAGATGTTTATTTTGTAACCGTCCCTCCAATCACGCTCATTGTCTTTTGAATTTAGACCTATAAGCTTTACTTCAGCACTTGCTTCATCCGCAGAGGAAAATTCATAAGGTCCCCTTTTATTACCGATTAAGACTGACCCGCCAAACTCAAGCCGGGAAATTCCACTCGGTGGGGTGGAGGGAGTGAAGAGAGGACGCTATAGTAAAAAGTTCCGAAGAACAGGATGCTGTTATTAATCGGAATGTAAAACTGCAAAAATACATTTCATATAATTCGTCACGTGAATTGATGTACATATTTTAGTGAATATCAAAAGACTTAAAGTTTAAGGGCGGTAAATGAAATAGAAAATTTTTCTTGTTTCGAGCTCCGCAGGAAAAGTGAATATTTATATAACCACTTGGATCCACCTAGCTTAACCATTCATTACATCCTTTCCAAAGACAGTTAAAATAGCTTTCCCATTTCATGGTTTTCCAATTTTTATAGGTCTAAGATGAAAAGTAAAGTAACGGCACAACGATACAACACTATGCCTATGCGTTAACCAGGCTTTTCAGTGAACCAAATTTAGGTGATTCAGGTTTCTCTTCATGCTATTCTAGTGCTTGTTTATGTGAAGAATCGGAATCGTTTCAGATACTATTTGCATTATGTAAATGGCATTTTATGTAATATTACGAATCGTCTATGCCGAAGGAAATAAAAACCTCGTATGCAATTGCATGACGCCGATTCCTTCTTCCATCTCAATGCAAAGTGGCGAATGCACTCGCCATCCTCCTATATACACTATGATTGCATTGTTGATTTACTTCCTTGAACTTCGTTTACCTATGATCAAAGTGCAAAGGGGTTATCGTTTAAATATACGTTTTTATATTGTTTATATATTGTTATATATGTATAAATAGTGTTTTTATATTGAACGTAGTTAATATTCGAGCCACCACAGCATTTATTTAAACCAAATGGCTAATCTTCCGTTGTCAGACACATTTACATTGTATTGACTGGCTGGAAGACATGGAACCTTGGAAGGGAAAAAGGAAGAAATAGAAGTCTTATAGATGTCCATGATCCATGGAGGGAGAACAAAAAAAGCGCAATAGATGGAAAGACTAAGGAGAAGTTTCTTACGCAGGTAAGCGAGGAAGGGAAATCTGGATATCACACGTCCTAAATACGCAAAGTATAAAGAAATGGAGCCCTAAGGATATCCATCACCTTGTTCGATTATGCGGCCTGTCATATCATTATTTGAATTTCTCATTATTTGAATCATTATTTGAATATTCTCTTCTCCTGCGGAGCTTGAAACAAAAATATATCTTCTTTCTTTTACCGCTCTTAAACTTTAAGTATTTCCATATTCACTAAAATATGTACATCAATTCATGTAACGAATTATATGAAATGTTGATTAGGACGGCATCAAACGGGAAACTGAGGATAACGTACTCATGGGGCACAAAAGGCTCGAACAGAGTAAAATCCATGCCGAGGAAGCGTGGACGTATGGTTGCTGGCTCAAAACAAAATGGTAACCTTGTTAATTCCTATCGCACAGATTAAATTGAAAGCCAGCCACCAGTACATCAAATATGGGCAGAAGAGCTGCTATCTTTATTCATTAGTTATTAAGTTGTGCGTTATTATGAGGAGTCCGCAGTAATAAGTAAATGTAAGTATAGTTCCGACGCATCGGGGGCAATGGTCGGTAAATGACCACGGCGCCGCGCCGCGTCGCCGACACGTAAGACCGGCGGCGCTAACGGCGGCGCGGCGCGGCGGCGCACAGGTCTAATTCAAAGTAAAACAGAGATCCCAAAAAACAAATGTTGAAAAATTCTCATTCCTCAACAGGACAATTATTGAATGGAACCAGGTACCTGGAGAACTGTTTGAACCCTTAACTTCTAACATACATGCATTTAAAAAGAAATATAATAAATGCATGCAAAGACTTTGATGTGCGCCACTTATGCAAGTTGATCGGTGATATTAATGCATATTTTTATGTTTCACGATTTTTTTTTATTATCTATGATTTTGTTTATATTTCACCTCACATGGTATATTTTGACGTAACCTTACACTACCACCTGACCTTTGTCTATTCGTACTGACCTGTGTAAATAAATAAATATATTTTAAAAAATAAAAAAATATGTATAATTTTTTTATTCTCTGAATAGTCAAAGAAGTTAATTTATCGGAGTGAATATGGTGCATCTATTTTTTAAAGTTTTATGCTTATTTAATATTTTCGTCCTTCTATTCATTTTACTCTTGGTAAACTTCTGAATGCCACGGACTCATAATGTAATTCTGGAGGCCGGGGGTAAAACGTGCGTAATTCGGGATTGTCAAGGAAAGGCAGTAATCCCCCCGGTTATTTAAAATGGAAAAATATTTGTAATATGACAAACTTGGATGACACAGTTAACTGGTGCATTTTTCTCATTATGCTCACTTTATCTCAATACATTCATTAAATAAAAGTGATGGAATAGATTAATAATGGAAAAAGAGACAACGATACTATTAGTTCTGCTACAAAAAATTGCTCTTAAAAGGCTAAATCTACATATCTACAGGGACCTCCCGCCCCCATCAAATGCTTAAGCTAAGCCCATGGCCGTAGGATGAAGACTTAGCCTCCAGAAAACCCTCTGACAATCAAGGCGGTTGCCACCAAAAGATTTTTAAAATCGCAATGGAATTGAGAAATGGCTAACGCTTTGTTATGGAAAATTAAATATACAAATAGAGTTATTGTGGTGTTTTCTAAGGGCATTAAATTAGCAGGAGTCTTTTGAGGGTGAAATTGGGGTGAAGTTGAAACAGAAGCCATGTGTTATCCACGGCAGACGTTGGTACACCATCTTCACTCCATTTCACGATATGAAGTTGATAGAAATGTAACTTTTTCTGGGCTTTATGTGGTTGGCTTGTAAATTTTAAAATTTAAAACAATTAATTCATTAATTAAGTTTTCTCAGTAAAAGTTTAACTGGAAAAGAAAGAAATGTAGGGAGAGAAGACCTAAAAAAAACCTCAAAATCGGTATCGGACACCCCTTGCTTTGCAGTAACCATTTTTTTGGAAAATTGCATTAATTCTCAGAAGTTTTGCGAATTATTTTAATTTCAGGAAATAAGAAATTTCTTCTTTTTTTATGTTTTCATCTTTCAATTGAGCACACTTTGCTGAAATTAATCGTTTCCCTACAGGCATTACGATTAATTATATTGCCAACAATTTTGGCGATTTTTAGAGAACAGCAATCATTCAGTTACTAGATTCTTTCAGGGCTATTTTCTTTGTGACTGACTTTTATACTTGCTGTTCAGACGAATTAAATTATATTTTGAAATAGAAAAATAGCATATATTAGAATTAAATCGTAGAAAATCTGCGCGATTTGAAAATGGCAAATTTTTATCCACTGGATTCCGTGAAACTCTTAATCAAACAAAAACAGTTGCCTCTATAAAAAATGAGGTGTATACATTTTTACAAGGTCTATATTTAAAATTGAAATTTGCAATAAAAATGCATTAAAACATGCAAAAATTGAATGGCATCATAACAATTTAATGGAAATAAATTCAATGCCAGAGTTAAGAGAAATTCCCTAATGGATATAAAATCCTCAGAGCATTTTCCCAAAAAAATCTTCAAGTATACTCAGAGAATTGTTGCCATACAATCATAAACTAAAGACTAATGATCACCTTCACTGTAGCTGGCACTGAACAGTTACATTTTTTGGGATCAAATTTAAAAGTAAGCTGCAGTGTCTCCTTGCGTTATTCCCTAGAAGTTTGAAATGTTCAGACCTTAAAATGATTTAACAGTTGTTATGAGACCAAGTGACCGAGACGGTAAAAGTGTAGAGAAAATAGAAATTAAGATAGATTAAGCAGACTAATCACAGTAATCATTTTTAATCAGATCACGAATCACTTCACTAATCAGAAATCACGTTTATTACTTAAAATTTCTATCAGAATAAGTTTTTCGTTAAAAGAAACCGTCTTTAGGCGCCTCACATAGTAAACCCTGAGATGTACTCGAATGAAACCGAGAGCGAAACCATCTTTAAGCTCACCTCACTGGATTTAAAGGGAAACAGAAAGAGATGGGAAGATGGGGAAACTGGTTCATGTCACGGCACTCTGACGGTGCCGTAGCAGAGGAAAGGCGTCCGAGCAAGGAATGACAAGAAGAGGAGAAGGAAGGAGGAGTAAGAGAGAGGCAGAGAGGAAAAGAACATGGGACATGTATATGCGCCAGGGAGGGAGGAAAAGTGGGCGAGGTAGTTAGATTCAGCGGGGGGAGGAGAGCAAGGAGAGTCGGGGATTTGGAAGGGAAGGCTGGCTGGGAAGGATTTGAGAAATCCTGGATTTTCCCTAACTCTCCCATTTCCCTTCCGTCCTGCCCCCCAACCGGTGGCAGGAAGAGTTGGCGGAAGATGAGAGGGGTAAAGGCGGGAAAGAGGAGAGAGAGACCATCGGGGAGTGGGGAGTTGGAGTTAGAGGGAAGGGTAAAAAGGACCGTTTGGCTGATAGTGAAGCGTGAGAGAGGGCTTTCCCTTTCCCAAGGGCAGGATGACACTCGTTTCCCTCGGAGCCCTACAAGGCCGCCCGGATTGAAGGCACCGTCGACGGTCGATCGGTTCGCTTCGTTCTCATGTTTTGCATCCGTCTTCATTGGACGTTATACCTCCGCCCCTTCCATCCTCGGGAAAGTCTCAACTCGGTAGGGAGGGGAAGGGACCCAGGCCTTGGCCATCAAGGGCGCCCCCGAATCTCCTTCCCCCTCTTACAGATGGGGACTCAAATCCCCATCACACCCTCAGTTTCTGCCGCACGCCCTTCTCCCTAGTCTCTTCATTTCTGGGGGCCAATCGAAGGGCTACCTCCTGTCTTTCCCTTCTCAATTTCCTCCTCCTCTCCTCCGACTTCCTTTCCTCAAGGTGGTGGCTGGGTATATTCCACGATAGCTAACTAAGGAGCTTTGGGTTCAAGTCTCGCCTGTGTGAGATAGAGCCTTATAGTTCTAGACTTGCTCTGAATGGCCCTGGATTTTAAGTTGAACAAAAAACCTGAATCACCCATAAATAAGAAAGTATTAAGTTCACAGTAATATTATATTGCTTAAAAAAATGAAATAACGGACTATGTGAAGAATTTACATGAATATTTACCCACACCCGAAAATACATTTTTTCCCAAAAAAATATACTTTTTCTTCATTCAAAACTGTGTATTGACTTTCACTTTTTCAGTCAATGTTAAATTTAGCAATTGTTTTTATTAGAGGAAAATTATCGAGGTAAATATACTTTTGCTAAAATGAAAGCTGAAATCCCCAATACACTCCAACACAATTTTCCAGCAAGTTCCCTGACAGTCTGACGACGATTGGCGCCCAACAGAGGCTCGATTTTCTGGGTGACACTGCTATCAGTTAACGTCAAAGGCCTTCCTGGTTTAGGATCATCCTGAAATGGCTGATGACAACTTTGAATCAGGTAAACCATGCATAACATTACGTATGACTAAGAGTAATGTCTTTACAAGCCTTTCAATGCCTTTGAAAGCCTCAAAAAGAGCAATGTCTTTGAAAGATTTCCTGCGTCTCACGCAAAATTTAATGTTGCAACGTTGATCCCGGAAACTGGGGCACTGTGAAAATCGCCATTGTGACTGAAACAGCCTCCAGTTATGGAGGTATATGACGGAAACTAAAGAAAATTTGAACAAATGGAAAACCACGGCTACTCAAAGGAAGTAAAGAATACAGCGCTACCAACCAGATGTCGCTAGAACTATCCTTTCCGCGCAATGAAAGAGTTCTTGTTATTTTTTGAACAGCCCTCGTTTAACAGCCTCAGGAATTGTATAACATTATCATTTCCAATCAGGAAAAATCGTCGCATAGTTTATGTCACTCATACAGATTGTGCCTCGAATCTACATCATACTCGTTCACCTGCTCGCCTTGAATTCTCCCGCGTTTCTCTTTATCCCTCGAGGCTAATGTTTAAAGACCTTCCTGTCCTAACCTCCTATATTTCTTTTCACTATCCCCTCGGAATTATCCAGGGCACACACCCATCTTCCGCACTTGCTTATTATCGACTTCAGAGAAAAAAATATTTTTGCCCATAACGAGGAAGGAGTAAGCTCGTTGCTTCTCTATCCATTTTATTTTATCCTCATAAATTCCTGGCTTCCTTGAACCTTCTCGCTTCCTTGCAGGAAAAGGAGCTTTTTTTAAAATCCACCTATATTGATATTTAAATGCTTTATGAGCGTTATTTGACTTCCTCTTTGCATAATTAAGGGGGTTAATAGATAGTCCAGAAATGAGGGCGACAGGACTAGCTGCGGACATTTTTAACTTTTAAAAAAGACTCTAGGAAATGAAGGTATCGTAATCAAATTAATGTACACATTTACGTCTCACGTGTAATCCATTTAAGTAATTAAACGTACATGTTATTTTATAATTACTTATGCATCATCCTTGGTTTGTGTAATGATTTCACTACTGAATTAAACCGAAGATTAATTACCCAAGAATCCACTGAAACAATTCTGCAAGGAAATAGCAATTAAAAGTAATTAATGTACACGAATAAAAAAGAAAGCTAGTAAAAAGTTAATATTCCGAGAATGTCAATGGCTTAAGTAGTCATAGACCATTATTTATCAACCTGGGAAAAATTTAGTTCAGGAGCAAAAAAGATTTATTTCGCTCAAAATGAAATATTTAAAACTTATTATTCAACGCATAGGTGAATGAATGCCATGCACATAATAAAAGTTGGAATGCCGTCTCTGTGCAGACTTTTAGCGGTTACCAATTTAATTGCAATATTTGTGGAGGATTTAAGGGCCATTGATATTTCGTTAAACATATATGCGTTTGACAATTATTCTAAAAGATATAAGTAAATTTTAGTACAATTAAAACGTGAATAACTACACGAGCGCTTCTGATTGACTGAAAATTTTCGCTTTTTTCTCAAGAGGCATTGAACCAGCATTAAGCCTCTCAGCATTCATTCTCAGAAAAAAATTCGAACCTTAGGCTTTTGGGCTGTAAAGGAATTAGAACGCGTCTACAGTAGATGGGTGGAGTAGATGACGCAGATAATTATGCTAGTTAGTAATCTAAGATAGTTACCAGAACAACCAACTAACTAGTGAAGATATTTTCATGGTATGAATTTTAATTCCACAATAACTGCTGACACTAGCTGATTTCCTATCAAAAATTTCCAGCGTAACACCAAGGCAGAAAAATCCAATTAGTAATTTTTTTATTTAATTATTTTTAGGGTGGGCTATACCTTAGTTATAATTCAAATTAGTATGGGAAATGTGTTACCAATGTTTAAAAACATAAAAATCTGTGCTTTTTCCCATTTTTTATTGGCAGTTACATGGTTTCTACTGTCAGCAACAGTTTTAATCCTGGGGGCTCATGAGTTTGACTGTGAAGAGTTCTTTATTCCAAACCACAATTTGTCTAGGCCGAATATGAATAGTCGATGATATTTCCAGAGCTAAGCATTTAAAATCATTGTTCAATTTTGACTAGGGGTTTATTAAATGAATACTAGGAAAACGTGAAGAAAAAGTGAAGGAGTGACGTCATTTATTTCCCGAAAGACCTCTCTTGGAGTATGCCGCTGGCCTATGGGACCCTATTGAAGTAGGACTAGTTTCAAATATAGATTGAATAGAGCGGAGAGCAGCTTTTTTGCAGCTTGTGAAAAAACTGTTTAAAAATAGTTACGAAAAACTTAGCAGCGTTACTGAACTGTTTGAGAACTTTGGGTGGAAAAATTTATCTTATCTATTTATTTATTTAACAAAAGAAAACCACATACAGCTATGGTGCTATTTTATAGCGGTCATGTAACAATACACACTATTAAGGACATATAAAAGCAAACTTTACAACAGGTTACTAGCAGAAACTTTGAAAATATAAAGAAAAAAAGAAAAATAGGGAAATAACTACTTAGGTGAAAGATACGAAAGAGAAAGGCTTATGAAGGATTTAGATGAAAGAGCAAAATGATCGATGTTTGATGAGAGGGAGGGAATTTAATAGAGAGGAGAGGCGGAAGAAAAGAGAACGTTTAGTGATCGAAAGTCTGGGAATTGTCATGTGGAGTAAAGGGTGAGAACGGATGGGGTGAGATGGAACTTTGAAATTGATAAAGGAGAGCAATTCAGGGCAGTGGATGGTGGAATCTAGAATATTATAAATAAATTGTAAGTCTGCTATGAGTCTATGAGTGGGGAGATTAGGGATGGAGAGATAGGATAGAATAGCCTTGGTGGACATGTTACCACACTGTGGTGATCTATTCTTAACTATTCTAAGGGAAATATGCAGATTAAATCTCTACGACAGCTTGATGTAAACTAAGTATTGCCGGAAGTTTAACAAATTCTGCTAGAGCCACACTACCATGGTAAAAACGATCATGCATAAAATTAAGGAAATGGACATAAGAACCAATAGAATTAGAATGCCATTTTTTCCATCTAAAGTAAATAAATGACCATAATAGTTATGAGAAATCAGTGGTGAGAAACTTCGACTTTCACCAGATAAAGTAGATTTATTACTTGAGTATAATATCTTGACATCATTACCACCAAGTCACCCCGCATGAAATATCCGGCGTGATTTAGCTATGTGTTAAGTATTGTACCTTATACGACTATTTATCAATCGTAATTAATAACACTAACCAGTAGTTGTATCTTGAGTAGTGTACTGCGTGGCAGCATGTTCCTCTACGTATCGCTCTCTCTGTTTCGGGTCAGACCGCGCATATCCTGTTATCCTGACTGCTTTCGGCCTGCGCCTAGCACCCGCGGAAAGTGCGCGGCTCTTATTTGAACTACAAGGAGTGCTGCATCCTTTATGTTGATTCACCCCATACCACACCTTCTAATGGGGGCTTGTATGATATTTTGTGGACGTGGATGTGAAAAAAATTAAACCAGAAAAAACTTGGCCATTTTCTTCATCATAAAAAAAACGCATCACCATTCTGGAATTGAGCTTTAATTAGTTTTTATATCTTGAGCTAAAGTGCTGTTGTAAGAGCGGCATATATTAAATCTGCACGGAAAAGTTTGCAAGGGGATTTCATTTAAATACGTGTCACCAATTTCAAGCGTAGAGTTGTCATGTAGGTATGAAGATAATTAAATGGTTATTTCCTTTACTTTCAGGTTCTTTATAATTTACTGCAAAAAGGATTAATCCGTCGATCTGCATTTTATAACTAGCCCTATGCACATATTTTAATTATTGGTCCTGGAATATTGCCAAATATTCATTATGTCAGTTTACCTGCGTACAGTAGAGAAACCCTAGGATATGGTTAATCTCAAATTTCAAGGTTGGCTGTCTCACTGTTAAGTAAATTTGATAGTTAATGCCATGGACCTTTCTGGTAACCTTACAACTAGGTCACGAAATTTCAATAAATCAGTTGAATGAGGTTTTATTTTTACGCATTTTTGCACCCGATAGCGCAGGTTAGCGAACAATACGTTTTGCCACTTGCACACGTTGAATTATTTTTGAAAGCATCCCCAGTTAGATCTGCATCTACATCTATATAATACCCCGCGAGCAACCACCTGGGCATGTGGTAGGGGGTGTCAGGTCACCAGCCGTGTAAAGATAATTGTTTTTGGGAGATGAAATGGTGACATGTATCATAGGAGTGTATTTGGTGGAGCTTAATTTTTATTGTGGTCACTTATTGTGCGCGGCGAGTACGAGTTTTTGTACCAATATGTTCGGCAGTATATCTCTTTTTTTGTCGCATCTGTCAGACGTAGAGATGTATAGAGGTGCCATGATAATATTCTCTATGTCACTCTGAAAAATAACAGTTCTGAATTTCTCAAGCTACCTAAGACTAGCGTGAAGCCTCCAAGTCACCAGAGGCTCCCACCTTAATCCCTTTAAAAGTTGTGAGACACTCCATGTACGCTCTTAGCAGTTTTTAATGAAGCGTGCTGCTTTCCTTTGTATTTTATTAATTTTTTTGGTTGAGTCTTTATATCCAGGATCCCAAATGCTCGTGGCGTATTCGAGGTGTGGCCTAACCAGAACGAAGCAGGGTCTCTCTTTGAATTTTTCATCCGAGGGCCTTCCTAGTATACGTTTAACAAAACCTAGTTTCTTTAATGATCTCTCACATATATTTTGTAGGTCAGAGATTGAACAGAAAAAGCCGGCGATTATCAGAACTAGGGCATATTGCTGTTTCTTCTCCACCGAAATAAAAAAAATTACCGTTCAGTCTCACATTCCTTGCCTTTGTCTGTAGCAAAGATCTCAGCTGCGCGGTAGCTGCGATCCATTGATAGGCGCTCAAGATGAGGCTCGCGTTAGGACCCTCAAGTTTGACGAATCCACGGAAACTCTCAAAATCCATTCCAATCAATCCATTCCGTTCAGAATTTTACCATCATATCCGTTCATATTTCCTGAAACAGTTCTGTTATCTTATTGCTGAAATTCAATTATTCATCATGAGTTGGAAAAGTTAGTGTAGTTTTGGAAATGACGGAAAAATGAAAGGAAATCTGTATTACCTTAGGTATTTATTACCAATGGAGGAAAAGGGTCCAGAATAAAATTAAAATAACTGAATACTACTTTTGAAGTACTCTTCTCACTGGATTAATCTAGATGAACTCATTTAATAGTCTGAAACACCAAATCTTTTATAAATCATTAAGATAACCTAGTTCACAAGTTGCAATATTGTATAAAATTCCAAGTACGCAATTGATTTAATTTTCATAGTTAAAATCAAACTTTAAAAATATACATATGGGATAGACTTTAACTGAAGTACTTTGGAAAAAAGATCGTAAGAACCTAGAAATTCATTTCTGAGAGGATCATCATCAGCCGTCCACTATGTAATACTATTACACCTTGAAATGTCATCCCTCGGTAGCTGATTAAGCGATAATTAATATTGAAGACCGTTTTTAATTCCTTATAAATTAAGAAAGAAAGCACAGGAAACGGTAAATGAAGCCATAGTTTTAAATGCCATGTCTTCCAAAAATGCTAAAGATTTCTCCAGTGGCGTCCTCATGTGGTTTAAAAGTATAAAAAAGGTTGTATTTTTATTCCTCTCACAGTGCACCCCCCACTCTACGCCCTCCTACCCTGCTCTCTCTCTACCTCCGGTGTATGCCGGGGCTCTTGTCCGAGCGAGCTCCGTCGTCGCCCTTGATGGGCCTATCGGGAATGACAAGCCCGACAGCCACGAGTGGCGTCCTAACGCGGGAACTATGTCCCGGAAGCCGAGGCGACTCTCGCCGGGAGGCGCCGTAAATGAAGACGCGCTCCTCGCTGACGCGTGTTTATCCACATCGCTTCCCACCCTCTCCTCCCTTCCTACTCTCACAGCACTCTTTCACGTGCGCTCACCAAATTCTCTTTTAAGGACTAAGTAATCATCCAGATGAGCAGGTCTCGCCCTGGTTGGCCTCTTACGAGCTCACGCGCATGCGCCCACAAAGCATTTAAAAGTCGACTCGAGTAAACTCAATTACACACCTCATTCAACCTTAACCTTATACTACCCCATCCTCTACATCTCTTTCATTGTATTAGAAGAAACTCAGCTAATCTAAATTACATAGGCATTTTAATTTCAGAGAATCATTAAAGAGTATTGTTAAGTCGGAAGAGTAAACCCTACACTACACCGATGATGACTTAATGGATAGAGTAAGATATAAAATCAATATATAAGTAAGGACTCTATCTAGCTGGAAGTTTAGCTACTAAAATTGACAGAATATTGAGTTCAGCAGAAAAAAATACTCATCATGCCAAGTAGGCGATATTGGGGCTAGCTGGGTACACTTCTGTCTTTTGAATTTCTTTTTAGCTATGACAGATTTCAATAGAACATTCTCTACTAGCATATTGAAATACTATTTTCCATAAAATAAATAGCAATTTTAGGTAGAAAATCAGAATAAATAAAGTTTTAAAAAATGTTTCCTTAAACAGTACTCGTGTACCAACATGCATCCTATGTGGGGCAAGTTGGTACGCAGGCCGGGGCACTTTCGTACAAATATACAAAACGTTCGCCATACGAAACCTTGGAAACGTTCACATATACATGGTATAACGTTGCTTTTTGGCTTAATATACTTTAAAAGAACTCAGAATTTATCATTCTCATTACTGTTATTTAAAGTTAAGAACAATATGTTTCCTTAAATTCGGCATTCATTAGCCCATTGTTTTGCATTTTATACATCTAGTGCAATTTACTCAATTGAATCAATACAATTAAAAACCTTTCTTAAGCTAAATAGGAAGCAAATAATCTATTTGTAAGAAGGAGTAGGGTTTAGACCATAGTGTATTCTACGACGGGGTTAGTTCTGAATGAACTGTTACAATTCAAATTTTAGCTCATTAATTGCTCTTATGAATTGCACTACATTGAATACCCTAGTTAAGTCAATTAACTTTCTATTAGCTAGGAAATAAGATAGAAGTATATTATTAGGATCAAAAATGTCAACACATTGTACGCCTTTTCCTAACCGGAGATAAGTAGCCCACTGACAGTGTTTTGAGTGGAGGAGGTGGGGGGCGCCATATGTTGACAAAGTTTCAACGCGCTCGCTGTCTTCAGCTCGTTGTCAAGTTATCCTCAATGTACGAAAATGCCCCTGGGCACAACTGGCCCCTGTCTCTCCTTTGGTTCACTACGTTGAAAATAATATGTCATTATACATTATATGATGTGATTGCGAAAAATAATTCCTCAATGGGATATGTTGGAATTCATGATTTAAACCAATTCGTATAATTTTACCCTAGAAGAATGACTTTTGGTCCCTCAGCACAATCGATCGTTAGTGACATTGCTAAAAAGTATCATGTATATCACTTATTCAGCACAAACGAATCATATGAAGTATAATTAACACATTGGCTGTTCTTTCATGATGGTATGATGAAAAACAATTGCTCTGTTTTATTACGTTTCCCTCGTTTAACATGATGAATGAATTTACATAATCGCAAAGTAAACTTTATTTGTATCATATCCAATTTTAGGTAGCTGATCTAACTAACAAGAAAATATAGTTCTCGGTCGTGGTATCAGCATTATACCAGCAAATAGTAGTGCTAATTATTATTAATAATTAACATAATGAAATTAAAATTAAATTCGAGGATAAGTTTATTCATTGAAGCATATGTGATGAACAGGCGATGCTTCCATGCAGGCATAAGAAACTGTATCACTGATTTCAGTATCTATTACTTCTCTAGAAACTATTTCACACGCGTCGTACAGTTATATCCAAAATAAATACATCACCGTTTCACCGAAAAACTTTAGGCGGAACAACAAAGTAATTTTAATGAACATGAGTTCCACCAATGTTTTTTCAATACTTGACTTGGTACCATGATGACCTTTATCCTATCCCAATTGCCAACAATAGGAATCCTCCACATGTAGACATTAATGTCAAGTACACACCCGGGCATTTACATTTAATTTAGGAAACGGATGACTTAAGTGATATCTGAGTTAGCTTCAATTTATGCGTTGGAATTCACATTCCAGCACGCGTCTCTTTTTATTAAATCTTGAGTCAGTTACAGCCACCGTACAAATTGGATGCACTCGGCAATTGGCCTTCGATCAAAATCATATTACGATATCCGATAACGTTATCTCAGTACGCTCCGATGCAGACACAAGCAAATTGAAATGGACAATGTTTGAGCATACTAATCGAGAGTCATTCAACTGCCAACGCTTTATTTACATATTTACACTGGATTTATCACACGACTGACCATGTGATGAGTCAATGAGTCTACGTTTCAAATTAACGCGGAGTATGTTTGGTGCATATTCAGTCTGATTTACTCACTTTTATTTTCTTCATTTAAAGAGAGTTAGGAATGCTGATCCGACGATGATGATTAATCCTGCATAAATTTATTAAAATGAATTAAATTCAATGCTTCTTTATGCACAAATACTTTGAACTGATTAATAATATATTAATTTATTTAATAATGAAATACAAAGTAGTCAAAAGTTTAAAGTTGTTCGTTTTCCAAAGAAAGGTAGTTATACATTTATTTACCCTCGCAAAAGTATCTGTAC
The DNA here is from genome assembly GCA_963169105.1 of Ceriagrion tenellum. Lineage (NCBI taxonomy): Eukaryota > Metazoa > Arthropoda > Insecta > Odonata > Coenagrionidae > Ceriagrion > Ceriagrion tenellum. Next base: position 96,906,714 of record OY720636.1, read on the forward strand.
ATTTAAAAAGTTGAATAAATCCGAAGTGGTTAGTGTCGTTTTCAGACCTTGGAACTGTATGGTTGGATGATTTTATCTTATCATGGACTGAAGGATGCTCTGTTTTTTTTCTCATTGTTCAAATGTATTGTGCTATTAAGCTTTGTCAAATAACCGAAAATCGTAATCGTCATCAGGACTCTGCGATGATAAAACGACGGAATTTTTGAACAAGTAAGCAATTAAATTAAGCATTTTTAAGAGAGAACATTATCCTCTACTTGAAAAATGTAACGTCAGAAGCTGGGTATTGGTAACTTTTCACACAAACTTTAGAAGCAAATATGTACATAGCAATTAAAATTTGATACTATCTTGGTTAAAACACTCACCTAGCGTGGTCATATGATCAAAACTAGCACTTCCAGTTCTAAATTGTCCAAAATTTGCGAAATGAAAGTTTTTTATTTCAATGTTGACTTAAGTATTTTACTAAAACAACCTCAAAACTTATTCTCTCTTCAAAAAAGAAACAAAAAGTGTGGCAGTTTTAAACAATTATATTTATTTCATTTTTTTCTTGTTGTTCCGGAGTTAATGCGTCAACGCGTGCAAGGTAACTAAATGCGATCGAGCCTTATGTAAGTCCAGTACGATGTCATATATTCACCTCTTTTCCCTTGTTGAGGAATGAATATCGCAGTGCACATGATAAGTATCGATGTCAGTCCCTGTCTTCAACACTCCTATAGGGATTCGGGAACACTTATCATTTCAGCGGAATTAGAGACAGGACTGCGGGCCAAACTTTCACCCGACTGCAAGGGACAGTTGATCCGGCCCCCTCATTTTCAAATTAGTCTGTAGGGAGAGGGTGGCGGATGGCATAGGGGGTGAAGGAAAGAGGTGCGGAGGGCTGTAGGCAAATAAGAAGCGAGTGGAGAGAGTGGGAAATAAAGTAAAGGGGGGTTGACGTGTCAGTGCCGCATAGATTATGCATGGAGGAGGTCGGTGTGGAAGGAGTTGGGTGTTGGACTTTCGGGGAAAGAAGGGAAAGTTCGTGGAAAGGACGGAGTGAGGTTTCTGTGTTTACCGACTACGACTGATGACAATGAGGGGATTTGAGAGGTGGTAGAGCGGGGAAGACGTGGGGTAACGGAAATATATTCATAGGATGATGAAGAAAAGATGTGAAATTTTGTGCCTGTAGCGGACATGACGATGGGCGGTCAGCTAAACTGAAAGGGTGTTGCTTTCCTTAGGTCATTCAGCACTTCATGTGATTCTGGCCTCAGGGTTACTTAATCCAGACTTCCTTAAAACATGAAAAATGCATCTATGTGGTAAGTTTCATTCATTGAAATGAAAATAAAATACGGTTATCTCGCCAGCAACTACTGTAATTCAGATTTGAAAGTGGAGATTATAAAATTAGCTCTTACGGTGGTTGCTCGGTGTACACAAGAAAAAGTTAAAATTGAACGGAAAATAATGATCATGCCTCTTTTTAAAAACTGTTTTTGAGAAGATATAAGTCCATAAAAATATACTAAACTGATAATATACAACCTGCTCACAACGGAAAGTCTTTGCAAAGTAATTCGTACAAACCAATGGCATCGATGCTAGTAAATCGACAATATCAAAGGAATCACTTTTATTCAAATAAAGCGGAGAAGTCTTGTTTTGCAAGAGCAACACTTTATATCAGCGTTTCAGGCCAATTTTTGCTCTTGAAATTGGTGATATTAAACAGATAGAATCGCAATGAGAAAAAAACTCATCATTAAAATTAATACATTATCCCAGCAATTTCCCAAATGATTGTCAATATGAGTAACCGTATCTGTTGTGCATAGCTCAAAGGTAGTAAACGTTGGAAAGATATTTTACGAATCTTGGTTAGCTAATTTACGGTTGAGAATACAGAGATAAAGTACTTAATATAGACAAATGTTTTAGAGAATGCGCTGGAACTGTATGGTAAAAAGCTACAAGTCAACACCCTTGTAGCTATTTGATAGCATTTTATTTCAGCCTGTATTAGCCATTTCAGTTTTACTGGGCAACTAATATAAAATGTATACGGCCTTTGGTATGCCATTAGTTTTTTAAACTCCACTTCATTACTCCTTGAAAATTCCTCTAATGTAATAGGTAAATCATGAATCTGGCTTTGATAAAATTCTTTATTCGAGTGGTACACCCAGAATTGTAAATATTTTAATTTCGAGTGGTACCCCTGTTGGCATTCCGATTCTCAAGGATCTGCCAGATTTTGGTATGTCGAAGAAGATCAATGTAGGGTTGCAGAAATAAAAGTACTTAAGTTAAGTATATGTCAATAATGACGATAACTTTTCAGATATCAATCGCAAACATTGAAAATCTCTACCAATTCCCGAGTATGAAGCATAGTGTATCAATATCCGCGCGTGAATTTCACACAAACATTTCCCATGGATCGGAACCGCTTTTCGTTTTACCTCCTAGGCCAGACATTCAGCCGGTGCACAGGCTATGTAAGCTAGAGAACCAAGGTGAGGTTGGGTCACAATAGTTTTATCACAAAATGATACATTTTGCAATAATTATAGTAGCTTATACGGATATTTATGGAACAGAAGCTTTTCTGGTTTGCTATTTATGTTCATAAATTGATGTTTTACGTCATACTCAGGCTTGAAAATCAAGTTAATCATTAAAATTGGCTGAAAAATATTATTTGAGCTGCAATCAGCCAAGAGTGTTCCTTTTCCATGACATTTTGAACCTTGTGCAAATGAAAGTAGCAAAAATTGTACTAATTAGCGATTCAAAAGTATGCTGAACAGTCTAAGGCAGAGATATTCATTTTTACTCGAATATATTTGCAAACTACTACAAATTACTGTTTATAAGCTGTATTCAGAGCCGTATGTCTATGATTTCATACCTGTAATTTTTAGCTACGTGGTTATTGAAGTGTATAGTTAAATGCATACGTCGATTCATTTCGAAGAAAACACACATTGACTATCCAATTTTAGGTCATCCAATCGAAAAGACCTACCTTAGATAGTTGAGATGATGGAAGATTGATTGAAAACTGTGGCTTGAGGAAATAAATTTAAACTTTCAGGAGCATTATGAGATGGGCCGAAATAGTGCGTGAAAGGTAAGGGGTTGACTAAAGCGGAGAGGTCTACAGGGGAAGAGAACTGGAGGAATAGGTTGGGAAGAGCGGAAGGAAAATACAAGTGAGCGGATATGAGAGAGAAATAGTGGAAATAAGAAAAAAAGAGAGTGAATATGATACGACATATCACACAAAAATCTAATTAAAAAAAAGTTAAAGCTCATTAATTACCCTCATTTTTTTAGTTCAACAGATTTAAATTGCACCTTTTTATATACTTTGCGCATTATGAAAAATAACTACCAATTTCATCAAAGCCATCGCTGTTAATTGGATACTTTTCGTATACCTGAAGTCTCAGTGTCGACTCCAGATAATTCACAGCTACGGCCGTAAGGAATACACATAAATTAATTTTCAACCGCAGGATGTTTCTTTTACAAAATTTAAATATAAATAACAGCACAATATGGACTCAAGAAAGGCGTAGCTAGATGATAAATTAAATACAAATTCTTATTATTACCAATAAACTATGTAGTTTGTCCTGAATTTTGAGAATTTTTACAAAATATTCCAACATTCTTAAAATTATGCGCTTTCTAATAAAGCATCCTCTTAGTGAGCATTGAGAAATTCATGGAAATTGCCCCTTAAAGTATGAGAACATAGTTTTACGCCCAGCCAACTATATGAATGCTGTAGTATTAATAAAACAAATGACTGTTAATATTCATACAACTGCGCTACACAATCATTAGGAAACTCGAACGTTTTATCCTGAACCAGACCCAGAAAATCACATATTAATCGTCGGAGAAATCAATTGTATGCCCATTAGACTTTAACAATATAATCTTATTAGAAAAACGTACGGCAATTGGAATTCAAACAACTAATCTACTAGATCGCTAGAATATTTTAACGTGTCTAATCTCGAACGATACATATGAAATCAAAGCAACTCCATTCCGCATACCATCTACTGACATGCAATTTCGTAGGTCACACGAGGAAATTTACCACTCGCCATTTCCAGCGCCAACTTTGCGAAGAGAAATTTTCCCTTATTTTTCGGGGCGTTTAGAGAAGAAGAATGAGATGGACAGAGACGAAGACGACCCGAGAATGCGTGGGAAGGGAAGGGAAAGAATAGAAAGAGAGGATTGGAGAGAGAAAGGGTTGTTGGGATAGGGCGGCTCGAGGAGAGGGGAGAGGTGGTCTGTCTGAACTTTCCGCCCCTCCTCGCCCTTTCTCCCGCACCAGCACCCGACCAAGCTATCACCCTCCACCCCCAGCGCCTCTTTCTGAGGGAGACGGTGAATTATTTACGGACGCCGGATTGTAGGGATGGCGGGACGGAAGGTGAGGGGGAAGTGGGAGGTATGAGGATTGGGAGGGAAACGGATTTAGCCAAGGGTTCGGTAAGGAAAAGATAGAGGGAAGAAAAAAATCCTAGAAGTGGCTATGTTGGGTGTGGATGTCTGAGGAAAAGGCCTCCAGAAGAGGTATGGGAAGGCAGGACAACAAAAGAAAGCCTTTGTAATGGATGGAAGGAGTAGAGAAGGCGAGGAAACTGAGTAGAACTGGTTGTGACAGAGGCAGATCTAAGGAGCATAATGCATAATACGAAAGGTCGGACACGCTCGCGTTCACTTATCCAGACGTTATTGATGAACACAACATGTGAACTCTAAATGCGTTTCCAGGCACTCTATACTGCATGAAGTTTTAAATATCTTGCTACCCATTACCATGCATGGAATTGACTGGGCCATGTAAAGTTTTGTCACATGTTCATATTATATCCGTCGTAGACACGGCCCACACACCTCAATTTGGCGTGAAACCCAATAATGGTAGTTTCATTTCCAAGTCTTTGGGATAGCATTATAAAACCTCAAACATAGTTTTCCAAATAGATTCATAGATAAGACACACCATGAGACTCAATAGGTTTGTGAAAAACGTAATTTAGGGCCAAATAGAGGGAAAAGTACCCAGAGAAAGACCCAGGAATAAGTTCATGAACCAAAAAAAGAGGAAAGTACATAGGAAGTGATGCTTGGAGGCAGGGGAATTAGCTTTTGATAGGGAAGAGTGAAGGGCTGCAGTCAACCAATGCTAGGTTTGATCAACCAATGATAAATAAAGAAATCATACTTGGTCAACCTCAGTCAGAGCGGAATTGACGTGACTTAAAATAACGGAACAGGGTCGCTGAGCGCTGATTGCTGAACGATGATAAGTCAATTTTTGATGCTGATATTTGTGATCTTAAGTTATGTAAAGTTTTCTGCCGGAAAGGAGCACATTAAGGAGCAAAATTGTTTACATTATAAACTGTAATAGAAGATTAAAACGTGACGAGGCTTATGGTTAAATAAAAGTGACGAGGAACGTCGTTGATATTTTCTTTCATTTAACTATAACAACCGTATAATCATCATAAAAAACATTTATCATAGAGAATT